>CM040125.1:208410972-209010972 GCA_022559845.1 Amorphophallus konjac | reverse complement strand
TGAGTGGTTTATTCGCACACCGCATATTTGATTGGAATTGGGTTTGCACACTAGCGCATATAGAGTAGATCAAAAGTTCAGATTATCTGATCTTTCATTCTCGCTAGAAGAGTGCACCTGTTGTTGACACCCGTTTTATGACCAATAAGTCGGGTCATCTCTTTATTCATTATATATGATGCTCCGAGTTGTTCACTCTTCATCGAGTCTCTTTGTTTAGTTGAAGATCATTTATTGGGTCTTGACTCCTTGATCGGATGTGGCTCTTTGTGGCATTTCATTTTGACTAAAGCTTAGCAAAAACCTTCATTCCTTCTTTTGAACTCCATTGATAATAACGGTCTGTCCCAGGCGCGTTTCTTCCTTCTAACGGATGGGTCCTGAGCCGTTGCTCCTTGAAGAGTCCTGAAGCTTGAGGTCATGTTCCAAAGCTTATCCTTTGGCCTATATGTTGAATATAACGGTCTATCGTGCAGCCGTTGTTTCATTCTGACGCCCTATGCCTTGGCCGTTGCTTTCTTTACAGAGTCCTATTGTTTTGATCTTCTTCCTATTGATCTTATCTCTTTGGGGATAAGGTTGAAAGTAACAGATGTTCCTTGATGCGTTATTTCACTGTGGCGGTCTGTCGTGCAGCCGTTACTTCCTTCAGAGAGTCCTAGCAGTTTAGGCCTTTTCTCTGCTACTCCGTGGTCGAGATAAGAACTTGGATTGACGATATCTCTTCCAAATCTGATCCTCAGGACCTTCTGTTTGATTCTATGGACTCTTGGTGATATTATCTTCAAGGATTTGTTAAGAGTTATCCCTTTATCTTGTTGGGTTTTCCTCTGCTCGACCTGAGGGTTTGAGGGTCTATAAATAGAACCCTTGACTTCATGGTCCTGGGAGGAAATTCTGGAGTTTGCGTCGAAGTGCTGCCGCATTTTAGAGCCACGATTGATCAAGGAGAAGTGCTTCTCACGTTCGTTTGCTGCCTGGTGAAGGGAGTATCTGTTCCTCTTGGTTCCAAAGTTCATATTTGCATATTGAATTCCTTTTCCATCTCCCTTTCATCATAAGCATTATTTCTCTCCTTTCTCCATGTTTTTCACTGGTTTTCATCATCTAAACTTCCTCCCAATCTTTTAAAATGCCCAGAGGGGTTAAAAAACCAAAACCTCCCGGTATTTCCCTCTCCTTTTGATGATATTGTGTTTATTGAAGAATTGATGCTATATTATCTAAAGTGCTAATTTGGGTTATTTTCTGTTGCTTTCCATGTCTTTGGTAGGTTTACAGGTCCACCAGCACGAGGCCCAAGTCTTCTAGCCGGCTGGAAGAGTTGGAGTTAAAAGGATTCACGCTTTGCTACTGCAGGTTATTTGACGATCTTGTGCAGGCGCGTCATATTCTTCCAGCGGTCTATCGAGCGACCGTCACTTCCAAGTGACGCACAGGGTTCTGACCGTTACATCAAGCTAACCTGCAGGTTTCTTTGATCTTTTCTCTCCCGTGGGCGGGTGCTTCATCCACCTATTTCCAAGGTATTTTCAGGTCTTTGGCTTATTTTTACTTTGGTGGCGACCACATCTTTCTTAAGTATTGGGCATTAGCTTTCTCTTTCGCATCTCACATCTTTTATTTCCTTGCTTGTTTCACCCCTTGCGGTGTGTTTCTATTTACTCCTTGCTCCACGCCCCGGTGTGTGTTTTTCCTTTATTCCTTAGTATTGTTTGGTTGAGATAGCATGCCCATGCTACAGTTTGCTTTGGTTGCCTAGGTTCATGATCACATGTTCATAGGTTGAGTGCAGATCTTTGATTATTTGCTTGTCATCTTGCTACATATCATCATTAAGACCCCAAGAAAAAGAAGATAGAGAAGCAAAATAAAATCAACAGATAATTTTTTGGCGATCACGGTGGGACAGCTTGTGCCAATCGTGCTTTTGATTCCTGTTAAACCTGCCATCATCTCTTGTGTTGTTCCCCTCCCGTTTTCCTCTTATTTCCTGTTGATCCTGGTTTTCTGAGCATTCTGACGGCCCTGTGTCCGTGCGTTGGAGTCCTCTAACGCAGGGTCATTAGACTGCCATATCTGTTCTGCTGCGAGAGTTTTCACGGTCTTTTCCTGTTACTTCTGGTTGATTTTGGCTCTCTGGCTCATTTGACGGTCCTACCTCCCTGCGTTATATTACTTCTGGCGGTCTGGTCTTCGACCGTTATTTTATTCTGACACAGGGTTCCTCGACCGTTATACTCCAGACAGGTACGCATCCGAGGTGCATTTATTTTCACAGTTTCTGCTGTGACTCTTTGCTTGGGTGATACTTGACTTCCTCCTTGCTTTGTTTCATATCTCCATATCATTGCGTGCATCATTGTTTGTTAGATCATAGGCTAGACTTTGCATGCACTCCGGTGCACATAGGGGCATTCATACATTCATGTCTTAGATTGCATTTTCCTACCTTGTTGTGAGGACCTCTCGTCTCCATATTCCTTGGGGCCGACTAGGAAATCACACCAGGGACCTCCATAAGTCCCCGTGAGCCGTGGATTCCCACACGGACGCCGGGCTGGTTGTACCTTTCCCACCCCGTGTCTAGGGTTGCATAAGTGAAGGAGTGATTACACTTAGAGTCAAGCCAAGTCCCATACCCATCTCCTGTTAGGAACCCATTGTTGAGAGCACATTTCAATCAATTCACTAAAGTTCCGAAGGAGAAATCACAAGAATCTTGCTGCATCATCTTAAGCAAACTTGGTTGACTTTGGGTGTTTTCATCTTTTGTCACTTACATCTTTATCGGGGTCATTTTAGTTTGGTTACTCATTGTGTGATTGTTTGCGTTGTGTTGTTTGCATCTTTTCCAAGGTTGTTCGTTGCATGTGGAGTTGTTTTCGTCCATCCGAATCATCTCCTAGGATCAATTCCTTCGTCAAGTTCTATTCTAATCCACTCTTCGAGTCCGCTATGGCATCCTTCAATCCTCCTCACCCCCAAGAGGACTCACTTCCTCAAGGGCTTCTTGAAAACCTTTCTAGGGTTACTTCCGGGGAAGGGACCGCCCCTCTTCTATCCTCCACTTCCATGGAAGGCGGTCAAGCTACCCCTTCTTTCTCCACTCCTTCCGCGGGCTCAATTCTTCACATGATGGCCCAATTGGACCCGGCCCAGCTTCAGGTTCTCTATCAGGCCATGCAAGGGTCCAATGCTTCTCCTTCTACCATTATCCAAGGCCAATCCAATCTCTCTGTTGATCCATCTAGGGTTAATGGGCCCTCCATTCAGCCCACTCCGATTGATCTCACTCCGGTCCAACCCCGGACCATTTCCTTCACTGGCATGGAGACGGGCCAGTCTTCCAATTCAGCCCACCAATCTTTTGATAAAGGGAAGTCACATATCCCTTTGTTTGTTCAGGTGGATCATCACACCTCTGGCCCGATAGCTCCGCAAGTTCTCCTGGGCCCTTCCGATTTCCTACGCCCTCAGCAAGGGGTGGCCCGAGCTTATTCTAATTCGGGTCAAGCTCAGGCCCAATATCCTTCTTACGGGCCCCCTATTTCCACTGTCTATCCTTCTGCTCCTTCCTATGGGCTTCCACCTTCTGCTACAATCATTCCGTCCGCTCCTCAAGTCCAATCAACATCTTTCACTACCCCTACTCCCTCTCGAGAGCAGGAACTATTCGATAAATGGGCCACCATGCAACAGCAACTCAATTTCCTCCAGAAGCGGGTTGGCCCACAATCTTTGGCAGATGTTCCTATCCCGAGCTTTCAGAACATTCGGTTCCCTACGTAATCAGAGCTCCCCAACTATCGCAAGTACGACGGGAACGGCAATCCCTTCATTCATGTGAGGGATTTTCTATATGAGTCGGCGCAGTTCCAATATGATGATCGCCTTATGGCGTACTTATTCCGCCGATCTTTGGATGGTGTTGCTCTGGAGTGGTTCTACTCTTTGCCGCTAGAAGAAGCTGAAAGTTTCAAGGTAGTAAAGGACAAATTTATCCAGCGGTTCCAAGACAGGGTCAGCCCGGAATACTCATTTACAGATCTAGTAGCCGAGAAGATGAAGCCAGATGAGGAGTTCGCCACTTATGCAGACAGGTGGAGACAGATGGCTGATAGAGTGCCTGGCCACATTCCGGGGGAAGAGAAGGTCAAGCTGCTCATTTCAAATGCTACCCCGACCATCAGGAACATCCTGGCAATGAATGATATAGCTAACATGCATCAACTCTACAGCCGGGCGTGCTTCATACAAACCCAGTTCAAGGATTCTCCCATACACGCCCTATTCGAAAACTAAAAGCCCAAATATCACAAGAAACCACAAGGGCCGGTTACCGAGGGGGTCCAGACAAACGAACAGGTACAAGCCGTTGCCTTTCCATTCCAAGCCGCACCATTCCACTTCCCCCAAAACCCCCGCACTCCACAAAATCCTGCTTCACAGAACTTGCAAGCCGCTCCACAAAACCCTCCGCCTGCCTTCACCATTCCACAAAACGCCTTCATCGCTCCACAACAACAACCACCACCTCCACAATACCACAATGTCCCTCCACCCAACGGCTATAACAACAATCCGAACAACAAGCGCCCGGCTCCCAAGAGGGCACAATATCCTCCACTGCCAAAGACCCTCACGGATATCTTCTCGGCTCTTATGTCGGTGAATGCAATTCAACTTCTCCGGAACGGCCTAACTGGAACCCAACCGTTGATCAAACGAAATATTGCATGTTCCATAGGCAGCCAGGCCACACTATCGAAGGATGTTATCAGTTCCGGGATCTGGTATACGATCTCCATGAAGGGCAGAGAATCGATTGGGCCGAGATGCATCGGGCCATTGTTGAAATCAAAGAGAAAAGAAGACAGCCGCCAAGGCAGCAAGTGCAGCAGCATCCAGCACCGCAGCCGCAGCAGCCACTACCACAACAGCAACCACAACATGCTCAGGATCTGGGCATCCATCAAGATCCGATGCCAAGTCATCTGCCTACTCTACAGCAACAGCAGCCGCCGGCGCCGGCACAAGTGAACGTAGTTCAACCCCCGGCCCCTAGTGCCGAGTGGTCTTTTGATGACGATGGCGCCACACCGCAAGTCATGGCCCTCCACCACAACCGCCGCAATCCTCTTACCCCCTCCTTCGTCCTTCCCTCACACCCAATACCCTCTTCACTTATCCTCCCATTTACACCCACTCCAACAAA
This sequence comes from Amorphophallus konjac, assembly GCA_022559845.1. Taxonomy (NCBI): domain Eukaryota; kingdom Viridiplantae; phylum Streptophyta; class Magnoliopsida; order Alismatales; family Araceae; genus Amorphophallus; species Amorphophallus konjac. The sequence goes on along the minus strand of CM040125.1, from coordinate 209,005,754 downwards.
TTCACTACCACCCACCACTCCGTCATACCCTTCGCCACTTGCCTCTGCTACCATCATCACGCCATCGCCTAACCTATCACCTGTCTTGACACCTCCACCAACACTCCCTCCATCCGTACCATCCACCATCACCATCCCGCCTTCCATCAATCCTTCACCCATCATCCGCTCACCACCACTCACCACCATCACCAACCTTACACCCCACCAAATCATCTCCCCCGCATAGCCTACACCGCTCATCCACCCCGCAGGGCCCATCATGCTGTCCACTGATGCCGCGGCCGCTTCAAGTTGTGCTTTAAGAAGCTGGAAGATGTTCCATCGGAACTACCCTACTACTTCTAATCCCCAGTATTCTCAGCCGACGGTCGAGCAGGTAGAAACTGAACCTTTGCCGGGTACTCAATATGACTTATTGCATCATCTGGACCGAGTACCCGCCAAGATATCTGTTCTGGAGCTCATTAAAAGGTCTACCCTTCACCAGGATGCGTTAAGGGATTTCTTACAAAAGGTGATGGTTAGCGAGGATATGGCAGTCGACAGCTTACCAATGGCACTAGCAACTATCTCCAAAGGGTCGGCAATCACATTTTCAGAAACCGAGCTAGCACCTCCGGAAGCACCACAAATGCCGCTCTACATTACAATCACTCTGAACAAAGTCAGCATTGAAGCAGCACTGGTTTCAATCAATGTGTGCCCACTCAGTACCCTCCGAGCTTGCAACATATCTGAAGAGTTATTACGACCTACCCCCACCACTATAGCAGCATATGACAACTCAAGGCGAGCATGTCACGGAGTGGTCACTATCCAAGCAGAGCTTGGACCCCTTACAATGGCCGTGGAATTCTATGTACTAGACATCGATCCTATGTTCAAGGCTATCTTGGGTCGTCCATGGCTGGATACGCTCGGTGCCGTGCCCTCCACCGCACATCAGTGCGTCAAATTCCCTTTCCAAGGGAGGGTCGTCAAGGTCAAAAGCCTATCTATAGTGCAATCGGTTAAGGCCATTTCAGAACAGATTCTTCCTACACTTTGGCCAAGCAGCCGACCCGTCATATCAGTGCTGGATTTAAACTTCCCTTGGGCTTATACACCTCCTAGGCCCATCACTACTCCAGTTAACATCAAGATGAAGCCCCAGATCTGAGACTCAAAAGGCTGGAACATTATACTGAAACTGGGCTACCAACCGAGGAGAGGCCTCGGTGCACAATTACAAGGAACAACCAAGCCCATACCCAAGGGAAGAAAGATGGGCAGGAGAGGTCTTGGCTATAAAGAAACTGCATTATCTATGATGGGTGATTCTGGGCCACTCACCTGGGACTACCGTCAGCACTTTGTCCAAGGGCCTCTTCAGCCCGGCACATTAGCTCTGCAGCCAGCCCCGTTAGAGAGAAATACAGTATGTCCGATTGCCAGTCCTCCGCTGGTACTAAAAAGGCCAGAACATGATATGCTTGATTATGGTCAAGCCCTTCAGGGGTTGTTTCATGAGGAAGACTGCCAAAAGAAGCAAGAGGTTCGGCTCATGCAATGGAGATTGAAGAAGCGGCCAGACGATGATCCACGGGAGGTGGGGAGCTCGCCGATTGTCTTTTCTTGGTCTCCCTCCCGCTTTCAATCTCTCCTCTAGCAACAGGAGTTCTTACCCCGTCTTCCTCCTATCATGGTAAATCCATCCTTCGTTGATCCGCCCGAGATTCTATTTGTTCCTTGCGCTTGCGGGCACTGCCCGCCCATTGATCTATCCACTCTATTCACTCCTCCTCCTCCCAACGCCCAACTCCACGAGATGTGGTTCTCATCTTCCGATCCCTTCTTTGATTGCATCTTCCCTGAGCTATTCCCTATGCAGCTCCCGCCTCCTCCATCTTGCTGTATAGTCTCTGCTGATCTCCAAAAAAAAACGTCAAATTCAAAATGGAGATTTCAGTGGAAGATTATGCTATCCTATCTCCATCCTCATCCCAGGGGCACGAGTCCCCTGCTCCTTCCCTTCCACTAGGTCTCCTTTCTCCTAGGTTAGGATTAGGGTCTATCGAGTCTAAGGAAGTAGAATTAGTTAGATCTAAAGAAGTAGGGTCTTGTTCTAGGTCATCCAACCCTTCCTCCTCTGAGCCGCACCCGCTTGTGCGTCCTCCCAAATCTGTTCCTGGTAGGTTCTTGCAAGACCTAGCTCAGCGCTGTCATGCCCTTTTAAAATGTCTGGAATTTGTTGCTACGGCAATTATGATTGAGGATGGAGAAGAAATAGAAGGGTCGTGGGGCGATGACGGACTCGGCGTCTATGAAATCCTGGGTGAAAAAGATCCGGTTAATGGGGACAGCGACGTAGATGACACTGCTAATCTGTACGCGCAACCTACGAAAGAAATCAATCTGGGAACCGAAGAAGACCCCAGGCCCATCATTATTGCTGCTAATCTCCCTCCACAAGTGGAAGAAGATTTGATCAAAGTTCTAAGGGAGTATAGCGATTCCTTCGCCTGGTCTTATGAGGACATGCCAGGTCTTGACCCCTCTTTAGTAGAACATCGACTCGTGCTTAAACCAGGGGCAACACCGGTGAAACAACGGTCAAGAAGATTTCACCCCCACATGGCCTTAAGGATTAAGGAAGAAGTTGACAAGTTATATAAGGCCAGATTCATTAGAGTTGTCCTTTATCCTCAGTGGGTGACAAACATAGTCACTGTCATCAAGAAGGATGGAAAGGTGCGTATTTGCATCGATTTCAGGGATCTCAATAAAGCATGTCCCAATGATGATTTCCCGCTGCCTCACATTGATGTCTTGGTCGACAGTACCGCTGGGTATGAATCGTTGTCATTTATGGATGGTTACTCAGGATATAATCAAATCCGTCTCGCTCCAGAAGATCAAGAGAAAACCTTCACCACGCCCTGGGGCACGTACTGTTATGTGGTTATGCCATTTGGTCTGAAGAACGCGGGCGCCACCTATCAAAGGGCGATGATGGCCATCTTCCATGACATGATGCATATCTATATGGAAGCTTACGTGGATGACATTTTGGTGAAGTCAAGAACCAAAGAAGAACACCCCTCTATTCTGGCTAAGGTACTGCAAAGAGCCAGGGAGTACAAGCTTAAGATGAATCCGAAGAAGTGTGTATTCGGAGTCTCCTCAGGGAAGCTGTTAGGTTTCATAGTGAGTAAACGGAGGATCCAGATTGATCCTAACAAAGCACAGGCTGTCATGGATATGCCTCCGCCTAAGAACATTACGGAACTTCGAGGATTGATCGGCCGATTGCAATTCATTAGAAGATTCATATCCCAACATTCTCAAAGGTGCCGTCCATTTTATGAATTGCTTAAGGCGGGGGTTAAGTTTGAATGGAATGAAGATTGTCAAAAGGCCTACAAGGACTTGAAGGAATATCTATCCAATCCCCCAGTTTTGCAACCTCCTATCCCTGGGAAACCCCTAATCCTATACATCTCAGTTATCGAGGACTCCCTAGGGGCGGTATTAGCACAAGTAGACGATGAAGGGAAAGAGCGGGCTACGTATTACCTCTCTCGGTTATTCAACCCAGCTGAGTCCAGATACACCGCTATGGAGAAGACTTGTGCCGCCTTAGTGTGGGTAGCTCAGAAGCTTAAACACTATTTTCTTGCCCACCCAGTTAGGTTGATCTCTAGAATGGACCCGATTCGCTATCTCTTAGAAAAGCCCGTCCTTTCTAGTAGGTTAGCTCGCTGGCAGAGCTTCCTCTCTCAATTCGACATCACCTTTGTTGTTCAGAAGGCGGTCAAAGGATATGCCATTGCTGAGCATCTCGCTCATCTCCCCATTCCTCACACCGATTCCATCCAGGATGATTTCCCTGATGAGCATCTTTCTGTTATCTCTCATCACCCCTTCTGGTCTCTGCACTTCAACGGTGCACTCAATTCTCAAGGCCGAGGGATCGGTGTTGTTCTGCTTACTCCAGAGGGGGTGACCATTCCCTTTGCTTATCAACTTCGATTTCCTGCCACCAACAACATCGCTGAGTATGAGGCTCTCCTGGCTGGACTAAAGCACGCCTACCTCTTAGGTGCGCGTTATTTAAACATTATAGGAGATTCTCAGCTCGTCCTACGGCAAGTTCTGACCACTTACCGTACTCGTGACCCCAAGCTCAAGCCTTATCAAGATCTGGTCACGCTCCTTGCCAAGCAATTCCGTAAGCTGATCTATATCCATACTCCCCATTCTCAGAACATTCTAGCTGATGCTCTGGCATCCCTTGCTTCTTCCCTATCTTTCCCTCTCAGCCGGAGCACTGAGACTATCATCATTCAGAGATTGGACGCACCCTCTCTTCAGGATCCTTCGTACATCAATCTTAGGAAATCTGTAGAGGCAAGAGCTGAGAAGGAAGATCTTAAGGAAGTATCTTTAACAGAGCTAGAAGAGATTCTGGACGAAGAAGAGTTGCCTTGGTATCATGAAATCAAGTTGTTTTGTAAGGAGGGATTGTTCCCAGAAGGGGCAAATGCTGAGCAACGCAAGTCAATCTGAAGAGCCACCGCAAGGTACACCGTTGTTGCAGGAGAACTGTACAGGCGCGCTACTAATGGGATGCTCATGAGATGCTTAGATGATGTTGAAGCTTGGAAGGTGGCTGAAGCAGCCCATTCTAGTGAGTGTGGGGGTCATGTCAATGGCCAGGCTCTAGCGAAGAAGATCCTAAGGCAGGGCTACTATTGGCCCACTCTAGAGGAAGATTGCTCCCTCTATGTTCGGAGGTGTCTTAAGTGCCAACTCCACGCTGATAAAATTCATTCTCCAGCTTCATCTCTCCATCCTCTGACCGCTCCTTGGCCATTCTCTATGTGGGCCTTTGACGTTGTCGGCCCGCTCGGTGATCCTAATTCCCAGATCAAGCAGAAATCCTTTATCCTTACCGCTACTGAGTACTTCACCAAGTGGGCTGAAGCCAAGGCATACGCAGAGATCAAAGCTACAACGGTGTGCCGCTTTATTATGAAGAATATCATCTCGCGGTTCGGAGTGCCAAGCAGCATCATCACCGACAACGGACCCTAGTTCGTTTCCCAAGAGCTTAAGGACCTATGTAAGAAGTTCAAGATTGCATTGCATCATTCATCTCCATATTATCCTCAAGGCAATGGCCAAGCCGAGGCCACTAATAAAACCCTTCTTAAAATCATCAAGAAAACATGTGAAGCTCATAAGTTTTCTGATTGGCCAGAAAGATTAGTGGAAGCTCTGTGGGCTTACCGCACCTCCGTCCGTACCCCTACGGGACAAACTCCCTATTCTCTTACCTACGGGATGGAGGCGGTGCTCCCATATGAGATCCTGATCCCTTCCCTTAGAGTGCAGCTTGATAAGGAACTTAATCTCGATGAACGTCGAGGGGCGTTGCTGGTTCAGTTGGAACTCTTAGATGAGAAGATGATGAATGCGGCCGATCATGTATCCGTTTATCAGAAGAGGGTTTCACGTTATTTTCAAAAGAAGGTAATCGAACGTAAGTTTCAAAAGGGTGATATGGTTTTGAAACGAAAATTCATTCGGTCTGCAGGCCCTAGGTCTAAATTACAACCTAATTGGGAAGGGCCGTTTGTCGTAAAAGAAGCTTATCCGGGAAATGCTTATCGTTTAGTAAACGCGGAAGGTGAGGAGCTCTCTCACCCGTGGAATGGGTTGTATCTTAAGCGTTTCTTTCCTTAGAGTCTAACCATGTGCTACCCCGGCAGCAAGATGTTCCTCCTTTCACTAAAGGAGTCCCGAGTGAGGCAGTCACACACTACACGACGTCCCTGGTCAGGTTTTCCACGTTGAGAAAGGACAACGTTTCTCCTTGGCCATGCTTTGGGGGAAAGTCGAGGTCCCTATCCATTTCTTCCTTCAGCTAAAACCAGGGGCAAGAGGTGAATAAGGAGGTGATAACCGACCCAAACACCCTCACGAGAGGAGGTCTCAAATAGGGGCAGTCCGTTATGACCTGACGCCACAAGAAACAAAAGAGACAGCGAAGGGGCAATCTCTATGACAAAATCAAAAGCATCACCTCAAAGCCGATATAGTATGAATTATGAATTCCAAAGCTCCAGAAAGGCAAAGCAAGAAAAGCTTGGCATGACAAGAGTGGCAGTACAGTTCCCCGCGGGACGTTATGAGCCCGGTCGCGTGCATGCCTAGGGTGGATTAAGGTTCGATGACGGACTCAAAGCCCCGGCACAACAGACCAAATCTCTAATGGGTTGTACGGAAAGGAAATCAAGTCTTAAAAACTTCTATATCTGGCCTAAAGCTTACCCCCGTATTCTGTTTTTCTTTTAGGACCAAGATTAGTACCCTGGGTATGGCCCTGGCAGAAACACCGTCATGACAATTGGACCTTGTCCAGGGGTCGTCACCTTCTCTCACACCAACCCCCGGACTCGATATCAACAAGGAAGGGCTCACGCTGCTGGGGAAGCACTGGTTTTCCAAAATCCAAAAAAAATCCAAAAAAATCAAATATTTTCAAAATCCAAACAAATCAAATATTTTTAAAATCCAAACAAATAGAATATTTTTCAAAATCCAAACAAAATCAAACATTTTTAAAAATCCAAAAAAAAATTGAAATATTTCCAAAATCCAAAAAACATCAAATATTTTCAAAACCCAAACAAATCAAATATTTTCAAAGTCTCACAAAAATCAGATATTCTCCAAAACCCCCGAAAAACACCATCATATGCATTGCATGCATTGCATTATTTTTATTATGTTCTCCGCCTGTTTAACAAGGCTCCACCCCTTGACCAAATATTGAGAAACGGTCATTATCTAACTTGCTTCAAGGCAAGGGGTTGAGTCTAAGAACATATCTAACTTGTTTCATGTTTAAAGTGTGCGCAGAACACAAGATCAAGATCAAAGTGAGAAGCTCGCAATTATGCAGATTCAAAGGCTGTAACGCGTCATCACCAGGCCGCTACAGTCATCCAACGGTCATATCCTCACCGTCACTCCTCTTCTTGCATAAGCTTTCTTTCTTTCAGCAGCCATCATTCTAACGGCCAGGGTTATGATCGTTACTTACTCTAACGGCCTGAGTCTTGACCGTTACATCCCTCAGAGAACAGGGTTCTTCGTGCTTCCATTTTGACGGCCTATCGTCAGACCGTCGTTTCTTTATAACGGCCCAGTTCACATCCGTTACATACTCCAGAGGCTCTTCCTGTTCACATCATTCTAGACGATCAAGCCACAAAACTCTTGCTCATTCAACTGAGACAATCTCATCTCATTCAATCAGGCTTAATGAAAAATGAATCCACAAAATTCCAACTTTTTGTCATACAAGTAACATCTCTCATAAATAAAAAAAATATAAATCAAGCTACATTAAGTTTTTCATCTGCAAGAGGGCGGATCTTCCTCAACTCTTTCACGTAGCCTCGGCGTGCTTCGTCGTTCTCTTCAACTTCTTCTTGCCACGGGCGCACTTTGCTGATCTCCCACATGGTCAGCGCGTTTCGGATCGCTCTTTCATCCTCTTCGATCCCCATCTTCCTAGATAGAAGGGGAGGGTAGTGTGATAGTGCAGGAGCTTGGGTTCTTGGAAGTCCGATCTGAAGATGGCACCGGTGCGGGTTGTAGATCGCCATTGTAGTGTTCCCCACTAGCTGGAGGTCCAGGCCTTGACGCCGCGGTATTTTAAGAGGAGTGCTTCGAAGGATTCTTGGTCGCATATTGAACTTGTCTATTGGCAAAGTATTGAAGAAGAGTCTCCATTCATCCCAAGTTTTCTTATCCGCCGTCTTGCATTCAACCTATGAAAAGTATCCAAATGCCCCTCCAATGAAGAAGAGAGGGTGGCTCCCGAAGATTCGGCTGGCAGAAGTTATATCTTCCTTTGGTTGGAATTTGATTCTCACTCCCATCCAACACTCAAGAAGTATCATGGAGCCGAACAAAGGTCCTCCTAGGTAAGCCGAGCTGAGTCCTTCATAGAGGTATGAGAGGATCGCTTGAGAGATGGACATTCCCCGCCACAATCCACTAATAATGCTGAGATTTTTTATGTCTAAAAGGTGGTCGGTTGTGGTGAAAAGGAAGACTCCGCATAAGCACACCGCCACCGCCTTGGCTATTGCTTCGTGTCTCTCCCACTTGTTCTTGCAATGGGACACTATCCATTGTGCCAAGGGTATCAAATGAACGTGATGTGGGTTGATCATGGTCCTCACGTCCTTCGGATTATGGATAAAATCACTCAAGATCAAGGACGGGTCAATAGGCTCAACCGTGTAACAAACCCGGTCTTCATCCCCCACCTTAGTCTTAGGAAGGGCTAGGTAGGTCTCTACCTCTTCTAATAGGACTGTCGCTTCAAAGGAAGGGAAGATGAAGGTATGAGTTTGTGGATGCCATAGTTCTACAAGAGCTGAAATACTTGGCCAATCTAAAGATAATTTCTGGAAATTTTTGCCTAAGACCAAGAGAGGTTGAAGGTGCCATGCTTTAAGGATTGATGTGACTTCTATAGGGAGTGCCTTTACCATGGGAGCCACCCACTTCAAATTTGAATAGCATCTTGGGCCAGGAAGGGGCTTAAGAAGGAGAAGAAGTCATGAAAGGAATTGAAGTGCAGAAAATTCTGAACTTGGTTGGGTTATTGGAACTTACCACCCTTTGAGCATTAGAGCTTAGGTGCTTGGGAATCGAGGTTAGCCGTTGAAGCTCTCCGTGTTCCTTTCTTGCAGCCTTAGGCCCGATGTAGACCTTCTCCTCCATAGCCATCACCTCAAAGCTTCTCTTCATCTTGATTTCTGCCTTTAGGAGTGGTCTTTCAACCCTAGAGCAGAGGTTTCAGCAAAGCTACGATTTTGGTTGAGTTTCCAAGTTTTAAAGGCTTGATTTTGGAAGGATAAGAGGCCTTATCTTCAATCTAGATAAGTTCTAGTGGGAGATTAAGTGGATAAATCTTGGGTTTAGGCTCTCACGGCTCAATCCGTCTCGGAACATAACTCAAGCTCCAACGGTCCATCGTGGGACCGTCATTTGTCTCTGACGCACCAGAATGGGGCCGTCGCATTTCCTATAGGTTCAAGTTCGCCCGATCCTGTTCTGTGAAGTTTGACGGTCCAGCGTTTGACTGTCGTTCTTTCGTAACGCGTGAACCCTGAGCCGTTACACTCTCAGCCGTTTAGCTCTTTGGCTTCTGGGCTAAACATTTCGCGACGGTCTTGGTCAGGACCGTTGCTTCACCCCGACGCGTCTCCTTTGGGACGTCGCATTTCTTGCTAGTTGCCCTGCAAACCATCGCTCTGCCATGATCAATGGTCTAGCATTAGGCCGTTATTTGTCTTTGACGCGCCTTCCATTGACCGTCACCTTTCCTGCAGCCCCAGCTACAATTTGACCACTGTCATGGTTAACGGCCCTTATCTAGCGCGTTATTTGATTATGACGGTCTGAACCTGGACCGTTACATTCTCTGCTGCTGAATTGAGGCTATTTCTTCCTGCCCTTGCCTAGACCTGGCGGTCTTTCACATTTTACACCTCCTTCTCCGCACATTCTCATGCACAACTGTTTTTCATTTGTCACATACATGCATTCCTACACATGCATTCATACACACATCTTACACATTCATCATCACATACAATCCTTCATTTGTTTTTGGCATTTCACAAACACACATTCCTGCACAAAATAACAAAAGACCAAAAAGAAATTTCATTTTTCACTCCATTTTTCTATATAAGTCATGTACAAGTGATAACAAAAGGCAAAGAAAAAATATATATATACCACTCTGCCGGCTTATCTCCCGGGCCGCCATCACTATCTTCGGTACCCTCGGGCTGCCTGGCTGTTGGTCCCATGGCGCTGTGCTCACCCTCTGGCTGTCGTCTCTGGTCCGCCTCCTCGTTCCTCCGATGGCCGGAAGAACTGGTAAAATACCCGCGAACTCCGCTGATAGGGGCCATGCTCTGGCTCTGGCTGCTTGTCCCCGACTTCCTCCCTGGAAGCCGGAGTGCATCCTTCAAGGCCCCAATCGCGCCCTTCATCTCGAAGGTCTGCACTCGGAACTGATCTCGCTCGCCTCTTACACGTGCGATGTCAGCCCTGAGTCGCTCCACCTCTCCGTCATCCAGGCGTCGCGGGGTCTCCACTCGCAATCTGGCCATCTCCGCCCGCACAAGCTCTGTTTCTGCTCGGGCCCTCTCCGTCTCGGCCCGGCTCCTCTCTATCTCCGCCTGGAGACGCTCTACCTCCGACCGAGCCTGCCTCGCCTCGGCCACTGCTGTGGCTACCTCTCTCACCTGTAGATTGCATTTCATATAGTTAATCATAAGGCATTTAATTGGCATCATCATGAGCATAAGCATTTTAGCATCTTACCTGCTCTGCGAGGGTGGCCTCCGCCTCCTCGGCCCGGGCAACCGCCAGAGCAAACTCGGCATCCTGCTCTGCCCTGCCTCCCGCAGGCTGAGAGGAAGACGATGGGGCATCCGGTCCAGCTCGTTGGGCTCTTTCGGCCCGCTACATTTTCATGATTAATCACATTAAGCATTTCATAAGCATAATCATTTAAGTTTAAGTTTAGAGTCTCACCAGGAGCTCCAGGGTGGTCCGGTACTCGTCCCGCTGCTGGATGGTGGAGTGAAGTAATCCCTCCAGCTTGGCTATCCGTCCCTCAGGGTCTAGCTGCATTTAGAAAGCATGTGAGTCATTTACATATAGCATTGCATTTTTTTGCATATAAAGAGGTTTAAGGTTTAGAGTTGCATACCGGTCGTCAGGTACCTCGGTACACCCGGTCATCGTAGAGTCAAGCGAAGGCCTTCAGATATGCCTCGTCGCTCTCATCTCACTCCTTCACCGCTCGGCCCCGCTTGTTCCAGTCGTGGACATACTTCACCTTCCGGGCGCACCAATCCACGTTGCCACTGATGCCCCTTGCCGACTTGCCTGGGTGGTCATCACTGTGGCGTGGAAAGGTCACCTCGGGCTGGTGTAGTCCCCGAGTCCGCAGGATCAGCCTGTAGTGCAGAGGCTCGATGATGTGGATGCAATGCAGCCATATGTATCGCCCCCTGTACGACAAGGCCGCCTCTACCCACGGCTGTCCCGTGTAACCCTCGCCGCGGTACGGGGTCCATCTCACCTAGAAACATTAAGTCCATTCATCAGCATATAAGTTCATCATGTAGAAGCATTTAAAGGCGTGTAGAAGCATTTAAAAGCATGTAGAAATCATTTCGAGTTTTGGACTTACCGACGTGTGTGGGTAGGAGTCCAGGTCGTCCTGGATCGTCCAGGTCAGTCTGATGATCGACCCTGTATCCCTCGCTACCGTCCATCGCCTCGCGATCGGGATGCGACCGGGGTGGAGTAGTGTGCCTCTCCCGATGCCCGGGAGATACATGTAGCTCCAGATCTGCATTTTAGAAATCAAGTCAGTCAAATTGCATAGTCATTTGCATGACATTTTTTGCATAATATAGAAAGTATTTAAATTGCACTCACCTGCAAAAAAGGCGAGAAGCCGCCCAGCAACGTCTGTCGATCCGTCGTGCTGAGGGACTCGAACAGGAACACAAGCACTGCAGCTCCCCATGCATATCTCCCGACTCTGTGTAAGTTTTCTATCATCGGAAGCAGTCTGCAGCTGATAACGTCCGCTCGAGTCGTAAAGAGGAGCTTCCCGAATAGCAGCATCAAGAAGCGTCGCAGTACTTTATCTCCCTCAGGTCCTGCCTCCGCCGCCACGTAAGGGCGCACCTGGTCTATCACTCTGCCCAGATGCTCCTCGGGTAGCTCTCCTACGGCGATCGCTGCTCCTCTCAACCCCAAGCTCTCCTGCAGTACTGATCTCGAGAGTTGAGATGAGGATTGTCCCGGCCTGATCAGATCTAGTCCGAGCAGCTGCTGTGCCATCTCCCGGTAATCACCGTACGTCCATCCTATCACTGCAGCTTCGTGGACTCTCAGTCCCGTAATCCTCGCTATATCTTCTAGTGTGGGGATCATATGGCCTCACGGGAAGATGAAGGCTCTGCTGACTGGGTCCCACCTCTCGTGCAAGGCGTACAGCAGCGGCGTGTCCATCCGGATCACCTCGATGCTGAGCACCTCGGTGAATCCCATCCCGGCCAGTCTCTCCCTCTGGTAATCGGGCAATGCCTGGTACACTGCCCGGATCTACAGCCAGGAGATCCGCGTTCTTCTCTTTCCCTGCATTCATGTAGATCGTTGGTTAGGCAATTGCATCATAAAATCATTGCATAAACATTTATAAAATGAAAACAAACAAAAATTCAGAAATTGGAAAACCTAAAAACAAGTTTGGGTCTCTGGTAGATGTAACGGCCCTGGGGTGGGGCGTTACTTGGCTCTGACGCATTCGGGGTAGTGCGTCAGGCGTGTGACGGTCGCTGGCAGGACCGTCACATCGGCTGCCTTTGGTTTTTTTTTTCCTTGCATTCCCATTTTGTTTCCCACCTTGGCCAAATGGCCTACAAGCAATCCTAATAGGTTTATGGACCCATTTCTACCCCCAATCCTACATGCATCCATAATAAAAACATAAAAAATCAAAAATTGAAATTAGGGCGAGGGGACCTACCTCATGGTCCATGCCCCTTCTCCTCTTCTTTGCTGGCTCCTTGGGTTCCTCTTCACCCAAGGGGGCTTCTTCTTGGTCCTCTGCAGCCATGGGAGCTTCCTCTTCCTCCCTTGGATCTCTTCTCGCCGTTTGCTCTTCTTCCACCGGCGGGATGGCCTCCCATTCTAGCCGGCGGTGGAACCGCCGTATTGCCTTCCTCTTTCCTCTCTCCCTCTTCTGTGGAGGCGGCTGGGATGGCTCGTCGCCGGCCATTGGAGCGGTGGGGTTGGTGGTCGTCGGAGGTTTCTCGGTTGAGGGTTTTGGGGGTGTTGAATGTTGAATGAATGGGCCGTGACCGTTCGGGTTTTATTTTTTTTGAACGCTCAGGAAATGTGACGGTCTATCGACCGACCGTTACATCCTTCTGACGCGTCTGTCTTCGTCCGTTACATCTGTTGGCCCTATTTTATTGAAGAATGTGAACCGCCTGGTTTATGACGGCCCAGTGTTGGTCCGTTATTTCGTGTGACGCCCTTACACTAGACCGTTACAAACTTGCAAGTTTCTTGATGAATTAAATGGTCTAATTGATGTCAAAATGATTCCATTTCCTTTCATGTTGTTCATTATTGATGCCTCTTGCACGTACAAATGGTTAGGCCTTGATTCATGCTCATATTCATATTTATTTATGGCTAACCTATCTTTCATGAAGGAAGTTATGATCAAACATCACGCCTTGTCGATCGTCAGGCAGGTAAGTCAGGTATTGTATCTCGTTCCCTTATCCCTATAATGCATTACTATATGTTATTTATGATATATTATCTCGAGAACCGGCTGGTCAATCATGTGTTCCGGGATCTGATGTTCCCCTTAAACAAAAATGATGATGATCTAAGTTCACATGTTTAATCGTTGGATAGGCCGTTAGGTTGGAAAAATTTGGGGACGATGGTTCTATCTTGCACGCCGTGGTTGCAGATGGTGTCCTAACCCTGGTTTCTCCAGCTTAGCAATATTATTCTCGAGTATCTTGATATTTCATCTTTCTTTGCATTTATTTTAAAGATTTCTTTTTCTTTAGCCCAGCATGCATCATACGCATCTTTTGAGCATTCAAGTGCTTCATCTGTTCAAGGTGTCTCAATGATGGTGAATAGTTGTGTTCTTGATCTCGAATGAGGAGAATTATTCCACTCCGAATTAGAGGGTTTCCTTCGATCTCTCGCTTGATTTGGTTAGCTGAAGATTCCTATCTGGAGTTTGATCAGTTCTCTTTCCTTTCCGTTGCCTCCGGCGGCTAGCCGTGTTTCCTTTCCTTAGTTGTTAATTCCTCCAGACATGCATCCTTTGGTTGGCTATTTCCTTGTGATCAGTTCGAAGTTTTTTCAGAAAATTCCTATCGCTTGTTGGTAAAGAACGGGTGTCGTTTACCTTAACGCCCACTTTTTGATCCACTCCACTTCGTTTCCGCTTCATCTCCATGTTCCATTTTGCTTCGCTTCACCTCCGCTCGCTCCCCTGCAAAGAGGACGTTAAGGAGGGGCATCTGTTGACACCCGTTTTATGACCAATAAGTCGGGTCATCTCTTTATTCATTATATATGATGCTCCGAGTTGTTCACTCTTCATCGAGTCTCTTTGTTTAGTTGAAGATCATTTCTTGGGCCTTGACTCATTGATCGGATGTTGCTCTTTGTGGCATTTCATTTTGACTAAAGCTTAGCAAAAACCTTCATTCCTTCTTTTGAACTCCATTGATAATAACGGTCTGTCCCAGGCGCGTTTCTTCCTTCTAACGGATGGGTCCTGGGCTGTTGCTCCTTGAAGAGTCCTGAAGCTTGAGGTCTTGTTCCAAAGCTTATCCTTTGGCCTATATGTTGAATATAATGGTCTGTCGTGTAGCCGTTGTTTCATTCTGACGCCCTATGCCTTGGCCGTTGCTTTCTTTACAGAGTCCTATTATTTTGATCTTCTTCCTGTTGATCTTATCTCTTTAGGGATAAGGTTGAAAGTAATGGATGTTCCATGATGCGTTATTTCACTGTGGCGGTCTGTCATGCAGCCGTTACTTCCTTCAGAGAGTCCTAGCAGTTCAGGCCTTTTCTCTGCTACTCCGTGGTCGAGATAAGAACTTGGATTGACGATATCTCTTCCAAATCTGATCCTCAGGACCTTCTATTTGATTCTATGGACTCTTGGTGATATTATCTTCAAGGATTTGTTAAGAGTTATCCCTTTATCTTGTTGGGTTTTCCTCTGCTCGACCTGAGGGTTTGAGGGTCTATAAATAGAACCCTTGACTTCATGGTCCTGGGGAGGAAATTCTGGAGTTTGCGTCGAAGTGCTGCCGCATTTTAGAGCCACGATTGATCAAGGAGAAGTGCTTCTCACGTTCGTTTGCTGCCTGGTGAAGGGAGTATCTGTTCCTCTTGGTTCCAAAGTTCATATTTGCATATTGAATTCCTTTTCCATCTCCCTTTCATCATAAGCATTATTTCTCTCCTTTCTCCATGTTTTTCACTGGTTTTCATCATCTAAACTTCCTCCCAATCTTTTAAAACGCCCAGAGGGGTTAAAAAACCAAAACCTCCCGGTATTTCCCTTTCCTTTTGATGATATTATGTTTATTGAAGAATTGATGCTATATTATCTAAAGGGCTAATTTGGGTTATTTTCTGTTGCTTTCCATGTCTTTGGCAGGTTTACAGGTCCACCAGCACGAGGCCCAAGTCTTCTAGCCGGCTGGAAGAGTTGGAGTTAAAAGGATTCACGCTTTGCTACTGTAGGTTATTTGACGGTCTTGTGCAGGCGCGTCATATTCTTCCAGCGGTCTATCGAGCGACCGTCACTTCCAAGTGACGCACAGGGTTCTGACCGTTACATCAAGCTAACCTGCAAGTTTCTTTGATCTTTTCTCTCCCGTGGGCGGGTGCTTCATCCACCTATTTCCAAGATATTTTCAGGTTTTTGGCTTGTTTTTACTTTGGTGGCGATCACATCTTTCTTAAGTATTGGGCATTAGCTTTCTCTTTCGCATCTCACATCTTTTATTTCCTTGCTTGTTTCACCCCTTGCGGTGTGTTTCTATTTACTCCTTGCTCCACGCCCCGGCGTCTGTTTTTCCTTTATTCCTTAGCTTAGTTTGGTTGAGATAGCATGCCCATGCTACAGTTTGCTTTGGTTGCCTAGGTTCATGATCACATGTTCATAGGTTGAGTGCAGATCTTTGATTATTTGCTTGTCATCTTGCTACATATCATCATTAAGACCCCAAGAAAAAGAAGATAGAGAAGCAAAATAAAATCAACACCTGTGTCATACAAGGCACCTATTTATGTTAATTCATTATCATCATTCTGTTACAGGCTTTAATCGGACAATATTTTAAAGGGGAGATTCATTCACCCCCCTCTGAATCCATCGCACCGATCTCAACAGGGATTTCTGTAGCCCATCTAAGAGCAGCCAAACTAGGTCCATCAGGACCAAACGAGGCCCAGCTCATCCAAGTGACAGCCCCACAGGGCCCACTTAGGCTAAAAAGCCCAATAAGATTGCTCGGGATCAAATCCTTCCTCGGCGGCCCTTAGGCTCAGAAGGCCCGAGTGTCGGTCAGAACGGAGGAAGACCCATGCCCGAGTTATCCCCTCATCGGGATAGAGGCAAGCGCTCAACGCCCACTCCGACCTATCTTCATCTGAGCTATGCCTATCGCCCGGACAGGGTTGGCACCTTTTATGCTCGGCTCGACTGACGATTGCTTAACCACGCTGCCGTTGAGAGCCCTTTATGAGCAGGAGTTTATGAGGATAAGGGACCCATGATCCCTCAAGGCTATAAAGATCCCACGATGAGGACGTAAAGACCCCACGATGAGGACGTAACTCCCGCCTAAAACTCCTCAGCTTACGGGACTCATGAGGCGAGCACACTATATAAACCTGGGACTCCCTCCAATGGAAGGTAAGGGCAATACACGCCTAAAATTTCCTGAGCAGGAACCACTTCACCACCTTGGTGTAGGGAGATCTCGTGCACCTATTTCTACCTCCCTCCCTATCTTCCACCATTGCTCTACTGACTTAAGCATCGGAGGGTTTTCCCCAGGGAACCTCCCCTAGGCCCCCTGATCCGTTTCCCTTTCTCTATAGTTCACTGTTCGGTGATCATCTACCCCGCTCAGGAGCCGCGCGAGATCACGCCCCTTCACCGGGCATTCCTTCCTCTTCTTCCTCTCTTCCTTTGATGCCTTTTCTCTGAGTTTCTCGAGTAAACAGGGTCAGCTATCCCATTATCTGAGCCAGTTTCCACACTGGGTAGAGTCAGTGGTTCGACTTAGGGGTGCTAGCCGTGTTCGCGTCGAGTAATCAGCTCGTGATATAGTACCAGTGGATGTAGTATTTTTATTTTTGATATGCATTGTATTAGTTGTAGCCTATCATATGTATGAAGAAGCATTAATGAAAGGAAAAGGAGAACTGTTGTTGCCATATGTTGCTTACATGTTTGATAAAAGCTCAAAATTAGAACTTTCGTAATGTTGTCGTGTTCCATGTCCGAGGGATAGGCGTTCCTTCCATGGTAGACAGTCGATACACCCCCTTCCCGAGCGTCTTGACCACTCGGTAGGGGCCTTCCCAATTGGGGGAAAGCTTTCCCACCGCCTCCAATGGTCGAGAGGCTTTGGCTTTCCTTAGGACGAAGTCTCCTGTGTGGAAGTGCATGTCTCGAACTTTGGCATTGTAATATTGAGTGAGGCGCCGCTGATATACTGTGGCTCGAATGCTCGCGATCTCTCGTATCTCGCTTGCCATATCGAGGTTCTCTAGTAGCTTCTGCTCATTCGCCTCGGGCGAGAAGTTGATGACTCGGAGAGATGGGATGCCGACTTCCAAAGGAATTACGGCATATGTGCCATACACCAATTGGAAAGGAGTCTCGTGGTGGTTCTCGAAGTAGTTCGGTGTGACCATAGTACGCTTGGCAATTCCTCGAGCCAACTACCCTTGGCCTTACCGAGCCTGGCCTTAATGCCTTTCAATATAGTTTTGTTGGCATTTTTGACCAGTCTGTTAGCCTGGGGGTGGGCTACCGAAGTGAATTGGTTGTGAATGTATAGGTCGGCACATCTATCTCTGAAGTAATGAGAATCAAATTTCCGAACATTATAGCTCACAATCACTCGGGAGATACCAAAACGACAAATGATCGACTTCCAAACGAAGCTCCATACGGCCGACGCGGTGATCTTGGCGGGGGCTTCAGCTTCAATCCACTTGGTAAAATAATCAATGGCAATGATGATGAACTTCTTCTGGGCCTGGGCCGTAGGAAATGGCCCCAGGATGTCGATCTCCCATCGAGCGAAAGGGTATGGCTCGGTAAGGGTGACGAGTTCTGAGGCAAGCTGATGAACCAGATGATCAAGACGCTGGCATCAATCGCACTTTTATACGTTGGTTGAGCAGTCACACTGGAGAGTGAGCCACCAGTATCCTTGCCTCAGCAAGATCCTGGCGAGTGATCATCCTCCTTGATGCATGCCGCAGACACCTTCGTGGACCTCTTGAAGTGCTCGGCGGGCCTCATCGGTATCGAGGCACTTGAGGAGGGGACCGGAAAAAGATCTTCGGTACAAGGCTTCGTCTAAGATGACGAAGCACCAAGCTTGATACTTCAGTCTTCGAGCTTCTCGAGGGTCGGGGGGCTCCTGAGAATCCCGGAGCCATGATATATATGGGGTCCGCCAGTCGCTCGGTGATGCTTGATCAACGGTCATGAGCTCCGCTTCTATGCTCGGTCGCTCTAGCTCTTCGAGGAAAATTGATCGAGTACCTTCTAGGTTAACAGAGGAGGCCAATCGAGAGAGGGCGTCCGCCCGAGAGTTTTCCTCCCTAGTTATCCGGACAACCTAAAAACTCTCGAATAGTAGGGCTATTTCTCTTACCAGTTGAAGGTATTTGATCATCGGAGTTTCTCGAGCTTCGTAGTCACCGTTGACCTGGCTGGCGACCAACTGAGAGTCAGTATGAATCCTGACTCATTCGGCCCCAAATCATCGTGCCATCCTGGCTCCCGAGATGAGAGCCTCATACTCGGAGACGTTATTGGATGTCGGAAAGTTAAACTTCAAGGCGTACTGTAATTATTCTTCTTTTGGGGATCTGAGAAGAATGTCGGCACCGCTGCCGGCCGAGATGGAGGACCCATCAACGAAAAGATCCCAGGTGGGCTCGGGTGCCAGCGAAAGGGCTTCCTCAGTCGGGACGGTGCTCTCTGCGATGAAGTCCGTAAGTGCCTGTCCCTTGATGGCCGAGCGGGGGCGATAGGAGATGTCGTAAGCCCCGAGCATTATGGCCCACTTGACGAGGCGACCCGAAGCTTCAGGGTGAGAGAGGATCCTCTTCAGGGGCTCGTTGGTCAATACGATGATGGAGTGCCCTTGGAAGTAAGGTCGGAGGTGCTTGGCTGAGGTTATCAACGCTAGCACGAGTTTCTCGATTGTGGGATACCTTCTTTCGGCCTCGTTGAGCACCTTGCTGGTGTAATATACTGGTCTCTGTATTCCTGCATCATCTCGAACTAGGACGGAGCTTACTGTGGAAGGAGTCGACGAGAGGTAGAGGTGCAGTGCTTCACCCGGGACCAATTTTGACAACACCAGGGGCGAGGCCAGAAACTCCTTTAGCTCTGTAAAAGACTTTTGACATTCCTCATCCCAGGCGAGCGTGGTGGATGCCAATTTGGGCCCTCTCAACAATTTGAAGAAAGGCAGGCATCGTTCGGCAGCTCGGGACAAGAAACGGTTGAGTGCGGCAATTCGTCCAGTCAAGCGCTGGACATCCTTGACGCAAACGGGCAGCCGCATGTTCAGGATGGCCTGAACCTTATCGGGGTTGGCCTCGATCCCGCGTTGAGTCACTAAGAAACCCAGGAATTTTCTGGATCGAACCCCAAAGGCGCATTTAGCTGAGTTGAGCTTCATGTTGTACCTTAAGAGGGTGCCGAAGGTTTCGGCTAGGTCGGCAAAGTGGTCCTCGGCCTTAGGTGTCTTGACGAGCATGTCATCGATATAGGCTTCGATGTTCCGACCGATTTGTCCTTTGAAAATGTGGTTGATCAGCCTCTGGTACGTTGCTTCGACATTCTTCAGCCCGAACGGCATTCGGGTGTAGCAGTATACGCCGAAGTCGGTAATAAATGCTATCTTTTCGATGCCTTCAGGATCCATTCAGATCTGATGGTAGTCAGAGTAGGCGTCCAGGAAATTGAGCAACTCGTTATCGGAGGTCGAGTCGACTAGCTGGTCGATGCTCGGCAGTGGGTAACAGTCTTTCGGAGTGGCTTTATTAAGGTCGGTGAAGTCTACGCACATTCACCACGTGCCCGAAGCTTTTGGTACTAAGATGACATTAGCGAGCCACGTTGGGTAAAGGACCGAACAAAATAGGACGGTTTTCTTCCCCTTAATGATCTGCTCTTTGATGATCGTCTGCTACTCTGGGGCGTGATTTCTTCGGCGTTGTTGGACGGGTTTCACCGATGGGTCGTGGTTGAGCTTGTGTACTACCATGCGGGAATATGTTCATCAGACCACGCCAAGACTTGAATATACTCCGAAAAAAAATCTGTATATTGCTCTTGTACATCAGGTGGTAAGTCAGCTCCAATCTTTACTCCTAGGGCCTGGTCATCTTTGAGGAAGACCGTCAGTAATTTTCTGCCGGGCTCGGATGTTGTCGGTTCATCCTCGACTCCCTCTACCTTTTTCTTTCTTCCCTCTGGCCTTATGGCTTTGACTGAGATTATGTAGCACCTTCTAGCTATTGCCTGGTTACCTCGGACTTCCCCGATACCGTATTGAGTGGGAAACTTCATTTTTTGGTGATAGGTTGAGGGCACTGCCTTTGTTCGGCTGAGGATACATCGGCCGAAGATGGCATTATAGGCCGACATCCCCTTAATCGCTATGAAGTCCACCATAACAGTGACAGTTTTAGGAGGGGTACCGATAGTGACCGGCAGGCTTAGGGCTCCCTTGGGATAGGTCGCCTGGCCATTAAACTCGCAGAGGGGGGTTCGAATTGGGCGGAGCTTGGATGGGTTTTCACCCATCTTTAAGAAACATTCGTACGAGAGTACATCAGGGGCACTACCATTGTCAACCAATATCATGTCTACGTTACAATGGTTTATAGTAGCCGATACTACGAG
This sequence comes from Amorphophallus konjac, assembly GCA_022559845.1. Taxonomy (NCBI): domain Eukaryota; kingdom Viridiplantae; phylum Streptophyta; class Magnoliopsida; order Alismatales; family Araceae; genus Amorphophallus; species Amorphophallus konjac. Next base: position 208,984,921 of record CM040125.1, on the reverse strand, counting down.
AGCATCATCGTGCGGAGTAGCTAACCCTTCCATGTCCTTGTCAGAGAACACCAGGGCCTGCTGCTCGCTTGCCGACGGGGCTTTGGGGGGCTCGGAGGCCCTGCTCGGCCATTCAGCATGACGTTTCCTTCCTCGGCTACTGTCTCATCCTGATGTCATGCCGCCAGAAATAACATTGATATGGACTCTGCAGGGGTGATTATCAATTTCTTCTGGGACGCCACGATCCTCCTTCTGCTCAGACACGTATCAAGATAAGTGTCCCTGGCGGACGAGACGCTCGATCTCGTCCTTGAGCTGGTGACAATCTCCCATATAGTGCCCGTGGTCATTGTGAAACTTGCAATGCTTTCGACGGCTGTGATGCTTTGAGTTGGCCTTCATGGGCTCGGGTTGGCGGAGAAGGCCCGAGCTCTTGATATCTTCATATATCTCGTAGACGGGGGCGGATAGAGGGGTGTACCGCTCGTATTTCCGAGGGGGCTCCCCGTGGCCTCCATCTTGATTTCACCTTTTCCCCTGGCCCGAGCCTTGCTTGGAGGGTCGCTTCTTATCCCCTTATCGACATGAGCCCATTGTGCCGCGGCAAGCGCTGAGGACTTCCTCGCACTCCGCGTGACGCAGGGCGAGGGTCACCAGATCGACGAGAGAGGTGGGGGGATGAAGGACTAATTCTCATCGGAGATTCTCATCCCGGGTGCCTCCGGTCAATGCGGTGATGGCTGAGGTGACATCCAGGCGAGGGATTGTTGGGTTAGATGGACACAGTCTATCTCCACAGATTGTGGATCTAGAGGGGGGTGAATAGATCAACTTGCCTAATTTAAAACTATTGTAAGTTCTAAAGCGGAATTTAGGCAACAGTTAGTTAAGCAAAACACAGGAAGCTAAACAAAAGGTCAAAAGCTAGACATGAGCATAAGCGATGCAATCAAATGAGCTAAGCAAGAATTTTCATCGCACACAGATCACACAAAAACACAAGCACATGGCACACACAACTTTTAGGTGGTTCGGTCAACGACCTACGTCCACCCCACACTCAACCGAGTATGGCTTCCTGTTGCGCAACACAGCTTGTGTCCGCTGGGCTTTACAGCTTGGCCAAACAACCCGCTGATACACAGCTTTGCTGGACACTACAGCTTGCCGACCAGAGGATCTAATCCTCTGCAACCGCTGGGGAAATACAGCTTAACCCGTCCAGTGGAGACCACCATTGCAAGACCGCTGACACACAGCTTGAAGAAACAGCATTCGGAAGTAAAAGACAGAATCAAAACGAAAATAGAAAAGCTCAAAAATAATGTAGCTCTAAGAGCAAAAGCTCAGCTCTGGTTTTGAACCACGAGACTGAGATACAACCACTCTCATTCTCACTCTCGATCAGCTCTCTCTCTCTCAACTCAATCTCTCTAGATCTCTTCCTCTCTCTTTTTCTCCTTCTTCTATTCTTCTTCTTCTTCTCTTTTTCTTTTTCTCTTCTTCTGGATCGAAGGGCTTTCTGCTCTTCAGGTTTCTATTTCGATCATCCTTCATCTGTGGGCGAAGGCTTCTATATATAGCAGCAGCAAGTGGATAGGGCACAAAACGCGTGTGCCTCCCACGCTCGATCCAGAACCTTCCTGCCACGTGCCTTTATCGGATTGGTTCCTCTTGTCTTGGATCACGTGCAGCCCATTTATTTGGGAATATTCTTCCTCGCACCTGTAAGGAGATAAAAAACATTAACACGCTGTATGGCCACTAAAGCTAAAGCTGCATGAGGTATATGATAACAACACGACGTGACTACTACACGGGATAAGAAAAGAACGACACGAAATACAATAATAAGACTAACACTATAAAGAGTACGACACGAAGTACCACTATAACAAGACAAACACTTTGAAGAAAACGACACGAAGTCAGATAACAGAAACCGTCACGAGTTGAAGACAACACGAAGATGAAAACAGAGACCGACACGTGTTGAAAACAACACGAAGATGAAGCACAGGAATTGACACGGAGTGTGGTCAAGGCGAGAAGGACACGAAGTCTAAAGAGAAAAAAATAGCACGAAGACAAAAGAGTGACACGGCTATCACGACACGTGATGAAGCAGTGACACTAGTAAAAAGTGACTCGAGGAACAACAGTAAGAGACACGAAGTTAAACAAGCAGACATAAAAGATGACACGAGATGAGCAACTTAAGGACAGAGAGAAACGACACGAGGTTCACAGAGAACACAGCTAACACAACAACGATGCGAAGACGAGTACAACACGGACTGAATCCAACTCGAAAATGAAGAAGAGAGCCCTACACGAGGTGTGGTCACAAAGCAAAAAAGGACACGGGATCTAAGAGAAACAACACGAGGAGAGTAAACAAGAATGACTACAACGACACGAGGTTCATCAGAACAGATCGAGCTGCTCCAGTAAACAGCACGAAATAGAAAAGAGAACGACACGAAGTATAACCTCATACAAGTTTTTCCTGTCAAGCATGGAAATCAACACGAAGTGTTGTAAACTCAGACGACACGAAATCTTCTCGTGTTAGTGAGGGGAAACAACACGAAGTGTGGCTCAAGTGGCACTGAAAGCAACACGAGGTGTTGCAATGTTCTGCACACAATGGAACAAAACGACACGAAGACAAGCCCTGAAAATAATGTTTAGATTTCACGCTGTACAGACTTTGAGGTTTAATGCAAAGGCCAGTGTACAGACTTCTAAATGCTGAGGCGTTGTATAGACTTTTATGAGACGCTGAAGTCTGTATAGACTTGGCTATGCGAGCAAGCTACACGTTGTGTAGACTTAGAAGCTTCTGATGGGTGTATAGACTTCAAATGATAACGCTGTACACACTTAACCAAATCAATTGAGATGCAGTGTGTTAAATGCAAAGAACACATAGTCAATCTGATAAAGCAGTTTCATCAAATCATAAAATAGTTGCCAATCAATCAAAACAATGGTGTTGCCAATGAAATAAAGCAAGTGTCAACATCATCCATCATCAGTCATAGAAGGGTCACAACAATCTCCCCCTTTTTGATGATGGCAACCCCATATGAAGTAGAAGAGCAACATCCTGTCATATAGATATATGTTTGATGAAAGACATGATGTGTTATGAAGATTGACATGACATGCAGATGCAAAGGCATGCAACTCACTGCCTCAAACTCTCCCTTGGAATAAATTCAGAATTGAATTCAGAATTCAGATAGAAATATTCTCCCCCTAGACATCCCCTAGACAATATTCTCCCCCTTCGCCATCAACAAAGAGGAGGGAAAAATTAAATACAATGGAGGAATCAAGAGAAGAACTGACTGGCATTCTGAACAGGTAGTTCATGAATAAGCATTCTAAAGCATAGAGTCTTCAGTCATATGAAATTAGAAACTGCTGTCAGAAAGAGTTCTGGTTTAAAGATGATAAAATTTGGAGCTCATGCACTACAAGCAATAGATAAGTTCACTGTGCATGATAAGACAATAAACCAGAATCACATTTGCATGAAAGATTCAGTTTCATGATATCTTACTTTCATAGTCTCAAAAAATTGAGAGAACCCAAGTCATGTATTGAAACTAAACAAATTGACACTCATGAACTTTTCTTTTGAGGAGCAGCATTATCAATATTAGATCATTTTGAGCATTCAGGTACCACAAGTCTTTCTGCTTAAGGGTATACGTTTATAAGACGCCAATACCCCTAGATACTCAACAAGATGGACCATTCTGCCTATGATCAAATTCAACAGAGCTGAGTTACACCTTTTTGTGTGAGGGTACACGTTTATCAGACGCCAGTTACCCCCAGGTACTTAGTGAAACCAGCCTGCTATTTTGAACATTTTAAACAGAGATAGCTGATACACTTCATGACATGAGTGTTGTCCACTTCTTTGATGGATCACTCAGTTTCTCAGTGATTACCAGTCATTGCTCTGCCAATATATATTTTCAATGATTTTCAATGTTTTTCAGTATCTTTCTTAGCTGTCCTTTTTATGTTTCAGAATGACTTGTTTAAGAACAATACACATACTTAATCTCTCGACATGATTTCAGATGAGTTTTCAGATTTCAGATATGATTAGCTTTGTCTGACATGAAATAAGAAAGAGGTTGAGAGTTTTATCAATTTTCAACTTACTTATATACTGATTGCAATCTTTAAACTCCAACCATTATAAGATTTAAACCATTACATCAGTCTTTGAACAATTCAAATTCTTATAAATGAAGAAGTCCATTTTCTACTGCTTAGAAATCAGAACTGACCAACAGATTGCCATATTGTCAGAGACAAGTATTCAGAATTAGAGGTTGAATGACTTCAAGAAGGTTGAAACCACTCTGAATTTCTAGCAATACTCCCCCTGTCTATATGCATGCAACATGGCAAGAATTAATTGAGAGAGAGCTTATGCATAGATCATGAATGAATGATATGCAAAGACTTGCAAAGACTCGACAAGCTCCCCCTGAATATATGCAATACAGGACAGTTCTACATCCGCATTCACATCACATGATTTATCCAAGCAATCAAAACAAGTCCACATCAGAGATTTTATTCACAGCAATTAAACAATCATTCATCATGCTGAAATTTACATAAGCCAAGTTCTCTTCTAAGAAACTTAAATTTTTCATTCGCAAGAGGCTTAGTAAAAATATCAGCAATTTGTTTGTCAGTTTCTATGAAGTTCATTTCAATCTCCTTTTTATTTACAGCATCTCTAAGAAAATGATGTTTTATCTCTATATGCTTAGTCCTAGAATGGTGAACAGGATTTTTAGCAAGGCAAATAGCACTAGTATTATCACATAAAAGTGGAATGCATCCCAGATTTATCTGATAATCAGCCAGTTGGTGCTTAATCCAAAGTACTTGGGCTGCACAATTACATGCTGCAACATACTCAGCTTCAGCTGTGGATAATGCTACAGTGTGTTGCTTCTTAGATGCCCAAGACACTAGACAGCCACCAAGGAATTGACAGTAGCCACTTGTGCTTTTTCTATCTACTCGACACCCAGCATAGTCTGCATCAGTGTAGGCTAGAAGCTCTAACTCACACTTAGCAGGATACCAGAGACCTAGTTCTTGGGTGCCTAGTAAATACCTAAAAATCTTTTCACAGCCTTAAAGTGATTTTCTTTAGGACTGGCCTGAAATCTAGAGCATAAACACACAGCAAATTGTATATCAGGCCTAGATGCTGTAAGATAGAGAAGAGATCCGATCATACCTCTGTATAGCCTTTGGTCCACAGGTTTACCTTTAGAGTCTTCATCCAAACTACCCATTGGAGTAGCTATTTCCTTGAGGTTGTCCATTTTGTACTTCTTCAATAAGTTCTTTACATACTTGGACTGAGAGATGAAGATGTCATCTTCTGTTTGTGTAACCTGCAGTCCAAGAAATAGTTTGAGCTCACCCATTGAGCTCATTTCAAATTCATCAGTCATTATTTGAGAGAATTCCTCACACAATTTGGGGTTAGTTGACCCAAACACAATGTCATCCACATAAATCTGAATGATAAGAATATCTGGATGGCTTACCTTGGTAAACAATGTTTGATCCACTATACCTCTTGTGAAGTTCTTGTCGGTGAGAATTTGCTCAACCTGTCATACCAAGCTCTAGGAGCTTGCTTTAAACCATAGAGAGCTTTATTGAGCTTGTAAACATGATTAGGAAAATCTAAACATTCAAACCCAGGAGGCTGTCTCACATAGACATCCTCATTAATTTCCCCATTTAGAAAAGCAGATTTCACATCCATCTGCTGAAGGTTTATTCCTAGGGAACATGCATAAGCCAATAAAATTCTTATTGCTTCTAACCTAGCTACAGGGGCAAAAGACTCTTCAAAGTCTATTCCAAATTCCTGATTGTACCCTGAGCTACAAGTCTGGCTTTATTTTTAATAACATTCCCCGCTTCATCAGTTTTGTTTCTAAATACCCATTTAGTCCCTATGACTGTTTCATGATCAGGAGGTGGAACCAAATGCCACACCTTATTCCTGTCAAACTGATTGAGCTCCTCATGCATGGCATTAATCCAATGCACATCTTGGAGAGCACAGTCAATGGACTTGGGTTCTATGTTTGATACAAAAGCATAAGCATTCAGTTCATGTTGAATTCTTAAGTGGCCTCTAGTCCTAGGGGGGCATGCAGATTTCTAATAACATTATCTACAGGATGATCCTTGAGATATCTAATATTTGCAATTGGAGTATCATGAACTTGATTTACCTCCCCCTGAACTGTAGGCTCCTCTTCATTAAGCTCTTTATGTTCTTCTTCATCCTCGGATTTGTCTGCAGGATCTCCTTCCTTCAGAATTTCACCATTGGTTTCATTCCTGCATTGACCAACATTAGAATTTGCCAAGGATTCATCAAAAACTATGTGTGGAGATTCTTCAACAGTTTTAGAGTTCAGATTGTACACTCTGTATGCTCGGGTGTTTTCAGAATAGCCAAGAAAAATTCCTGGTTCTCCTTTAGGTTCAAATTTATCAAGGTCCTTTTATCATTTATGTGAATGAAACATTTACAACCAAAAACCTTGAAGTGAGCAATAGAAGGTTTCTTACCTTTTAATATCTCATATGGTGTTTGCTGGGTAGAAGGTCTTACCATGGCTCTGTTAATTACATAACAGGCAGTGTTCACTGCTTCAGCCCAAAATTTCCTTGGTAGACCACCTTCGACAAGAAGTGTACGACCCATTTCCACTAGGGTTCTGTTCCTTCTCTCCACAACTCCATTCTGCTCAGGTGTCCTTGGTGAGGAATACCTGTGGTTGATTCCATTTGACCTGCAGAATTCATCAAATTGTGAGTTTTCAAACTCACCTCCATGATCAGACAAAATGTTTTCAATTTTCTGATTTGTTTTAACATAGAACTCCTGAAATTCTGAGAAAGCATCACTCTTATTAGATAAGAAATAAACCCAAGTATACCTAGAAAAGTCATCTACCATGACAAACCCATACCTCCTCCCTGATAGGCTGACAGATCTAGTTGGCCCAAAAAGGTCCATATGTATCAGCTCATAGGGTTTGGAAGATAGATTTTCAGTTCTAGACTTAAATGACTTTCTAGTTATCTTTGATTGAGTGCATGCATCACAGATTTTATTTTCTTTCTTGAATGAGACTTCAGGAAGTCCTCTAACCATGCCATGCTTATTTAATTTGTGCAAAACAGTGTAGCTAGCATGACCTAACCTACGATGCCATAAAAATGCTATGTCTTCTCTACTGGCAGTAAGGCAAAGGTTAGTGTGTTGAATGTCATCTAAATTTATCATGTAAGTATTATTTATTCTTTTTCCAATAAATTTGACAATATCAGAATCAGGTTCAAAAACCTTGCAGCATTGAGAATTAAATAGAACATTGTAACCTTTATCACATAACTGGCTGATGCTAATTAGATTATAGGCTAACCCTTCAACCAGCATAACATCATCAATGCAGCAGGTAGAACACTTACCTACCTTACCTGATCCGATAATCCTACCCTTTGTGTTGCTTCCAAAGGTGACAAGGCCTTCTACTTTCTCAGTCAGTATGCAAAATTTGGCCTTATCTCCTGTCATATGCCTGGAGCAGCCGCTATCCATGTACCACAAGTTGTTCTTGGCTGCCAGGCATACCTGCATACACAATTAGGTAGAGAAGTTTGGAACCCAAGACCGATTGGGCTCCAATGTAACTGAACTAGCAGCAAAGCAGGAGAGCAATTGTTTCGGAATCCACATTTGTTTAAATGAATTTTGTTCAGTGGATCCTACAGATTTTCTTCTATTGTTGTTCCTTTTCTTTTGTTGGCGGCAGCATGATTATTGACAGTGTTGTTATTTCTGTGACATTACCTTGGCCAGGGTGTGTTCACAAAGTTTAGGCCATAGTAGTTCCTGGGCTGGCTATGAAAATGTTGATTTCTAGATGTCCAGTAACCATACCCATTTACCCAATTTCTACTGTAAGGTCTTTGATATTGAGCACCCTGGTGTGCAAGACCTGTAAACTTACCCTGAGTTCTAGACCAATTTGACCTATAGAAGTAGGTTGGCTGTGCATTGTAGTGGGTCTGAGCTCTGGATTGATAAAAATAATTGGGTTGACTCCTAGCAACACTTTGTCTCCCCTTTACTTTGGACCCTGCTGACCTATACACAGGTTTGTATTGGGTCTTCTTAGAGGTGGAGGTGTTGTGGAGACTGGGTTACCTTGACCTGGGGTTTACCAGACTGTGTAGGTTGACCCCTAACCTGAGTCTGAGCCCTAGGATTCTGCTTAGATGTGCTAGCTCTACTAGGCTCACTGAGTTTTTGTTTACCCTTCTCCTCAGCACTGGTCTTTTTCAGATTAGCAGTTTTGTTCATTAAATTTGTTGAGTTCATGCTAATTAGAGGTCCCTTTTCCTTTTGAGCAACAAATGAAATTGTTTTCATTCCGAATATTTTTGTTGCACTAGAATTAAATCCTAGGCCCTCTTTTCTGAAATTAACCTTTGACCCTAACAAAGCATTTAAGTTATCTGTTCCTTGGGTCATTTTCTCAATGGTTTTCATTTTATCCTCATTGTCTTTCTGAAGTTCATCAATAGCCTTTTTCAGCTCATTGTTGACATTGAGGACAGCTTCATATTTTTCAGAGATGAATTTTACTTCACTTTCACATTTTTGAATCTTCAGCTTCCATTCATCAATTTCATTTTCAAGCCTTAGATTCTCTTCCTTAGAAGCTTTTAACTCATTTTTGATTTCATCTTCTTCAGAGCATGTGAGTTTCAATTCATCAATCTCAGATTCCAAACATGCAATTTTATCAGTTAGTGTTTTATCATTTTGCATGGAATTGATTTTTCTTCTAAGATGCCTATTCTCTTTTCTAATATCATCAGCTCTATCAGCTATGTCATGATAAGCATCTACCCAATCAGCAATTGTGAAGTTTTCAAATCTAGTGATTACCTCATCTGTATCCTCCTCTCTATCTTCGGAGCTTGTTGCCATAAGGCAAATGGGCTGTTCAGATTCGGCTTCACTATCTGAGCTGCTGCTGAAAGAGCCTTCATCTTCATCACTCCATGTGGTGATCATAGCTCTTCCCTTCTTGATTTCTTCTTTGACCTGTCCTTATGTTTCTGATTGTCTGGACAGTCAATGTTCAGATGCCCTGGTTTCCTGCATTGATAACAAACATTAGCTTCATTTTTCTTTGCAGGTTTAGATTTATACCTTTTATCCTTTCGGTCACCACTGTATTTCTTCTGACCGAACCGTCCTGCTCCCTTTCTGAGAAATCGCCTGAACTCTCTAGTCATCATGGCTATCTCAGATCGAGTCACATCTTCCTCTTCATTTAGGTTCTCCTCTGATGATGAAGAGCTGCTGGAGCTGGATTTTGTTGATTTGCTGGAACTAGCCTTCAGCGCTATCGGCTTCTTCTTCCTCTCGGCTTCATCTGTCCTTGGCATGTTTATCTCATATGCCATTAGTGAGCCAATCAGCTCATCAGATTTTGTATTACGCAGGTCCCTTGACTCCTCCATCACAGTTGCTTTGGTGTGCCAATTTGGAGTCAGGGAGCGCAGAATTTTCCTCACTACATCATACTCTGCCTGAGGTTTCCCAAAACCTCTGAGGCCATTGGTTATGACAGTCAGCCGAGCGTACATTTCGCTGATGGACTCGTTCTGCTTCATCTTGAAGGCTTCATACTCAGATACAAGAAGATTGGCCTTCTGCTCTCTTACTTGAGATGTGCCTTCATGAATTACTTCCAGCGCATCCCACATCTCCTTAGCTGATTTGCAAGCAGATACACGGGAGAATTCTGTAGGATGCAGAGCGCACTGGATAGCATTAATAGCACTCCAATTTAGCGTGGACCTTCTGATCTCCTCCTTGGTCCATACATCTTCATTCGGGGACAGCTCATAAGGTCCCTTGCTGACAATCTTCCAAATCTCATAATCCTTAGCCCTGAGGAACACTTGCATACGATTCTTCCAGTATGCGTAGTTTGATCCGTCAAAGAATGGGGGCTTCGTTGTTGAGTGACCTTCGGCAGTCATCCCTCGAGCATCCATCTCTGCCTATTCTCTTCGGGCGATGAGTCCCTGCAGAAGAGTTAGGCTCTGATACCAAGTGTTGGGTTAGATGGACGCAGTCTATCTCCACTAAGTGTGGATCTAGAGGGGGGTGAATAGATCAACTTGCCTAATTTAAAACTATTGTAAGTTCTAAAGCGGAATTTAGGCAAGCATCAATAAAGCTAAATGAAAAGAGCTAAGCAAAAGGTAGAAAGCTAGACATGAGCATAAGCGATGCAATCAAACAAGCTAAGCAAGAAATTCCATCGCACACAGATCACACAAAAACACAAACACACTGCACACACAATTTTTAGGTGGTTCGGTCAACGACCTACGTCCACCCCACACTCAACCGAGTATGGCTTCCTGCTGCGCAACACAGCTTGCGTCCGCTGGGCTTTACAGCTTGGCCAAACAACCCGCTGATACACAGCTTCGCTGGGCACTACAGCTTGCCGACCAGAGGATCTGATCCTCTGCAACCGCTGGGGAAATACAGCTTAACCCGTCCAGTGGAGACCACCACTGCAAGACCGCTGACACACAGCTTGAAGAAATAGCATTCGAAATGAAAGACAGAATCAAAACGAAAATAAAAACCTCAAAAATAATGTAGCTCTAAGAGCAAAAGCTCAGCTCTGGTTTTGAACCACGAGACTTAGATACAACCACTCTCATTCTCACTCTCGATCAGCTCTCTCTCTCAACTCAATCTCTCTAGATCTCTTCCTCTCTCTTTTTCTCCTTCTTCTATTCTTCTTCTGCTTCTCTTTTTCTTTTTCTCTTCTTCTGGATCGAAGGGCTTTCTGCTCTTCAGGTTTCTATTTCGATCATCCTTCATCTGTGGGCGAAGGCTTCTATATATAGCAGCAGCAAGTGGATAGGGCACAAAACGCGTGTGCCTCCCACGCTCGATCCAGAACCTTCCTGCCACGTGCCTTTATCGGATTGGTTCCTCTTGTCTTGGATCACGTGCAGCCTATTTATTTGGGAATATTCTTCCTCGTACCTGTAAGGAGATAAAAAATATTAACACGTTGTATGGCCACTAAAGCTAAAGCTGCATGAGGTATATGATAACAACACGACGTGACTACTACACGGGATAAGAAAAGAACGACACGAAATACAATAATAAGACTAACACTATAAAGAGTACGACACGAAGTACCACTATAACAAGACAAACACTTTGAAGAAAACGACACGAAGTCAGATAACAGAAACCGTCACGAGTTAAAGACAACACGAAGATGAAAACAGAGACCGACACGTGTTGAAAACAACACGAAGACGAAGCACAGGAATTGACACGGAGTGTGGTCAAGGCGAGAAGGACACGAAGTCTAAAGAGAAAAAATAGCATGAAGACAAAAGAGTGACACGGCTATCACGACACGTGATGAAGCAGTGACACTAGTAAAAAGTGACTCGAGGAACAACAATAAGAGACACGAAGTTAAATAAGCAGACATAAAAGATGACACGAGATGAGCAACTTAAGGACAGAGAGAAACGAACGCGAAGACGAGTACAACACGGACTGAATCCAACTCGAAAACGAAGAACAGAGCCCTACACGAGGTTGTGTCACAAAGCAAAAAAGGACACGGGATCTAAGAGAAACAACACGAGGAGAGTAAACAAGAATGACTACAACGACACGAGGTTCATCAGAACAGATCGAGCTGCTCCAGTAAACAGCACGAAATAGAAAAGAGAATGACACGAAGTATAACCTCATACAAGTTTTTCCTGTCAAGCATGGAAATCAACACGAAGTGTTGTAAACTCAGACGACACGAAATCTTTTCGTGTTAGTGAGGGGAAACAACACGAAGTGTGGCTCAAGTGGCACTGAAAGCAACACGAGGTGCTGCAATGTTCTGCACACAATGGAACAAAACGACACGAAGACAAGCCCTGAAAATAATGTTTAGATTTCACGCTGTACAGACTTTGAGGTTTAATGCAAAGGCCAGTGTACAGACTTCTAAATGCTGAGGCGTTGTATAGACTTTTATGAGACGCTGAAGTCTGTATAGACTTGGCTATGCGAGCAAGCTACACGTTGTGTAGACTTAGAAGCTTCTGATGGGTGTATAGACTTCAAATGATAACGTTGTACACACTTAACCAAATCAATTGAGATGCAGTGTGTTAAATGCAAAGAACACATAGTCAATCTGATAAAGCAGTTTCATCAAATCATAAAATAGTTGTCAATCAATCAAAACAATGGTGTTGCCAATGAAATAAAGCAAGTGTCAACATCATCCATCATCAGTCATAGAAGGGTCACAACAGGGATACGCAGGGCTTCCAATTTAAATAGGATGATATAAGCTCGAAGCTTTTCCCCATGTGCCTGCTTTAGCACCAACAGCCCCGCAACTGACCTTGGAGAGCCGCTGCCGGTGAAGCTTTCCTTAAATACTTGCCCGAGCTGCCTGAAGTCATGGATACTGCCGGGGGTGAGTGCTCGGAACCAGGCTTGAGCGCTCTGGACCAAGTTGGTCATGAACACTCGGCACTTGATAGCATCGGAAACCCCGTGCAGGGTCAGCAGGGCGTCAAAGCTGTCGTAGTGGTCGGCCGGGTCTCCCTGGCCGTTGTATGACTTGAAGGTTGGTAGTGAGAGTCTGGGGGAGATCTCGGCCTTCAAGATGGGGATTGCTCCTCGTCCTCCTTGGTGGATAACTTCTGCAAGGCGCATAGGGCACGCTCTTGCTCCACGAAACATCGCTCGAAGTCTCGCAGTCGGAGGGATAACTCCGGTTGCCACTGGGCCGAGGGGCAGTGAGGGCATACTTGAGGTGATTCTTGGTGCTGAGCCGATGGAGGCTCTGTGTTTCAGCTTGCCATGCGTAAGGTGATTCTTGGTGCTGAGCCGATGTTCTGGTTGCGGTCTGTTGAGATGGCTGCTTGAGCTGATGGAGGCTCTGTGTTGGTTGTTCCCTTGAGAAGGGTGTGCGACCTGTCAGCTGGTTGCGAAGCTGATGTGCGATTTGTCTGCTGACCATTGGATGGATCGGTACCTATTTCTCATGCGAGGGCTATGTCTCCTCGGTGAGCGAGATGGTGGCAGCGGTGCCGTGATTGGTTTTTGTGGTGTCTGAGGTGATGCCGGACTGTGTTCTTTATGTGTGCCTGCTCTGATGGTCGGTATGCTCGGCGCATAGAGTGAGGTGTTGTTCATGATTGTAAGTCTGGCTGCGTTTCTCAGGTTCGGAGCTTTTCGTGAGAATCAAGGTTTTCTGTGCTGGGGCTCTGATAGCGTCATCAGTTGGTTCAGTGTTCTTCCCATGTGACTTCGTGCTAGGGCCTGAATTTCAAGGATGAAATTCCTTTAAGGGGGGAGGGCTGTAATGCCCCGGGTTTTTAGGATCTGGATCCGTGGGTTTCGGATCATCTTTTTGCTGATTTCGGATTGTGTCCGATCGAGCTTTGGACTATTTTTACCGAATTGTCAGACCCACTGGTGGTGTGCCCATGAGTTTCCTTGGGTTCGTGGTGTTGTGAGGAGCACGACGGTAATTTTATGTAATTTTCGGAGCACATTTGTGGGTCCCGGGTTACGTTTTGGGTTTTACGCGTGTTTTCCGTCTGCCGGACCTTCGAAACCCCGTATAGGGTGAACCGTTACGTTCTCTGACGCCGGGACGTTACCACGGTGATCAGCGTGTTCCGAGGATCGTGGGGGTATATTTTTATATTTTTTGGTATTTTTTGGAATTTTCAGATTTTCTATATAAACCACTTTTCTCTCTCCCCTCTCATTTCTCACTCACTCTCCCTCTCTCTTCTCTCACGCTCTCCTTCTCCCCTCTCTTCTCCGACAGCCGACGGAGCGAGGTGGGGGCGAGGTGGAGGCGGCGTGGGTGAGGATGCGGGCAAGGTTGGGCGAGGATCGAGGCGGTAGCGAGCGCGATCCCTCGGTGGATTTCGAGATGGCGTTGTTCGTGTTCCGGGCAGTTTTCGGCGTGGATTAGTCGCTTCAGCGCACAGTATCTTTGGTGGAGGTAGGGTGACGGAATACTACTACGTCCTGCTCGTTTTCCCTACCATTGCACGTCGTTCGGCGAGGAAATGGCTGAGTTTGGGTCCGTTCTAGCGAAACTGGGGTTTTGTAGGTTTCGTAGGGTCCGTCGGGAAACGGCGACGGTTTCTAGATCGGTTACTGTCAACGGATTCCATGGGGTGAGAGCATTCTTTCCCCCCTGATTTTGTCTCAATTGGTGGTCCCGTTGGACCGGTAGGGCTCCGGGAAGCCCGAAAACCCTTTTTGAGTAACTTCGGTAGAATCGCCCGTTTCTTGAGATTCGTGCGTAGTTTTGACTCTGGTCGAAGTCCACGTGATTGCCAGGGTGGTTGTGTCTGTATCCCCTTCGTCTCGGCATGAACGGGGCGTGGAAAGGTCGCGATCGGGCGACCCCCTGGGTTTGCCCGCCGTGACGGTTGGGCGGTCGAACCAGGGCCCGTCCATGGTATGGGCGGTTGGCTTTGGTCTGTTTTTCTCGTTCTGGTTTGGGGGTTGAGCGGTCGGACGATAGACCGCACATGTGATGAGCGGTCAGGTGAGGTCTGCATGTCCCCCCATGGGCGGCTGGTCCCCAGCCGTCTGTCTTTCCGTTGGGATGAGCGGCCAGGAGCTGACCGTGTGTCCCAGTTGACCCTTGGTCAACAACTTCGTGTCGGTAGGGTTGTGCGGTTTGGTTAAAATCATTTTGACCGACACTGTAGTAGGCCGGTTGGGTTGTGCGGGTGATGTTGTGACCCCTCTATGTTGATGATGTTGACACTTGCTTTATTTCATTGGCAACACCATTGTTTTGATTGATTGGCAACTCCTTTTGATTTGATGAAATTGCTCTATCAGATTGACTATGTGTTCTTTGCATTTAATACATTGCTGTCTGCATTTCTCACTGTCATGGGTCGACACATCAGAGGATGGGTCGACTCCTCCAGCAGACTTATTTAGACTGAGTCTACACACTGAAAACTCTCACATCGATTGAGTCTATACATCGTCCATTTTAGATAAAGTCCACACACTGCATTTAATTTGAATTGGTTAAGTGTGTACAGCGTCAATGCATGAAGTCTGTACATCAGTCTCAATATTCTAAGTCTGTACAGCCGTTGGGTTTGGACTCAGAGTTTGTACACTCGATTCGCCTTTGAATTGGTCAAGTGTGTACATTCCTTCACTGTAGCTTTCACGTATCCAAAGTCTACACATCGTGAAAGTCTATTCATTCTTCACTGACTTTCGTTCAAGGCAAAGTCTATACATTGGAGTCTTTCCCTACGTTTCTTAAGTGAAGTCTGTACACTCGTTTCTGAAGCCTGAAGTCTATACACTCCAGCCTATTCCTACGATCAAGGCTTTAGCTACACTCAAGTCTGTACATTGGCTTCGCTTCATCAAGTCTGTACATTGAATCGCCAACTTCTTTGAAGTCTACACATCACTTGATTTCCTGAAGTCTATACATCCACAGTGATATTTGAAGTCTATACATCCATAGTGATATTTGAAGTCTATACATCCATCGTGGAGGAGCTTCAAGTCTACACATCGCTTCGCTCCATCAAGTCTGTACATCCACTGTGTTACTTGAAGTCTGGACATTGGTCTTCAAACTCAAAGTCTGCACATTGTCTTCGAATCCAAAGTCTATTCAATGGTCTTCATACTTGAAGTCCATACATTCGATATGCAGAGTTGAAGTCCATACTGTGCCTCAGGCTGAGCAAGTTCACACACTGGTCGGTGGCAAGCCTGTACACTGGCCTCAGCTTTTCAAGTCTACACATTGGCCTCCTTGCATAAAGTATATACACTGGACTGTTTGGCAAGTCTATACATCGGCCCTTGTCTTCGAAGTCTGTACAGCCCCTTAGCTTGCTCAAGTCCATACATTGGCTTCAAGACTTTCAAGTCTATACACTGACGGCTGAACTGAGAACTCTATACATCGTCTGTCTGCACTAGAGTCTCATGGAGTCTATACATTGCACTCGTCTTCTAAAGTCTATACACTGAAGTCTTCACATTCGTTTGCATTACATGAAGTCCATACAGTGGGTAAAGTCTGTACACTGTCCATGCTTCATGCAGCGTCAACTCAGTGTTTCATGCAGCGTCAACTCAGTGCTTCATGCAGCGTCAACTCCTCAAGTATATACATTGCTTTCCTTCGCATGAAGCCTTTACATGCATTAACTCTATACACTGGTTTTTCCTTCGCATGAAGCCTTTACGTGCATTAAGTCTATACACTGCTTTCCTTCTTTGAAGCCTTTACGTTGATTAACTCTATACACTGCATTCGTGTTTGCAAAGCCTGTACAGCGTTTACACTTAAACTGAACACACTCTTGTCTGTTTGACAGTGAATGCAGAAGCTAATGAGGGGCACGTGATCCGAGGTACCTGGCTCGTGATCCGAGAAGGACAAGGTATCCAGATGAGGACACGTGTACTGACACTCCATTGGATGCTGCCACGTGGTCCAAATTGCTGGGCGGGAAACGTGGAGAGCACACGCCTGCTGCTGTTGCTGCTATATAAACAAGCCTTCTTCCACAGAAGAAGACTGATCGAAGGAGAAGAAGAGAAAGTCTATACACTCAGCAGCAGTGAGCCTTCGATCCACAGAGAGAAAAGAGAGAAGAAGAAGATACAGAGAAGAAGAAGAAAAGAAATAGAGAAGAAGAAAACGAGAGAAGAAGAGATCGAGAGAGATGAGCTGAGAGAGAGCTGATTGAGAGTGAGATTGAGAGTGAGCTTGTATCTCAGTCTCGTGGTTCAAAACCAGAGCTGAGCTTTGCTCTTAGAGCTATATTGCTTTTGAGTTTTTCTGTTTTCGTTTTGATTCTGTCTTTCATTTCTGAATACTGTTTCTTCAAGCTGTGTGTCAGCGGTCTTGCAGTGGTAGTCTCCACTGGACGGGTTAAGCTGTATTTCCCCAGCGGTTGCAGAGGATCAGATCCTCTGGTCGGCAAGCTGTAGTGCCCAGCGAAGCTGTGTATCAGCGGATTGTTTGGCCAAGCTGTAAAGCCCAGCGGACGCAAGCTGTGCTGCGCAGCAGGAAGCCATACTCGGTTGAGTGTGGGGTGGACGTAGGTCGTTGACCGAACCACCTAAAAATCGTGTGTGCATTGTGTTTGTGTGATTGCTTGTGAACTGTGTGTGCTGGTATCCTTTGCTTAGCTTCATTGATTATATCGCTCATACTTATGTCTAGCTTTCGATATAAGATATGGTGAATGGCTTTCATGGGTCGACCCTTTGCTTAGCACTCTTCATTTAGCTTAACTGATGTTTGCCTAAATTCCGCTTTAGAACATACAGTAGTTTTAAATTAGGCAAGTTGATCTATTCACCCCCCTCTAGATCCACACTTAGTGGAGATAGACTGCGTCCATCTAACCCAACACTTGGTATCAGAGCCTAACTCTTCTGCAGGGACTCATCGCCCGAAGAGAATAGGCAGAGATGGATGCTCGAGGGATGATTGCCGAAGGTCACTCAACAACGAAGCCCCCATTCTTTGATGGATCAAACTACGCATACTGGAAGAACCGTATGCAAGTGTTCCTCAGGGCTAAGGATTATGAGATTTGGAAGATTGTCAGCAAGGGACCTTATGAGCTGTCCCCGAATGAAGATGTATGGACCAAGGAGGAGATCAGAAGGTCCACGCTGAATTGGAGTGCTATTAATGCTATCCAGTGCGCTCTGCATCCTACAGAATTCTCCCGTGTGTCTGCTTGCAAATCAGCTAAGGAGATGTGGGATGCGCTGGAAGTAATTCATGAAGGTACATCTCAAGTAAGAGAGCAGAAGGCCAATCTTCTTGTATCTGAGTATGAAGCCTTCAAGATGAAGCAGAACGAGTCCATCAGCGAAATGTACGCTCGGCTGACTGTCATAACCAATGGCCTCAGAGGTTTTGGGAAACCTCAGACAGAGTATGATGTAGTGAGGAAAATTCTGCGCTCCCTGACTCCCATTTGGCACACCAAAGCAACAGTGATGGAGGAGTCAAGGGACTTGCGTAATACTAAAGCTGATGAGCTGATTGGCTCACTAATGGCATATGAGATAAACATGCCAAGGACAGATGAAGCCGAGAGGAAGAAGAAGCCGATAGCGCTGAAGGCTAGTTCCAGCAAATCAACAAAATCCAGCTCCAGCAGCTCTTCATCATCAGAGGAGAGCCTAAATGAAGAAGAAGATGTGACTCGATCTGAGATAGCCATGATGACTAGAGAGTTCAGGCGATTTCTCAGAAAGGGAGCAGGACGGTTCGGCCAGAAGAAATACAGTGGTGGCCGAAAGGATAAAAGGTATAAATCTAAACCTGCAAAGAAAAATGAAGCTAATGTCTGTTATCAATGCAGGAAACCAGGGCATCTGAAAATTGACTGTCCAGACAATCAGAAACATAAGGACAGGTCAAAGAAGAAAACCAAGAAGGGAAGAGCTATGATCACCACATGGAGTGATGAAGATGAAGGCTCTTTCAGCAGCAGCTCAGATAGTGAAGCCGAATCTGAACAGCCCATTTGCCTTATGGCAACAAGCTCCGAAGATAGAGAGGAGGACACAGATGAGGTAATCACTAGATTTGAAAACTTCACAATTGCTGATTGGGTAGATGCTTATCATGACATAGCTGATAGAGCTGATGATATTAGAAAAGAGAATAGGCATCTTAGAAGAAAAATCAATTCCATGCAAAATGATAAAACTCTATCTGATAAAATTGCATGTTTGGAATCTGAAAATGATAAACTGAAACTCACATGCTCTGAAGTAGAGGACATCAAAATTGAGTTAAAGGTTTCTAGGGAAGAGAATCTAAGGCTTGAAAATGAAATTGATGAATGGAAGCTGAAGATTCAAAAATGTGAAAGTGAAGTAAAAGTCATCTCTGAAAAATATGAAGCTGTCCTCAATGTCAACAATGAGCTGAAAAAGGCTATTGATGAACTTCAGAAAGACAATGAGGATAAAATGAAAACCATTGAGAAAATGACCCAAGGAACAGATAACTTAAATGCTTTGTTAGGGTCAAAGGTTAATTTCAGAAAAGAGGGCCTAGGATTTAATTCTAGTGCAACAAAAACATTCGGAATGAAAACAATTTCATTTGTTGCTCAAAAGGAAAAGGGACCTCTAATTAGCATGAACTCAACAAATTTAATGAACAAAACTGCTAATCTGAAAAAGACCAGTGCTGAGGAGAAGGGTAAACAAAAACTCAGTGAGCCTAGTAGAGCTAGCACATCTAAGCAGAATATTAGGGCTCAGACTCAGGTTAGGGGTCAACCTACACAGTCCAGTAAACCCCAGGTCAAGGTAACCAAGTCTCCACCATCAACTCCACCTCTGAAGAAGACCCAATACAAACCTGTGTATAGGTCAGCAGGGTCAAAAGTACAAGGGAGACAGAGTGTTGCTAGGAGTCAACCCAATTATTTTTATCAACCCAGAGCTCAGACCCACTACAATGCACAACCAACCTACTTCAATAGGTCAGATTGGTCTAGAACTCAGGGTAGGTTTACAGGTCTTGCACACCAGGGTGCTCAATATCAAAGACCTTACAGTAGAAATTGGGTAAATGGGTATGGTTACTGGACATCTAGAAACCAATATTTCCATAGCCAGCCCAGGAACTACTATGGCCAAAATTTTGTGAACACACCCTGGCCAAGGCACTGGCACAGAAATAACAATACTGTCAATAATCATGCTGCTGCCAACAAGAAAAAGAACAATAAAAAGAAAAGGAACAACAACAGAAGAAAATCTGTAGGATCCACTGAACAAAGTTCATTTAAACAAATGTGGATTCCGAAACATCTGCTTCCTGCTTTGCTTCTAGTTCATTTACATTGGAGCCCAATCAGTCTTGGGTTCCAAACTTCTCTACCTAATTGTGTATGCAGGTATGCCTGGCAGCCAAGAACAACTTGTGGTACATGGATAGCGGCTGCTCCAGGCATATGACAGGAGATAAGGCCAAATTTTGCATACTGACTGAGAAAGTAGAAGGCCTTGTCACCTTTGGAAGCAACACAAAGGGTAGGATTATCGGATCAGGTAAGGTAGGTAAGTGTTCTACCTGCTGCATTGATGATGTTATGCTGGTTGAAGGGTTAGCCTATAATCTACTTAGCATCAGCCAGTTATGTGATAAAGGTTACAATGTTTTATTTAATTCTCAATGCTGCAAGGTTTTTGAACCTGATTCTGATATTGTCAAATTTTCTGGAAAAAGAATAAATAATACTTACATGATAAATTTAGATGAAATTCAACACACTAACCTTTGCCTTACTGCCAGTAGAGAAGACATAGCATTTTTATGGCATCGTAGGTTAGGTCATGCTAGCTACACTGTTTTGCACAAATTAAATAAGCATGGCATGGTTAGAGGACTTCCTGAAGTCTCATTCAAGAAAGAAAATAAAATCTGTGATGCATGCACTCAATCAAAGATAACTAGAAAGTCATTTAAGTCTAGAACTGAAAATCTGTCTTCCAAACCCTATGAGCTGATACATATGGACCTTTTTGGGCCAACTAGATCTGTCAGCCTATCAGGGAGGAGGTATGGGTTTGTCATGGTAGATGACTTTTCTAGGTATACTTGGGTTTATTTCTTATCTAATAAGAGTGATGCTTTCTCTGAATTTCAAGAGTTTTATGATAAACAAATCAGAAAATTGAAAACATTTTGTCTGATCATGGAGGTGAGTTTGAAAACTCACAATTTGATGAATTCTGCAGGTCAAATGGAATCAACCACAGGTACTCCTCACCAAGGACACCTGAGCAGAATGGAGTTGTGGAGAGAAGGAACAGAACCCTAGTGGAAATGGGTCGTACACTCCTTGTCGAAGGTGGTCTACCAAGGAAATTTTGGGCTGAAGCAGTGAACACTGCCTGTTATGTAATTAACAGAGCCATGGTAAGACCTTCTACCCAGCAAACACCATATGAGATCTTAAAAGGTAAGAAACCTTCTATTGCTCACTTCAAGGTCTTTGGTTGTAAATGTTTCATTCACATAAATGATAAGAAGGACCTTGATAAATTTGAACCTAAAGGAGAACCAGGAATTTTTCTTGGCTATTCTGAAAACACCCGAGCATACAGAGTGTACAATCTGAACTCTAAGACTGTTGAAGAATCTCCACACATAGTTTTTGATGAATCCTTGGTAAATTCTAATGTTGGTCAATGCAGGAATGAAAACAATGGTGAAATTCTGAAGGAAGGAGATCCTGCAGACAAATCCGAGGATGAAGAAGGACATAAAGAGCTTAATGAAGAGGAGCCTACAGTTCAGGGGGAGGTAAATCAAGTTCATGATAGTCCAATTGCAAATATTAGATATCTCAAGGATCATCCTGTAGATAATGTTATTGGAAATCTGCATGACCCTCCTAGGACTAGAGGCCACTTAAGAATTCAACATGAACTGAATGCTTATGCTTTTGTATCAAACACAGAACCCAAGTCCATTGACTGTGCTCTCCAAGATGTGCATTGGATTAATGCCATGCATGAGGAGCTCAATCAATTTGACAGGAATAAGGTGTGATTTTTGGTTCCACCTCCTGATCATGAAACAGTCATAGGGACTAAATGGGTATTTAGAAACAAAACTGATGAAGCAGGGAATGTTACTAAAAATAAAGCCAGACTTGTAGCTCAGGGGTACAATCAGGAATTTGGAATAGACTTTGAAGAGTCTTTTGCCCCTGTAGCTAGGTTAGAAGCTATAAGAATTTTATTGGCTTATGCATGTTCCCTAGGAATAAATCTTCAGCAGATGGATGTGAAATCTGCTTTTCTAAATGGGGAAATTAATGAGGATGTATATGTGAGACAGCCTCCTGGGTTTGAATGTTTAGATTTCCCTAATCATGTTTACAAGCTCAATAAAGCTCTCTATGGTTTAAAGCAAGCTCCTAGAGCTTGGTATGACAGGTTGAGCAAATTTCTCACCGACAAGAACTTCACAAGAGGTATAGTTGATCAAACATTGTTTACCAAGGTAAGCCATCCAGATATTCTTATCATTCAGATTTATGTGGATGACATTGTGTTTGGGTCAACTAACCCCAAATTGTGTGAGGAATTCTCTCAAATAATGACTGATGAATTTGAAATGAGCTCAATGGGTGAGCTCAAACTATTTCTTGGACTGCAGGTTACACAAACAGAAGATGGCACCTTCATCTCTCAGTCCAAGTATGTAAAGAACTTATTGAAGAAGTACAAAATGGACAACCTCAAGGAAATAGCTACTCCAATGGGTACCTCAACCAGTTTGGATGAAGATTCTAAAGGTAAACCTGTGGACCAAAGGCTATACAGAGGTATGATCGGATCTCTTCTCTATCTTACAGCATCTAGGCCTGATATACAATTTGCTGTGTGTTTATGCTCTAGATTTCAGGCCAGTCCTAAAGAAACTCACTTTAAAGCTGTGAAAAGGATTTTTAGGTATTTACTAGGCACCCAAGAACTAGGTCTCTGGTATCCTGCTAAGTGTGAGTTAGAGCTTCTAGCCTACACTGATGCAGACTATGCTGGGTGTCGAGTAGATAGAAAAAGCACCAGTGGCTACTGTCAATTCCTTGGTGGCTGTCTAGTGTCTTGGGCATCTAAGAAGCAACACACTGTAGCATTATCCACAGCTGAAGCTGAGTATGTTGCAGCATGTAATTGTGTAGCCCAAGTACTTTGGATTAAGCACCAACTGGCTGATTATCAGATAAATCTGGGATGCATTCCACTTTTATGTGATAATACTAGTGCTATATGCCTTGCTAAAAATCCTATTCACCATTCTAGGACTAAGCATATAGAGATAAAATATCATTTTCTTAGAGATGCTGTAAATAAAAATGAGATTGAAATGAATTTCATATAAACTAAAAAAATAAATTGCTGATATTTTTACTAAGCCTCTTGGGAATGAAAATTTTAAGTTTCTTAGAAGAGAACTTGGCTTATGTAAATTTCAGCATGATGAATGATTGTTTAACTGCTGTGAATAAAACTTCTGATGTGGACTTGCATTTGATTGCTTGGATAAATTATGTGGATGTGAATATTGAAACAGACTGATAATCATTACTGAACATGCATGTAGAACTGTCCTGCATTGCATTTCTCTACATAACCATGGTATATTAAATAGTAGGCTACTAAAGGACAGGAAAATCTGTCTGGAGGTTCTTACTATGTGTGAGATGGTCCTTGAGACCAGGTTCTCCGCCTAGTACCATGGGTTATATTGATTAATAGGGCAGTCTGAATGAGCATGAATTTCAAAATTCTTTGTTCAGTGTTCAAAGAAAACATTGCATATATTCAGGGGGAGCTTGTCGAGTATTTGCATGTCTTTACATATCATTCATTCATGACCTATGCATAAGCTCTCTCTCAATTAATTCTTGCCTTTCATTAGTAAATTGCATGCATATTGACAGGGGGAGTATTGCTAGAAATTCAGAGTGGTTTCAACTTTCTTGAAGTCATTCAACATTTAACTCTGAATACTTGTCTCTGACATTATGGCAATCTGTTGGTCAGTTCTGATTTCTAAGCAGTAGAAAATGGACTTCTTCATTTATAAGAATTTGAATTGTTCAAAGACTGATGTAATGGTTTAAATCTTATAATGGTTGGAGTTTAAAGATTGTAATCAGTATATAAGTAAGTTGAAAATTGATAAAACTCTCAACCTCTTTCTTATTTCATGTCAGACAAAGCTAATCATATCTGAAATCTGAAAACTCATCTGAAATCATGTTAGAGAGGTTAAGTATGTGTATTGTTCTTAAACAAGTCATTCTGAAACATAAAAAGGACAGCTAAGAAAGATATTGAAAAATATTAAAAATCATTGAATATATATATTGGCAGAGCAATGACTGGTAAATCACTGAGAAACTGAGTGATCCATCAAAGAAGTGGACAACACTCATGTCATGAAGTGTATCAGCTATCTCTGTTTAAAATGCTCAAAACAGCAGGCTGGTTTCACTGAGTACCTAGGGGTAACTGGCGTCTGATAAACGTGTACCCTCACACAAAAAAGTGTAACTCAGTTCTGTTATATTTGATCATAGGCAGAATGGTCCATCTTGTTGAGTATCTAGGGGTATTGGCGTCTGATAAACGTATACCCTTACGCAGAAAGACTTATGGTACCTGAATGCTCAAACTGATCTAATATTGATAATGCTGCTCCTTCAAAAGAAAAGTTCATGAGTGTCAATTTGTTTAGTTTCAATACATGACTTGGTTTCTCTCAATATTTTTTATGAGACTATGAAAGTAAGATATTATGAAACTGAATCTTTCATGCAAATATGATTCTGGTTTATTGTTTTATCATGCACAGTGAACTTATCTATTACTTGTAGTGCATGAACTCCAAATTTTATCATCCTTAAACCAGAACTCTTTCTGACAGCAGTTTATAAATTCATATGACTGAAGACTCTATGCTTTAGAATGCTTATTCATGAACTACCTGTTCAGAATGCCAGTCAGTTCTTCTCTTGATTCCTCCATTGTATTTAATTTTTCCCTCCTCTTTGTTGATGGCAAAGGGGGAAAATATTGTCTAGGGGATGTCTAGGGGGAGAATACATATCTGTCTGAATTCTGAATTCAATTCTGAATTCATTCCAAGGGAGAGTTTGAGGCAGTGAGTTGCATGCATTCATAGCATCTGCATGTCAATCTGCATAACACATCATGTCTTTCATCAAACATATATCTATATGACAGGATGTTGCTATTCTACTTCATATGGGGTTGCCATCATCAAAAAGGGGGAGATTGTTGTGACCCCTCTATGTTGATGATGTTGACACTTACTTTATTTCATTGGCAACACCATTATTTTGATTGATTGGTAACTGCTTTTGATTTGATGAAATTGCTCTATCAGATTGACTATGTGTTCTTTGCATTTGATACACTGTTGTCTGCATTTCTCACTGTCATGGGTCGACACATCAGAGGATGGGTCGACTCCTCCAGTAGACTTGTTTAGACTGAGTCTACACACTGAAAACTCTCACATCGATTGAGTCTATACATCGTCCATTTTAGATAAAGTCCACACACTGCATTTAATTTGAATTGGTTAAGTGTGTACAACGTCAACGCATGAAGTCTGTACATCAGTCTCAATATTCTAAGTCTGTACAGCCGTTGGCTTTGAACCTCAGAGTCTGTACATCCGAATTGCCTTTGAATTGGTCAAGTGTGTACACTCATTCACTGTAGCTTTCACATATTCTAGTCTACACATCGTGAAAGTCTATACATTCATCACTTACCTTTCGCTCAAGGCAAAGTCTATACACTGGGGTCTTTCCCTACGTTTCTTAGGCGAAGTCTGAACATTCGGTTCTAAAGCCTGAAGTCTATACACTCCAGCCTATTCCTACGTTCAAGGCTTCAGCTACACATTAAGTCTGTACATTGACTTCGCTTCATCAAGTCTGTACATTGACTCGCCAACTTCTTTGAAGTCTGTACATCGCTTCATGTCCCCAAAGTCTATACATCCACAGTGATCTTTAAAGTCTGTACATTGCTTCAGGAGCTTCAAGTCTACACATCGCTTCGCTCCATGAAGTCTGTACATCCACAGTGATCTTTGAAGTCTGAACATTGCTTCAGGAGCTTCAATTCTACACATCGCTTCGCTCCATCAAGTCTGTACATCCATAGTGTTACTTGAAGTCTGGACATTGGTCTTCAAACTCAAAGTCTGCACATTGTCTTCGAATCCAAAGTCTATTCAATGGTCTTCATACTTGAAGTCCATACATTCTATATGCAGAGTTGAAGTCCATACTGTGCCTCAGGCTGAGCAAGTTCACACACTGGTCGGTGGCAAGCCTGTACACTGGCCTCAGCTTTTCAAGTCTACACATTGGCCTCCTTGCATAAAGTATATACACTGGACTGTTTGGCAAGTCTATACATCGGCCCTTGACTTCGAAGTCTGTACAGCCCTTTAGCTTGCTCAAGTCCATACATTGGCTTCAAGACTTTCAAGTCTATACACTGACGGCTGAACTGAGAACTCTATACATCGTCTGTCTGCACTAGAGTCTCACGGAGTCTATACATTGCACTCGTCTTCTAAAGTCTATACACTGAAGTCTTCACATTCGTTTGCATTACATGAAGTCCATACAGTGGGTAAAGTCTGTACACTGTCCATGCTTCATGCAGCGTCAACTCAGTGTTTCATGCAGCGTCAACTCAATACTTCATGTAGCGTCAACTCCTCAAGTATATACATTGCTTTCCTTCGCATGAAGCCTTTACATGCATTAACTCTATACACTGGTTTTTCCTTCGCATGAAGCCTTTACGTGCATTAAGTCTATACACTGCTTTCCTTCTTTGAAGCCTTTACGTTGATTAACTCTATACACTGCATTCGTGTTTGCAAAGCCTGTACAGCGTTTACACTTAAACTGAACACACTCTTGTCTGTTTGACAGTGAATGCATAAGCTAATGAGGTGCATGTGATCCGAGGTACCTGGCTCGTGATCCGAGAAGGACAAGGTATCCAGATGAGGACACGTGTACTGACACTCCATTGGATGCTGCCACGTGGTCCAAATTGCTGGGCGGGAAACGTGGAGAGCACACGCCTGCTGCTGTTGCTGCTATATAAACAGGCCTTCTTCCACAGAAGAAGACTGGTCGAAGGAGAAGAAGAGAAAGTCTATACACTTAGCAGCAGTGAGCCTTCGATCCACAGAGAGAAAAGAGAGAAGAAGAAGATACAGAGAAGAAGAAGAAAAGAAATAGAGAAGAAGAAAACGAGAGAAGAAGAGATCGAGAGAGATGAGCTGAGAGAGAGCTGATTGAGAGTGAGATTGAGAGTGAGCTTGTATCTCAGTCTCGTGGTTCAAAACCAGAGCTGAGCTTTGCTCTTAGAGCTATATTGCTTTTGAGTTTTTCTATTTTCATTTTGATTCTATCTTTCATTTCCGAATACTGTTTCTTCAAGCTGTGTGTCAGCGGTCTTGCAGTGGTAGTCTCCACTGGACGGGTTAAGCTGTATTTCCCCAGCGGTTGCAGAGGATCAGATCCTCTGGTCGGCAAGCTGTAGTGCCCAGCGAAGCTGTGTATCAGCGGATTGTTTGGCCAAGCTGTAAAGCCCAGCTGACGCAAGCTGTGCTGCGCAGCAGGAAGCCATACTCGGTTGAGTGTGGGGTGGACGTAGGTCGTTGACCGAACCACCTAAAAATCATGTGTGCATTGTGTTTGTGTGATTGCTTGTGAACTGTGTGTGCTGGTATCCTTTGCTTAGCTTCATTGATTATATCGCTCATACTTATGTCTAGCTTTCGATATAAGATATGGTGAATGGCTTTCATGGGTTGACCCTTTGCTTAGCACTCTTCATTTAGCTTAACTGATGTTTGCCTAAATTCTGCTTTAGAACATACAGTAGTTTTAAATTAGGCAAGTTGATCTATTCAACCCCCTCTAGATCCACACTTAGTGGAGACAGACTGCATCCATCTAACCCAACAGGTGACCCTTAGCCGCACATCCCTTTGGGCGGCTCAGCCCTAACCGCCTATCCTCTCTTTGGGGTTAGTCCGATTAGTGCACTTGTGTGGCTCCTTCCTGGCCGCATATCTCTTGAGGGGCTCATCCCCAGCCGCACTTCCCTTGAGCGGCCCAGGATGAACCGCCCATGTGCCAGTTAAATCGGGTGTTTCCATTTTGACCAATTCGAGTCCCGGGTGTGTGGTTCTCGATTCACGTGCCAACCAGTGTCCTGACGAATGCTGTGCACTTCATCAGGGCCAGGAGTCGTGGTACGGTGTGGTCCCGAGGTGTAGCATTCTCGACTCGTGTCACCGTGTGTTGGTGTGTGTGCGGTGGGGTTCCCCCGCATGTCGTGAGTTTTCCTGGAAGATGATTCTCGAGTGGGCCATGTGTTTGGCCTTGAACTGCGAGTCCAGTTATCAGCGTGGCGGCTTGTGCGCTGCCTTGGGAATCATGCTTCTGTGCTTTCCGCGTGGGCTGTGTGTGTGGCATTGGACTGTGAGTCCAGTTGCCCTGCCTGGGGCTGGAAGGCTTCTCAGTTCCCTTCCCGAGAGAATGGTCTTGGCGGCTTGTGAGCTACCTCGGTATTCATGCTACAGTGGTTTTAGGCCTAGGAATTAGAATAGATTGACGGCCTTGTGTCGTTGTATACGACGGTCTTGACCCCGAGTCTTGTGACTCAAGGACCGTTGGGTGTAGTGCGTCTAGAATGTTGTGCCCCTGTGGTTTTGATGATTGGTTTTGATGTGAGTCAAACACTGTGAGTCACCATGTGATGTTCAGTCATTAACATTTTGCCAGATCATAAAGCATTCATATGTTCAGTCATTCTGTCAGATCATAAAGTCTGCTTGTGGAAGTCCTGCACATTGCATTCTGCATACATAAAGTCTACACATTGCCTTGCTGCATTACACACGCATTCAAAGTCTATACATTCTCTCGCCTGCAGGCATTTGAAGTCTATACATCGTCAGTTGCAGGCACAGCAAGTCTGTACATCCCTTCGTGGCATACAAAGTCTGCACATTCCTTTCTGTTATGTTTGTGCATTGCATGCATTTATGGTCAATGCGTGTTCATTATGCATGTGTGGAACATCTCTCAAGTCTATACAACTCCTGCTTCAGGCATGAACACAAGTCTGCACATTCTAGTTTCAGGCATGAACACAAGTCTACACACTCTCTGCTGATATGTTTGTGCATGTGATAAGCCAATGCATTTCATGTCTCTCGTGCATTTTCAAGACTATACACTTGTTAAGATTCGTCTCACTTAGCGTCTTTGAGCATGGAGCATTGTAGTCAGTACATTGTTCGTTGCAAGCCATTATGCACGCATGACTAAGTCTATACATTGTCTTTGCTGCAACACACAAGTCTCTACACAGGTTGCAAGTCTGTACAGCTAGTGGCAAGTCAGTGCATCCATATTCATTGTACATACTTTCTCATGTGCACAATGCATTTAGTGTATCATGTCTATACATCGTTCTAGCATACACGCACTCAAGTGTATACATTCCTCAATGGCTGGGCATCGTTCGTTCAGCAAGTCTGTACATCGCCCTAGGTTGCATTATCAAGTCTTTACATCCACCGTCTCATTCAAGTCTATACATTGCTTCTAGCATGCACACACACACCCAAGTCTATACATTGCATCGTCTTGAGACTAAGTCTGTTCACCACCGTCTTACTTAGCGTCTCTGTGCATACCTTCAAGTCTATACATTGTAAGACCAAGTCTGTGCATGCATCGTCTCATGCATCGTCTTTCAAGTCTATACATCGTGTGCTTTGAGCATTCAAGTCTGTACACTGGTGTCGTCGTTTGCATGATCAAGTCTATACAGACTTAGTCCATGCATAAGCACAGCAAGTCTGTACATTGGTTTTGTCATGCACATAAATGTCCAAGTCTATACATTCTCTAATGATATCCTTGTGCATCATTTCACAAGTCTGAACAGTGTCTAGTTACACGCCACACAACATAGCAAGTCCATACATTCTTCGGATGGCATCAACTAAGTCTGTTCATTCGTTATTTTAAAGTCTGTACATGGTTGCCTTGTTGACTTAGTAAGTCTATACATTTGCTATGGCTTGTTCATGCATCGTTCTCATCAAGTCTGTACATTGCTTGACAGCACGCCTGAGCACTCATCGCCAATGTACACACTCTCCTATATGCATTTGTGCATTGTTCAAAACAAGTCTGTACATAGTTCTCGCGTGCACACTAAGTCCATACACTCAATGCTGCATCATGTCTGTACACGCTTTGTTAGAAGCCTGAATCAACTATGTACATCCCCCTAATATCTTCTTATGACTGCTTGACAGGTACATCCTTCGAGAAGAAAATGTTTGGGCACGTGATCTGAGGTTGGCACCTGGCACGTGATCCGAGGTGTACTCTGGACAAAGAGGGCACAAGCCCTACACACGCCCTAGCTGCTGCTATATATATATAGCTTCTTCCTCAGGAGAAGACTGATCGAGACAGTAGGAGAGAGCAGCAGAGAGCAGAAGAAGAAGAAGAAGAAAAAGAAAAAGATTAGAAGAAGAAAGAGATCCAGCATAAGAAGAAATGAGAGAACACCGTGAGAGAAAGAGAAGTAGAGAGAAGAAAGAAGAAGAGGACGAGAGAAAGAGAAAGAAAAGCAGAGAGAAGAGAGACTGAAGCTTCATCAGAAAACTTGTCTGTCTGGCTATTGGATCAGATCCAAACCAGATTTGCTCCTGCGAGAGCTACACTTTGTGGATTTCATTTCTAGCTTTCTGATTGCTGTATTTTTGTTTCTTGTTTTCCTTTCTTTTACACTTGGCTTGTTGTTCTTCTGATTCTCTAGTGAGGTCGGGGTTCCTCCTGTTGATTCAGGAGAAGGGAGACTTGGAGTCTCCGGTTGCTAGTGACTGGTGTCACTAGCGGTTTCCCTATGGGTTTCATAGGAAGAGAGACTTGGGTCTCTGGGTTCCCCTCCGGTTTGGAGGAAGGGAGGATTGGTCCTCCGGTTGCAAGTGGCTGGGTGTCACTTGTGGGTTCCCTCTGGTTTAGAGGAAGAGAGACTTCGGTCTCTGGTTTGCTAGTGACTGTGTGTCACTAGTGGTTCCCTCCGGTTTGGAGGAAGAGGGGAGGTTGTTCCCCTGGTCAAGCTGTTTGGCAGCATTTGTTTGTAAACTGAGTCTGTTGTTCTAGCTGTTGCTAGTGGAAGCCTCACTCCGGTTTGGAGTGAGGGGTGGATGTAGGTCTGTGGACCGAACCACCTAAAAAATCCATTGTGCAGTGGTTTGGTCTTGTGTACGGTGTGGCTTGATTGTCCATTTGCTTTGCTAGATGCATGGTTAGGATCACGATTTAATTGCTTTTCATTCACAGGTGATGAATGCTTGAGTTTGGTTTAGTACCGAAGTAAGTTCACTGATTGTGCAAGTTAAGTCTTCGAAAGAAATTCTCATTGAGCTGTTTGATTGCGCAGTTACTGTTTAGTTGAACACTTCCTTATTTCAGTCTCGGTAGAACTGAACTTGCTTTCATTTCACATCTTTGAGTGTTCTAAGGTTTTAATTTGGGCTATTTTGAAGAGGGATACATTCACCCCCCCTCTGTATCCATCGCACCGATTCTATCATAGAAGACTATCCAGAGTCCAGTGGCTATGTGTCACTTGGGTTTCCTCGACTCTCGCGCAGGGTGTGTGCGTGGCCGTGGACTGTGAGTCATGTTTCTTCTCCGACCGTGTGTTGGGATCGGTGCGATGGATTCAGAGGGGGGTGAATGAATCCCTCTTCCATAATTTGCCCGAATTAAAAAACTCAACCTGATGAACTTAAAACTGATGCGGAATTAAACACGTTCATGATTGTAGATTGACATCGAGTCTAGCATATCTATCTTTAAACACAAGAACAAACACTGTTGTTGTAACGACCCGAGAATCCGATTATCGGGAAGGCCCGATAACCCGAGACCCGCACCGCCACCCACGAGTCCGAAGACTCGGAAGGGTTAGAAGGATGGTGTGAAAACTACACAAGTATCACAAGTAATTACAGAAATTAAACAGTGCAATATTAAGCAGGAAACAAATTAACATTTTACATGGTCCACAATAGAAAATAACAACAACAGTAGTAGTCCACAACTAGTACAGAGACAAGAAAGAAAAGTACAGCTACACGGGGCATATCCCGGCTCTGACCTCTGGCACTACCTCTGGGCACCCGCACCACGCTGCACCCCAGACGCGCTCCCCTAGGGCGGCGCCTCACCTGAAACACGGTGAAAACACGCAGGGAATGAGTCTCAGAACAAGACTCAGTAGGGATCACTCGAACCCTACCTCGTAAAATGAGAAACCACTACACTAGCGGTAGGAGAGTACCTCGGAAAGGAAAGCCATGTACTCTACAGAACCAAGGTCCCACGGCACGCAAACCGACACAAGTGTCACGGTGAGAAGGCCGAAACTCAACGGTCGACTCGGTAAAACCCGAACGTCAGAAACACCCGACTGACAGTCTGTCACACCGTACTCGACAGGAGTATCTCCCACTAGAAGCACAGTCGGTAGCATCCCCTGACATCTTACACCGCGCCGCAGGTGAACCGCCTGACGTGGTAGTACCAAAGGCGCAAACACCGTACAAGTAACCACAAACAAGTGACTAGCTGGGGTCCCGCCCGTCGACGTGGGTCCAACCGCCCCCAACCACGTGTGCACACATATACCACGCGTCCTAGGTCTGGCCCTCTGACCGGTTTTTCCCCGTAGCCGGACTCTGGCTACCGACGAGGGGCCGACGGTAACCGGTCCACAAACCGTCTCAAAAGGTGAGCACCCGTACACCACTCCCAGGTGAGACCAGCACCCCGTACTGGTGGGATACGACTAGTGAAGGGTCACTGAAGGAGTAGACTCTCAAGTCAACGGAAAACGACGTCACAACCACAGGCACGAGGAACGCTCCTTGTACCAACACCGACGCACGGCGACACAAGCTGAAATCACCACCTCCTGGGACCCCACGGCACCCTCACGTGTGGCCCCCACATGATGCCCAGCATCAGTCAGACCACGGGTCAGCACGGGGATCGAGACTCGCTCATCCGAGACTCGAATCAGCAAGGGATGGGAGACGCGGTCACCGGAGGACCGCCTCGGTGGTAGCGTTCTGCCCTGGACCGCAACCACACAGTCGCGGTCTTCCCGGGACCGCGACCATCACAGCACGAAAATATGAATGAGGTCACCTCGTGACCGCATTCACACAGTAGCGGTCTCCTGGAGACCACAACTGGCTCGCCTCGGGGCCCGTGCCGATCCCCACGGTGAATGCGGTCGTCCCCAGACCGCGACCAACAGTCGCAGTCTGTCGCGAGACCGCGTCCGCCCACCGACACTTTAAGGCCTAACAGTTTAAAATCTGATGAAAGCGGTCCCCGCCTGACCGTGACCAGTGAAAACGGTCACTGGTGGACCGCGATCACCTCGGAAAACTAAGAACGGCGGGCAACGGCCGAAAACACCATTCCACGCCCCAATCACCCCCGGGTGATAGGGAAACAAAGGGGGAACTCGTCCCCACACCCTAGAGTATCGAATGATGCCCCCAAAACTCCAAATGGCACGGTAAAACTCTAGATCGGCGCTCAAACCCCCAAAGCATGCTTTTCCCGTCCCGAGCTCAAACGAACCCCTCTCGGCTCCCCGTCGGGCTAGAAATCACAGGAAAGGAAAGCACGGAGGTAGAGGATCGTCACCCTACCTCAATGGAGCGAATGCTCCGCCGGATCATCCACGAATCGTGAAGAACGCTTTTAGAAACCCCGCCTCCCTACGCTTCCCACGCTTGCCGCACGCCCGCACGATCGTCTCGACGTCACCCACGTCCTTGCCGCGTCGCACCGTCGCCGTCTGTAGCCGGAACGGAGGTCGCCATGCTCGAACGGGAGAGAGGGAGAGAGAGAGAGCGGCCACGGTTGGGGAAGGAAGGAGGAAGAAGAAGAAGAAAGAGAAAGGGAAAAAGAAAAGAAATGGGAATATATAGAAAATCCATTTTTTGGAAAAATACCAAAAAATAGAAAAATACGTTTCCGGAATCCTCGGAACACACCGATCGCAACGGTACCACTCGTGCCCAGGTGAACGACCCGGTCCACCCGCAGCGAGCTTCCGAAGAAAAAGCCAAAACACACACCGGAAATCGGAAAACACGCACGGAAAAGCCGCGGAACGCCTCCGGGCCTCCGAAACGACTCCGGATCGCGTCGATCCGAACACGAAAGATGTCCGAAATAAAATTCCGGACACAATGGAGCTGAACACTCCGAAAACCAGATCCGGGACCCACAAGCAAGAATCCGAAAGGTCCGAGATATTACAGCCCTCCCCCTTAAAGGAATTTCATCCTCAAAATTGAGAACAACCCAAGGGGAAAGAAGAGGAAAACTCACTCAAACAAGTACGGGAACTGCTAACGCATCTCGTCCTCACGCTCCCAAGAAGCCTCACCACCAGAGTGCCGCTGCCACACCACCTTAACCAAGGGGATGACCTTGTTCCGCAGGCGCTGCTCTCGCCTATCCTCCACGCGGATCGGAAACTTTGGGAGGGAAAGATCTGGAGTCACCTCGGGCCAAACAGAAATCTCAAGCACATGAGAGTCATCGGGCATATACTTCCGCAACATTGAGACGTGAAACACGTCATGCACCGATGCCAACTCAAGGCGTAACTGCAACCGGTAAGCAACCTCACTGATGCGCTCCAAGATCACAAAAGGACCAATGTAGCGGGGACTCAGCTTCCCACGCCGTCCAAAACGTATCACCCCCTTCATCGGAGAAACTCTCAAGAACACATGATCGCCCACGGTGAACTCGAGGGGCTGCCTCCTACGGTCAGCATAGCTCTTCTGCCGACTCTGGGCCCCCAACATGTTCTGACGAACCAAGTGCACAACATCCACACATTGCTGCACCAACTCTGGTCCCGTCAAAACACGCTCACCCACCTCAAACCAATCAAGTGGAGTCCGACAAGGACGCCCATACAATGCCTCATAAGGAGCCATGCCGATGCTCGAATGATAGCTATTGTTATAGGCAAACTCCACCAACGGTAGGTGATGAATCCAACTCCCCTGCCACTCCAGGCAGCAGGATCTCAGCATGTCCTCCAACGTCTGGATGGTCCTCTCAGATTGACCATCAGACTGAGGATGATACGCCGAGCTAAATACCAACTCCGTGCCAAGAGCTCGCTGGAAACTCCTCCAGAATCTAGAAGTGAAGCGCGGATCTCGATCTGACACGATCAAAATGGGAATCCCATGCAACGGAACGATCCGCTCCACATAAAGACGACCCAACTTGGACACGCTCCAGCTGACCTTGACCGGTAACAACCGCGTCACCTTCGTCAGCCGATCCACCAGCAACCAAATGTTGTCCTGCCCACTCGGGGTCCTCGGCAACCCCACCACAAAATCCGTGGTCACGTGGTCCCACTTCCAAGCAGGAACATCTAAGGGCTGGAGAGTACCTCCTGGTCGCTGATGCTCCGCCTTCACCTGCTGACAGATCAGGCACCTGGCTACAAACTCGGCGACATCTCTCTTCATGCCAGGCCACCAGAACTGCCTCCGCAAGTTCCGATACATCTTCGTCGCACCCGAGTGTACGGTGTACATGCTCCCATGAGCCTCACGCAACACCGCACGATGAACATGCTCCTCCGCTGGGACATACGGCATGCCGCGAAACCTCGCAGCACCGTTGATGTGACACAAAATGCAGCGGAGACTTTGATTCCTTGGACCTAATTCGCAATCACAATTACAAGGCGCCGAGAATATGTTAAAGCTACCAACACACCGTGCGCACACGATTCCCGTGGTGACCCGGTGATGCCGAGTCGAGGTGATGGAGATAGCCCCTGACTGGTTAGAGGACCAGCACCACTTTAGTTAGCCCTCCCGAAGGTTTGAAAGCCCACAAACAAGGGCGGCCGGATGCCTTAAGGGCACGGGGTCACTCGCTCACTTATGGCCACGGTGACCACACTGAAAGGTGGCGCCGGGATCGGGCACTCGCTCTCCTACCGGCCGATATGTTTCGTGGATATTAAATAAACAAGTATAAGGAGGCCAGGGCAGGAGGCTCACCTGGTTGGTTTGAGGAAACCAACCCCGGTCGGAGACGAGGGCGAGCGGGGAAGTGTGGGTTCCCCGCACACTGCGCCGATGAAGCTTCAAAAAAAAAACCTGCTCAAGAGTACATGCACTACACCTCGCGCAGGAGGGTGATCTCGGGGGTGGGAATTAATTGATTACAAACAAACACTACCTCCCGCAGGGAGGGGCAGTAAGTCGGCCAGGCGAGAGAAGGGTAGATTGATCGAGTAACCCACAAGGAGGAGCCGCTACCGAACCAGACTGCTTGCTGTGGCTGGCGATAGACAGGCAGTGTAGTTGCTGTAGATCTCAGCCAGGAATTTTGCCGATGACGAGCCCAGGGGGGATCTTTTCATAACAGGAACCCAAACGCTTCTGATTTATGTCAATTTATTCTGACGTCGTCGATGGCTGCAGTGGAGGTCTGAGTAGAGTAACAGATTCTGGGGCGGGTGGCTCCTTGTTTCTGTCTGCAACTTGCAGAAGTTGCCCCGGTCGCTCCTGGACGCCGAATCATGAACCGTCGGAGTCGCTGGAACCGTGGACAAAGCCTCTACACAGACAAACAGACGGCAACACCTTCTGAGGTCAGGGTGGACAGGGGGATGCCGACAAGTGGGAACTGGTCGCTGCAGACTGCAGGAGGCAGACCCGCGCGACTGAGGGAGAAAATTCGGAACTCTGGCCCCCAGATGCCGAATGAGGTTCTGTTTCTCACTCCTGGTTGGGGACAGATGGAGGAAGAACTTTGATGAAGGGCCTTCGGTATGAATCTTCCACCGTTGGTCGTGGTGCAGCTTCAAATCGGGCTCAGGCTAGCAGCGGAGGGAGTCTGGCGCAGTCGGGGGAGAATGGCTCTCCCGGACGGCCCCGAACTCGGAACAGGACGATTCCACCTCGCCTGCGAAGCTATCTGGACGACCTTTCCAGAAAGTTATGGTACATCCTCAGATGTCTCCGGATGACTCCGTGCCGGCTTCTGCAAGACGATCTTGTCTCTGCCACCTGCAGACTGAACAGAGTGAAGTGGATAGGGGATGAACTAGGTTGATTGGAGTGGTGGTTAATGATGGTGAGTGGGTGGGGATGAAGGATGATGGGGTAGGGGTGTGTGTGAGGGGGTGGAGTAGGGGAGAGAGAGGTCAGATGGGTGGTGAGAGGGAGAGAGGGGCGCAGCTGGGTTGGGTGTTGATGGAGGGGTCGGCCAAGGCAAGGGGGCTAGATGGAGGTGGTGGGGTGCGCAAGTTCCTTGGGGGTGGGGTAGATTTCTCCTTGGGGATATGAATGAGGGTGTGGGGGAGTGGAAAGGCTGCTTGGGGGAGAGGGAAGGTTGCTTTGGAGAATGAAGTGGTGTATGGGGAATAGGGAGGGTTGTCTAGGGAAGGTGAAAGGTTGCTTGGGAAGTGGAGGGAATTGAAAGGAGTTATGGCCTTGGAATATGAAAGGGTGGAGGGGGTGAGGTGGCAGCTGAGGTGGCAGGGGGAGGGGGAGGTGAAGGGGCTGTTGCGCCCAAGGGAGGGGAGGAGAGAGGAGTGGGGTTCGCCCCTTGAAGAAAGAGAGAGAGGGAGAGTTAGAGAGAGAGGGAGAGATGCACTTAAGTGGCTCAAATTTGCTTAATACTTCATTACCTCAAAAGAGGGGGTTTGGGGTCCTATATATAGGAAAACCCAATTTACAAAAAGTCCTCATGAAATGGACAAATGACGGAAGACCAAGGGGTGGGGAGAGGGGCGCCCATGGGCCAGACCAAAGAAATGGCCCAATAAGACCTACTAGCCCCATTAGCCCACTAGCCTACATACAAACATAAGTAAATAACCTAGTAACATGACTCAAAACATAGGCAAATATATCAAAATGACTCAAGAAAATAGGAAAATGTAATAGGATGATAAGCACCAATGTTCCGTCTGAAGAAGGGCTGCTCCCTAGCTGCCTCCGGGAGGGAGAGAAGTGCCAAGCCAGAGGGTATGTGGTGTGATGCCCTCATCAATTCTCCCGGGCGGCGAAGAGCTCGACTCTGTCGAGTAAAGGCCCTCCATGCTGCGGTACTGCTCTAGGAGATCGGGGGACAGCTGCTGGAGATCCTCCCGGCTCACCCAGGTATCGTCCGAGGGTGGTCGTCCCTTCCACCTGACCAGGTAGCGCTCATACGCCTTGCTCCTTGTGATGGTAACCTGTTCATCTAATATCTGCTCCACTTCATCGCGCCGGTTTCTCAAATGGGGTTGAGCTCTCTGGGGTGTGGGGGCACTCTCAAAGGAGGGAGTAGGCTGGATTTCCTCATCGGGTATCACCGTGGGGCCCTTGTAGGGCACCAGGTCAACCACATTGAATGTGGGGCTTACTCCGTACTCTTCAGGGAGGTCCAACACGTAAGCATTGGTGCCAAGGCATCTCAGCACCTGGAAGGGGCCAGCTCCACGCGACCTCAACTTCGAAGTATTCCCAGGGAACAACCTCTCAGTTCTCACCATCACAAAATCACCAATCTGGAATTCTTGGTGGCGGCGGTGGGAGTCAGCAGACTTCTTGTAAATCTCGTTGCTCTTGTTGATGTTTTTGCAAATGTTTCCATGCAACTCTGTGAATGTTGATTCACTAGTGGATAATGGGGGTCCTGGACAACCAAATGGGGACCTAGCATGCAGTGGTGCTACATAGACTTTGATGGACCTAGGAGGACCGGGACATCCATAGATGAGACTATCATGCAAAGGGGTGTTTGATGCCGGGGGTCCGGGACATCCATGAATGCTTTTTTCATGTTTTGACTTCACTTGGATTGACCTAGGGGGGCCTGGACATCCAGATGTAAACCTATCATGCTTAGGAGTCATGTGGACCTTGATGCACTTAGGTGGTCCGGGGCAGCCACAAGTGGCCCTATCATGAATGAGATGGATGAAGAGTGGGGGAGGACCCGCTTGTTCAAATGTAATCCTGTCGTGCACTGGACCTAGTGTGTATGTGACACAAATGACATGACTAGCCTTACCACATGATGCAGAATGTTGTGACATATGTATTTCTATCAAGATGGTCCCATCTTTGGGTGGGGGATGATTTGGGGGTTTCCACTCATGGGGGTCGAAGGGGTCCAAGAACGTGGACATCATGGGATGGGTTAATTCCTCCTTTCCTAGGTAGATGTCACCCATGGTCATGGCTCTCATAGTGTGGGCTAAGTTTTGGAATGGGTGGGTTAGGTTCGACATGGCGGGTGAGGGTAGGAGGGAGTGGGTGGTGGGTGATGAATACTCAGAAGCCCATAGGGAGTGGCCACAAGGCTCGAGATGGGTCAAGGGGTGGGTGAAGTGGAGGTGGGTTTTAATCCAAGTGATCATCCTAGTACACGTAGGGAAGTGAGAATCATGGACCTGGTGGGACCTACTGTAAAGCTCCTCGCAAAGAGACGAGGGGTGGGGAAGGATGTAGGAGGGCAAGGAGGTGGGTTGGCAAATAAGGGCTAGTGGGAAGGGATCATGTGGATCTAGGGGGACTTGGGTTGAGGGGATTGAGGCTTCTTCCCATCCTAGACCTGGAGCTCTCCAAAGCATACACTCCCTAGTGTGGGCCAGGCACTCGTCTCCTAATGGGGTAAGAACTAAAGTGGATTCCCTAGGTTGAGTGCCCTTTTCTTGTGGTAGGGGGGTGGTGTGAAACTCATCGGGCTCAGGTAGAAACAATACAAGCTCACTTATGCAAGGACCCTTGGTGTAAATGGAGATGATGGACCTGATAGAGGGGTGTGAGAAACTAAGGTACCCTGTATCACTCACTCCTAAAGCCAACATGTTTGTCACCTCTATTTGCCTTAGTATGCCTTTAATCAAGTCCCTCATAGCTCCCACAAAGTAAAACGAAGGATAGGTTGTGTGGAATGGTAGGGTGGCCACGATTGGGTTATGGTTATCCATGGTGGGGCGCATGATGTGGAGGATGAGGTCTTGTTTAAGCCACTCAATGAGGGGTTCCCCAAGAATCACAATTCTCATGGAGGGAGGGGTGGGAGGACTTGGCTGATCATCATGTAACTCATGAGGGAGGGTGTACCCAGTTAGGCTCAATGGGTTTTCTTTGGGTAGGGATGAGTTCTCTTGATCCAACTCTTGGCATTGGGCTTCATATTCTTCCTCCCAATCTAGGGGAGCCTCATATTCTTCGATCACCTCCTTAAGTTCTTTTTGGAAAGGGGTGGGAGGGGGGTTTGTGGGCTGGATTGGGATACTTCCGTTTGGACTTGGCATGGGTGTCTTTGGGAGAGGGTCTAGGTTGGGACGGGGTCCCAGGTTAATGGAATCATCCGGTCGTGGAGTGGACCTAAAAGACCTAGAGAATTGTATCATTCTTGAGGATTGGTTATCTAGGTCATCCCAGGGGTGTCTCTCCTCACGCCCATAGTGTTGGGACCCCTTATAGTAAGGATCATAGCCTAACCTTTCCCTACCAAACTCATTCCGGGGAGGCAAGACTCTAAGGCCATTGCTCCTAAGTGGGGGGGACTTGGACTGACTGGGAGAGAAAGGAGGAGTGGGAGTGCTCATTGGGCTATGGGTGCTTGAGTTGGAAGAGTGGTGAGGTTTTGGAATGAGGATATTCCTAAGTTCTACCTTCATCTCTTCCCATGAGTGAATGGGCTCTTGTCTCTCAATTTCCCTTCGAATCTCAAGCTTTCTCCATTCTGTCTCGCCGAAGGGACCAAGGGTCTTCTTGGCGATGCGCACTTTTCTTTCCTCGGTCATGTAGTAGTGGTGGAAGTATCTATCCATGGAGGTCTCTCATTTCCTATATGTGTGAGGGTTTCGGGATCGAAGCGGGGTGACTCCGGCCCGATAATGAAGTAGTCATCGGGGTGCCTGGTGAGGTACATGGTTTGGATGACCGGATGACCTCAATGCAATATGCCCTAGGACCTAGGCTTGTAGAGACAAGTCTAAAACTTGCTCTGATGCCACTTGATGTGACACAAAATGCAGCGGAGACTTTGATTCCTTGGACCTAATTCGCAATCACAATTACAAGGCGCCGAGAATATGTTAAAGCTACCAACGCACCGTGCGCACATGATTCCCGTGGTGACCCGGTGATGCCGAGTCGAGGTGATGGAGATAGCCCCTGACTGGTTAGAGGACCAACACCACTTTAGTTAGCCCTCCCGAAGGTTTGAAAGCCCACAAACAAGGGCGGCCGGATGCCTTAAGGGCACGGGGTCACTCGCTCACTTATGGCCACGGTGACCACACTGAAAGGTGGTGCCGGGATCGGGCACTCGCTCTCCTACCGGCCGATATGTTTCGTGGATATTAAATAAACAGGTATAAGGAGGCCAGGGCAGGAGGCTCACCTGGTTGGTTTGAGGAAACCAACCCCGGTCGGAGACGAGGGCGAGCGGGGAAGTGTGGGTTCCCCGCACACTGCGCCGATGAAGCTTCAAAAAAAAAAACCTGCTCAAGAGTACATGCACTACACCTCGCGCAGGAGGGTGACCTCGGGGGTGGGAATTAATTGATTACAAACAAACACTACCTCGCGCAGGGAGGGGCGGTAAGCCGGCCAGGCGAGAAGGGTAGATTGATCGAGTAACCCACGAGGAAGAGCCGCTACCGAACCAGACTGCTTGATGTGGCTGGTGATAGACAGGCGGTGTAGTTGCTGTAGATCTCAGCCAGGAATTTTTCCGATGACGAGCCCAGGGGGGATCTTTTCATAACAGGAACCCAAATGCTTCTGATTTATGTCAATTTATTCTGACGTCGTTGATGGCTGCAGTGGAGGTCTGAGTAGAGCAACAGATTCTGGAGCGGGTGGCTCCCTATTTCTGTCTGCAACTTGCAGAAGTTGCCCCGGTCGCTCCTGGATGCCGAATCATGAACCGTCGGAGTCGCTGGAACCGTGGACAAATACTCTACACAGAAAAACTGACGGCAACACCTTCTGAGGTCGGGGTGGACAGGGGGACGCCGACGAGTGGGAACTGGTCGCTGCAGACTGCAGGAGGCAGACCCGCGTGACTGAGGGAGAAAATTCGGAACTCTGGCCCCCGGATGCCGAATGAGGTTCTGTTTCTCAATCCTGGTTGGGGACAGATGGAGGAAGAACTTTGATGAAGGGCCTTCGGTTTGAATCCTCCGCCGTTGGTCGTGGTGCAGCTTCAAATCGGGCTCAGGCTAGCTGCGGAGGGAGTCTGGCGTAGTCGGGGGAGAATGGCTCTCCCGGACGGCCCCGAACTCGGAACAGGATGATTCCACCTCGCCTGCGAAGCTATCTGGACGACCTTTCCAGAAAGGTATGGTACATCCTCAGATGTCTCCAGATGACTCCGTGGAAGCTTATGAAAAACGATCTTGTCTCTGCCACCTGCAGACTGAACAGAGTGAAGTGGATAGGGGATGAACTAGGTTGATTGGAGTGGTGGTTAATGATGGTGAGTGGGTGGGGATGAAGGATGATGGGGTAGGGGTGTGTGTGAGGGGGTGGAGTAGGGGAGAGAGAGGTCAGATGGGTGGTGAGAGGGAGAGAGGGGCGCAGCTGGGT
Source organism: Amorphophallus konjac (assembly GCA_022559845.1). NCBI lineage: Eukaryota > Viridiplantae > Streptophyta > Magnoliopsida > Alismatales > Araceae > Amorphophallus > Amorphophallus konjac. The sequence goes on along the minus strand of CM040125.1, from coordinate 208,942,400 downwards.
TGGGTGTTGATGGAGGGGTCGGCCAAGGCAAGGGGGCTAGATGGAGGTGGTGGGGTGCGCAAGTTCCTTGGGGGTGGGGTAGATTTCTCCTTGGGGATATGAATGAGGGTGTGGGGGAGTGGAAAGGCTGCTTGGGGGAGAGGGAAGGTTGCTTTGGAGAATGAAGTGGTGTATGGGGAATAGGGAGGGTTGTCTAGGGAAGGTGAAAGGTTGCTTGGGAAGTGGAGGGAATTGAAGGGAGTTATGGCCTTGGAATATGAAAGGGTGGAGGGGGTGAGGTGGCAGCTGAGGTGGCAGGGGGAGGGGGAGGTGAAGGGGCTGTTGCGCCCAAGGGAGGGGAGGAGAGAGGAGTGGGGTTCGCCCCTTGAAGAAAGAGAGAGAGGGAGAGTTAGAGAGAGAGGGAGAGATGCACTTAAGTGGCTCAAATTTGCTTAATACTTCATTACCTCAAAAGAGGGGGTTTGGGGTCCTATATATAGGAAAACCCAATTTATAAAAAGTCCTCATGAAATGGACAAATGACGGAAGACCAAGGGGTGGGGAGAGGGGCGCCCATGGGCCAGACCAAAGAAATGGCCCAATAAGACCTACTAGCCCCATTAGCCCACTAGCCTACATACAAACATTTGTAAATAACCTAGTAACATGACTCAAAACATAGGCAAATATATCAAAATGACTCAAGAAAATAGGAAAATGTAATAGGATGATAAGCACCAATGTTCCGTCTGAAGAAGGGTTGCTCCCTAGCTGCCTCCGGGAGGGAGAAAAGTGCCAAGCCAGAGGGTATGTGGTGTGATGCCCTCATCAACCATCCTCGCCGAGCTCCACATCTGCCATCGTCAGAATCTGGGGCAACTCAGGGTCCGCATGCTGAGCCTCTGTCACCTGACGACGGATAGCAAGAGTGACAGTCAGACTCGCAAGCACCGCCAACCCTGGCTCTTGGGGAATCTTGAGCCTGAAAGATACTTCGGGCACTTGTTCCCAAAGCCTCCATTTCCTCAACAATAAGGCACCGATCCATAACCTTCCGACTCAAGGCATCAGCGACGACATTCATCTTGCCCGACTGATAAGACAGGGTGAAGTCATAATCCTTCATGAACTCCATCCAACGCCTTTGCCTGAGGTTCAGGTCTCTCTGGGTAAACACATACCTCAAACTCTGATGGTCAGTCAACACCTCGAACTTCTCGACGTACAGATAATGCCTCCAAATCTTCAGCGCGAAGATCACCGCCGCCAACTCAAGGTCATGGGTAGGGTAGTTCTCCTTGTGGGGCTTTAGCTGCCGAGATGCATAAGCCACCACTCTACCATGATGCATCAACATAGCACCCAATCCAACGCCGGAAGTATCTGTACACACCACGAAACCTCCCGATCCAGAAGGCAAAACCAACACCGGAGCCGAGGTGAGCAATCTCTTCAGTTCCCTGAAGCTCTTCTCACACTCCTCAGACCAGACGAAAGGCACATCCTTCCGCGAGAGTCTAGTCATCGGGGTCGCAATGCGAGAAAAATCCTGGATAAACTGGCGATAATAACCCGCAAGCGCCAAGAAACTCCGGATCTCCGTCACCGACCTCGGCCTTGGCCACTGCATTACTGCCTCGACCTTGGCGGGGTCCACGGAAATACCATCACCAGAAATCACGTGCCCCAGAAAGTGCACCTCGCCGAGCCAAAACTCGCACTTGCTGAGCTTCGCATACAACTAGTGATCTCGCAATGTCTGCAGCACCACACCTAAATGGTACGCGTGCTCCTCGGCAGACTACGAATAAACAAGGATGTCATCCACAAAAATGACCACGAACTGGTCCAAATACGGATGAAACACCCTCTGCATCAAGGCCATGAAGGCTGCAGGGGCATTCGTGAGCCCAAACGGCATCACCAGAAACTCGTAATGCCCGTACCTCGTACTGAATGCAGTCTTCTCCACATCGGACTCACGAATTCTCAGCTGATAGTAACCGGACCACAAATCAATCCGCGAGAACACTCGCGCAGACTGAAACTGGTCGAACAAATCATCAATCCGCGGCAACGGATACTTGTTCTTAATGGTCACTTCATTCAACTGCCGATAGTCAATGCACAGCCACAGACTACCGTCCTTCTTCTTCACAAACAACACGGGCGCACCCCAAGGGGAAAAGTTAGGGCGAATGTACCCCTTGGCCAACAGTTCCTGCAACTGCGCCCTCAACTCCCTCAACTCAGCGGGGGCCATACGGTAGGGAGCCTTCGCCAAAGGTCCTGTACCAGGCACAACCTCGATCACGAAATCGATCTCTCGCTGGGGAGGCAATCCAGGCAACTCCTCAGGAAAAACGTCGGGAAACTCACACACCACCGGAATGTCCTCGACATCTGGCTCCATCCGGTCAGACACAACCACAGACGTGAGAAAACCCAGACAACCAGAATCAAGCAATCGACGGGCTCGAATAGCAGAGATAAGGAATCGATAAGAGGTGGAACGGATACCTTGGAAATAGAAGGTCCGCTTACTCGGATGCTGGAAGTAGACCCTCTTCATTCCACAATCCACCACCGCTCCATGAGTCTCGAGCCAATCCATGCCTAGAATCACATCGTAATCCTGAAGCTGCAACGCATACAATCTGCCTGGCATACTCCGCCCATCGATCCAAACCGGAACCTGATCGAAGTAATACGGAGTGATCATAAAATCACCCGAAGGCAACTCCACTGCCAAATCACAGGACAACTGGGTCACTGGCTCCTCGATGCTCAGCGTGAAATCCTCCGAAATAAACGAATGAGACGTGCCAGAATCAAACAAAACCCGAGCCGCACAACCCAAAATCTGAACGGTACCTTCCACGAGCTGCGACGCCACTGCCTCTGCCCTGGTCATGTGCGTGATCTAGCCCCGAGCTCTCTGCCTACCTCCCACGCTAGCTGACCTGGGTAGCGGTGGATACTGTCCATGCTGCTGCTGCTGCTGCCTCTACTGCTGGGGAACCTGCTGATGCTGAGGAAACTACTGCTGCGGCTGCCTCTGAGGATAGTCACGCGCCATATGCCCTGGCTGGTCACATCGAAAATAAATGATCGATGCCGTGCACTGCCTGCCTAGGTGGGCCCCACCACACCGTTGACACGGTCCTCGCGATCCACCCGCTGATCCCTGGCGCTGCAAAGGGATCGGCTGTTGTACACTGCCCGATGAAGCCTGCCCCTGATCCTTGTGCTTCTTACGGAAACTCTTCTTCAAGAACCTCTTGACCTTCGAGCCGAAGGACGCAGATCCTGTTACCGACGCTACCGATGCCGGCACTCCAGAACCACCCGACGCATGCTGGAAGGAACCCTGCTGCTGGGTAGCCGACTGCTGGCTGCGACCTAACAAAGACTGCCCCTGGCTGATCGATCCTCGAGTCCTCTGCATATCCATCTCCAAGGAAGCCGCAACACGAGACGATGTCTCTAGATCAGTGGCCTCGTTCGCAATCAGATGGTGCCTCAGCTCCTGCCTCAAGCCCTGAACAAACTGCGCGGTCTTCACCCTCTCATGCTCCATGATGTGAGGTGCATACAGACCCAGCTCGACAAATCGGGCCCTGTACTGCAACATGGACATGTCACCCTGCACCAGCTCCAGAAACTCCCGCATCCGCTGCATAGCAACATAATCTGGACAGTACGTACGCTCGAAAGCACTAACGAAGTCATCCCACTCGACCTGCTCAAGTGGACGAAGCTGAAAGGATGTCTTCCACTCGGAAGACCACCACTTCCGAGCCGTACCCTGCAACTGGTTGTAGGCCAACACCACTCTGTCCTCGGCAGCACTCTTCACAGAACTGAACACCCGCTCCATCTCATCAAGCCAATCATGAGCCGCATCAGGGTCTGCCTGGCCGCTGAAGTAAGGTGGATGGAACTGCAAGAAGTCCCTCACTGCTCAGCCTGGCCCACCCCTATCTGACGAGCCCTCACCAGCCTCTCCGCCGAACTGCTGAGACATAAGCTGGTACATGCCACGAAAGAAATCCTCGGCCCCCGGAACTCTCGCGATATCCGCGGCCTCGGTGGCCCCTGGTGGCACTCTACTATGCTCCTCCTGATCTCCCTGGACCCCCTGCTGGATCTCCTGACCTCCAGCCGACTGCCCCTACTGAGAGCGAGAGCTCCTCCTCGGCGCCATGCTCGCTCCTGAAGCAAAAGATAGAAAACACGAAAACGGCATGGTCAAGAAAAACACACGATGCCCGATGCCAGTGTCAACTGTACATCATTGCTGTGGACAAGTGGACCACTACTATTACCTATGATTCTCATATAATTCCACAACCACGCTCTGATACTAGCTGTAATGACCCGAGAATCCGATTATCGGGAAGACCCGATAACCCGAGACCCGCACCGCCACCCACGAGTCCGAAGACTCGGAAGGGTTAGAAGGATGGTGTGGAAACTACACAAGTATCACAAGTAATTGTAGAAATTAAACAGTGCAATATTAAGCAGGAAATAAATTAACATTTTACATGGTCCACAATAGAAAATAACAACAATAGTAGTAGTCCACAACTAGTACAGAGACAAGAAAGAAAAGTACAGCTACACGGGACATACCCCAGCTCTGACCTCTGGCACTACCTCTGGGCACCCGCATCACGCTGCACCCCAGATGCGCTCCCCTGGGGCGGCGCCTCACCTGAAACACGGTGAAAACACGCAGGGAATGAGTCTCGGAACAAGACTCAGTAGGGATCACTCGAACCCTACCTCATAAAATGAGAAACCACTACACTAGCGGTAGGAGAGTACCTCGGAAAGGAAAGCCCTGTACTCTACAGAACCAAGGTCCCACAGCACGCAAACCGACACACGTGTCACGGTGAGAAGGCCGAAACTCAACGGTTGACTCGACAAAACCCGAAGGTCGGAAACACCCGACTGACAGTCTGTCACTCCGTACTCGACAGGAGTATCTCCCACTAGAAGCACAGCCGGTAGCGTCCCCTGACGTCTTACACCGCGCCGTAGGTGAACCGCCTGACGTGGTAGCTCCTACCAAAGGCACAAACACAGTACAAGTAACCACAAACAAGTGACTAGCTGGGGTCACGCCCGTCGACGTGGGTCCAACCGCCCCCAACCACGTGTGCACACACAGACCACGCGTCCTAGGTCCGGCCCTCTGACCGATTTTCCCCCGTAGCCGGACTCTGGCTACCGACGAGGGGCCGACGGTAACCGGTCCACAAACCGTCTCAAAAGGTGAGCGCCCGTACACCACTCCTAGGTGAGACCAGCACCCCGTACTGGTGGGCTACGACTAGTGGAGAGTCACTGAAGGAGTAGACTCTCAAGTCAACGGAAAATGACGTCACAACCGCAGGCACGAGGAACGCTCCTTGTACCAACACCGATGCATGGCGACACAAGCCGAAATCACCACCTCCCGGGACCCCACGGCACCCTCACGTGTGGCCCCCACATGATGCCCAGCATCAGTCAGACCACGGGTCAGCACGGGGATCGAGACTCGCTCATCCGGGACTCGAATCAGCAAGGGATGGGAGACGCGGTCACCAGAGGACCGCCTCCGGTGGTAGCGGTCTGCCCTGGACCGCAACCACATAGTCGTGGTCTTCCCGGGACCGCGACCATCCCAGCACGAAAATATGAATACGGTCACCTCGTGACCGCATTCACACAGTAGCGGTCTTCTGGAGACCGCGACTGGCACGCCTCGAGGCCCGTGCCGATCCCCACGGTGAATGCGGTCGTCCCCAGACCGCGACCAACAGTCGTAGTCTGTCGCGAGACCGCGTCCGCCCACCGACACTTTAAGGCCTAACGGTTTAAAATCTGATGAAAGCGGTCCCCGCCTGACCGTGACCAGTGAAAACGGTCACTGGTGGACCGCGATCACCTCGAAAAATCGAGAACGACGGGAAATGGTCGAAAACACCATTCCACGCCCCAATCACCCCCGGGTAATGGGGAAACAAAGGGGGAACTCGTCCCCACGCCCTAGAGTATCGAATGATGCCCCCAAAACTCCAAATGGCGCGGTAAAACTCTAGATCGGCGCTCAAACCCCCAAAGCATGCTTTTCCCGTCCCGAGCTCAAACGAACCCCTCTCGGCTCCCCATCGGGCTAGAAATCACGGGAAAGGAAAGCACGGAGGTATAGGATCGTCACCCTACCTGAATGGAGCGAATGCTCCGCCGGATCGTCCACGAATCGTGAAGAACGCTTTTAGAAACCCCGCCTCCCTACGCTTCCCATGCTTGCCGCACGCCCGCACGATCGTCTCGACGTCACCCACGTCCTTGCCGCGTCGCACCGCCGCCGTCTGCAGTCGGAACGGAGGTCGCCGCGCTTGAACGGGAGAGAGGGAGAGAGAGAGAGCGGCCACGGTTGGGGAAGGAAGGAGGAAGAAGAAGAAGAAGAAGAAAGAGAAAGGGAAAAAGAAAAGAAATGGGAATATATAGAAAATCCGATTTTTCGAAAAAAAAATGCCGAAAATAGAAAAATATATTTCCAGAATTCTCGGAACGCACCGATCACAACGGTACCACTCGTGCCCAGGTGAACGACCCGGTCCACCCGCAGCGAGCTTCCAAAGAAAAAGCCGAAACACACACCGGAAATCGGAAAACAAGCACGGAAAAGCCGCGGAACGCCTCCGGGCCTCCGAAACGACTCCGGATCGCGTCGATCCGAACATGAAAGATGTCCGAAACGAAATTTCAGACACAACGGAGCTGAACACTCCGAAAACCAGATCTGGGACCCACAAGGAAGAATCCGAAAGGTCCAGGATATTACAGTTGTTAACCGAACCCATTCAAGCAATCAACTGCAACTTAGACACTCATATGGGTTGAGCAAATCAGAAGCAATCCAGAACGGTGATTAAGTAATTGAAGTGACTTTTTCAAGACCAATATCAGATGATTGATATGCAATCAAATTCCTTGCTAGATAGAAGATTCAAATCGGCCTATGCATACATCTAGCGAATCGAATATGACAATCAAACCACAGTAGACGAAGGATTTTTAGGTGGTTCGGTCCGCAGGCCTACGTCCACCCCACACTCCAACCAGAGTGTGGATTCCGCTGATACACAGCTTAACAGTTGGGCCTCACAGCTTGCCTACATCAGCTAAGCATCATAACTTGCTTCCGCTGGGCAATACAGCTTAGCCATCCGCTGGGCAATACAGCTTGGCCGTCCAGAGGATACCACACCTCTGCAACTGCTGGGAACTACAGCTTAACCCGTCCAGAGGAATCCTTCTCTGCCCGCTGAGCAACACAGCTTGCTTCGCTGACTAATAGCTTGAATAAAGGTGCAAAAAAAAAACACGAAGAACAAAGGAAACACAGCAACCGAAAGCTGTAAAAGACATCAACACAGATGTGACTCCCAGAGAGGTGACTGGCCTGGATTTGATCCATGGTCCAGTAGAGACAGATCTTCTAATGAAGCTTCTCTTCTTCTATACGAACTCTCTATCTCTCTTTTCACTCTCATTTTTCTTCTTCTGCTAATCTCTCTATCTCTTTTCTTTCTCTTTTCTCTTCTATCTGGATCGTACAGGCTCTCCTTTTTTTTTAATTAGACTCACTCCTCATTCTTCTTCACCACTATGTTCTACATCGATCACTGTCTTCTTATATACTCTCACTGGGAGTGTGGATGAAGAACTCCCGCCCATTAGCTTCCAGAAGGCTCTCAGCTACGTGTCGCGATCTAAGCGTTGTAGCCTTCCACATGGCACTCATTAGGAGGTCGATCTCCCTTGGATCACGTGCCCCTCCTCGGAGAGAAGCTCTGTCAGAAAAACACAAGGCCTTTAATCAAACGCTTAGCATAGTTTGCACCGTTATGTTCAAACATAGAATGCACTAAGTAGAGATATTCAAGTCAACCATTATATTGACTTACACAACAGCTTGACACCATATGCACAGACATGGGTCCAAGAGACACAAGAAGAAGACATTGTACCGAGTCAAAAGAAGGGATCAAAGATATGCACTGACTCTTAAAACAATTGTGTAACACAGTTGATGCACCGAGTTGGATTTGCGAGAATTGCACCGAGATGAAAGAGAAGAATCATACGAACAAAAAACGGATGCAAGATAGACCTTGCACCGAATCTGAAAGGCGAGACGCACAAAGATGCACAAACAAGATATGCACGAACCTAAAAGTGTATGCTGCAATGAAATACAATGAAATGCACTGAGCCAATTTATGTCTAGACACGTAATGCACCGAGATGGAAATGGGGCTACAGTGTTTGTGAGTGAGACAGAGACTTGCACCGAATTGATAAAGAGAAGTACAAGACACCGCTTGCACCAAGACGTATTTGCACTAAGATGAAGAGACAAGATCTAACGGTCCATACCAGATGACGATTGCACCGACTAGAGCTTGCACCGACCTCGAGAGGTGAGATGCAAGGACATGTTATGCACGGGCATATCAGCAGAGAATGTGCAGACTTTGTATATGCATGAGACAACCGAATGCACTGACTATGCTCATGAATGTATAGACTTGCTAAGTCATCAAAGCAACCGTGTGCAGACTTTGCGTGCATGCGCCAAGACGATGTACAGACTTTGCTACCTAGTGTTTATGCATGAATGCATCCTGTATAGACTCGATGAAGTAATGTATGAACTTAAATGCACATATCAATAACGGTTGTACAGACTTTGGGTGCTTGTGTATGCATGAGGGTGATGCACTGACTATGTATATGCTTGAAGAACACTGGCTCTGGCTGTAGACTTGATCGAATGAATCAACCGGAGGTTGTACAGACTAGCCACTAAGGAATGTGCAGACATGCACACATGCACAATGAACATGGATTGCACTGACTAAGTCACGAGCTGAGCTAACAGATGTATAGACTTGCTCAGTTATCAGCTAATGGATGTATAGACTTAGTGTATGCATGAGACAGACGAGTGCACTGACTATGGCTAATATATGCAAAAAGGCGTTGATCAGAAATATGCACGAATTGGTCAATGCACCGACGCACTCTATATGCTCGGACCTGATGTGTGTGGTAGAGCTTGAAACGTGCTAGATAAATGACTGAGCATGCAATCATTCAATCACAAACATATGGTGACTCATAGTGTTTGCTATCATCAAAATCACAGGGGCACAACACCGTGGTCACCGTGCGACGGTGCTGGTACGTGGGACGGTCCCCGTACTTCATTGAGTTTGGACGTTGTTTCCCGTTGACTTGAGAGTCTACTCTCTCAGTGACCCTCCACTAGTCGTAGCCCACCAGTACGCGTGTGCTGGTCTCACCTGGGAGTAGGTGTACGGGCTTACCCTAAGGATGGTTTTTAGACTGGTTTCCGTCGGGCCCCGCGTCTAGCAGCCAGAGTCCGGCTGAGGGGAAAACTAGTTAGAGGCCAGGCCAGGGGTGGACGGCCTGTGTGTGCACATGTGGTTGTGGGCGGTTGGACCCATGTCGACGGGCGTTACCCCAGCTAGTCACTTGTTTTGTGGTTACTTGTGCGGTGTCTCAGTTCCCGCTGGGCCGGAGGGAGACACCAGAGGCGTAGACTACGATGTCAGTGGACGCATTCGGTCTTGCTTCTAGTGGGAGGTACTCCTGTTCTGGACAGAGCGTGACAAACTATCAGTTTCCATGACTTCGACCTTCTGGTTTTCGGTCGTGTTGACAGTTGAGTTTCGATTGTCTCGCTGTGGCACGTGTGTCGATTTTCGTGCCGTGAGACTGGTGCTAGTAGCTTTACCGAGGTTGCGTCTTGTTGTGCGGTACCCGTGACCAGGTGGTCAGGGTTGCACCTTGGACAGCGTGTCCAGGTTGGCCGTGTCCTGGGAGACAGGCCTCTACGGTGGGGTTGCCGTAGGTTTTACTTCGGTGAGTGGTACTAGTGTGGTTCGGTAGCCCCGACCGTGAGATCGGGGTGTGTTTCTGGTACAGTAGGAGTTGCTGTAGTGCCGAGTTTTGACCGGCCACCGGTTTGCTGTTCCTACTATCGTTGTAGCTTTCCTTTCCGTTACCGCCGTTGTTTCCGGTTAGGATTCCGTGCGATCCCTACTGAGTCTCTGTTTTGGAGACTCATTCCCTGCTTTTTAGGTGTGACGGTTCTTCCTCGAGGTTCGAGGGTTCGGTACGGAGGTTCTCAGTTGCCAGCTCGCCGAGCCGAGTGTTCACTTGACATGTGGTACGTTCTACTGCTTTAGACTGTACTTTCTGTTAGACTGGACTCTGTTGTAGCTGTAGTTTTTTATTTATTTCTATTAATTGTTGATTTGTCCTGCTTTATTTCCTATTTCTTTGTGCCTCCACACTCCTTTTAGCCCTTCCGAGCCCTCCCGGCTCGTGGGCGGCGGTTCGAGTCTCGAGTTATCAAGTCTTTCCCGGTAATCAGATTCTCGGGTCGTTACAGCTGGTATCAGAGCTGTGGTTGTGGACGTACATAGGAATTCGAAATGTTGCAGTGATCGGAGCCCATAAGGTCCAGTACAGTCGGCAGCTGGTTTAGGGTTTTGTGTTCACTTTCCGCCTTGTTTCTCGCTTGAGAGCTTGAGTGCGCTGTGCGGCGCTGTGAAAGTGGTTGTTGTCCACGATTCTCGTGCTAGCATGGGGTCTACGGATCAAGGTCGAGAGCCTTCTCCCTCATCGGTGGTGGCCCTGGTTGTGTTGCGTTGGGCAGAGGTTGCTGGCAGGCGTGAACTCGCGGTGCTGCGTTCGAGGAATCTGCAGCGTGGTCAGGTGGCTGGAGAGGATTGTTTATGGTTAAGTGGCCATGAGCGTGCTCTGAGGAAGCTGTTGTCAAGTTTGGCCACTTTAGCTTGAGGTCTATCCAGCCCCTGAGGTGTTCAGGTCATAGTTTAAGGTGGTAGAGCGGGTGTTCTGTTCGAGAAGTGTGCTCGGGTGAGCAGATGACCTTCTCGGTGAGCTGTTGTCTTGTCGAGCCTGGTGTTCTTGGCGTGCTCTGTGGCGTCAGAAATGACGTGTTGGTCTCGATTATTCTACAGATTTCGAGGCAGGATTGGGCTGTGGTGTCCCAGTAAGTCTTGCTCCTGCGCTCTTGTGTGCGAATGTGTGTGTTAGCCTTGGATTTGGTCTGAGGTGTGAAGGTTCCGCGGTGGGTTTCGGGACTCGAGGATGAGCGTCGGTGGTTTTCTTTATGGCTCGTGTTGCGGCTCTTGGCGTGGTGTGATGCAGTTCAAGGAATTGTAGTGGTGGTGCATTGGGAGATGTTGTGATCGTGGTTCGACGTGACACTCGCCGAGCGTGTCGGAGGTGCTGACCTGATGGAAGCGATGGTTTTCCTCGGTGCTGGATGGTGCTGTTTCCAGCATGCGCGAGATTCAAGGTCAGGTCGAGCATGGAGTTCTCCCGTTGGTCGGAAGTGCGTTTGGTTTCTCCTTTGGCTGGAGAGTATTGTGTTTGGCTAGGATTGCCATCTTGCATCATGTATCCGGATTGGTTGGCCTTGTGTGCCATGAAGTCCGTGCGAGACGTACTCCTTGTCTTGGAAAGGTGATTGCCTGTGAGAAGTTGTGCCCATTCCCTTGTCGTGTGTAGGTGTGCTGGCACTTTTTCAAAAGGACGAGTGCCGGTTGGGCGGTGTTTTCGAGAATTTGTGGCTGTGCACGTGGATCAGAGTGTGCATCGAAAGTTTGGTGGGCTTGTGACCCACTGGTTCAGGATCGTAGCGTTGGTTGCTACGGGCGGATTCCTGGGTTTGCGTTGAGCATTGAAGGATTGGTTCCTCGGTGTGAGAAGTGTTGTTGCCGTGCCGTTGCTCAAGGTATTTTGGTTCTTGGCACCGGCAGGATGGAGTGTTGGGGAATGTGCTGGCTAGTGCGCCGCATGAGTACCCTATACCTGAGATGGAAGCTGTGTCAGGCGCCGAAGTTAGACCCGGATGGGGTTGTTGAGGATGTCGCCTGACGGTGGTCGAGGGATGTCATGAGACCAGATAGAAGAGTGACGCTTGTGCATGGAGGTCATTGATGGGATGTCGCTGTCGCAATGGTTATCTATGGTTTGGTGACCAGCATGGGATGGTTCCCCCGTAAGTCTGAGTCAAGTGAGGTGATGACTGAAGACACCAAGATCTTGTCATTTGGTTTCATCGTGCTCCCCCTGTAAGGGTAGTGTTGGCGTAATGATAGGCCTGGTTGTGGCGTTGGTCTGTGCGTGAGTCAATGGATGGCTTGTCGAGGTTTGGAATGTTCCCTTCGGATCTGGTGGAGGACCAGGAAAGAAGGAAGTACCTGAGCAAGCTGAGGTTTCCCGTTGACGTGTATCTGGCGACCAGTGGATGGTCTTTTCACAAGACAGAAGATGCTGGTTGTCGGGGCTCGAGTGTGGCGAGAGTTGTGTGCCAGCGAGGCCTCGGGTGGTTGATTTTGAGGTGTGCCTTTCCGGACGGGATCTGGGCTTTGTCGAAGTTTGTCCTCTGACAGAGTTGGCATAGTGATATGTCTGGCTTTCAGCTTGCCATGTGTAAGGTGATTCTTGGTGCTGAGCCGATGTTCTGGTTGCGGTCTGTTGAGATGGCTGCTTGAGCTGATGGAGGCTCTGTGTTGGTTATTCCCTTGAGAAGGGTGTGCGACCTGTCAGCTGGTTGTGAAGCTGATGTGTGATTTGTCTGCTGACCATTGGATGGATCGGTAGCAGTTTCTCATGCGAGGGCTGTGTCTCCTCGGTGAGCGAGATGGTGGCAGCGGTGTCGTGATTGGTTTTCGCGGTGTCTGAGGTGATGCCGGACTGTATTCTTTATGTGTGTCTACTCTGATGGCCGGTGTGCTCGGCGCATAGAGCGAGGTGTTGTTCGTGATTGTAAGTCTGGCTGCGTCCCTCAGGTCTGGAGCTTTTTGTGAGAATCGAGGTTTTCTGTGCTGGGGCTCTGACAGCGTCGTCAGTTGGCTTAGTGTTCTTCCCCTGTGACTTCATGCTAGGTCCTGAATTTCGAGGACGAAATTCCTTTAAGGGGGGAGGGCTGTAATGCCCCGGGTTTTTTGGATCTGGATCCGTGGATTTCGGATCGTCTTTTCGTGGATTTCGGATTGTGTCCGATCAAGCTTCGGACTATTTTTATTGGATTATCGGACCCACTGGTGGTGTTCCCGTGAGTTTCCTTGGGTCCGTGGTGTTGTGAGGAGCACGCCGGTAATTTTCTGTAATTTTCGGAGCACCTTTGTGGGTCCCGGGTTACGTTTTGGGTTTTACGCGTGTTTTCCATCTGTCGGACCTTCGGAACCCCGTATAGGGTGAACTGTTGCGTTCTCCGATGCCGGGACGTTACCACGGTGATCAGCGTGTTCCAAGGATCGCGGGGATATATTTTTCTATTTTTTGGTATTTTTTGGAATTTCCAGATTTTCTATATAAACCCCTTTTCTCTCTCCCCTCTCATATCTCACTCACTCTCCCTCTCTCTTCTCTCACGCTCTCCTTCTCCCCTCTCTTCTCCGGCGCCCGATGGAGCGAGGTGGGGGCGAGGTGGAGGCGGCGCAGGCGAGGATGCAGGCAAGGATGGACGAGGATCGAGGCGGTAGCGGGCACGATCCCTCGGTGGATTCTGAGATGGCGTCGTTCATGTTCCGGGCAATTTTCGGCGTGGATTAGTCGCTTCGACGCGCAGTATCTTCGGTGGAGGTAGGGTGAAGGAACACTACTACATCCTGCTCATTTTCCCTGCCATTGCACGTCGTTCGGCGCGGAAACTGCTGAGTTTGGGTCTGTTCTAGCGAAACCAGGGTTTTGTAGGTTTCGTAGGGTCCGTCAGGAAACGGCGACAGTTTCCAGATCTGTTACTGTCAACGGATTCCTTGGGGCGAGAGCATTCTTTTCCCCCTAATTTTGTCTCGATTGGTGGTCCCGTTGGAACGGTAGGGCTCCGGGAAGCCCGAAAACCCTTTTTGAGTACCTTCGGTAGAATCGCCTGTTTCTCGCGATTCATGCGCCGTTTTGACTCCGATCGGAGTCCACGTGATTGCCAGGGTGGTTGTGGCTGTATCCCCTTCGTCTCGGCACGAACGGGGCATGGAAAGGCCATGATCGGGTGACCCCCTGGGTTTGCCCGCCGTGACGGTTAGGCGGTCGAACCAGGGCCCGACCATGGTATGGGCGGTTGGCTTTGGTCCATTTTTCTCGTTCTGGTTTGGGGGTTAAGCGGTCGGACGATAGACCGCACATGTGATGTGTGGCCAGGTGAGGTCCGCATGTCCCCCATGGGTGGTTAGTCCCCAGCCGTCTGCCTTTCCATTGGGATGAGCGGCCAGGAGCTGACCGCGTGTCCCAGTTGACCCTTGGTCAACAACTTCGTGTCGGTCAGGTTGTGCGGTTTGGTCAAAACCATTTTGACCGACACTGTAGTAGGTCGGTTGGGTTGTGCGGGTGACCCTTAGCCGCACATCCCTTTGGGCGGCTCAGCCCTAACCGCCTATCCTCTCTTTGGGGTTAGTCCGATTAGTGCACTTGTGCGGCTCCTTCCTGGCCGCATATCTCTTGAGCGGCTCATCCCCAGCCGCACTTCCCTTGAGCGGCCCAGGATGAACCGCCTGTTGATATGTTTTATTCTACTCTTCTTTCTTTCTCTTTAATACCGGCTTGAAATACCTCTATTCTCCTTCTAATAAATCGGTATGTAAAATAAAATAGGACAGTAGAAGGAGAACAGAAGAGAGTAAAGAACCGTGATCGCCACCAAAGCGCCGAACGTGATGAACACGTCGTGCCTTGGAAAGAGGGAGAGACATTTGCCTGGCCTGCAGCGCTGGGAAGATGAACGGTTCAGGGAGAACCGCCTATAGGATGCACGGGCTTACGATAGACTGTTCAAGGACGCTGCAGAAGATGCTGGATGAAGCGCTCCTGGAAGTTGAACGGCTCTGACACGACCGCAGGAAGAAGAAGGATGGTCCAGTCTTCACCGCATGTCTCCTTGAACGGACTGTAGGGAACCGCTCAAGACCACCAAGCCAGAAGTCGCAAAGGGTCCAACCTCCACCCTCTCCAGCCCGCTAGAGGGGACGTGCCTCGTGCTAGGGATTGCTGACCTGCGAAACAGAGTGTAAACACAAAAAGAAAACCCAAGTTAGAACTATAGAGTGTAGTATATGCTAAAACGGAGATGAATAATCATAACTAAATGGAGTGGAAGATACCTGGGGAGTTTTAAACCCCTGGGGGCGTCAAAAACGTGGGAGGATGTGTGAATGATTACTAGCAAATGAAGAAAAACAATGAGAATGATGCATGCAACACAAAAGGGAATGATGGACTATCAAAGATAAAAAAAAGACTCAAACTGAATGTTACTCCCTGGACCAGAGGCCTGTATGGACATAGAAGGCCTCCTTCCTTGGTCGTAGGTAGCTCCAGGATTCGGCAGGGCTTCGCTGTCGACCAAAATCTTCCTCCTTTTCTACCCGGCCTTTAGGGTCTATTTATAGAGCACCTAAAGTCCTAGCTCGAAATTAGGGTTTCCAGTGGATATTAATCTGAGATATCAAAATATAAAGTGAAGATAATATCCTCAGCTTTTGTTAGGATCAAATCTCATCCGATTTGGTTGAGAATCCACGGAGAAAACCGAGGACAAAGTTGAGGGGTTTAACCATGGATAAAAGGGATAAAATCTGTTGAAATTAAGCAATCGAAGGGATAAACGGTCTTACGATAGACCGCTCAACTAGATGTGCGGTCATGTCCTGACCGTCCAACCCTGTTGGTGGAAATCTAAAATAAATCTTAAATAATCCAAATTATCCATCGAACTGACCGAAACCATCGTCGTTGGACTCTCAGAGATGAACGGCTCAGTTGAGACCGTTCAAAGGTTGAGCGGCCAAGGACAAACCGTTCTACCCTTGTCGGTGGAAAATCAAAATAGATAAGATAATTAGATAATTATCCGAAAGCCAGCGACGTTAGGACTCTGGAGAGATAGACGGCTCAGAAGATACTGCATAATAGTCTTATGCGGCTGATTCTAGGCCGTATATATGCTTGTCGGTGATAATTCAGAAAATCAGCTAATTATCCCATAAATATATGAACGGCCCAGTATCAACCGCACAAAACGTTATACGGCTGGAGGTTGACCGCACATGTACATGGGTGCTTGAAATTCATAGAAAAGCTCGATTAACCAAAACCAAGGCCCATTAAGCCCTGAATCAACTTGGACCTAACCAAGGAGGGAGGCAACCCATAAAATTGGCCCAAAGCATGCCTGAAAATAGCCCCAACGGGTGATGGACAACTCGAGGCATCAACAAATGTGAGTAAGAGGAACGACTCAACTTATCGGCATAAAACGGGTGTCAACAGATGCCCCTCCTTAACGTCCTCTTTGCAGGGGAGCGAGCGGAGGCGAAGCGGAAGTGACATGGAACATGGAGATGAAGCGAAGATGCAGCGGAGCGGACTAAAAAGTGGGCGTTAAGGTAAAACGACACCCGTTTTTACCAACAAGCGATAGGAATCTTCCGGAAAACTCTGAACTAAACGCAAGGAATGATAAAACCAAAAGCGACACCAATCTAGAGAAACTAAACTAAATGAAATAAATCGACAAGACCAACCTCATGGGGGACACAATCCCACGGTCCAATGAGGAGGCCAAAAGCAGGCGGCAAAAGTAAACAAAACAGGCTAAAGCTCCAGACAGTGACCTCTTAATCAACCAAACCAAGCGAATCGACCAAAGAGAACCTTCCAACTCATAGTGGAATTAGTTCCTCTTACTCAAACACTGAACGCACAGTTAACCATCACTGACGGGACATTCTTCAAGTAAATCATGGGTCATGAAAGCTCAAAAAGATGCGCATGATGCATGCTGGGCTAAAATAAAAGAAATCGTTAAAACAAATGCAAAGAAAGATTAAAATATAAAATACTCGAGAATAATATTGTTAAGTTGGGAAAATCAGAGTCAAGACACTATCTGCAACCACGGCGTGCAGGATAGAACCATCCTCCCCAGGACATCCCAACGTAACGGCCTATCCGAAGATTAAACACGTGAACCTGGATCATCATCATTTTTGTTGAAGGGGAACATCAGATCCTGGAACACGTAGATAACCAACTGGTTCTCGAGGTAATATATATTATAGTACCATATAATGATGTAATAAAGGGGTGTAGAGACAGAAGGCCATACCTGACTTACCTGTGCAGGTGAAACGGCATACTTTTTTTGATTTTCATTTTTGATTTTTTTTATGGACTTTCATGTATAAGACGAACAAGATAAGCATAGCGAATATAAACATAATGACAATCAACATGACATAACATGATGGGTGAAAAATGACACAACAAGACGAACAAGCACATGGGCAAAGGCATAAACAGACAATACGGATGCATGAACATGGTGTGACAAGACAACAATCGGCGGGACAACACACGGTTGAGATAAGAACATAACAGATCACACGGTTGGGACAACACACGGAACATGGAAGGACAATTATCAACATGTGCAAGAAAACTAACAACGTGGGGTGAGGAACAAAACAACATGTGTGGGACAACACGGTGGGCCATGGTCACGAGACAAGGACACGGCGGGACAAAAGACATGACAAAGTGCGATCTTCAATCAAAATCCAAGATCAAAATGATGCAGAACTGCCAGGTTCATAATCGTGAGGCAAAGCCCTTTCATAAAGATATGATCATTACAGACAAAAGCTGAGAAAGACATAAGCTTCAGAACAGATCGAGAGGTAAGATTGAAGAAGGAAAGAACAGATCAAAAATGTGGACCGGAGGCAGAGCAAAAAGATATAGCAAGGAATGCCTGAGTACTTACAACCTGCACACTTAGCAAACGGATTACATATCTATCCTCAAGATAAAATATAAAAGATAAATATTTTTAGATTTTTCAATTTTCTTGATTTTTTTTGGATTTTGAAAATATTAATTTTTTTTGGATTTGAATAATATTTCATCATTTTTTGGATTTTTGACAATATCTCATTCATTTTTTTTAGATTTTTGACAATATCTCATTTTTTTGGATTTTTGAATAGTGATCAGCAGCACCCAAAGACAGGCTCAAACTACTGGCCAGGGATCGCCATCCCTCCCTTCTCATTAAAGGCTTCCCTTGAGTAGGGTGTGCATGTGGGGGTGGCTTATCACAACCAACTATCTCTAAAGAACGGTGCCCCTACTAAGGCCATACCCGGGATACAACTCAGCCTAAGAGGGAGAAGCAGAAGAAAAATTGGAGACAAGCTTTGTGCAGGATGGGAGATATCAAGGCTCGAATTCCTTCCAGGGCACTACCCCTCAAAGATACAGTCTGTTGTGCTAGGGCTTTGTGTCTTTGATTTTTAGACCCATATTTATCAGGCACACATGCGACCGGGCTCATGACGTCCCGCGGGGAACTATACTGCCACTCTTGCCATGCCTTTGATTCATAATTTTGCATATTGATTCATTTTCTCATTTTGGTAGCCCTTATTGGCTAGATATAGCATGAAAGCTCACTTTTCAAAGGTCAAGACAGCCCCTATTTGAGACCTCTCTCGTATTAGGGAGCGCCTAGGTTAGTCATCTCATACATCCATCTCTTGCCCCTGCACTTGGCCGAGCAGAGAAAAGAAAAGACCTTTGTGCATACCCAAAGTATGGCCAAAGCAGTAACGGTGTTACCTTAGAGAGATCGGTTATGGCTTGCCGTGAAGTGTGTGAAAACCCATACTCAAAGGTTACCCTCAGCAATCGGGGAAGGAAACTAGACTCCCAGCGCTAAGCTATCACCAACCTAAGATGCTGCAGAAGCTACTCATTTTATTTGACTAATTAAGCAAATTCAACTAAAGCCACTCAACCATGTTGAGGAACCAACGTTATAAGCATGTGCAGGTGTAAGAGAGATAATAGCGATGATAACATTTTCTTGCACAAAATAACGATACCTTTGCAAATCCACGGCGCGGAAATCGGCATCCTGAAGCGAACATGATCATCGAGCTTTTGATCAGCACAAGCTTTATTTTCCTTGCTTGCTAGGATAAAAGGGTGAAAAGGATAGCAATGGGTAGATATTCCTTGACATGGAGGAGCGGCAGACATCAAACTGGACGAAGAAGAAATAAAAGGAAGAGAGACGCGGGCTAGAACTCTCTCGTTAAGGCACAGAGGCCCTGATAACAAGGAACCAGATACATAATAAATAAGGATTAACTGAGATCAAGGCGGGCTAAAGCCTCGAAAATAGCAAGAAAAAGGGTAAGAACCCTGAAAGGGTGGGGAGGAAAGAATAGAAAGATGATGAAAAGATAGCTGTGAGGGTAAGGGAGAAAGAGAAAGATCATCCGACGTGGTCGGAGAAGAAGAGTAGCGATCACCCGCCAGAGGCGGGGAAGAAAATGCATGACCACCCGACAATGTCGGGGAAAAGAAATGGAAATCACCCGACAAAGTCGGGGAAGGATCAGAAAAACCACCCGACAAGGTCGGGGAACGTGCACAAGGAATCCCCAATAGGGTCGGGGGGAAAGGATGAGAAGCGAAATCCGGGCGTATCCGGGGAGGAAAATTACCAGAGGATGCCCCTGGCTCAGGGGAAGAGGAGGACATAGGCCGATGCCTAGAATGGTAAGGATAGGAAAAGATGGTAGAAATATGGTCAGGTGGTGGAAGGTACACCACCCAAGGATAAGAACTGAGCAACAGAAAAGACGAATGGACGGAAGAAGGAGAGGAGGAAGTGGACCCCCAAGTGCGCAACTGACGGCCCTTGAACTTATGTCGTCGCCTCTTCTTAGCAGAAATCGTCTTGAAACAACGCCGCCTGGCGCGGACTCGGCTTCTCGGGCTCCTCAATATGTAACGTCTTCTCAAATAGCGGGCCCACCTGGCAGATGGCCTGGCCTGATTGCGAATATGCAGCTTCCTCGGGGAAGTTGCCCCTAGCCTCCCGGTGCTAACCATAGGTGGACATTCTCGAGCAAACAGCTTCTCAACTGAATGAATATCATGAAGCCATGGAGTTTTGTCTTTTGGCACTAGAACATAGAGGTTCGGCAGCTCAACTCGGCAATCAGACTTGAAGCATAACTCCCGTACTAGTAGAGCAGGACAAAGCTGAGGGAGATCAATGCGCGGCGTTGACGTGGCCGGCATGCTAATAAACCAAGGGAGATGAGATAGACAATGTAGAATGCCCCTGGTCAATCTCGAGGACACAGCCAATTGCCCTTTGAATGCTAGATTCATTAGATTTCTGGCGGCCGTGTGGGTTAGCACCCTCCGAGCGGAAAACTCTTCTGGGCTAGTGAATTGAATAGCAATCAAACGAGAGGTGATAACAACATCGATAGTGAATTCTCCGGAGAGCAAAGAGATTGCCACCGGCCTCGCTTTTGAAGAAACTGGCACCAGTGCTAAAGAACTCTTCTCGACAATCATCTTCATAGCAAATTTAGGCTCATTCCCCCTAGATTAGCCAGGAACCAGGACTCGAATCAGCATGCGGGAAGTAACATCTCGGATCTTGAAATGCACGATTGAAACCTGGCTTGGCTTCTTTTCTCCCTAAGGACTAGACCTGAGGGGCACCAAAGGTAGCGTGTACCTGCTCCGTGAAGTGGGAAGTGGTAGAGGGAGGTTAGAAGGAGGAGGTTTAAAGGGCGCGGGTGGCGATGGTGCAAGTGATGGGGAAATACTGATGATGATGGGCATGGGTGGAGGTAAAGGCAAAAGTGGGGGTATGGGTTTAGGGTCGGCCTGCTCGGGCTCAGAGGATGATGGCGAAAGAAGCGACATCGGTAGCGGGGATGGTTGTGAAGGTGACGGTGGTAGCAAAGGTGATGAGGGTGGTAAAGGGGGTGATGGGGTTGATGGGGATGGTGAAGGTAATGGGGATGATGGAGATGACGGTAGGGGTGGGGAACAAGGAGGAGAGGAAGGTAGTGGCGTAGTGAAGGAAGTGGCGGGTGGCGGCGCTCTTCGACATATCTTTACAACACGTCGAGAGGTGTTGGGGACAAGTGTGGTGATGGAAACAGAGGGTGCAGGAGAAGTTGCCCGAGCGAAGGCTGGAGTAGGCGAAGGTGGTGGAGAAGATGGGATAGAGGAAGAAGTGGATAACGGAGCAGGTATCTTATTAACTGAAGAAACACCATGGTGCCCCTGGCCTTGAAGTGGAGACGGTTGCCTAGGCGGCGCGGCTTACTGCTGCTGCTGCTTGCTGCTGAGATCTGAAATAACTTGGCGCACGATAGCCCAATCAATCATCTTCCAAGCTGTAAACAAGTTCCCGGAACTCAGGGCAATTCTCGACCACATGCCCCTGCTGACGATGGAACTCACAGAACTAGAGCAAATTCCCGACCGTGGGTCGGCAAGGCATAACCGGAGGGAGCTGCAACGCATGGGTGGCCATCAGAGCCCTGAAAACATCTGTAAAGGATTCCGGCAACGAAGAGTGAGAAGCCTGCTTCGGGTAAGGTGGATGCCGAGGGGTATGAAAAGGTAATGGAGATGGTAGCGGGGGTTGCGTAGGCAAAGGGGATTGCGTAGGCAAAGGCAGAGGGTTAGAATGATGTGGAGGCATGGTGGGAGTGGGAATGTAATGGACGGCATCTACCCATTCTGGGTGTAGTGCTTCCTTGACCGGAGGTGGAGGGGTGTAGTGAGATGAAATAGCGGAGGACTGACTCGTGGAGGGATGTAAGGTGGAGCACATGGAGGTATAGGGGTGTGGGGGAGCGGACGGTCGACTCGTGGAAGGATATGTAGTGGAGGGTGGACTCGTGGTGGATGGGGAAGAGAAGGGGTATGTGGAAGGCGAAGGTGGAGGAGACTCATGGTCAAAGGAAACTAGGAGTTGTTGGGTAATGAAGCGGGCTCGACTGTAAAGTTGTTGCTATGAAGTGATATCGTTCAGGGCTAAGATACATCTGAGCTCGGGCGTTGTATTAGAAATAACCATCTTGATCTGCTCGCCCTCCGGAATATGCCCCGGGACTTGCGCGGCTAGGTGACGCCAGCGGTCGACAAACATGGAGAATTCCTCGCCATGCTTCATCTTCTCTTGGGCCCAAATCAGCCAAAGAATGTCTGGGCCCAACCTGGTCCTGATATTGCTGAATAAACCTTGCTTGGACGGCTTGAAAATTCATCATCTGCTCCTGCAGTAATGTGAAAAACCAATCCTTGGCCGAGCCCTCTAAAGATAGGCCAAACAAATAGGCCATCAAGCGCGGATCATGCTGGAACTGGGCCGACTCATAGAGGAAATCCTTCAAATGGACATAGGGGTCACCAACTCCACCATAGCGACGATATGCGGGAATTTGTGAACGTGGTGGAAGTTGAAGACCTTGAAAGGTAAGTGGGATATCCGAAGAAGTTTGAGGATTGATTCGGCATTGCAATTCATCAAGCTGGCGTTGGGCCCGAGCAAACATCTCCTCGGTAGGAAGAATCCGAGAAGGGTATGAACCAGCCTGAGCAAGAGATAGTGAATTTAGACCAGGGCAATGTTGATGGGCCGGATAAGGGGATCCGACTTGAGAAGAAGGAAAGCCCATTCCAAGAATGAGGGAATGCATGGGCCTGGAAGAATTAAGTATGTGGGAATGAGGATTGATTGGCCAACAGCAGCACGGGCGGGATAAGAAGGCCCATTAAAAGAATAGGATCCAACGGAGGAATAATGAGATGGGCCCGCATGGGAAGAGGAATCCACACGGGGGTAAGAAGATGGAGAAGTATATGAATAAGGTACAGGGGAGAAGTGCTCCATGGGGAGAATGGAGACTTTATACAGTGAATTTCAAATGAATACAAGGAGGGGAATGAACCTAAGACAAATGCAGCTAAATGAAGACACACAAAGATGAACTAGACCAAATAAGCCTAATCTGACAAAAAGGATGCAAATGACGACACTATGCAACATACAATGGAGAAGAGAGATGAGAAAAGAATCAGCCAATTACCCAAACAGATTCTAAGTGATGCGCGAAGATTTTTATAAGTTCTCTTTTAGTACCTTAGTGGATTAATTAAAATGGGAATTCACTCAACCACAAGGTACCTAAATAGGGTGAGAATGGAGGACTGGCAGACTCTAAAGGACTCTCTCTCGCATGATTGCAGACCCTAGACTGGGAGGTGGTATGGTACAACCTGCCCGGCATCCGTGTGGGAATCCACAGCTCACGGGGACTTACGGAGGTCCTCGGCAAGGTCCCCTAGTCGGCTCCAAGGAGTATGGAGACGAGAGGAAACCCTACCTCGGTAGGAATGTGACTAACTATGAATGAAATGCATGAATCCTATGTGCACCGGAGTGCATACAAAATCTAGCCTAGAAACTAGCAAGCAATGACCAAAATAAACATGCGAGGATGAAAGCAAGTAGGGAGCAACAACATGTAACCAGGGGAAGATCAATAAATGGCACCAAGGAGAACAAAGACAATATAGATATGGAAATCAAAGCAACCTCGAGTGCACTGTGGCATCAGAAGGATGGTCTGTGGGAGACCGCACAATAAGATAAACGGTCTGGGGTGGACCGCATAATCCAGGGAGCAACAGAACGACAGAATAACTGTAAAAGAATCATAGAGTGCTGGAAATGAAGGACAGCAGCGATGAAAAACGTACCAAGAAGAGCGGCTGTATATAGCCACGTAAGCTCTGGAACGGATCCCCATAAACCATGTACCTACAGTCAGAACACCCAGAAGCGTACCTGTGTCAGAGCGATGGACGGCCAGGGACAGGCCGTTCAGAAGTGTGGACGGTCGATAGAACGCCGTCTATGACAGGACGCTGGCAGGAGAACTGGCGCTGTTCGCAGGGAAGGACGGTGGATGATCAGCCGCCCAGAGGATGAACGGCTCTGTGAGAACCGCTCACGTTCCAGAAGGCAGAAAACGCAACTTAACTTGCAATCACTCCAAAAGGGGACTAACACAACGAAAGAGGGGTCAGCAAATCACAAGCACGATGGGCACTAGGTGTCCCACCGTGATCGCCAAAAAACGGGCGGTTGATATGTTTTGTTCTACTCTTCTTTGTTTCTCTTCAATACTAGCTTGAAAGACCTCTACTCTCCTTCTAATAAATCGGTGTGTAAAATAAAATAGGACAGTAGAAGGAGAACAGAAGAGAGTAAAAAATTGTGATCGCCACCAAAGCGCCGAATGTGATGAACACATCGTGCCTTGGAAAGAGGGAGAGACACTCGCCTGGCCTGCAGCGTTGGGAAGATGAACGGTTCAGGGAGAACCGCCTATAGGATGCACGGTCTTACGATAGACCGTTCAAGGACGCTGTAGAAGATGCGGGATGAAGCACTCCTGGAAGCTGAACGGCTCTGACACGACCGCAGGAAGAAGAAGGACGGTCCAGTCTTCACCGCACATCTCCTTGAACGGACTGTAGGGAACCGCTCAAGACCACCAAGCCAGAAGTCGCAAAGGGTCCAACCTCCACCCTCTCCAGTCGGCCAGAGGGGATGGGCCTCGTGCTAGGGATTGCTGACCTGCGAAACAGAGTGTAAACACAAAAAGAAAACCCAAGTTAGAACTATAGAGTGTAGTATATGCTAAAACGGAGATGAATGATCATAACTAAATGGAGTGAGGGAAACCTGGGGAGTTTTAAACCCCTGGGGGCGTCAAAAACGTGGGAGGATGTGTGAATGATAGTGCAAATGAAGAAAAACAAGGAGAATGATGCATGCAACACAAAAGGAAATGATGGACTATCAAAGATAAAAAAAAGACTCAAACTAAAGGTTACTCCCTGGACCGGACGCATGTATGGACGTAGAAGGCCTCCTTCCTTGGTTGTAGGTCGCTCCAGGATTCGGCAGGGCTTCGCCGTCGACCAAAATCTTCCTCCTTTTCTACCCGGCCTTTAGGGTCTATTTATAGAGCACCTAAAGTCCTAGATCGAAATTAGGGTTTCCAGTGTATATTAATCCGAGATATCAAAAGATAAAGTGAAGATAATATCCTCAACTTTCGTTAGGATCAACTCTCATCCGATTTGGTTGAGAATCCACGGAGAAAACCGAGGACAAAGTTGAGGGGTTTAACCACGGATAAAAGGGATAAAATCTGTTGAAATTAAGCAATCGAAGGGATAAGCTGTCTTACGATAGACCGCTCAACTAGATGTACGGTCATGTCCTGACCGTCCAACCCTGTCGGTGGAAATTTAAAATAAATCTTAAATAATCCAAATTATCCATCGAACTGACCGAAACCATCCCCGTTGGACTCTCAGAGATGAACGGCTCAGTTGAGACCGTTCAAAGGTTGAGCGGCCAAGGACAAACCGTTCTACCCTTATCGGTGGAAAATCAAAATAGATAAGATAATTAGATAATTATCCGAAAGCCAGCGACGTTAGGACTCTGGAGAGATAGACGGCTCAGAAGATATCGCACAATAGTCTTATGCGGCTGATTCTAGGCCGTATATATGCTTGTCGGTGATAATTCAGAAAATCAGCTAAATATCCCATAAATATATGAACGGCCCAGTATCAACCGCACAAAACGTTATACAGCTGGAGGTTGACCGCACATGTACATGGGTGCTTGAAATTCATAGAAAAGCTCGATTAACCAAAACCAATGCCCATTAAGCCCTGAATCAACTTGGACCTAACCAAGGAGGGAGGCAACCCATAAAATTGGCCCAAAGCATGCCTAAAAATAGCCCCAACGGGTGATGGACAACTCGAGGCATCAACAAATGGAAGTAAGAGGAACGACTCAACTTATCGGCATAAAATGGGTGTCAACACCGCCCATGTGCCTGTCTAACCTGGTGTTTCCATTTTGACCAATTCGAGTCCCGGGTGTGTGGTTTTTGATCCACGTGCCAACCCGTGGCCTGACGGATGTTGTGCACTTCGTCGGGGCCAGGTGTCGTGGTACGGTGTGGTCCCGGGGTGTAGCGTTCTCGACTCGTGTCACCGTGTGTCGGTGTGTGTGCGGTGGGGTTCCCCAGCATGTCGTGAGTTTTCCTGGAAGATGATTCCTGAGTGGGCCATGTGTTTGGCCTTGGACTGCGAGTCCAGTTATCGGCGTGGCGGCTTATGCGTTGCCTTGGGAATCATGCTTCTGTGCTTTCCGCATGGGCCGTGTGTGTGGCCTTGGACTGTGAGTCCAGTTGCCCTGCCTGGGCTGGAAGGCTTCTCAGTTCCCTTCCCGAGGGAATGGTCTTGGCGGCTCGTGAGCTGCCTCGGTATTCATGCTACAGTGGTTTTAGGCCTAGGGATTAGACTAGATTGACGGCCTTATGTTGTTGTATACGACGATCTTGACCCCGAGTCTTGTGACTCAAGGACCGTTGGGTGTAGTGCGTCTAGAAGACTGTCTAGAGTCCAGTGGCTTAGTGTCACTTGGGTTTTCTCGACTCTTGCGCAGGGTGTGTGCGTGGCCGTGGACTGTGAGTCTCGTTTCTCTCCGACCGTGGTCACCGTGCGACGGTGCTGGTACGTGGGACGGTCCCCGTACTTCGTCGGGTTTGGACGTTGTTTCATGTTGACTTGAGAGTCTACTCTCTCAGTGACCCTCCACTAGTCGTAGCCCACCAGTACGCTTGTGCTGGTCTCACCTGGCAGTAGGTGTACGGGCTTACCCTGAGGATGGTTTTTAGACTGGTTTCCGTCGGGCCCCACGTCTAGCAGCCAGAGTCCGGATGAGGGGAAAACTAGTTAGAGGCCAGGCCAGGGGCGGACGGCCTGTGTGTACACACGTGGTTGGGGGCGGTTGGACCAACGTCGATGGGCGTGACCCCAGCTAGTCACTTGTTTTGTGGTTACTTGTGCGGTGTCTCAATTCCTGCTGGGCCGGAGGGAGACACCTGAGGCACGGACTAAGATGTCAGTGGACGCATTCGGCCTTGCTTCTAGTGGGAGGTACTCCTATTCTGGACAGAGAGTGATAGACTGTCAGTTTCCATGACTTTGACCTTCGGGTTTTCGGTCGTGTTGAAAGTTGAGTTTCGATTGTCTCGCCGTGGCACGTGTGTCTATTTTTATGCTGAGAGACTGGTGCTAGTAGCTTTACCGAGATTGCGTCTTGTTGTGCGGTACCCGTGACCAGGTGGTCTGGGTAGCGTGTCCAGGTTGGCCGTGTCCTGGGAGACAGGCCTCTACGACAGGGTTGCCGTAGGTTTTGTTGAGTTTCCGTGAGTGATTTTGATGATAACAAAACTCTGAGTGAAGGATTTATCTCGGCCTATGTCATAAGTCTCCTTATACGAGCCAATGGGATTCAAATTTAAACCTATCATTTCTGTGGATAACTCATAAGTTCTGATTGAATTAATGTGTTTTAAATTGAGTTGTCTTTGTTTAAACAAACCCCTAAATGCATGATACAATCATTCACTTAAAGCCCTTGTCACTTTGATTAAGTTCTCCGGGCTGACAACTTGTTTTTGCAGGTCCAGACCATTTCGGTCGACCAGGACCATAGGCCCGGTCGACCAGTTTTTCTAGAGATGAAAAGTGACAAGTTTTACATGTTTCGGTCAACCAAGACCCTAGGACCCGTCGACCGGTTCTTCCAGCAACCAAAAACTCTGGTAGTTACAGGTTTCGGTCGACCGCCCCTGGAATTCCGATCGACCGGAGTTCCCGAGACCCCCTTTTGTTGACTTTTGGTTCAAGCTCGAAAAGAGGGACTTTCTCCCAATTGTTTAAACCCTTTGGTCTCAGTCTTGGAGTGATTTATGGATCTAGTCTGGGGACTTGTCTCCTGGCCTTCCAAGAGCTATAAAAGATCTCCTTGGGGTCATAAACCCTAAGGTTTTTTCAAGAGAAGAAGAAAGAGAGGCTGTCAAGGAGAGGGTGCGGGTATTGTTCACGTGAACAGTGATCCGAGAGAAATTCTTCATCCAGGAGCTGAAGCTTTCAAGAGCAAATCTGCATCCAAACCAAGTGAAGATCAAGCCAAGAGCAAGCTTCATTCAATACTATCTTCATCCACTAAGGGGGAGCTTGATCTATGCTTTCACTTCTTATTTATGTTCCTTCCATTCATGTTTAAGCTGAATCGTGTTTTCCTTGTAATGTTCAAGCACTCGTGTGTGTGGATCTAGACAGATCCGTGTGTGTGTGTGTGTGTGTGTGTGTGTGTGTGTGTGTGTGTGTGTGTGTGTGTGTGTGTGTGTGTGTGTGTGTGTGTGTGTGTGTGTGTATTGTCCATCATTGTTTTTGTGTGTCCGTGCTCTAGCACTTTCGTGGGAGTTCTATACTCCTCACGTGTGTGTGTGTGTGGTTGGTGTTCGTCTTGTAATCTTCTACAAGATAGTGTGTGCATCCTCACAGTGTGTGAGGGGTGGACGTAGGTTGCTGTTGTTGCAGCCGAACCACCTAAAAATCTTTGTCTTCTGAATGGTTTGATCCATATCTTCTACCTCCATTCTCTTTAGCTTAGTTTTATATCGCTTTATCCATCTTTAGTTCATTATTTTTTAATACCCAATTCACCCCCCCCTCTTGGGTGCCATTTAATCTCGAAACTTCAATTGGTATCAGAGCTAAGGCTCTTTCCTTTCAGATCTAACAATCTCGAGTAAGATCCGGTTAAATGGCAAACAAGGGTATGATGCCCGAGGGTCACTCCATCAACCGTCCTCCCTTCTTTGACGGTTCAAACTACTCGTATTGGAAAAACAGAATGCATGTCTTTCTGAGGGCTCAAGAGTACGAAGTTTGGAGAGTTGTGGACAAGGGTCCTCATAAACTCGGGAATGATGAAGATAAATGGACACTTGAGGAAATTAAGAAATGCACCGCTAATTACAATGCCATGAATATTATGCAATGTGTAATACATCCTAATGAACTCTCTCGTGTGTCTATGTGTAGCTCGGCCAAAGAAATGTGGGACAAGCTACGACTCATATACGAGGGAAATTCAGAGGTCAAGGAAACCAAGGCAAATCTCCTAGTCACTGACTATGAGCTATTTAAGATGAAACCTGAAGAAACTATCTCAGAGATGTTTGCAAGGTTGACAGAGATCACAAATGGTCTTAAAAGTCTTGGGAAGGAATACTCAAACTCCGACCCTGTGAGGAAGGTGTTAAGGTCCCTACCGTCGGCTTGGCACACAAAGGCCACGATAATTGAAGACTCAAAGAACCTATCTACACTCACCTTGGACGAACTCATAGGGTCACTCATGACCTATGAGATAAATATGAAGAGGACAGTTGATGAAGACGTCAAGAAGAAAAAGGTCATTGGACTGAAAGCTCATCACTCCGATGATGAATTTAAAAAAGGTGAATCAAGTGACGGAAGCAATAAAGAGGAAGAATTGGCGATGATAACTCGCCAAGTGAGGAGATTTCTAAGGAAGAAGAGAAATTTTCAAAGCAACTACAGAAAGGGGCAAAGAAAGCCCACGCAAACCAAAGGCGAATCGAGCAAGTCAAGTAGCACCATATGCTACGAATGCAAGAAGCCTGGGCACATGAGAGGTGAATGTCCAGATCTGAAAAAGAAATTCAAGAAGGAGAATTTCAAGAAACCCAAAGCCATGGTCGCCACTTGGAGCGACGAAGAAGATGAACCATCTGATGAAGAAATCCAAGATCTCGTGGAAAGCCTGTGCCTCATGGCACATGAAGATGAATCTACGGAGGTAAATTCTGTCCCTGATTTCATTTCCAATGAACAATGGGAATCTGAATATGAAAAATTGTACACGAAATACAAGAAAATCAGATCTGAAAATAAAACTCTCAAAAAGAAACTTGATGACTTGTCACATGAAGATATCTTTGTCAAGTTTGAGAAACTAGAACAGGAATGGTTTGAGGCTACGGAAGAAAAGGAAAGTCTATTACAAACAATTTTAGACTGTGATAAAGCCAAAGAGGGACTATCCTGCAAAATAGTTGAAATGGAGAAAGCATGTGAAAAGATCAAAATTGAAGAACAAATTCTGAAATCCACAAACTCAAAACTTGAAGAAAAGATTGTGAGTTTAGAAAAAGAAGTGGCTGATCTTCAGTCCACATTGTCAAGATTTGTTAAGGGCAAGTAAAATCTAGATAATTTGTTGGGAGTTAAAATCAATTTTCAAAAGGAAGGTCTTGGATACACTCCCAAAAAAAAAAATCTTTTAAGCATAAGATCACCACATCCTTTGTTCATGAAAAAGATGAAAACAATGCTTCATGTTCCAAGCCTGAACCAAAACATGCTCAACCCAAACCACGACAATTTCAAAGAAAATTTGCACTTGTTAATTATTATCATTGTGGTATATTTGGTCATGCTATTGCAAATTGCTAGTTCAGACAAAGCCCACCTAGAAATCATGTTTTCTGGACCAAGAAGAGATATACCAAGAACTGGACTAACTCTTACGGACCCAAACTAGCTTGGGTACCAAAAACAATTACATGAGAATTTTTCTTCTTGCAGATATGTCTTGAAGCCAGGGGGAGCAAATGGTACTTGGACAGCGGCTGTTCAAGGCATATGACAGGGGACAAGAAAGTATTCTCTACACTGCAAGACAAGGATGGAGGTTCAGTTGTCTTTAGAGGTCAAGACAAAGATAAAATCGTTGGGATTGGCAACATTGGTAAGAATTCTGAAATTCTTATTGAAGATGTGCTTTTGGTGAAAGGTCTGAATTATAATCTCCTTAGCATAAGTCAATTGTGCGATAAGGGTTTTAAAGTTACTTTTGATGAAACCCACTGCATTGTCTTGAACAAAAACACAAATGAGATCAAATTTCTTGAAAAAAGGAATAACAATGTCTATACTATTGATATTGATAATGTTTCGTGTGATGATCTCTGCTTGGTTGCGAACAATCATGAGAATGCATGGTTATGGCACCGAAGGTTAGGTCATGCTAGTTTTGAAGTTATCTCTAAATTGTCTAGACATGACCTAGTGAATGGACTGCCAAAATTAAAATTTGAAAGTGATAGAATCTGTGAAGCTTGCACAAAAGGTAAGCAAACACGAATTTCCTTCAAAAACAAAAACATTGTTTCATCCGCTAGGCCCTTGGAACTATTGCATCTTGATCTTTTTGGTCCTACTAGAACATCTAGCCTAGGAGGAAAATCCTATGGCTTTGTGATTGTTGATGACTTTTCAAGGTTTACATGGGTGCTCTTCTTAGCAAATAAAAATGATGTCGTAACGGAATTTCAAGTTTTCTACAGGAAAGTTCAGAATGATAGAGGCTATCTCATTACCACCATTCAAAGTGATCA
This sequence comes from Amorphophallus konjac, assembly GCA_022559845.1. Lineage (NCBI taxonomy): Eukaryota > Viridiplantae > Streptophyta > Magnoliopsida > Alismatales > Araceae > Amorphophallus > Amorphophallus konjac. Next base: position 208,911,090 of record CM040125.1, on the reverse strand, counting down.
CGGTGGAGAATTTGAGAATCATGACTTCAGCAAGTTCTGTGAGGATCAAGAATACACGCACAACTTTTCATCACCACGGACGCCTCAACAGAATGGAGTGATGGAAAGGAAAAACAGAACTTTGATAGACATGGCGCGAACCATGTTAAGTGAGAACTCCTTACCCAAGTACTTCTGGGTCGAAATGGTAAGTACAGCGTGTTACATCATCAACAGGGTAATGGTAAGGCCCATCCTAAAGAAAACTCCTTATGAGCTGTACAAGGGTAAGAAACCTAACATTTCTCATCTCAAACCTTTTGGATGCTCATGTTTTATCCTGAACAATGGTAAGTCTAATCTAGAAAAGTTTGATGAGAAAAGTGACAAAGGAATTTTCCTAGGCTATGCACTTAACTCTAGAGCCTACCGATTGTTCAATAAGAGGACCTTAGTTGTAGAAGAAAGTCCTCATGTAACTTTTGATGAATCTGAGTTAAAGCTAACAAATCAATCTGTCCAAATTGTGGATGCAGATGAGGATCCCAAAGGTCGGAATGATGTCAAGGGCAAGAATGAGCCAACCGAAGATGGATCAACCAAAAGTGAAGAAGATGAGGATCCCTCAATTGAAACACTTCAGGAGCAGCAAGTGCAACATTCGGATCTGCAAAGACCATCCACTCTTCTGAAGGATCACCCCACTGAAAACATTATAGGTAATCCTGAAGACGGGGTAAGAACTAGGTCCTCTCTAAGGCAAGTAGAAGAGGAGGACTTGATTGCTTTAATTTCTCAAGAGGAGCCTAAGGACATTCATGATGCTTTGCAAAATGACTCCTGGATCCAGGCTATGCATGAAGAGTTGCACCAGTTTGAAAGAAGCAAAGTGTGGACTCTTGTGCCACGACCTAGAAATCAGTCGGTAATAGGAACCCGATGGGTCTTCAGAAATAAGCTGAATGACAAGGGTATGGTGGTGAGGAATAAGGCCCGGTGTCACGCCCCGAGCGCTGAAGGAACTCGGATGATGCGTGACGAGTTTATATCGATCATGTCAATCAGAGCGTTAGTGTATTCAACACAAAGACAGAGTGCGCAAAAGTAAAGATAACCAAATCCTTTATTCAATCACAACCTTAAAAGTACTTCTATTACAATCCACTTAATGAAAGTGCTAAGACTCAATAAAGGGAAAAGTACAACGATTGACTCAAAAATATAGAAAGATAAGACTAGTAGACGCTTGGATATACGGAGAGCTCTAATCTCTTCACTCTTGACCTTCCCCATCCGATTGAGTCTCGTCATCGGACTTACCAGAAAAATAGGGGAAAACACTGGATGAGCGAACGCTCAATAGGAATTATATCTCAAGAGCTAGCTTGCTTTAAGTAAATTACATGTTACATGAATGCAATAAAGGTATGCATGTTTGCGTAAAACGACAAGAGAGAGAGAGAGAGTATAACAAGAGATAATTGAGTGAACTAGCATGTCTTTCAAGAAATTATATCAATAAATGTCAAGAAATTCAAGCAAGTATATTCATCATGTCATGTCGGGAATTGGCTATCGCGTTTCAAGCAAGTATATAAATACCATTTCCGGGTCACGCAAGTCATGTCATGTCAAATCGAGTATGAGATAGTGGAATGTCTAATCAAGTTAGTCATGCACTTCGGTGCAATGCCACACCGTGATCATTACAACTCCCATGGGCACTAATACTTTCGGGTGCTCCTCCCAGGACCAGATCGGGCCCTTATATGCGCAGGCATTGATCGTGTATTTTTTGACATCCACTATGGTTATAGCCAATATAGAGTTTCAATGGAATAAGCTTGTAGGGACTTTAAGGTAGATCTTGTGGAATAGAATTTCAAGGATTGAACATGAACAATAACGGTACAATCACGATTAACGATAAAATTAGGTGGAATCGGCCCCCTAATTGGGTGCCATGATAATAAGAATAAGCGCTCATATAGCGATGGTTGCTCGTTCTTGGACATGATAAGCTAGATAGAATTGAGGTCCACAAGTATGGCACCTAATTCATAAGAACACTAATGGCATGGTTTCCCATTCCATCAATTTAGAGTATTCTCATGACATCCTCTTAGCAAGTCATGAGGGCCGGTATAACATGTTTCTTTAGAGTGACATGGTAATCAAATAGTGACATAGGTTTTAAGGGTACAACCAGCTCGGCAGCCTCGAGGGAATCCAAGGCTAACGGAGTCTTACGGAGGTCTCTATGATAAAGTCACTGGTCCAAAGGAACGGAATGTCCTATGGAGAGTTCTTCTATCACCGAGAAATAGTGGGTATTCGATAAAACAACGTGAAATGTGGGACTATATTCACGGAATGGAATATAGTGCCGATATGCATAACCCATTAACAAGGGTTATATAAAAACCACGAAAAAAATCAGGGATCAGTCAAATGGCGCATGAGCTTAAGTCTTCATTTTTTGAATTGGCGCCCTTGTCAGGGTCGTCAGTTCAATAAATGACGACTGTTCACTCAGTCGTTACATCCAGATTAATATCTATAAACATTTTCCAATTTTGATTATTATAAAAATGACGCCTTTCATGAAGGCTTCAATTCAGTAAACAGCGCCCTAGTCAGGGCGTCATATATCAAATTTAAGGGCAGTATACACGTCGTCAATTATCAAGTCCATGAATTTATGTACGTTTCCATTTTCATTATTTATCACAAATCTGACGCCTATGTGTAGGGCGTCCATTCAAATAACGACTTAGTCAGGGTCGCCAATTCATGTCATCTGATTTGTACCTAATAGGTACCATCACAGACACATGCTTTATAAAATATGGCCGATCAAGAAATAAATGACATGAATAGAGAGGGGAAAATAGCAAGAATTTATGGACACAGTCATGCATTAGTGTACATGTAAGAGTTCATAGTTATTAAATTTTAAACTTTGTACAATTATTAACTATCTAGGAAAAGATGACTGTTTGCACGGTCGTTGATTTTAAATGACGCCCTATCTTGGGTCGTCAGTTTCATTCATGCAGTAAACGGAGAAAATTCATTCTGGAAAATGAAATCTGTAACTCCTTTAGACCTATATGCATGTAATCACTTAGTAATTATAGGATTTTGCTAAGTCTTGAGAAAACCTACCTTTTCGGAGTTGTAGATGATAGAAACGTGAAGAGGATGAAGAATCAAGAACGATACTCTGTTTCAAACAGAGTTACTAGAATATAACATGAGCAGTAGCTCTTATTAAACGCAACAACAACAACCCTTGTATGAAGTTGCTGATGGGTGAAGAGCAACAACGCAGCAGCCGCGACCCCTTCTTGGCGCAAGAAGAAGAGGAAGAAGTTGATGAAGAACACCCACGTTCCTCTCGTATCCACGGCAGGTGCCGTCTGCCCTTCGAACGCAGCAGTATGAAAAAGGGAAGAAGTTGAAGAACCTTCTTGTGTTCTTCACGCACAGAGTAATAGTAGTTTGTTGAAGAAAAGAGCCTAGCATGTTGGCTCGATGGGAAGGGGTATTTATAGGGAAGGAATACTACTGGGTTCTAGGAGTTTGATTAGAATTGAAACTTCCTACGCCGACTCCTGATTAAACTTAGACATCCATGTGTTCAACCTTTCCCTAATCAACACTTACCCAGATAACATCCTTGTTCGAACCAAACACCAACGGGTTCTGTTTGGAAATGACGCCTAAGGTTGGGGCGTTATTTAAAAATGACGCCTCTGTCACAATCTTCAATTCTTCATATGACGCCTGTCAAAGGGGCGTCAATTATTGAATTAGCGCATGTTTGAACAGTCTTCAATTAAATAGTGACTTGATCGGAGGCGTTAATCACTTTTGGCTTATATGTTTTAAGTGTATAAGAGTTGGGCCTTTAAGTGTATATGAGTTGGGTCTTTATCTTTAGTTTAATCTTTTAATCTATTTAAGATTTTGTTCTTTGATTTACCAGGGTTGCTACACCCTCCCCCACTTAGAAGAATTTGGTCCCCAAATTCAATTGCACAAATTTACGGAGGGTGCAAGACATATACCTTTTTAGAATAAATCTGGGAATCGCTTCCTTATGGACTCCTCAGTCTCCCATGTGACTTCGTGCTCTGAGCATTTACTCCATTGCACTTTTAGCATGGGAATTGTTTTATTCCTTAGAGTACGAATCTCACGATCGAGGATCTTCATGGGCTTTTGTTCATATGTGAGATCCTTTTGAATTACCAGGTCACCATGATCGATGATATGTGCCGGATCGTGCACATACTTCTTCAACATGGATACGTGGAATACATTATGAACTTCGGACGATTGAGGAGGTAACGCGACGCGGTAAGCAACCTCGCCAACTCTTTCTAGTATCTCAAAAGGTCCGATAAACCTTGGTGTAAGCTTGCCCTTAACACCAAATCTCCTTATTCCACGTCCAGGTGATATCTTGAGAAATACGTGATCTCCGACTTGGAATTCGAGATCTCTTCTTCTTGTGTCAGCATAAGCCTTCTGTCTAGACTGAGCAACTTGAAGTCTTTCTCTAATCAACTGAATCTTTTCAGTGGTATCCCTTACCATGTCTGGACCTAATAGTTGTTTCTCGCCAACTTCATCCCAGCACAAGGGTGATCGGTAACTCCTTCAGTATAAGGCTTCGAAAGGTGCCATCTGTATGCTTGCTTGGTAACTATTATTGTATGCAAACTCAACCAAAGGCAAGTGATCATGCCAGCTTCCACCAAAATCAATGATGCAAGCCCTGAGCATATCTTCTACCACCTGATTCGTTCTTTCGGTCTGACCATCCGTCTGAGGATAAAAAGTAGTACTAAAATTAAGTCTCGTTCCCAGTGAATGTTGTAGACCCTTCCAAAAGTGAGAAGTAAAATGAGGGTCTCGGTCAGATACGATTGAGACAGGTACTCCATGTAACCTGACTATCTCCTTAATGTATAATGCAGCAAGAACATCAACTGACCATCGGCTCTTGATTGGCAAGAAGTGTGCCAATTTGGTCAATCGGTCGATGATAACCCATATTCCATCATGTCCTCCTTTTGATTTAGACAGACCCATAATAAAGTCCATACCGATATCCTCCCATTTCCACTTGGGAATATCAAGAGGATGTAGCTTACCGGCATGCTTTTGGTGTTCCGCCTTGACTTGTTGGCACGTGAGACAGCGAGACACAAAGTTTGCTATTTCTCTCTTCATGTTGGGCCACCAGAAGGTCCTTTTCAAATCTTGATACATCTTAGTTGACCCTGGATGAATGGTGTACCTTGATCTGTGAGCTTCATCTAAGATTTTCTTCTTCAGCTCTGGACAATCTGGTATACAAGTTCTATTTTTGAACATCAATCTTCCATCTAATGCTAATTTGAACTCCGATTGTTCATCAATTTTGTCCTTGATTTCCACTAATAATGGATCCTTATCTTGTAGTCCTTGTATTTCTGAGAGTAGATCTGGTAGTATGCTTATATGGGATAGTGTAACACACTTGTTCTCCTTGTCCAGACTTATATCAAGCTTAGAGAATTATTCTAGCAACTTCCACTCCTGAATCATACACTTGGCTAATATAGCTCTTGGCTTTCGACTGAGGGCATCGGCTACGGGATTACCCTTTCCAGGATGATATTGTATAGTGAAGTTGAAGTCCTTGAGATACTCTAGCCAACGTCTTTGCCTCATGTTCAATTCCTTCTGTGAGAAGAGATACTTGAGACTCTTTTGGTCAGAATATACTATGAACTGTACTCCGTATAGGTAGTGCCTCCATATTTTTAATGCAAATATTACCGCGGCCAACTCCAAGTCATGAACTGGGTAGTTCTCTTCATGCTTCTTCAATTGGCGAGAAGAGTAAGCTATAACTCTTCCTTGTTGCATTAAGACACATCCGAGGCCAATGCCAGATGCATCAGTGTACACCTCGAACTTCTCTCCTTCAACTGGTAAAGCTAAGACCGGGGCAGTAGTTAGGTGATCCTTGAGAGCTTGAAAGCTTCTTTCACATTCCTCGCTCCATTCATAATGGATCTCCTTGCGAGTTAGCCTTGTGAGTGGTACGGCTATCTTGGAGAAATCCTTAATGAATCACCGATAATAACCTGCAAGACCCAGAAAACTTCAGATCTCACTAGCGTTGGTCGGTCTTTCCGAATTCTTTACAGCTTCAACCTTCAATGGATCTACGGATAAACCGTCTTTTGATATAACATGCCCCAAGAAAGATTGTTCTTCTAGCCAGAATTCACAGTTACTAAGCTTTGCATATAACTGATTTTTCCTCAATATCTGTAATGAAATCCTCAAATGCTCCTCATGTTCTTCCTTGGTCTTTGAATAGATCAATATATCATCAATGAAAACCACCACGAACTGATCTAGATGAGGTCTGAATATACTATTCATTAACTGCATAAAGGCTGCAGGGGCATTTGTTAGTCCAAAAGGCATAACAACAAACTCATAGTGCCCATACCTGCTTCTGAACGTGGTTTTATAAATGTCCTCATCTTTGATCCTTAGTTGGTGATATCCCGACCTTAGATCGATCTTCGAGAAATACCTGGATCTAGATATTTGATCAAATAACTCATTGATTATCGGCAGTGGATACTTGTTCTTGATAGTGAGATGATTCAACTGCCGATAGTCGATGCATAACCTCATGGATCCATCCTTCTTCTTTACAAATAGCACAGGTGCTCCCCACGGGGAAGTGCTTGGTCTAATAAAACCGTTCTTAAGAAGTTTCATCAATTGCTCCTTCAGCTCCTTGAGTTCGGCAGGGGACATCCTATATGGTGCCTTAGAAATTGGACCAGCACCAGGGACCAAATCGATGGTGAAGGCCACTTCTCTTTGTGGAGGTAATCCAGGTAAATCTTCCGGAAACACGTCCGAAAATTCTTGCACAACAGGGATGTCTTCTATCTTAGTCTCCTTAATAGTGACAAACGCAAGGAAGGATACACATCCTTTCCTTATTAGTTTGCTAGCTCGGAGAGCCGAAATAAGAGATGACTTGCTCCGACTCTTAAGGCTAGTATAGATCAATTCCGAGAATTCCTTGAAAGTAACTTTGCTATTACGGCAATCCACAGTTGCCTGGTATTTGGATAACCAATCGGCTCCTAATATTCCTTTAGGTCTAAACATATGAGGTCGATAGGAAGATTTCTTCCCTTTACCAAGACTTCACAGTTTTGATAATGGTGAGTAAGGTCAACTTCGCTTCCGAGAGGAGTTGAAAGAACTAATTTCATCCATTCCGGTTCCATGGGTAATGGATTAGCAAACTTCTTAGAAATAAAAGAATGTGAGGCACCAGTATCAAATAAGACATATGCAGACTTGGAACAAACTTTCAAGGTACCTTCCACTAGTCCGCCTTTATCTTGTTCTGTCTCCTTAATAGCTTGGAGACGTGCATTCTTTGTCACCGGGCGCTTTCCGTCACTGGCTTGATCATTGAGTAGGGGACAGTCGGGAATTCGATGATCACGGCTCCCACAACGGAGACAAGCTCCTAGTTTCCTCCAACATTCTTCGGCCTTATGTCCGGCCTTGTCACAGTGTTTACACACCACTTTAGAAGGTGTGGCGGTGATGGAGAACGGCTTGTTAATCTTTTTGACTTTCTTCTCCTGAGAAGACTCTCCTCCATTACTTGGCCTTTTCTTGTTGAAATTGGGTTTGAAAGTGCCAGAGCTAGTAACATTCTCCTTCTTGTCTCTCCCACGGATCCTATCAGATAGTTCCGTGGCATCCTCCAGTAGCTGGGCTCGTCGTACCATCTCTGAATAGACTTATATGTCCATCGGGGCCAGTTGTGTGATAAATTGGGGCCTGAGCCCATTTAGAAATCTCCTAGCTTTCATCTTCTCGGTACTAATTAGAAGTTTAGCATATCGAGACAACCTAGAAAATTGTGCCTCATACTCAGCCACCGACAAAGATCGTTGTTTAAGTGCAGCGAACTCGGCGGCCTTCTTCTCCTGGACTCGGTCTGAGAAATATTTATTGTTGAAATATTCAACAAATTCTTCCCAAGTAACTTGTCCTTGATCTAATGTGGCTTCTACCGACTCCCACCAGCAGCGGGCGTCCCTTTCCAATTGAAACATTGCTAACAAGACCTTCTCTTGGTCCGTGCATTGCATGACTCTAAAGATACGTTCCGTCTCCCGGATCCAGTGCTCGGCGTCATCCGGATCAGTGGATCCCATGAACTTAGGAGGTTTCATGTTCATGAAGCTTTGGTGGATATTTCCTGCTCCACGATGTGCACCTCCTTGTGCCACCTGTTGAAGTTCCTGGGTCATGCCTTGCAAAGTGCGTTGCATGTTGCGCCACTGGGCACGTTCGGTAGCCATTGTCCTATAATTATAATAACTATATTAATATGTGATTATGTTCAAAGGTTTTGATTCTAAGTTAACTTAACCCTTGGTTCTACCCAATCTCACCGGTTAAAGGTTTTAAACCTATCCTTGGACTTGGGTTTCCTAGGAATTGAATATCCTAGGCTCTGATACCATAAAACTGTCACACTGATGAGAGTCTATGAATGATCTAGAGGGGGGTGAATAGATCAGTCACCCAATAAAATCGACTGCAGCAGTTTCAAGTGCGGAAATAAAACAAACTGCTGCTGGACGGCAGAAAGATAAGCGAAAGCGATCACAGAAAGCCAACTCTAGCAGATCTGAACTTAAACGATCCTAAACATGCATCTATTGCGGATAGAAGAGATAACCAAGATGCACAACAATTCGTAAGACAAACGCACAGTAGATAGGAAATTTTTTAGGTGGTTCGATCTCAAACCCGAGATCTACGTCCACCCCACACTCCAAATCGGAATGTGGCTTCAACCGCTGATACACAACTTCGCTGATCCACAGCTTCGGGGTCACAACCCTACAGATAGCTGGGCATTACAGCTTATGCCGTCCAGAGGAATCCTCTTCTACAAACCGCTGGGGACTTACAGCTTCAAACAAGGTTTCAGAAAGCAAGATAGAAACAAACGAAAAACAAGAAATCCCCAAAGGGAATGTAGCTCACAATGAGCAATCTCAGTTCTGGTATCTGAACTGAGAGACTGATGAACAAACATTCAAAGTAAATCTCTCAGACTCCTCTCTCTCAACTCTCTCCTTCTCTTCTTCTCTCTTTCTTCTCTTTCTCTTCTCTCTGGATCGTGCAGGCTCTCTCTGCTTCTACACTTCTGAAGTATATTCACAATCACCACACTTCTTGATCCCTCCTCTCCAGTTGGAGAAACCTTCCTTTTATAGCAGCAGCAGATAGGTGGGCGTGTGTCTTCCTCGAATTCCCGCCCTAGCGCCTTGACCATGTGGCAGCATTTCAGCCTGCTGTAATACACGTGTCACGATCATGGCACTTCCTCCATTCTTGGATCACGTGCCCTTCTTAAGCTCCTCGAGTAGATATTCTGTCAGGTCAGACTAGTTACCAACTTGAATTGATCTGAAAGAGAAGAGAAAAGGATGCACTGAGTTAGTTCGAAATTTGATCTAAGCATGTACATACTTGATGCACATAATGTAGTGTGCATATACGAAAGTATGTACAATGAGGATGAATGCACGGACATGGCATCGAGACATGTACAGACTTGATGCATATAATGCAGTATGCATATAAGAAAGTATGTACAATGAAGATGAATGCACGGACATGCCATCGAGACATGTACAGACTTGATGCATATAATGCAGTATGCATATAAGAAAGTATGTACAATGAAGATGAATGCACGGACATGTCACCAGAGAATATACAGACCTTGTGTGCATGAAGCAAAAGATGCATCGACTTGCTACTAAAGAATGTGCAGACTTTGATTTCATGGAGTAAAGGATGCATCGACTTGCTTCTGAAGAATGTACAGACTTTGTTTTCATGGAGTAAAGGATGCATCGACTTACATCTGAAGAATGTACAGACTTTGTGTATGCATGGAATCAAAAAGAATGTACATACTTTATTTTCATGGACCTTATACCTTGTGCAGAGAATGGAATGCATAGACCTTTACATGAACTTTAGTGGATGAATCTAATGGTGTTGGCTATCATCAAAACCAAGAGGCACAACAATCTCCCCCTTTTTGATGATGGCAACACCACACCAGTGGACAATGCATATGTAGACTAATGCATCTATAGAATGCTCCCCCTGAATATATTACACTAAGTCTCCCCCTTTTGACGAGAAACAATAAGTCTCCCCCTTTGACGTCAGCAAAAAGGAGGAAGGTATGCAGACTATGTGACAGGGAGAATGAATATGATAACATTCCATGCAATGCTTCAGAAAATGAGCAAGTTAAAAATCAACCCTTGGGATATAAGAGTCAACAATGTGGGTGCTTGATGAAATCTATGATTTAACTGTTATAGAAAGTGGAGTAAAGCAACTGACTTTCGGAAATAGGGCTATAGACCTTGTTTATAGCAATGAACCTAAAGCACATAGTCATAATAAACTGAGTCAGGACAGTACCCTACTGATGTCAAAAACAGTGAATATCAAGGAAAGTCACTTGAATTTGTATTGAAGTTAAATAGTTGACACTCAATGACATTTGTTATCTAAGGGTTACAGCAGTTCCCTTTGCACCTTTGATTTTTTTGATTTTGAACTTTGTGAACAGATCAGTGGCATTTATACCGTTGACATTAGGTGTACACCTTGATCAGAGGCAGGTACCCCCAGTTACTAGGCATAAACTACTAGATCTATTGCATGTCAAAATTTACAAAGACAGTTTGCACCTTTGACGTTAAGGGTACACCTTGATCAGAGGCCAGTACCCCTAGTTACTTAGTGAAACTATCCGTGTAGATTTGATCAAGGATACATAGTTAATCTGAATCACTTCATGACTTAAGGTATTCTCCATTTCTTTGATGGAGGCCTTAGTTTCTCAGTGTAATTCAGTCATTGCTCTGCCACTATTCATTTCTTTTCTTTCATGATTTTATTTCTGCTGCCCTTATGAGATTTAGAGTGACTGTTTAAGGACAATACATACTCTAGTCTTCTGCTTCTTGACTTCACTAAGTCTGTTAGGTTCAGGTACAATGAAGACTTTTCTATTCTAACCATGCAAAAATAAGGCTAAGAGCTATAAATAATTTCAAACACCTTATTTTCTGATGGACAGTATCTGAACTCACCAGTCTATTAAGGTTAAACCTTCAACTTATCCAAGAATCAACCATGATTCTTATAAAGAGAGAGTTGCAATAACTGCAGCTTATTATAATGAACCAATAGCAAGATTGTTATCCAAACATAGTGATACTAAGAGATAATGATACCGATTGATAAGAGTTGATAATGATGCTTAGAAGCAGCTCACACAGATTTGCACAAAAGAGGAAAGGATAGGAGAAGTTGAGCAAATATCAGACTCAACAGCACTCCCCCAGACATCACTATGCATCAACTCAAGTTGTACCGACTCTGTATGCAGATGGTATAAAGATGCACCGACTCTGACCATATGCAAGATGCACCGACCTTTATGCTGTTAAAACACTGGATGCATCAACTCCATGCTGAAAGCTTATGCACCCCGGTGAAAACGTGCATCAACTATGTGTAGAGCATGCTTCGACATAAAGTCTATACGAGGCAATTGATTGACTACATGCACAACCATCCGTCAACTATATGCCCAACTATGCATCGACTTCAGAGATAATATGTGCAAGATGTGCAGCAACTTATGTACTCAGTCCACAAGTGATTATTCTATCATCAAACAACCTTATTCACAGGTTCAAGAATAGGCAAACCCAATTATTTCAAGCACTCTAAAAGACATTTCAAGAGAAAAATTAGTCATTTTCTTGCTGAAATTTACAAAACCCCAGTTCTCTTCTTAGATATCTAAATCTTTCATTTCCAAGAGGTTTTGTAAAAATATTAGCAACTTTTTTTTCAGTTTCAACAAAGACTAATTCAATTTTACTTTTACTCACCGCATCTCTAAGAAAATGATGTTTAATATCAATGTGCTTAGTCCTAGAGTGGTGAACAGGATTTTTAGTAAGGCAGATGGCACTAGTGTTATCACATAGAAGAGGAATGCATCCCAGATTTATCTGATAATCTGAGAGCTGATGTTTAATCCATAGTACCTGGGCAGCACAATTCCCTGCAGTAACATATTCTGCCTCTGCAGTGGAGAGTGCTACAGTGTGTTACTTTTTAGAGGCCCAAGATACTAGGCAACCACCTAGGAATTGGCAATATCCACTAGTGCTCTTCCTATCTATCCGACACCCAGCATAGTCTGCATCAGTGTAAGCTATAAGCTCTAACTCACACCTAGAAGGGTACCAAAGATCAAGTTCTTGGGTGCCTGACAGATACCTAAATATCCTTTTCACTGCACTAAAATGAGACTCCTTAGGACTAGCCTAAAATCTAGCACATAAACATATTGCAAATTGTATATCAGTATTAGATGCAGTGAGGTACAAAAGGGATCCGATCATACCTCTATACAGCTTTTGATCCACTGGGTTACCAATGACATTACTTACTGGATGATCTCTTAAAAATCTGATATTGATAACTTGGTTACCTTGATCTTCATTTACCTCCCCCTGAACAGCAGGCTCTTCTGCATTGTTTTCTTCTGGCTCTTCTTCTTGATCTGATTGGTCTGCCGATTGTCTTTCATTCAATATTTCTCTATCATCTTCTTTCCTGCACAGACCATTGTCACATTTAGTCAAGGACTCATCAAAGACTACATGTGGAGATTCTTCAACATTTTTAGAATTTGAATTGTACACCCTATATGCTCTAGTGGTTTCAGAATATCCTAGGAACAAGCCCGGATCACTTTTAGGTTCAAACTTATCAAGATCTCTTTTATCATTAACATGGATAAAACATTTACATCCAAAAATCTTAAAGTGAGCAATTGAAGGTTTCTTACCCTTGAGGATTTCATAGGGTGTTTTCTGAGTGAACGGCCTTACCATGGCTCTATTTATTACATGACATGCAGTATTAACTGCTTCTGCCCAAAATTTTCTTGGTAGGCCACCTTCAACTAGGAGTGTTCGGGCCATCTCCACAAGAGTTCGGTTCCTCCTCTCCACCACTCCATTTTGCTCTGGTGTCCTTGGTGAGGAGAACCGATGAGTAATCCCATTGACCCTGCAAAATTCATCAAATTGTGAATTCTTAAACTCACCTCCATGATCAGATAAAATATTTTCAATTGAATTTTCATTTTTCTGTTTTATTTTCAAATAGAACTCCTGAAATTCTATGAATGCATCATTTTTATGTGTAAGGAAAAAGACCCAAGTATACCTAGAGAAGTCATCAACTAGGACATATCCATATCTCCTCCCTGACAAGCTGACTGATCGTGTGGGTCCAAATAAATCCATATGTATCAGCTCATAAGGTTTAAGGGACATGTTTTCAGTTCTTGATTTAAATGACTTTCTAGTCTGCTTGGACTGTGTATAAGCACCACACACCTTATTTTCCTTTTTGAAAGAAATTTCAGAGAGTCCTCTAACCATGCTATGTTTATTCAATTTATGCAAAACAGTATAGCTGGCATGACCTAATCTACGATGGCACAAAAATGCAAAATCATCTTTATTTGCAGTGAGGCAAAGATTAGAATGAGCTAAATCATCTAAATCTACCAAATAAATGTTATTCACCCTTTTTCCTGAGAATTTAACTACATCGGAATCAGGTTCAAAGATTTTGCAATAATGAGAATCAAATACTACCTTGTGTCCTTATCACAGAGCTGGCTGATACTAAGTAAGTTATATGCAAGACCATCAACCAGCAGTACTTCTTCAATGCAACAGGTAGTACACTTACCTACCTTACCTGGCCCGATGATTTTACCCTTTGTATTTCCTCCGAAGGTGACAAGACCTCCATTCTTCTCAGTCAGCATGCAAAATTTGGCCTTGTCTCCTGTCATATGCCTGGAGCAGTCACTATCAAGATACCACATATTGCTCCTGGCTGCCAGGCATACCTGCAATCACAATCAGGTAGAGAATTTTGGAACCCAAAACTGTTTAGGCTCCAAGGCAGAAACAGAATAATTTAAGCAAGACATCAATTGTTTAGGAATCCACATTTGTCTAAACATGGTTGTCTTAATGGAATTTCTAACATTCTTTTCATCATTTTTCTTTTTCTCAGCACCAACTGATTGAACCTTCTTCTTCTGGTGCTTTGGTTTTTGTTGCGTTCTGGCAATATCTTCATTATAATTATGATTATTTTTGTGCCAATGCCCAGGCCAATAGGTCCTCAGATAATTGTGGCCCGCAGTAGTCCTAGGCTGACCAAGGAAGACCTGTCTATTTGGACCCCATGTCCTAGACTGACCAACCCAGCTAGCAAATTGAGGTCTATGCCAGTGAGTGGGAAAAGGTTGATATCTAGACCTCCCTTGGACTTGATTCCATCCAGACCTATAGAATGGTTGTACCTATTTCTGAGGATAAGTGTAATAGGTATGTACCTTGGGCTGGTGAGTATGGCTGTTCTGGCCCCAAGCAGCATTAGATCTCTCTTGCATTTTTGACCCACTAGACATCTGTACATGTTTGTGTTGGGTATTCTTCTGAACAGGTGATGGTGGTGGAGACTTGGTGGCCCTGCCTTGGGGTTTAGATTTGCTTGGAGGCTGATCCCGAACCTGAGACTTACTTTTGGGTGAAGGGCAGAATCTGCTAGGCTCACCAACCTTCTGTTTACACTTGTCCTTGGCACTGAACATTTTTGAATTAACATGTTTAGCAACAGAATTTTCACTTACCATTTTTATGAGAGGTCCCTTCTTTTTCTCTGCCACAAATGATATGGTTTTCACGGCAAGGCTTTTCGTGGCAGTTGAGTTGAATCCAAGACCTTCTTTTCTGAAATTCACCTTTGACCCTAACAGAGCATTGAGATTATCAGTGCCGTGGGTCATATTTTCTATTATTTTCCTTTTATCAACATTTTCTTTCTCTAAATTTTCAACTATTTTCTTTAATTCAGAATTCACACACAAAACAGCTTCATATTTCTCATTTGAAATTTTTGCTTCATTTTCAAACATTTGAACTCTCAGCTTCAAATCATCAATAACATTCTTTAACCATTCATTTTCCTTTCTAGAATCTATTAAAGCATGCTTCAAATCATCAGATTCAGCACATGAAATTTTTAAACTATCATTTTCAGATTGCAGACATGCAATTTTATCAGACATGGTTTTATCATTCATAAGTGAGTTTACTTTCTTCTTCAAATGCATGTTCTCCTTTCTAATATCATCCACTTTATCTAGCAAGTCTCCGTAGGCATCCTCCCAATCAGAAATTGTATAGTGCTCAAAGGGAGAGGATACCTCATTGGAGTCTCCTTCTTCTTCTTTGTCACTTTTGGTCATCAGGCAGACAGGCTTTTCTTCATCCTCGCTCTCTGAGGTGGTGCTCAGTGTGCCCTCGTCCTCATCGCTCCAAGTACTAATCATGGCTTTTCCTTTTCCACCTTTCTTCCTTAGTTTCTCCTTCTGCTTCTAGAGCTCTGGACAATCTGCCTTCATATGCCCGGCCTTCCTGCAGTGATAGCAAACATTAGTATCAGGTTTCTTCGCAGGGTTAGACCTATACTTGTTATGTCGTCGGCCGCTGAATTGTCTTCGGCCGAAATTTCTGCCTTCCTTTCTCAAGAATCGCCTGAACTCTCTGGTCAACATAGCAAGTTGGTCTCCATCAATTTCTGACCCAGATAGGCTACTCTGCTCGCTTGATGATTCAATGTGGCTGGATCTGCTTGTTCTGTTGGAACTAGCCTTCAGCGCGATTGGTTTCTTCTTATTCTCGAGCTCCTCAATTTTGGGAAGGTTCATCTCATATGCCATTAGAGAACCTATCAACTTGTTAACTTTCATCGTCTTAAGATCTCTTGACTCCTCGATCACGGTCGCCTTTGTGTGCCAGACAGGAGTCAGAGACCGCAGAATCTTCCTTACAATCTCGTAGTTGGAATAGCTCTTTCCCAAATTCCTCAAACCGTTAGTTATGATCGTCAAACGAGCATACATCTCAGTCACGGTCTCACCAGGTTTCATCTGGAATGCTTCATATTCAGAGACCAACATATTCACCTTGGTCTCTCTCACTTGTGATGTCCCTTCGTAGATAACCGCCAGTGTGTCCCACATCTCCTTGGCGGTTTTGCACGATGAAACTCTGGAGAATTCTGTGGGATGAAGTGTGCACTGAATAGAGTTGACAGCACTCTAGTTCAAAGTAGACTTTCTAATTTCCTCTCTCGTCCAAACCCCTTCATTCTCGTGCAGTTCGAACGGTCCCTTGCTCACTTCCCTCCAGATCTCGTAGTCTTTCGCCCTCAGAAAGACCTGCATTCTATTCTTCCAGTAGGCATAGTTAGAGCCGTCGAAGTACGGAGGCTTGGAGGTTGAATGTCCTTCTGCTGTCATTCCCTTAGCGTTCATGGCCGTTCCTCTTTAGGATGTTAGTCCCTGAAAAAGAGTTAGGCTCTGATACCAACTGATGAGAGTCTATGAACGATCTAGAGGGGGGTGAATAGATCAGTCACCCAATAAAATCGACTGCAGTAATTTCAAGTGCGGAAATAAAACAAACTGCTACAGGATGGCAGAAAGATAAGCGAAAGCGATCACAGAAAGTCAACTCTAGCAGATCTGAACTTAAACGATCCTAAACATGCATCTACTGCGGATGGAATAGATAACCAAGATGCACAACAATTCGCAAGACAAACGCATAGTAGACAGGAAATTTTTAAGGTGGTTCGATCTCAAACCCGAGATCTACGTCGACCCCACACTCCAAACCAAAATGTGGCTTCAACCGCTGATACACAGCTTCGCTGATCCACAGCTTCGGGGTCGCAACCCTACAGACAGCTGGGCATTACAGCTTATGCCGTCCAGAGGAATCCTCCTCTGCAAACCGCTGTGGACTTACAGCTTCACCCGTCCAGAGGAATCCTCCTCTGCCCGCTGAGCATCACAGCTTGCTCTGCTGACACACAGCTTGAAAACAAGGTTTCAGAAAGCAAGATAGAAACAAACGAAAAACAAGAAATCCCCAGAGGGAATGTAGCTCACAATGAGCAATCTCAGTTCTGGTATCTGAACCGAGAGACTGATGAACAAACATTCAAAGTAAATCTCTCGGACTCCTCTCTCTCAACTCTCTCCTTCTCTTCTTCTCTCTTTCTTCTCTTTCTCTTCTCTCTGGATCGTGCAAGCTCTCTCTGCTTCTACACTTCTGAAGTATATTCACAATCACCACACTTCTTGATCCCTCCTCTCCAGTTGGAGAAACCTTCCTTTTATAGCAGCAGCAGATAGGTGGGCGTGTGTCTTCCTCGAATTCCCGCCCTAGCGCCTTGACCACGTGGCAATATTTCAGCCTGCTGCAATACACGTGTCACGATCCTAGCACTTCCTCCATTCTTGGATCACGTGCCCTTCTTAAGCTCCTCGAGCAGATATTCTGTCAGGTCAGACTAGTTACCAACTTGAATTGATCTGAAAGAGAAGAGAAAAGGATGCACTGAGTTAGTTCAAAATTTGATCTAAGCATGTACATACTTGATGCACATAATGCAGTGTGCATATAGGAAAGTATGTACAATGAGGATGAATGCACGGACATGGCATCGAGACATGTACAGACTTGCTGCATATAATGCAGTATGCATATAAGAAAGTATGTACAATGAAGATGAATGCACGGACATGCCACCAGAGAATATACAGACCTTGTGTGCATGAAGCAAAAGATGCATCGACTTGCTACTGAAGAATGTGCAGACTTTGATTTCATGGAGTAAAGGATGCATCGACTTGCTTCTGAAGAATGTACAGACTTTGTTTTCATGGAGTAAAGGATGCATCGACTTACTTCTGAAGAATGTACAGACTTTGTGTATGCATGGAATCAAAAAGAATGTACAGACTTTATTTTCATGGACCTTATACCTTGTGCAAAGAATGGAATGCATAGACCTTTACATGAACTTTAGTTGATGAATCTAATGGTGTTGGCTATCATCAAAACCAAGAGGCACAACAGCCCCGAGCGCGGAAGGAACTCGGATGATGCGTGATGAGTTTATATCGATCATGTCAATCAGAGCGTTAGTGTATTCAACACAAAGACAGAGTGCGCAAAAGTAAAGATAACCTAATTCTTTATTCAATCACAACCTTAAAAGTACTTCTATTACAATCCACTTAATGAAAGTGCTAAGACTCAATAAAGGGAAAATTACAACGATTGACTCAAAAATATAGAAAGATAAGACTAGTAGACGCTTGGATAGATGGAGAGCTCTAATCTCTTCACTCTTGACCTTCCCCATCCGATTGAGTCTCGTCATCGGATTTACCTGAAAAATAGGGGAAAACACTGGATGAGCGAACGCTCAGTAGGAATTATATCTCAAGAGCTAGCTTGCTTTAAGTAAATTACATGTTACATGAATGCAATAAAGCTATGCATGTTTGCGTAAAACGACAAGAGAGAGAGAGTATAACAAGAGATAATTGAGTGAACTAGCATGTCTTTCAAGAAATTATATCAATAAATGTCAAGAAATTTAAGCAAGTATATTCATCATGTCATGTCGGGAATTGGCTATCACGTTTCAAGCAAGTATATAAATACCCTTTCCGAGTCACGTAAGTCATGTCATGTCAAGTCGAGTATGAGATGGTGGAATGTCTAATCAAGTTAGTCATGCACCTCGGTGCAATGCCACACCGTGATCATTACAACTCCCATGGGCACTAGTACTTTCGGGTGCTCCTCCCAGGACCAGATCGGGCCCTTATATGCGCAGGCATTGATCGTGTATTTTTCGACATCCACTATGGTTATAGCCAATATAGAGTTTCAATGGAATAAGCTTGTAGGGACTTTAAGGTAGATCTTGTGGAATAGAATTTCAAGGATTGAACATGAACAATAACGGTACAATCACGATTAACGATAAAACTAGGTGGAATCGGCTCCCTAATTGGGTGCCATGATAATAAGAATAAGCGCTCATATAGCGATGGTTGCTCGTTCTTAGACATGATAAGCTAGATAGAATTGAGGTCCACAAGTATGGCATCTAATTCATAAGAACACTAATGGCATGGTTTCCCATTCCATTAATTTAGAGTATTCTCATGACATCCTCTTAGCAAGTCATGAGGGCAGGTATACCATGTTTCTTTAGAGTGACATGGTAATCAAATAGTGACATATGTTTTAAGGGTACAACCAGCTCGGCTACCTCGAGGGAATCCAAGGCTAACGGAGTCTTACAGAGGTCTCTATGATAAAGTCACTGGTCCAAAGGAACGGAATGTCCTATGGAGAGTTCGTCTATCACCGAGAAATAGTGGGTATTCAATAAAATAACGTGAAACGTGGGACTATATTCACGGAATGAAATATAGTGCCGATATGCATAACCCATTAACAAGGTTATATAAAAACCACGAAAAAATCAGGGATCAATCAAATGGCGCCTGAGCTTAAGTCTTTATTTTTTGAATTGGCGCCCTTGTCAGGGTCGTCAGTTCAATAAATGACGACTGTTCACTCAGTCGTTACATCCAGATTAATATCTATAAACATTTTCCAATTTTGATTATTATAAAAATGACGCCTTTCATGAAGGCTTCAATTCAGTAAACAGCGCCCTAGTCAGGGGCGTCATATATCAAATTTAAGGGCAGTATACACGTCGTCAATTATCAAGTCCATGAATTTATGTACGTTTCCATTTTCATTATTTATCACAAATCTGATGCCTATGTGTAGGGGCGTCCATTCAAATAACGACTTAGTCAGGGTCGCTAATTCATGTCATCTGATTTGTACCTAATAGGTACCATCACAGACACAGGCTTTATAAAATATGGCCGATCAAGAAACAAATGACATGAACAGAGAGGGAAAAATAGCAAGAATTTATGGACACAGTCATGCATTAGTGTACATGTAAGAGTTCATAGTTATTAAATTTTAAACTTTGTACAATTATTAACTATCTAGGAAAAGACGACTGTTTGCACGGTCGTTGATTTTAAATGACGCCCTATCTTGGGTCGTCAGTTTCATTCATACAGTAAACGGAGAAAATTCATTCTGGAAAACAAAATCTGTAACTCCTTTAGACCTATATGCATGTAATCACTTAGTAATTATAGGATTTTGCTAAGTCTTGAGAAAACCTACCTTTTCGGAGTTGTAGACAATAGAAACGTGAAGAGGATGAAGAATCAAGAACGATACTCTGTTTCAAACAAAGTTACTAGAATATAACAAGAGCAGCAGCTCTTATTAAACGCAACAACAGCAACCCTTGTATGAAGTTGCAGAAGGGTGAAGAGCAACAATGCAGCACCCGCGACCCCTTCTTGGCACAGGAAGAAGAGGAAGAAGTCGATGAAGAACACCCATGTTCCTCTCGTATCCACGGTAGGTGTCGTCTGCCCTTCGAACGCAGCAGTATGAAAAAGGGAAGAAGTTGAAGAACCTTCTTGTGTTTTTCACGCACGGAGTAACAGCAGTTTGTTGAAGAAAATAGCCTAGCAGGTTGGCTCGATGGGAAGGGGTATTTATAGGGAAGGAATACTACTGGGTTCTAGGAGTTTGATTAGAATTGAAACTTCCTACGCAGACTCCTGATTAAACTTAGACATACACGTGTTCAACCTTTCCCTAATCAACACTTACCCAGATAACATCCTTGTTCGAACCAAACACCAACGGGTTCTGTTTGAAAATGATGCCTAAGGTTGGGGCGTTATTTAAAAATGACGCCTCTGTCCAAGTCTTCAATTCTTTATATGACGCCTGTCAAAGGGGCGTCAATTATTGAATTAGCGCATGTTTGAACAGTCTTCAATTAAATAGCGACTTGATCGGAGGCGTTAATCACTTTTGGCTTATATGTTTTAAGTGTATAAGAGTTGGGCCTTTAAGTGTATATGAGTTGGGCCTTTATCTTTAGTTTAATCTTTTAATCTATTTAAGATTTTATTCTTTGATTTACCAGGGTTGCTACACCCGGCTTGTAGCCAAAGGGTATATCCAGGAGATGGGGATTGATTTTGATGAATCTTTTACTCCGGTTGCTAGGCTAGAACCAGTCCGGATTTTATTATCCTTTGCTTGCTCATTGAACTTCAAACTGTTCCAAATGGATGTCAAATCTGCTTTTCTTAACGGGTATATCAAAGAGGATGTTTTTGTAGAACAACCTCCAGGCTTTGAAGATTCCAAGCAGCCACGACATGTGTACAAGCTCCAAAAAGTATTGTACGGGCTTAACCAGGCACCAAGGGCATGGTACGAAAGGCTTACTTCCTTTCTGACTGAAAATGGGTTCAAAAGAGGTAAGGTTGATCAAACACTCTTCACAAGAAAATCAGGTAAAGAGATACTGGTAGTTCAAGTGTATGTTGATGACATAATCTTTGGAGCTACTAATAGTGCCCTATGTGATGAATTTGCAAGAATAATGCAAGGAGAGTTTGAAATGAGCTTAATGGGTGAACTAACCTTCTTTCTTGGTTACAGGTAAAACAAACGCCCGAAGGCATCTTCATAAACCAAGCCAAGTATACGATGGAACTATTGAAAAAATATGGGATGGCAGAAGCAAAACCCATATCAACTCCGATGGCCACAATCACAAAGTTGGACAAAAATGAAAATGGTAAAACAGTAGATCCTACACTGTTTCGAGGTATGATCGGATCACTACTGTCTTTAACAGCATGTCGCCCTGACATTCAGTATAGTGTGTGTCTGTGTGCTCGCTTTCAATCATGTCCTAAAGAATCACATCTCATGGCTGTTAAACGGATCTTTCAGTATTTGATCGGCACACTAGACTTTGGCTTGTGGTTTCCAATCGACAGCTCTTTTGATTTGATTGCATATACCGATGCCGATTATGTTGGTTGCATTGTTGATCAAAAAAGTACTAGTGGGTACTGTTAGTTTCTTGGTGGTTGCCTAGTCTCTTGGGCCTCCAAGAAACAACATTCAGTAGCTCTCTCAACGGCCGAGGCTGAGTATGTAGCCGCCGGAAGTTGTGGAGCCCAAGTACTTTGGATCAAAAATCAATTGTTTGATTTGGATATTGAGATAAAGTGTGTTCCAATTTTATGTGACAATACAAGTGCAATCAGTCTTTCTAAAAACCCTGTTCAGCATTCTAGGACCAAGCATATAGACATTCGACACCATTTTTTGAGAGATCATGTAGGCAAAGGGGTTTTTGAACTGCATTTCATTGATACTCATAATCAGCTGGCTGATATCTTCACCAAGCCCTTAAACCATGAGCAATTCAACAAAATTAGAAGGGAGCTTGGCATGTGCAAGGGTGAGGGCATTCACACTTAAGTCTGCATTAGGATGAGTGGTGATCAGAAGCATAACAGGTAGATAGTGTGATATGCATAACCATGTTGTGTGTTTCACTTTTCTCTGTTCGATACCATACTTCTTGTGTGTTTATATTATTTTATCTTTATAGCCCTCCTTGAAAACTTCTAAAACCCTATACTCCTTGTCAAATAAATGTGGACAATTGACTTAGGGACACTCGTCAGTCACTGAGGGGGAGCTTTCAGAAAAACCTCACCGGTTGATTCTTTGGTTGTTCTTTACTGAAATTCTCCACATATGAAAAAAAAAGGAAAAGAAAGAAAACAAAAAATAGAAAGAAAAATATAGGGGGGTTGAACACTACCTGTGAAGGGAGCTCGAGCAGGGAGGAGTTTTGGAGGCATCCCTTACCCAAAACTATTCAAAAAAAGGGAAAAATAAAATGTTTTGGGCTCTTGACCATTTCCGGTCGACCGGCCAACCCGGCCCGGTCGACCGAACACGGCGGGCGACCCAACCAGGAACCGACCGCCCCCTTTTTTAAGGGGTTTTCACCCTCCTTCTTATCATTCTAACTCATTCCTGTAGATATATATTTCCCTCCTCTCTCCCTTTCACTAAGGGTCAAAAGTGCGTCAAGGGCATGAGACAAGTGAGAGAGGGAAGAGAAAATAGGGAATGAAGCAAAGTACCGTGATCGCCACCAAGATGCCGTACGCGACAGGCACGCCGTACCTTGGAAAATGGGGAGACACTCGCCTTAGTGCAGCGCTGAGGAATGAACGGCTCCCTTAGAACCGCCCTATGCTGAGCGGTCTTACGATAGACCGCCCTAGGACGCTGTGAGGGATGCGGGAGGAACTGCTGCAGTGAGATGGACGGCGCCAGACGGACCGCGCTCCAGTGAAGGACGGTCATGGATGCACCGCGCGTACTGATGAACGGCCGGAGGATAGCCGCTCAAGACCTTCACTCAGCAAGTTGAAAAGGGGCTCGACCTCCACCCTCTCCGGCCGGCCAGAGGGGATGGGCCTCGTGCTGATTAGATGCTGACCTGCGAAACAACGTGGAGACACAGAAGAAACACCCAGATTAGCCCTAAACAATGTAGTATGTATTCAAACGAGAATAATTAAGCATGAATCAAATGAAAAGGGGAATACCTGGGGGGTTTTAAACCCCTAGGGTGACAAAAAACGGGATGGTTGTGTGCATGATAATGAGAAGGAGGGGGGTACGCGGATGGGAACAATGCATGCAATGGAAGAAAACGACAAAAGCCACGGAACGAAAGACTACGAAGACTGGGCTACTCCCTTGACCGGAGGCTCGTGCGGACGTAGAGAGCCTCCCTCCTTGGTGCTAGGTCGCTCAAAAATGCGGCAGGGCTTCGCCGTCGACCAAAATCTCCCCCCTTTTCGACGTCCGGCCGTAGGGTCTATTTATAGAGCCTACCAAGCCAGCCTCGAAATTGGGGGGTTTAGATATTCTCGAGTCGAACTCACAAAAGATAATTCATAGATAATATCATACTCTTCCATCCAGCCGAAACGGCATCAAAAATGGTTGAGTATCCGCGGAGAAATCATCAAAACAAGTTGAGGATAAAACCATGAGATAAATGGGATAAAATCGGTTGAAAATCGACAGCCGACGGCTTGAATGGTCTTACGATAGGCCGCACAAGGCATAGGCGGTCTAATTAGGACCGTCCATTCGGTCGGTGGAAATTTGAATAATCAGAATATTATCCCCAACTATCTCTCGAACCGGCCGAAATGTTCGCCGTTGGACTCTGAACAGATGAAAGGTTGTATATAGACCGTTTTACTTTAGGGCGGCACAAATACGACCGTTTAAGCCTGTCAGTGATAATTCGAATCATTTGGATAATCCTCTGAGAAAACGGGTGTGCGTAGGACTCTGAGATACAGGCGGTTGGAACAGGCCCGTCCATGATATTGAACGGTTCTAATCACACCGCACAAAAGCCTGTCGGTGGATATTCAGGAAATTCTCAGAAATTAGCCAAAATATATGAACGGTCCATATTCAACCGCCCACCTTATGAACGGCTGATGTGAAACTGTTCATGCCTTTAGGCACTTGATTCTTGTAAAATACGTTCAATCGAACAAAGCCAAGGCCCATTAAGCCCTGAATCACCACGAATTGCACCAAGGAGGGAGACGACCCATAAAATGAGCCCACGACATGCCACAAAAATAGCCCGATGAATGGTGAACAACTCGAGTCATCAACTAATGGGAGTAAGGGAAACGAGTCAGCTTATCGGCATAAAACGGGTGTCAACAGATGCCCCTCCTTAACGTCCTCTTTACAGGGGAGCGAGCGGAGGTGAAGCGGAGATGACACGGAACATGGAGACGAAGCAAAAATGCAGCGGAGTGGACCGGAAAAGCGGGCGTTAAGGTAAAACGACACCCGTTTCTACTAACAAGCGAATGAGAATCTTTCGGAAAGCCTTGAACCGAGCGTCAGGAGTAATTGACCAAAAGGCGACGCCAATCTGGAGGGACTAAACTAAACGAAATCAACTGACAAGACCAACCTCATGGGGGACACAATCCCGCGGTCTAACGAGGGGGCCACAAAAGAAAAAAATGCTAAAGCTCCAGACGGGGATCTTTCAGTCAACCGATCCCAACGAACCGACCAAAGAAAACCTTCGAATTCGGAATGGAATTAGTTCCTCTTACTCGAGCATTGAGACACACAGCTGACCATCACTTGACGGGACATTTCTTAAGCAGACTATGAGGCATGAAAGCTCAAAAGGGTGCGCATGATGCATGCTGGGCTAAAAGTAAAAGAAATCGTTAAAACGAATGCGAAGAAAGATCAAAATATAAAATATTCGAGAGTAGTATTATTAAGCTGGGAATATCAGAGTCAAGATACCGTCCGCAACCACAGCGTGCGGATAGAACCGTCCTCCTCGTGGCATCCCAACTTAACGGCCTATCCGAAGGTTAGGTACATGAGCCTGGATCATCCTTGTTTTTGTTGAAGGGGAACATCAGATCCTGGAACACATAAGAAACCTGCCGGCTCTCGAAATAATATAATATAATATCATATAATAATGCAATAAGGGATTTAGGGACAGAAGGCCATACCTGACTTACCTGTGCAGGCGAAATGGCGAGACAAGCTGAAATGATGCTGCCAAAGTGGTTAAGAGATGCATTTCCAAAGAAAATATTCAATATTCATGATCTAAATACATTAACCAGCTATACGGCCGTATCTCAACCGTGCAATATTCCAAACGGCCCTACATTAGCCGTTCTAACCCGGCCTTCAAACAAACCTCACAAGGCCGGTTGCCAGTGATGAACGGCTGTTACGGCACCGTTTATGACCAGAATTCCAACCGACTTAAAATTAACGATCAAGAGGGACATACGGTTATATACGAACCGTTCACATAGTGAACGGTCTAACGATAGACCGTTCTTCTCTGCAGCTTCGAAAAAAAAGGAACCCCCTCGTCCCCCTCCACCGTAACCGGCGGTGGAAGGGACAAAGGGGCAAGCAACGCCCTCACTCTCCCTCTCTCACTCTCTCTTCTCAACCCCACTCCCTCTCTCAACCTCACTGCACCCTCAGCCCATTTGATGACCCAGACGAAGCACCAGGCGGCCAGGCCGTCGGCCGCCGGTGAGGGCTCGCCGCCGCCAGAGCAACCGCCACCGCCGTCGGAGGAAGAGGGCACACCCGGGGTGACGATGGAGGAGCTCGCCATCGTCGCTGCTGACGAAGAGGCCCCTGCCGGCGAGGAGGAGGTTGCCGGAGGACCACCACCCACGGGGGCGGCCAAACAGCCACGCGATCCCGAGGTAGGTTCTCCCCACCTTTCCTCCCGTTTCTTTTACTTTCGTTCCATGCATGTTAGTTCAGGGGCTTAGAGGGGTCTAGGGGGGTCGGTTTACGGACCACGAGGTCTCCCAGCCGGCTGGGGGGCCTCCACCGTCGTCGGGGACGACGGCGGTAAAACGGTTTAACAGAAACCGTCCCGCAAAACAATGCGGTCCCCAAAGGACCGCCTCAAACAAACACGGTGCAGGGAGCGCCGTTCACACTCACACAGCCAACGGGGCATTAAAACCACAATACGGTGAGGGTATCACCGTCCAGAATGTAGGCGGATCCTGTGGGTCCGTCCAATCATGTAGCCAAGCAAAACAATACGGTCCATATAGGACCGTCATGCAAACAATACGGCCAAAGGTGGGCCGTTATTCCTTAGGAAGACGGGCAACTAGACGGTTCAGGGTAATCCGTCCATGATGAAAACGGCTAGGGATAGCCCGTTCAAACGGGGGGCCTGAGAAACAGAACGGTTTGAGGAAGGCCGCTCATATATAGAGCGGTTCGTGAGTAACCGTTCTTCAAATCAATAATTGGACTCTGAGCATTTCATTTATATGGAACCAAATGTGAAAATGACTAATGTAAATGAGATGGATGAATGCAGGGGAAACGTAGGACCCGTACCTCCTGGCTGCAGGTTCGGGCAGTGTACCTCGCACTGCCGGACTTCCAGAGGGAGCGGTTGACTGCCATGGGGTTCGCCCCCTTCCTGAGTATCGAGGTGTGTCGCTTTGACGCAGCTCTGCTCTATGCCCTGCACGACCGCTGGGATCCAGTGAGTCGGACGTTCTTATTCCCGTGGGGGCACATGGTCCCTACGTTGGAGGACGTGGCCAGGCTTACTGGCCTACGCGTGCACGGGTCGCCGGTCAGCGGGACTACTTTTCCTAACTACCGGGGGATGGCTCGGGAGCTGCTCGGCCTACAGCTGCGGCGCCCCGAGAGGCAGTCGACCCTCCTTCCCCGGGCTGCTCTCCAGGACAGCCTGGGTCTTCGACGAGCTGGTGTTGCAGTGGGCGAGAGACCAGAGGAGCACTTGGAGCGGCTTGTCGGGTTGGCGAGGCCGAGGGTTGCAGCGGCACCGGGACCAGAGGCAGACAGAGTACTACGACGGTTTATGATGCTGATGTTCGGGCGGCTTCTCTTCTCCACTCGGGCGGACGTGATGAGCTGTCGCTTCCTCCCCTTCCTCCAGGAGCTCGAGCATGTAGGTGACTATGCTTGGGGGGCGGCGGTCCTCGCCTTCCTCTTTGACACCCTTAGTTCGATGGCGCATCGGACGATGCTTGGGGGCTTCTCCCCCTTACTCCAGGTGCGACTCTCTTCTCTAGTCTTAATTATGCAACTCTATATGCTTACTGAATGCTAACACGACCTTGTGATACAGGTGTGGGCCTACGTGCGCCTACGTGGGTTGGGGAGAGGCGAGGAGACCCGTCCTGGGCTCCTGCCGATAGCGCGGAGGTGGACAGCACCCCGGGAGATGATGGCCTTGAGGAGGCAGGTCCGGGAGCTGCAGGACGACCTGGACACTCTACCGTACACCTCGGTACGTTTCTAGACTCAGACTCTTTAAATACATGCTATCCTGATGATGCTGATGTAGTTTCCTATTCTTTGCAGGTACGGTGGACTCCTTACACGGAGGAGAGCCCGGAGGGCCAGCCGTGGGTGACCGAGGCCTTGGCCTTCTCTGGCCGGGACGTGTGGCTTCACTGCATGAATGTGGTGGAGCCACTGCACTTTAGGTTGGTGATGAGGACCATCGGGGTCTATCAGCCGGCCGTTGAGTTCCATGCGCCCGAGAAGGCGGGGGAACGAGTGTCGAGGATGACCCGGGGACTCCGCGAGGCGTACGACTGGACAGCGAGGAACGCCGAGCAGGTTGCTGACTGGGCTGCACGAGGGTGAGTGGTGACCGCCCGGGCAGAGAGCGACAGTGCGTACTACACTGCGTACGCACGGCACTACCGGGACCAGGTGTTCCGAGGCGCCCACCGACCGGTACGACTTCTAAACTTAAACTTTGTCTATCATGCTTATGATTCTTATATGATGCACTAACAAAGACTTCTACATGTAGGTTGACCCTGCAGGACGGGTGGCAGAGTTGCAGGGACTCCTGCACTCCACCATCCGAGAGAGAGACGAGGCCCGGCAGGCCCTGGCCCTACTGGTGAGTTTCCTAAACCTCAGACTTTTTCAAATTATGCAGTTCTATATGATTATGATTATGCTTATGACTGACCTGGAGTATTTGGATGCAGCGCGCCGAGGGTGCTCAGAGGGCGGGACCAGACGCTCCTTCTTCCTCCTCCATCCAGACCCCAGCAGATCGAGCCGATCGGGATGCGGACTTCACTCGGATGGTAGAGCGGGCCAAGGCGGCCGAGGTGGCACTCGTGGAGAGAGTACGCGACTCTAAACTTCCCCTTTGCTTATTTATGCCTATGAAATGTATGAAATGTGACCAACTGATAGTGATATGTGAATGCAGACGTTCGAGCTGACTCGCCTTCAGGCGGAGCTGGAGCGGAGCCGGGTGGCGGCTCTGGAGGAGGCAGCCCGGGTGGCGGAGCTGGAGCGGAGCCGGATGGCGGAGCTGGAGCGGAGCCGGGTGGCGGCTCTGGAGGAGGTAGCCCGGGTGCGAGAAGAGGCTGTGCGGAGCCGACCGGTGGACACAGTGGAGACGGCACTCCTCCGTGCCGAGCTAGAGCGACTACGGGCCGGTGCTACCGAGGCCGACCGTTACCGGGCAGAGGCCGAGCATTACAGAAGTGAGGCAGAGCAGGCCCGTCTACAGGTTGCCCGGCTGGAGGGCAAGGTGGAGGGTATGAAGGAGGCGAGTCGGGAGCGCAGCAGGGCGACTGCGAGCGGCAGCCACGGCACCCACGGCTCCGTGAGGAGTTACTTCACTGGTTCCTCCGGCCATCGGATGAACGAGGAGGAGGAGCGGCGCCGGCGACGGCGTGATGAGGCGACCTCAGCGATGCCTCCCCCAAAGAGGCATGAGGGCGGTGGAGACAGCGACGGGGGCCAGGGAGAGGGAGCTGCTTGACTGGTTGTACTGGGCCCATCCTTTGTATATGATATGATATGATAGTGATATGCATGTCTTCTATTTTCGTTTGTTTTGTGGATGAATGTTTGCATGAGTGGGCGAAATGAGTTTTGAGGAGCACGCTTAGCCTGAGAGAGATGAGCGACGCCCACGCCGACTTGAGTGAGTTGAGAGACGCACACGCCGACTTGAGTGAGATGAGAGACGCCTACGCCGACTTGAGTGAGTGAGAGACGCCTACGTCGACTTGAGTGAGATGAGAGACGCACACGCCGACCTGAGTGAGATGAGAGACGCCTACGCCGACTTGAGTGAGATGAGAGACGCCTACGCCGACTTGAGTGAGATGAGTGACGCACACGCCGACTTGAGTGAGATGAGAGACGCACACGCCGACTTGAGTGAGATGAGAGACGCCTACGCCGACTTGAGTGAGATGAGTGACGCACATGCCGACTTGAGTGAGATGAGAGCGCCAAATGATTGAGACATGAGTGAGCAGGTTAATTGGGGGGCAGAGAAAATGAACGGTTCCCCACTAGCCGTCCGTATATAAGAGCGGTTCTATAAGGGCCTCTTACATTGGTTGGAACGGTTGCATGTAAACCGTAGGAATCGCGGAACGGCGGATTTAGGGCCGCACAAGTGAGTGGGCTCGGGCCTCCTTGGAGAGAAGAACGGCTGATGATGGGCCGTATATGGTATGGACGGTCTATCGTAAGACCGTCCAATACAACATCATGTTTGCCCGAAAGGGGACTCCTGGAGAGTCCCCAGCCCGAGGGCAAGGCGCTTTGAACTTATCACAACCCTATCTAAACCCGTCCTAGACTTATCTGGGCCTAATCCTAAGAGGCTTAGGCTCCCAAATGAACCCTATAAGTAGTAGGGAGGCCTGAACCCTCAACTCATTCATCCTCCTTCTCCCAAAGCCTAAAATCTTTGATTCTCGACACCTCAACATGAAGAGGGCCTTTGATGGAAGTCCTGCGGAGGGTGCGTCGTTCGAAGGACCGCGGCCGGCTAGAAAGGAGCGGGAAGCGATTCAACGACTAAGCTTGATTCCTCGACATCTCAGTACCACCCCTATGAGAGAGGTAAGTTCGATCAAAATATGTTCATATTTCCATCCCTCAATTTCCTCTTTATATCTCTTCACACCCTTTACCCTCTCTTTCGTTTCAGCTTCTTCCCGGCCCGAGACGCTTTTCTAATTTAAAGTGGGTGGCTCCCATGGTCCGTGCATTGCCCCTCGGGGTGACTCATCTTCTCAAATCCTAGCACTTGCACTCCCTCCTAGTACTAGGTCAGAATTACCCCAAACTTTCTTTAGACTGGCATAGTATCTCTGCTCTGATGGAGATTTGGCACCCTCAGACTCACACTTTTCTCTTCCCATCTTTCGAGGCCACTATCTTGCTAGAGGAGGTAGAGACCTACTTCGGGCTCCCTAGGTCCAAGGTGGGGGAGGAAGACTTGATATGCCATATCGTTGCCCCTATAGACCCAAAACTCATCCTAGGGGGGTTCATACCTGATAGCGGGGATGTTCGTACCTTTATAGGCCCTCGCCACATCCACCTCCTTCCTCTGAGCTAGTGGGTAGTGGAGCATTACCGGAATAAGTGCGGGTGGGTTGAAGCCATAGCCAAAGCCGCGTCCATCTGCCTATGCGGGGCCATCCTTTTCCCTTCAGCCGACCATGTCCTAGAGACTCCTTTACTCAGCACCATCAGCGGCCTTTGGTAGGGGTTTTCCATCTCTCAGGCTGTCTTAACCTACCTGTACGAGGGTCTTACTTCAGCAGCCTTAGGAGGTCCTCTCTTTGGTTCAATGATCCTATTGGAGTGCTGGATGGGAGTTAGGATGAAGTTTACCCTGAGGGAGGACATTACTTCAGTTAGCAGGATCTTTGGGAGCCATCCCCTTTACTTCATAGGGGGCGCCTTCAGGTTTTCTCCACAGGTTGAGTGCAGGACGGCTGAGCTGAAGACCAGGGATGAGTGGCGCCCGTACATCAACAGGCTGCCCCTGGATAGGTTCGTGATGCGCCCGGACTTCCTCCATGATACCACCATCAGGCTACCGAGGAGAGCTGGCTTGGACCTGAGGCTTGTGAGCGACACTACCTTAGCGATGTACAGCCCACACAGATGCTACCTGCAGATTGGACTACCCCGGACGGTGCTACCTACGCTACCCCACCTTCCCATGCTACAGGCACGGAGGATCGGGATAGAGGAGGACGAGCAGGCGGTCAGGAGTGCGCTGATCACATGGGAGGTGAGCAGGGGGCGTACCCTACCAGCAGAGGTCGAGGAGGCTCCAGAGACTAGGCAGGCTTATCTTAGGGAGTTGAGAGAGATACGTCCTCGCGGGGATGCCCAGCGACGGACTGAGTGATTTTCTTCTATTTTTTTTATGATGATATGGGATAGGACTTTACATTCAGACAGCTTGATATATGACATGAATAAGATTTGATGAGATTGAGTTTAAACTTTGTAATATGATTATGAGGTGACGTGATTGCATAGGCCAATGCGAGGATTAAATACTCATGCGGTCCCGAGTCGACTACCCTTTCAACCTGCCCCTGCACATATGCAAACATGAAACAGATTAAATCTATTTTAGGCTCAGCCCCTTGCCTACAGCAAGTTAGGAGATAACCCTTTCTGGACTTTTGTGTAGATTCCTTTAAAATCCACTTAAGGAAAATATAATGAAAAGCAAACAATAAACAATAGTGGAGATGAAACATGCACGAGGTGCACAAGGGGAGTGTGTGTGATCGCCAGAGACACGAGGGTCTCAAGTGGAAAAACAATAAGTGAAAGGATCGCAAAATACCTCAAAAATTGCGGTTGATTGTAGGTGCTCCTTTCTCTTCAAATCGGCCGGCCGATGAAGAGAGTTCTTTAATTATTACCCTTGCAAAAAGAGACACAAACACCACAAAAGAATTGAATTAGAACATGGTGTGTAGCATCAAATTCTTATATAGAAAGATGAGCATGAAAAGATGTGCAAGACACACCTTGTGGGGATTGGCCCTTAAACCCCTATGCAAAAGGGTGGGAGATGTATGATGCATGCGAATAAAAAATAAGGGAAGTGTGCAAGAGTTGCACTATGGGGAGATCTCAATGTGATTGAGAGAAAAGATCAATAAAACAATGATGCATGCATGATTTATGAACTATGAAAATAAAAGATAAAGGGGAGATAAGATAAAAATCTTGTTTGTGGCCCCTTTGGCTTGATGCTCGATGGGGAGAAAGGCTTTAATTGGATGATGACATGAAGCGCCCAAGAGCCTTCTCCTTCAGCCAATAACAACATCTGCGTAAGAAGGAAAAGAAGAAAACAAAAAAAACAGAAGAAAGAAAAACAGAAGAAGAAGAAGAAGAACGAAGGGAGGGACAGAAAACAACAAAGAAAAATAATGGGGAAAGAAGCCTCCCGAGTCTAACCGATCAACAGAGCTGTCGGCCCTATTAAATAGAATTGGAGGAGATAAACATGGGCAAGAGTCCAATAAAAGGGAAGGATAAGAATGGGCAAGAGCCCCAATCAAGGCAGGAGTCTAACGAGGCAAGGACTCTCTGGGTAAAGGGCTGCGAAGTCAGAAGATGAAACACGCCTCTGGTCAGGGCGTCAATTCAAGAATTGACGACCTGTCATCGGGCGTCTTTTCAAAACACGCCCTGGGTCAGGGCGTTTCTTCCTGGATTAATTTTAGAAATAAACATTTCTTTTATTTGGAAATTGTAAGACACGCCTCAGGGAGAGGCGTTAATTGAAACACGCCCCAATGTAGGGCGTGAATTAACATTTTTAAAATATTTATTCTTTTTCAAAAATTGGATAATGCCAGGAATTGACGCCCTTTCCAGCGGTCGTCACTTTTTCAAGAAACGCCCCAGGTCAGGTCGTGATTCAAAAAAACGCGCCCTTTCCAAAGGCGTTAATTTCAAAAAATCATAAAAGGGGAGATAAATGCCCAGAAAATGGGAAAAAAGGGAAAATAGAGGAAATTAGGGGAAATCCATGAAAAAGTGGGAAAAACCACTCAAATAATGCTGATTTGAGGGTCAACTGGGGCATCGCAGAGCGATATGAAATATGCTCAAAATGATGTCAATTTTGGCGTGTCTACAGCTGCCCCGCCTTGGCGTCTGCTTTGCAAGGGAGCGTAGCAAACTGAAAAGTAGATGCCAAGGTGTGATGAGACACGCGATCAACATCACTTGCTAAGAAATGAAATCAAAAGCTCGAGATGAAGCAAATCTCGGGAAATCTAACGAAATCAACAATGTTTGGATAAAAGGGGGAGTGTGCACGGGGTGCACGAAGGAGATAAAACAAATGATCAACTTCCAACGCGGTGGAAGTACCCCAGGTCACAAACCTGTAGATTTCACCATTGGGGAGCGGTTACCAGCCAGTGGACGTGCTGCAGCCAAGGTGGATCAAAGGAAAGGATATTAAAAATAAGATGATAAAAATCCAAACAAGGAGCTTTCGAGAAAATCACCCAAACAGCAACAAAACGAACTGAAAATTCAATCCGGCATGGAATATCTCATATCTGGAAAGATTA
Source organism: Amorphophallus konjac (assembly GCA_022559845.1). Classification (NCBI taxonomy): domain Eukaryota; kingdom Viridiplantae; phylum Streptophyta; class Magnoliopsida; order Alismatales; family Araceae; genus Amorphophallus; species Amorphophallus konjac. Next base: position 208,877,018 of record CM040125.1, on the reverse strand, counting down.
AGATCAACTCAACTCTCAATATCAGCTTATCAGAGATGATTTTTCAACAATTGATTCAAATTCCTACATGAATGCATGCTGGGTTTAAAGGAAAAATTAAATCAAACGAAAATATAAGATAATCAAGGATAATATTGCTAAGCTGCCAAGACTGAGTCAAGAAACCGATTTCACGAGCTGATACTAAGCCGAAGCCCGTTTATCCACGCACCAACTCATAAAAAGGAACCATCGTCCCCAGTCTCAGACGGCTCAACGGCCTATCCGTATGACTAAGATGCCTCTGGAATCGTCATCGTTTTTGATGAAGGGGAACTCAAATTCCAGATTTACCAAAGCCACAAGGTCCTTGATATAATCTAGTAGCATATGTAACATATAGTAAAATGCATACAGGAGATGGTGATAACAATAAGCATAAGGGAACTGAGAACTGCGCTGCAAGCACCGTGGGGCTTGGATGATGATGCCCAGTCGGTGGGACCAAGAGCTTCTTCCTGCGCTCAAAGATTCATCAGCCAAGATATAAAAGATAACAAGCAATGAATAAGGCATTTAAGCGTAGCAAGCATAGCATGAATCAAAGCATCAATAGCATGTCACAACATAGTAACCATTATGAGTTGAATCATGATATTGCAAAGCATCATTGTTGGTTATTTTGTCATGAGGATGCCAACTTGGCTAATCAAGATTTGGAGTTGAATGATCAAGATCTGATAATGTCCATCGGCAGAATTGATCAAGAGAAATTAGTAGGAGTTGATTGAAAGATCTGGAGATGAATAATAATCAGGAGATATAACCAAAATGATATAAGGAGGTGATAACCAAAAATGCCCAGGGTGGCATGTCATGAGAATATCGGAAGAATCAATAGATTGATAGCAATGAGTGGAGATAGGACTCATCCCGTGCTCTTGGTCTTTGCAAAGCTGTTCCTGCAAAACACCATCAGAAAATACAATGTAATTTTTATGGAGTTTTTCTTGAAATATGCAAATTTTTATGAATTTTGATAAAGATATTCAAATTTTTATGGATTTTGGAAAATATTTCAAATTTTTATGGATTTTGGACAAGAAATATTCAATTTTTTGTTTGATTTTGCTCAGGAAATATTCAATTTTTTTGTTTGATTTTGCAATATTCAATTTTTTTGGATTTTGGTTTAGACATAGCTAATGCAGCATCAAAAGGTGTTTTAAACCATCAATTGGGGGTCCTCGTTCCTTCCCTTTTCGTTTAAAATTGCCCAAAGCCTGGCGTGCATTGAAAGTGGCATCCTATAACCGACCGCCTTTGATCAACGGTGCCCCTACCAAGGCCATACCTGAGAAACATTTGGTCTTGGAGGGAGAAGAGAAGAATAACTTGGGATAAGCTTTATGCAGGATGGGAGATATCAAGACTTGAATTCTTTCCAAGGTGTTAACCCTCAAAGAGGTAGTCTGTTGCGCCGGGGCTTTATGCCTTTGATTTTTAGACCCTTGACATGCATACGACCAGGATTTTTCCTGCGGGGACTTTGTCACTCTTGACATGCCATAACTCACAATTTTAAATTTATCGAAATTCTGACTTGATTTTCATAATAGCCCTTTTGGCGAGATGTATATCATAAAATTCATATTTAGTTTGGGTCAAGACTGCCCCTATTTGAGACTCCTCTCGTATTGGGGATTACCAAGGTTGGTCATCTCATCCGTCAACCTCTTGCCCCTGCATGCGGCCGAGTAAAGAAGAGAAAAAGACTTTCAGGAATTCTCATGGCATGGCCAAAGTAGGGACGGTGTCTAACCAAGGAGTTGGCTAAGGACGCCGTGAAGTGTGTGCGGTGCCCAGCTAAGGGTTGCTCTTAACAAGCGTGGAGAGAATATTGAATTCCCAGTGCGAGGTTCTTATAACCAAAGTGCTGCAGAAGCAAGCCTAAAGACTCTTTTGAGAATGATTTAATTAAACAAAAGCCTAAGATAAAGATCTAAAACACCACTTTTAATCTTGTTAAGAAGCACTTCATTTTGAAAATCATGGGTGATGTAATGAGATAATGATATCATAAAATACATACTTACGCCAATATATTACCTTGCAACCTTTGTAGAAGCAGCTGTCAGAGGCGAGGTTGATCATCGTGGGATAGTCCTCTTTAGCAGATAAAGGATTGGAAGCAAAGGATTGAAAGTGGCTTAACAAGAAGGAGTGGTGCCAAGACCAGACTCAGACGAATAAGGAGAAAAGGAAAAGAGACGAGGGCTAGAACTCCCTTGCTAAGGCGTGGAGACCCTGATCACATGGAACAGTCTACAGAAGGAGAGGAGAATTAGAAGGAGGAGTGAGGACTAAAGCCTCGAAAGCAGTGGGAGAAAGGGCAGATGCCCAAGGCAGTGGATGTGGAAGAAGTTGGGTCGGACCCAGAATCAGGAGGAATTAGAAGAAGAAATTGATAGATGGAAAGAGGCGGATCTGGAGGGTCCGGAGGCGGAGGAGAATCATGAGAGGAGGAATCCGGAGGCTCCGGAGGGATGACAAAAGAAGGGACGCGATGCCTTGAGACGAAATAGGGAAAAAGATGATGGAAAAGGAAGAAAAAAATAAAGGATGTGATGTTCAGGAAGATTAGAAAGATGAATCGGAAGAAAGATGGAGGGTCCGGAGGTTCCGGAGGAAGCAAATGCTGAGGGACGCGATGCCCAGGGAGGAGAGAAAAATCCGGAGGTTCCGGAGGAATGAAATCAGGAAGGAGAAGGTGGAAAGGGGCGTCGTGCCCGAGGGAAAAGTCCGGAGGTTCCGGAGGTTCCGGAGGAAGCAAATAAAAAAGGTGGAGAGGGGCGTCGTGCCCAAAGGGAAAGTCCGGAGGTTCCGGAGGAGGAAAGTGGAAAGGGGCGCGATGCCCGAGAGAAAGGTCCGGAGGTTCCGGAGGAGGAGAATGGAAAGGGGCGCGATGCCCGAGGGGAAAGTCCGGAGGTTCCGGAGGAATAGAATCAGAAAGGGCGAGATGCCCAAAGAGGAAGAATAAGACTCCTGGATGTTCCAGGGAAATAGCGGGAAAGGGGACGCGATGCCCCAAGGAGAGTGGACAAAAAGATGAATATGAATAAGATGGGAAATGCGGAATATCCGGCGGTACCGGAAGGCGGGGAAGATACGGGTTTGGAAACCCGTGAAGCAGGAGGTGCAAATGCATGCAATGGGATGGATGCGATGAATGCAATGAATGTGCGAATGCAATGAGATGCAAAGAATATGGAGAATATGAAGGGCGAGAGGACGAGATCCTCCTCCTAACCCTGGGAATGGCCCATGGAAAAGATGTGATAGACAAGAAGGTGGGTGAAATAGCGGAAGGCCTTTCGGCACCAAGATAACTGCCCCTCCACGGCAGTGACCCAATAAAAGGAGCTTCAATAAGTGGCAACCCCCTTTGAAGGCAAAGATCAACAATGTGAGGGAGTTAGAGAGTTGGAACGGGAAGCATCGTGTTGCCCATTGAATGTGGTATACATGGAAAGTTGAGCAAAATGGGCATTCGCCCCTTGTAAGGAATAATGCATTCGGAATTCAGAAATTGGAACAAGGGGTGCCCTGCCCGGCCCTTAGACGGCATCAACGCCCGGCATGGCGGCGACTTGACTTCTTCGGCCGTGATTGTCACAATAACCCGGATTGGCATCCGGCAAATGAATTCTTGAATCTTGAATCGCATAGCCGTGGCCAAATCTGTTTTGCCCGGCTCTTGATCATCCTTGGCGCAAGTACTTATAGCAGCGTTCCCCTTCCGAGTAATAAGGGGAGGTGAGGCGGAGGCGGAGGCGGAAGGCTCCGTGGATGGTGGAGGTATAATGGAAAGTGTAATGGGAGGTGTTGTAGAAAGGATGAGTGGAAGTGGAGGTTCAAACACGCCGAGCTTCTCCCTTTGCTCGAAAGCAGTCGGAGTTGGCTCGAGTACAAAAAGGTGCAGATCCTGCTCAGGATTAGCCATGGGAAAGGGTGAAGGGTTAAGTGGTGGAGTAGGGGTTATAGGCATAGTGGAGGGTTTTGAGGTTAAAGGGGTAATGGAGGGCCGAGGTGGCGGTAATGGGAGATTAATTGGGGAAGGTTCAATGGTGGACTTAATGGAGACCGATGGTATGGAGGTAAATGATTTAATGGGTGGAGGTGTTATAGTGGAAGGCTTGGGGGAGGTTGGTGTTGTGAAGGTTGACATAACTGGGGGAGGTATAATTGGTGGAGGTTTGGTGCGGGGAAAACGCCGGATGGGGCGAGCGGTGTTAGGAGTGGTAGGAGACTCAAGATGCGCCGGCGCGGGTGATTGGAATATCGACCCGTCGTCGTAACACCAATTAGTCTCGTAAACAGGGGTTGGGTCAGGGATGGTGGCTTCGTCCTGAGCAGGGGGTTCATCAAATGATAATGGAGGGAGTGGAAAGCGAAGGAAACTCGGAAGGGGTGCCTGCGGAGCTTCATCATCATCGTACACTGCCTCAGATTCTTCAAATGCCGGCTCCTGCTTGCTTGAAATGCCGAAGTCATAATCATCTCTCCTATCTTTCCATTCATTCTCCATCTTGGTAATATCATCCAGGAAAGCGTGAAGAGGATTGACTGGAGTAGGAGGAGCGGGCCGCGGGCTCGTAACCCTCTTTAATTGTTCCTCCATCAAAGTGATTTTATCGAGGAGAGTTTGCTGGAGGGGTGTGACCTGAACAACAGAAGGTTGGCAGGGCCTTGAAGGAGGAGGGGCCGTATAAAAGGGCCGTGGAGGTGGATTAATGGGCCGACCCATAGAAGAACCCGGATGGGCCGGATTGCAATGAATAAATGGGCCTTGGGGCTGTGAGGGAGGAGGAATAGAAGGAGGCGGGTGATGGGCCACCCGAGTAGAATGAACAGGAGGAGATGGGTAATGGGCTACCCGATCAGGATTGGAAGGAGGAGGTGGGTGATGGGCCACCCGTGTAGAATTGGAGGGAGATGGGTGATGGGCCACCCGAATAGAATTGGAAGGAGGTGGGTGATGGGCCACCCATATAGAATTGGAAGGAGGGAGAGATGCATGAGATGTGCCCTCAACGGCAGCCTTAAGGGCTTGGATCTGTTGAGGGGTAAGATGATCTAATGCATGAATGATCTGGGAGACCTTCTCATCATTGGGACGAGAGGATCCCGAGGGAGTAGTGGCTCGAAATTGAGTTGAAGGACCATTGGATTGGACATTGCCCATGGGTCGGGCATGACCATAAGAATGAGGACGTGGCCCTTTGAAAGAATGGTGAGAACTTTGATGAACATGTTGAAATTGAGGGGAATAGGATGTGCTAGGTTGATCACCCTCATGAATTGAATTAAACATGTTGTTTTTCTTATCATGGTAAGCCATTATGCAACCCAAATAATGTGCAAACAATTTGCAAAGAGACACACAAGTTGGAATGGTTACCTTGATTTTTATTTGTTTAAACTTTGGTGAATTAATGAATTTTTATCAAAGTTTTGAATGATTCACACAGGGGGGAACCTAGTTTCAATATGGTTTGAACTCTAATGCCAACTAAGGACCCTCTCTCACCACGTATATGGCCAACTAACTCGGGACTTCAAAAGGGTACAACCTGCCCGGCGTCCGTGAGGGAATCCACGGGTGCGGGGACTTACGGAGGCTTGGAAAAGGGATTTCCAGTCCAAAGATACGGAATGCTCAATGGAGGGTCGTCCCGATTCCAAGAGGGTGTGTGGATCCTAATGAAGAGGAGGGGGCTCCCAAACCAGTGCAAAGAATGAATGCAATAGGGGAAATCAAGCCAACCACATAATATGATCAGTCAATATGAAATATCATGAAAACTCACCCACGGGAAGGGTTTTGGAAACCCACAGTAAAAACACGCCCTGGCAGGGGGCGCTACTAAACAAAGACACGACAGTGTGACCGTCGTGACTCAAAGCGAGGGGCCCAGGGCAGGGTAAAACGCGCCTTAGGGTGAGGCGCTATCAATAAAAGGACGCCCTTTCCAGCGGGCGTCAAATTCACAAAACACGCCCTGATTTGGGGCGCTAATCAAGTAAAAGACGCCCTGGATCAGGGCGTGAATTCACCGGCAGCGTAAAATAACGGAAGAAATCAGGAGATATGCTCGAAGACGCCCTGCCAGAGGTTGTTACACTGGAATAAGACGCCCCGAGTTAGGGCGTTAACTTAAAACGCGCCTCTGTCAGAGGCGCTAATTACCTTTCTTCCAGAAAACCTTCACAGCCGACAGTATCAAGCACTCACAGTCACAGCAGGCAATCAACAATATGGATATTAAGATAACAACATGCTCATCAAAGATTTGGAATAAGTGGAAATTCTAAAGAAAAAAATAACAAACTGGCAAATCACTTAGGGAAGAGTGCAAAGCCAATGGAGGGTGCCCGAGGGGCACAAAAGGAGACGCACCGAGGGTGCAATAGGGGAGACGGCACACGCGGGTGCCTAAGGGGAAAGGGTAATAAATAAAGAATACAAAGGGTCCCACCGTGATCGCCAATTTGTAGATTCCTTTAAAATCCACTTAAGGAAAATATAATGAAAAGCAAACAATAAACAATAGTGGAGATGAAACATGCACGAGGTGCACAAGGGGAGTGTGTGTGATCGCCAGAGACACGAGGGTCTCAAGTGGAAAAACAATAAGGGAAAGGATCGCAAAATACCTCAAAAATTGCGGTTGATTGTAGGTGCTCCTTTCTCTTCAAATCGGCCGGCCGATGAAGAGAGTTCTTTAATTATTACCCTTGCAAAAAGAGACACAAACACCACAAAAGAATTGAATTAGAACATGGTGTGTAGCATCAAATTCTTATATAGAAAGATGAGCATGAAAAGATGTGCAAGACACACCTTGTGGGGGTTGGCCCTTAAACCCCTATGCAAAAGGGTGGGAGATGTATGATGCATGCGAATAAAAAATAAGGGAAGTGTGCAAGAGTTGCACTATGGGGAGATCTCAATGTGATTGAGAGAAAAGATCAATAAAACAATGATGCATGCATGATTTATGAACTATGAAAATAAAAGATAAAGGGGAGATAAGATAAAAATCTTGTTTGTGGCCCCTTTGGCTTGATGCTCGATGGGGAGAAAGGCTTTAATTGGATGATGACATGAAGCGCCCAAGAGCCTTCTCCTTCAGCCAATAACAACACCTGCGTAAGAAGGAAAAGAAGAAAACAAAAAAAAACAGAAGAAAGAAAAACAGAAGAAGAAGAAGAACGAAGGGAGGGACAGAAAACAACAAAGAAAAACAATGGGGAAAGAAGCCTCTCGAGTCTAACCGATCAACAGAGCTGTCGGCCCTATTAAATAGAATTGGAGGAGATAAACATGGACAAGAGTCCAATAAAAGGGAAGGATAAGAATGGGTAAGAGCCCCAATCAAGGCAAGAGTCTAACGAGGCAAGGACTCTCTGGGGAAAGGGCTGCGAAGCCAGAAGATGAAACACGCCTCTGGTCAGGGCGTCAATTCAAGAATTGACGACCTGTCATCGGGCGTCTTTTCAAAACACGCCCTGGGTCAGGGCGTTTCTTCCTGGATTAATTTTAGAAATAAACATTTCTTTTATTTGGAAATTGTAAGACACGCCTCAGGGAGAGGCGTTAATTGAAACACGCCCCAATGTAGGGCGTGAATTAACATTTTTAAAATATTTATTCTTTTTCGAAAATTGGATAATGCCAGGAATTGACGCCCTTTCCAGCGGTCGTCACTTTTTCAAGAAACGCCCCAGGTCAGGTCGTGATTCAAAAAAACGCGCCCTTTCCAAAGGCGTTAATTTCAAAAAATCATAAAAGGGGAGATAAATGCCCAGAAAATGGGAAAAAAGGGAAAATAGAGGAAATTAGGGGAAATCTATGAAAAAGTGGGAAAAACCACTCAAATAATGCTGATTTGAGGGTCAACTGGGGCATCGCAGAGCGATATGAAATATGCTCAAAATGATGTCAATTTTGGCGTGTCTACAGGTCAAGGGGGTTGAGCCTTATTAAATAGGCAAATGTCAAAGTGCGAGAAATGCAGATGAATGTAAGAGGGAAACACGTAAGTTCTCTTTTTTTGGAATATTTGATTTTTGTTGGATTTCGAAATATTTGATTTTTTTTTGGTTTTGAAATATTTGATTTTTTTGAATTTTGAAATATTTGATTTTTCTTGGGTTTTGAAATATTTGATTTTTTTGAATTTTGAAATATTTGATTTTTTTTGCATTTTGAAATATTTGATTTTTCTTGGGTTTTGAAATATTTGACTTTTTTGGGTTTTGAAATATCTGACTTTTTTTGGGGTTTTGAAACCAGCTCGAGTCTCAATAGCAGGGACCTTCTCGTCTTGCTACGGAATTCCAAGGCTCAGCACGTGTGGGAAGGGGGGGACCACGCGTGATCGGAGTCAACTCTGCTCGACGGTGCTTCTGCTGAGGCCATACCCGGGGTGGGATTCATTCCTTGGGAAAGTAAAAAGATTGAGCAGAGAAGTCGACGATAGGTGTAGAGGTTTTTAGGGCATGAGTTCTTTCCCGGGACACCCCCTTTTCAAGGAATCTGGTCTGTTGCGCCGGGGCTCTGTATCCGTTATCGAACCTTCACCCGCTCTAGGCACGCATGCGACCGGGCTCATAACGTCCCACGGGGAAACTGTACTGCCACTCTTGCCATGCCTAGTTGCATCCTTTGGGGATTCAGAGAGCTTCGAGCTTTGTGCTTTCAGCTTTATCTTTTGATTTTTCCCCTGTTCTTTCTTTTTTCTTTTTGCTTTTCTTCTCTTCATTCTTTTTCTTTTGCGGAGTGAGGTCTTAACGGATTGCCCCTATTTGAGACCTTTCTTTAACAGGGAATCTGGGTCAGTTCTCGCCCCCTTATTCACCACTTGCCCCTATTTTCAACCGAGAGAGAGGAAATGCCAGGATTTCCACCTTCCCCAGGCATGGCCAAGGGAGAAACGGTGTCGGGTAGCATGAGAGAATACCGCACCACGGGGTCGTGTAGTGTGTGAGATGCTGGTCCTGGGTCCTCCTTTCGCAATTTGATGGGGTATGGCCTGCCACCGAGCCGTTCACTGGTTTTATTTTTATGGATGAAAACGCTTTAAATACAGCCCATTCCACGGGTTTGGCAATTCCTCCCCCTCCGAGTTAATTAGACGATACGAATTGCCTGGATAAGCTTCTTTGATTACGAAGGGCCCTTCCCAGTTGGGTTGCAACTTAGACCTGGGGCCTGCAGACCTGATGAATTTGCGTTTTAAAACCATATTACCCACTTGAAATTTCCTCTCAATGACCTTCTTTTGAAAATATCGCGAGACACGCTTTTGATATACTGAAACATGATTGGCCGCGTTCAACCTCTTCTCGTCTAAAAGTTCCAGTTGGACTAGCAACGCCTCTCGACGTTCGTCGAGATTAAGTTCCTTATCCAGCTGCACCCTTAGGGAAGGGATTAGAATTTCATACGGGAGCACCGCTTCCATTCCATAAGTGAGGGCAAAGGGAGTCTGCCCTGTGGGAGTGCGGACGGAGGTGCGGTAGGCCCATAGAGCTTCTATCAATTTGTCGGCCCAATCAGCAAATTTATGTGATTCGCATGTTTTCTTGATAATTTTGAGAAGAGTCTTGTTCGTGGCCTCAGCCTGGCCATTACCTTGGGGGTAGTATGGTGATGAATGATGCAAAACTATATTGAATTTCTTACAGAGGTCCTGGAGTTCCTGTGAGATGAATTGAGGCTCGTTGTCGGTGACGATGCTGCTTGGCACTCCGAACCGCGAGATAATATTCTTCATGATGAAGCGGCATACTGTGGTGGCTTTGATTTCTGCATAAGTTTCAGCTTCGGCCCACTTGGTGAAGTATTCTGTAGCCGTCATAATGAAGGATTTCTGTTTAACAGCAGAGTTCGGATCGCCGAGGGGTCCGATGATGTCAAAGGCCCACATAGAAAATGGCCAGGGGGCCGTAATAGGATGAAGAGAAGAGGCCGGAGCGTGAATTTTGTCGGCATGGATTTGGCACTGAAGACACCTACGGACATAGGTAGAGCAATCTTCTTCTAGGGTTGGCCAGTAATAGCCCTGCCTAAGAATCTTCTTTGCCAAGGCCTGTCCGTTCACATGCCCTCCGCACTCGCTGGAGTGGGCTGCTTCCACGACCCTCCAAGCTTCCTCGTCATCTAGGCACCTCATTAGAACTCCATTCAGGGCCCGCCTGTACAATGCACCGGCGATGATCGTGTATCTGGCGGCGACTCTCCTAATGGCTTTTCGCTGCTCAGCGTTGGCCGTTTCCGGAAATATACCATCCTTGCAGTATTGCTCGATCTCATAAAACCATGGCAATTCTTCCTCTTCAATGATCTCCTCGAGCTCAGTTAATGAAACCTCTTTTATTTCCTCCCTTTCTATTTTCTTCTCTACGGGCATCCTAAGATTGTTGAACCAGGGATCCTACAGGGAAGGAACATCTAGCCTTTGGACCACAATGGTCTCAGTGGCGCGACTTAGGGGGAGTGATAGAGAAGAGGCGAGCGACGCAAGGGCGTCGGCCAAGATATTCTGAGAGCGAGGAGTGTGAATATAGACGAGTTTCCTGAATTGCCTGGCCAAGAGCGTGACCAGATCCTGGTAGGGTTTGAGCTTAGGATCGCGGGTGCGGTAGGTTGACAAAACTTGACGCAGCACCAGCTGGGAGTCTCCTATGATGTTTAGGTATCGCGCGCCCAAGATGTAGGCGTGCTTCAGACCGGCAAGGAGAGCCTCATACTCGGCTATATTGTTGGTGGCGGGAAATGAGAGTTGATATGCCACGGGGATGGTTACCCCTTCTGGAGTAAGGAGAACGGCACCGACTCCGCTGCCCTGGGAATTAAGGGCACCATCGAAGTGAAGGGACCAGAAAGGAAGATGAGTGATCACCGCCAGGTGTTCATCGGGGAATTCGTCCTGAATGGAATCACTGCGAGGGATAGGAGAATGAGCCAGGTGCTCGGCAATAGCATATCCCTTCATTGCTTTCTGCGCGATGAAGGTGATGTCGAACTGGGAGAGAAAACTTTGCCAGCGAGCTAGTCGATTAGAAAGGACCGGCTTTTCCAACAGATAACGAATGGGGTCCATTCTAGAGATGAGCCTAACCTCGTGGGCGAGAAAGTAGTGTTTAAGCTTCTGCGCTACCCACACTAGTGCTGCACAGGTCTTCTCCATAGCAGTGTACTTGGATTCAGTAGGATTAAATAGCCTTGAGAGATAGTACGCCGCCCTTTCTCTTCCTTCATCATCTACCTGTGCCAAAACAGCTCCTAGGGAATCCTCAATTACAGAAATGTACAGGATCAGGGGTTTCCCGGGGACAGGTGGTTGTAGAACCAGGGGATTAGAGAGGTACACCTTGAGTTCCTCATAGGCCTTTTGACATTGTTCATTCCACTCGAATTTCGCGTCGGCTTTTAACAATTCATAAAACGGGCGGCATCTTTGCGAATGCTGAGATATGAATCTCCTGATAAATTGCAAACGCCCGATCAAACCTCGAAGCTCAGTGACGTTCTTCGGCGGTGGCATTTCCATGACGGCCTTTGCCTTGTTTGGATCGATCTGAATCCCCCGTTTACTAACTATAAACCCGAGCAATTTCCCTGATGCAACTCCGAACACACACTTCTTTGGATTCATCTTTAACTTGTATTCCCTAGCCCTTTGCAATACCTTGGCTAGAATGGCGGGGTGCTCTTCTTGTGACCTCGATTTGACTAAAATATCATCCACATAAGCCTCTAAATAAACGTGCATCATATCGTGGAAGATAGCCATCATCGCTCTTTGGTAGGTGGCACCTGCATTTTTCAACCCAAATGGCATAACGATGTAGCAGTATGTGCCCCAAGGGGTGGTGAACGAGGTCTTTTCTTGATCCTCCGGAGCCAAAAGGATTTGGTTATACCCCGAGTAGCCGTCCATGAAGGAGAGGGCTTCGTACCCAGCTGTATTATCGACCAAGACGTCGATGTGAGGAAGTGGAAAATCATCTTTTGGACATGCCTTATTTAAGTCCCTGAAGTCAATACAGATCCGGATTTTACCATCCTTCTTCATCACCGGGACTATATTTGCCACCCATTGCGGGTATAGCACCACTCTAATGAACCTGGCCTTATGCAATTTATCGACTTCTTCCTTGATCCTCAAGGCCATCTGCGGGAGAAATCTCCTTGCTTTCTGTTTAACGGGCGTTGCCCCTGGTTTGAGAATCAGCCTGTGTTCGACCAATGCGGGGTCAAGGCCTGGCATGTCTTCGTAGGACCAGGCGAAAGAATCGCTGTACTCCCTCAGGACTTTGACAAGTTCCTCTTCGACTGGAGGAGGGAGATTGGCGGAAATAAGTATGGGCCTGGGGTCCTCTACTGTTCCGAGGTTGATTTCTTTAGTGGATTCGTCCACTGCTACGGAAGGCTCGTCGAACTTCTTCAAGCCTTGGGCATATAGGTCGGCAGTGTCATCCATTTCGTCTTCCTCATCATCAGCTGGGTCTTTCTCATTCACAATTTCATATACTCCTAGTCCATCCTTGCTCCATACCTCATCAATTCCCTCATCATCTTCTAGGATAATTGCGGTCTCCACAAATTCTGGACACTTCAACAGAGCATGACATCTCCTAGCCAAATCTTGTAGAAACCTATCGGGGATGGTTTTGGGAGGGCGCATTACGGCGGGTGCTGCAGACGTGGATGAGCTGACAAAACACGAACTAGACTCTACCCTGACTGACTCGATCAACCTAGAAGACTCTGTACACTGTACATCTAATCTAGGGGAGAAGAAATCTATCGGAAAAGAAACAGGGGTCTCACGCCCCTGGGAATCTGGGTAGAACATAGCGTAATCTTCCATGGAGACCTCCGTTTTGAAGTTGGCGTTTTTTTTTTGGAGGCCGGAGGTGATCACACAACAGGAGGAAGAAGGCGGAGGAGGAGGAAGTTGCATGGGAAACAATTCTGGGAAGATGCAGTCAAAGAAAGGGTCCGAAGACTTAAACCACATTTCATGGAGCTGGGCTCCTGGAGGAGGAGGAGTGAATAAGGTTGATAGATCAATGGGCGGGCAGCGCCCGCAAGCACATGGAACGAATAGAATTTCGGGTCTCTCCGCAAAGTACGGGTCGACCAGGAGTGGAGGGGAACGGGGAACAGAATCCAACCGTTGAAACCAGGAAGCGAGACGGGATGGGGATATAGAATAAGTAGTGATGGAGCTCCCCGTCTTCCGGGGCCCCTGGCGGGCCAATGGCATCGGAGGGCGCTTTACCAGCTGCGTCTCCTTCTTCTTTGGGTCACCCTCTTCTTCAGAAAACATCCTTGTAAAGCTATTAGCAAAGTCTTCCAAGTCACCGGCTAGCCCTTGCGGTGGTGGTGGCGGATCGGCAACAGCACAAGCTTCGTCTATCTTTTCTTCAAGGCTGGGTGGCGAGGTCTTCAAGGTGCCGGGCTGCAATGGACCCTTCACAAAATGTTGCCGATAATCCCAGGTCAACGGCCCAGAGTCCCCAAGCATCGACATGGAGGATTCATGGTAGCCGAGGCCCCGGCGGCCCATCTTCCTTCCCTTGGGAACGGGGTTAGTTCTGCCCTGCAGTTGTGCGCCGAGTCCTCGGCCTGGCTGATAGCCCAATTTTAGAATTAGGTGCCACCCTTTGGAGTCTCTCATCTTGGGCTTAACCTTCACATTGATTGGTGTAGCGGTGGGTTTGCGTGACGCATACGCCCACGAATAGTTTAAGTCCATGACAGATAGAACAGGTCTGTTACTTGGCCACAGTGTGGGCAGAATCTTGGCTGCTATGGCGTCAACGTTTTGAACTGTGGAAACACTTTTCACCTTGACCACTCGCCCTTGGAATGGGAACTTCAGACACTGGTGGGCGGTCGAGGGGACGGCGTTCAAACTATTCAACCATGGACGACCCAGAATGGCTTTGAACATTGGGTCTATGTCCAACACATAAAATTCTACATCCATCACTAAGGGCCCTAGCTCGGCCTGCACAGTTACCACTCCGTGACAAGCACGTCTGGAGTTATCATATGCGGCTATCGTGGTTGGTGTCGGCTTGAGCATGTCCTCTGATATATTACAAGCACGAAGGGTACTCAATGGGCAGACATTTATCGATGCCCCTGTGTCCACAAGGGCGGATTCCACGGCTGTTTTGTTTAAAGAGATGGTAATACATAACGGCATCTGCCGTGCCTCAGGAGGAGCTAGCTCTGACTCAGCAAATGCAATAGAGGGCCCCTTGGTGATCGTGGCCAAGACCGCGGGCAGGCTATCCACTGCCACATCTTCGCTCACCATAACTTTTTGTAGGAAGATCTTCATGGCGTCTTGGTGGAGCGGCGACCTCTTGATCAGTTCTAACACTGAGATTTTAGCCGGCAGCCGGTCTAAGTGCTGTAATAAGTCATATCTTGTGCCCGGCACCGGATCTATCTCCTCTGGTTCAACTGTAGGGGAGGAAACTGCAGGGTTTGGTGCAGATGCACCTGGGGAAGGAAAAATTCTCTAGAAAGGACGCCCGGTCCGAAGGGCGCATTGCGATGCTTGCACGGCCTGGACTGGACCCCCGCTTGGCCTGGTGGGGTAGGTGAATGGTGTGGAGATGGGGGTAAGGATGACTGAAGTGGGTTTAATGGGCCCTGGTGGAGGGGAAATGGGTGAAGGGTTAAGCTTAGGGGAACTGATGGGAGGCGTGGTGGGTGGTGGTGAAAGGACGGGCGGAGTAGAGGGGAATGTAGAGGGCCTAAGAGGCGACGCGGGGGAAGTGACGGGCGGTGTAGCGGCGGATCTAAGGATGGAGGGGATGGCAGGTGTGGGAGAGTAGTGGTGGTGTAAGGCCAAGAGGTGGGCGGGGGTCTCATCATCAAACGTCCACCCAGCGTTGGGAGCTGGGCGCTGGACCGCATTTACTTGTGCTGGAGCCGGTGCCGGTGGTTGTTGTTGCTGCGGAGGAGCGGGCTGATGCATTGGCATGGGATTTTGATGGATCCCAAGGTCTTGCTGCTGCGGTTGAGGTTGCGGTTGCTGTTGGGGCTGTTGCTGCTGCTGGGGCGCCGCCTGTTGCGGCCTGGCCTGTCTCTGCCTCTGCTTGATATCCTCAATTAGCTGGCGCATCTGGGCCCAATCAATCCTCTGGCCCTCATGCAAATCATACACCAGGTCTCTGAATTGGTAACATCGCTCTATCGTGTGCCCCGGTTGCCGATGGAATATACAATATATGGATTGGTCGGCAGCCGGATTCCAGTTCGGGCATTCAGGAGGCAGCTGGAGGTTACCAGTGTACATTAGAGCAGAGAAAATATCTGGCAAGGTCTCCGGAAGAGGGGGGTAATGAGCCCTCTTTGGAGCCGATCGAGCAGAGCCATAGGTGGGGGGTGGAGGAACATTATTGTACTGCGGGGGCCGCTGAGTCTGTTGAGGTGGCGGAGGTGCCTGTTGAGGGTATTGCGGGACTTGGAAGGCAGGCTGGGGAACTTGCGGAGCAGTGAACTGAGGGTTGCGCTGAGGCGGTGGGAAGCGGGGTGGAGCGGCGTGTTGGGGGAACTGAACGGCCTGGACTTGCTCGTTAATTTGTACCCCCTCAGTGACGGGGCCCTGTGTTTTCTTGGTGGCTTTGGGTTTCTGGGCCTCGAATAAAGAATGGATGGGGGAGTCTTTAAATTGGGTTTGGATAAACCTGGCTCTGCTGTATAGTTGGTGCATGTTTGAAATGTCATTCATTGCCAGAATGTTTCTGAAAGTTGGCGTAGCATTGGAAATTAACAACTTTACTTTTTTCCTCTTCTGGAATCTGCCCGGGCACCCGTGAGGCCATCTGTCTCCAGCGGTCTACATAGGTTGCGAAGTCTTCTTCCGGCTTCATCTTCTCCGCCACCAGGTCAGTAAAAGAGTACTCGGGCCCGACCCGATCCTGAAACCTCTGTATAAACCTCTCCTTGACGGTCTTGAAATTCTCAGCTTCCTCCATAGGCAAGGTGTAGAACCACTCCAACGCGATCCCCTCCAGAGACCGGCGGAACAAATATGCCATCAAACGATCGTCTTGCTGGAATTGCGCGGACTCGTATAAGAACTCCCAGACATGGATGAACGGGTTGCCGTTCCCATCGTATTTGCGGTACACGGGGAGCTCCGACTGGGAAGGAAAACGTAGGTCCCTGAAGTTAGGGATAGGGACATCGGCAAGAGATTGCGGGCCGACCCGCTTGTGGAGGAGATCAATTTGTTGCTGCATAGCAGCCCACTTGTCAAGAATTTCCCGTTCCCGGGAAGGAGGGGAAGGAGCAAGAGGAGCAGCACCTGGATAGGTGACCAAAGGATAAACTGACGAAGGAGGCGGCCCGTAAGAGGGATAATGGGCTGAGGAAGGGCCCATATCCGCATGAGCCACCTGGGCCACCCCTGACTGTGACCTAGCGAAGTCCGCCGGGGCCATGAGGGCCTGAGGCGGTGGAGAAATTGTAGGGTACGGCTCAAGATAAGGAACAGAGGGGATCGGGGATTTCTCTTTATCAAGTTGCTGATGGACCGAGGTAGACGCCTGGCCCATTTCTATATTGGGATAACGAAAGTTCTGAGGGCGGACCGGAGTAAGGTCAATGGGAGCCACAGAGGTGGTCCCGACCACAGGAGATGAAGTGGCAACATTGGCCGTGGCATGAGCCGGAACTGAGGCCGGGGCATCGCCCCCTTGCAAAGCTTGTCTGATGAGATGGAGTTGGGTGGGATCCAACTGGGCCATCATATCGAGGATCATGCTAGCTGAATTCTGATTAGGCGGGTTTGAAAAAGAGGGTCGGGGACCCTCGCCAAGAGAGGTCGGGAGTGAAGGGGCCGTCCCCTCTCCCCCTTGCAAGTGGGTGACCCTAGGTGGGTCCTCAAAGAGATCACGAGGAAGGGAGTCCTCATGGGCCGCAGAGAAGTCGTATGACGACATGGAAGAAGAAGCGGAATCGAACAAGGGGTTGGAGTAGGAATGGAAATAAGAATCCACCCTAGGAGATGATCGTGGGGGCAGAAGGCAGTCCCACATACACCAAGACACTCGCTACTAGAACGAGCAACACTAAATCAATCAAATCTACCAAGCAAGTAGTAAGCATACAATGGAGCGAGATGAGAGCAGAATCACTCAGTAATGCAATCAAGTTCTTGAAATGATGCTCGTCAGTTCCTTATATTTTTGGGTTTGAACCTTAGTGGATTAATGAAAATATCGATTCTCTCGACCACTAGGTGCCTGATTGGGATGAGAAACGAGGAACTGTGTGACTCTATCGGGACCTCTCACTCGCGAATGCAACCCTAGACTGGGGTGGATACGGTACAACCTGCCCGGCGTCCGTGTGGGAATCCACGGCTCACGGGGGCTTACGGAGGTCCTCAGCAAGGTCCCTAGTCGGCTCCAAGGAATATGGAGACGAGAGGAAACCCTACCTCGGTAGGAATGCAACTAATATGGGAAGATGTCGATGCTCCTATGCGCACCGGAGTGCATGCACAAACTAGCCTAGCAGCTATCAATCAATGAGCGAGTATACACACGAGTAATAAAGCTTGGTGATGCAATGATAATAAGAGAGCAGGGGGGAGCCAAATGAACAGCACCAGGAGCAATATATATATATCAGCCGAAAGAACTAAGCAAGATGAAATAAATGCACAGGGACAGAAGATGTGCGGTCCTCCTCTGACCGCGCTAAGTACTCAGGCGGTCAATATCCAGCCGTAATGTATGAGCAGAAAGCAAGGGACATACCAGACAGACGGCCGATAGTCACCCGCTCACACACTTGAACTGCCGCCTCACAACCGCGTATCTGCCACCTAAAAAGTACAGCGTACCTGTGCCTGAGCGTGGAACGGCTGTGTAAAGGCCGCTCAAATGGATGGACGGCGTACAGAGAGCCGTCTGCAACAGGAAAGGCCGGGGTAGATAAACCTGACGGCAGAGTATATGAGCGGTGGGGTATCAACCGTACGTATTGGTAGACAGCCCTGGACAAACTGCATGTGCGCCAGAGGACAGAAACCGCATCCAACCTGTAAATCACTCCAAGAAGGAAACCTTGACAACGACTAGGAAGGGTCAGCAACTCAGAAGCACGATGGGCATTAGGCGTCCCACCGTGATCGCCACAAAAGGGGTGTAGATATATATTTCCCTCCTCTCTCCCTTTCACTAAGGGTCAAAAGTGCGTCAAGGGCATGAGACAAGTGAGAGAGGGAAGAGAAAATAGGGAATGAAGCAAAGTACCGTGATCGCCACCAAGATGCCGTACGCGACAGGCACGCCGTACCTTGGAAAATGGGGAGACACTCGCCTTAGTGCAGCGCTGAGGAATGAACGGCTCCCTTAGAACCGCCCTATGCTGAGCGGTCTTACGATAGACTGCCCTAGGACGCTGCGAGGGATGCGGGAGGAACTGCTGCAGTGAGATGGATGGCGCCAGACGGACCGCGCTCCAGTGAAGGACGGTCGTGGATGCACCGCGCGTACTGATGAACGGCCGGAGGATAGCCGCTCAAGACCTTCACTCAGCAAGTTGAAAAGGGGCTCGACCTCCACCCTCTCCGGTCGGCCAGAGGGGATGGGCCTCGTGCTGATTAGATGCTGACCTGCGAAACAACGTGGAGACACAGAAGAAACACCCAGATTAGCCCTAAACAATGTAGTATGTATTCAAACGAGAATAATTAAGCATGAATCAAATGAAAAGGGGAATACCTGGGGGGTTTTAAACCCCTAGGGTGACAAAAAACGGGATGGTTGTGTGCATGATAATGAGAAGGAGGGGGGTACGCGGATGGGAACAATGCATGCAATGGAAGAAAACGACAAAAGCCACGGAACGAAAGACTACGAAGACTGGGCTACTCCCTTGACCGGAGGCTCGTGCGGACGTAGAGAGCCTCCCTCCTTGGTGCTAGGTCGCTCAAAAATGCGGCAGGGCTTCGCCGTCGACCAAAATCTCCCCCCTTTTCGACGTCCGGCCGTAGGGTCTATTTATAGAGCCTACCAAGCCAGCCTCGAAATTGGGGGGTTTAGATATTCTCGGGTCGAACTCACAAAAGATAATTCGTAGATAATATCATACTCTTCCATCCAGCCGAAACGGCATCAAAAATGGTTGAGTATCCGCGGAGAAATCATCAAAACAAGTTGAGGATAAAACCATGAGATAAATGGGATAAAATCGGTTGAAAATCGACAGCTGACGGCTTGAACGGTCTTACGATAGGCCGCACAAGGCATGGGCGGTCTAATTAGGACCGTCCATTCGGTCGGTGGAAATTCGAATAATCAGAATATTATCCCCAACTATCTCTCGAACCGGCCGAAATGTTCGCCGTTGGACTCTGAACAGATGAACGGTTGTATATAGACCGTTTTACTTTAGGGCGGCACAAATACGACCGTTTAAGCCTGTCGGTGATAATTCGAATCATTTGGATAATCCTCTGAGAAAACGGGCGTGCGTAGGACTCTGAGATACAGGCGGTTGGAACAAGCCTGTCCATGATATTGAACGGTTCTAATCACACCGCACAAAAGCCTGTCGGTGGATATTCAGGAAATTCTCAGAAATTAGCCAAAATATATGAACGGTCCATATTCAACCGCCCACCTTATGAACGGCTGATGTGAAACCGTTCATGCCTTTAGGCACTTGATTCTTGTAAAATACGTTCAATCGAACAAAGCCAAGGCCCATTAAGCCCCGAATCACCATGAATTGCACCAAGGAGGGAGACGACCCATAAAATGAGCCCACGACATGCCACAAAAATGGCCCGATGAATGGTGAACAACTCGAGTCATCAACTAATGGGAGTAAGGGAAACGAGGCATCCCTTACCCAAAACTATTCAAAAAAAAGGGAAAAATAAAATGTTTTGGGCTCTTGACCATTTCCGGTCGACCGGCCAACCCCGCCCGGTCGACCGAACACGGCGGGCGACCCAACCAGGAACCGACCGCCCCCTTTTTTAAGGGGTTTTCACCCTCCTTTTTATCATTCTAACTCATTCCTTCTCTCTCCCATACATTCTAAAAACCCTAGAACACCAACCTTCCACTTCTCAAGCCTTCAAACCTCCCCATTTCTCCATCCGCACAATCTCCGTCAGATTCGTCACCACTCTGGGATGTGATCTTCGCGGGCATTCGTGCTGCCACCAACCTCCTTCATCGATTCCAGAGCGTGGGGAACGATCTTCCAGGGCTCCAGGAGTGTTCTTTGGTCCATCTCCATCTCAAGGGTAGAGTTCCTTCATCTTGAAGGTTTCTACCGCCGGTTTCCGTGTCTAAGATGCCGCCTAGACGGAGTTCTCAGCGTTCCACTCAAGGGGAAGCCAGCAATCTGAGACAAGAGGCCCCGGCTCGTCCACAGCAGGCACTGGAACCCCGTCGTGCATCCTGTCTTCCTCTGCGACCTATCATCAACCCTCGCTTGGTTGATTTTCCAGAGGTGAATGACATATTGCCAGATTTGTTTGCACTCTTTGCAATTCAAGACGGGTGGCTTGATTTTGTCTCAAGATATAATAGGTATTACCCTAACCTAGTGCATCAGTTTTATGGGAATCTTGTTGAGCGGAATAGAAACTTATTCACAGTTGTTCAAGACATTGAGATACATATTGGACCCGACCTGTTCTGGCGTGCCTTAGGAGTTTCAGCATGGGGTGTCGATATGACTTTTGGACATGGTGAAGTGGAGGACACATTCCTTGCTATGACAGGTTGTGATTATGTCCGAGGTGTGAGTGAGCATATCCAACTTAATGCCAATTACTTTCCGCCCCTGCAGCGTGTTCTACATCACATATTCACTACCTTGATTTATCCCAAGGGTGGAAGTCGTAATGAAGTGACAATGGTTCATTGTTTCCTCTTTTATCATGTCATGAATGGGAACACCGTGAATATGGGTCGACTCATGACCACTTTGATTGATTCTTGCCGCACCAACTTGGGGAGATCCTTACCCTATGCATCACAGCTGACAGGAGTATTTATCTATGCTGGGGTAGATTTGTCAGAAGAAAGGTCACTTCAAATTCGCCAAGATGACGTATATAATGAACACAAGCTTTTCTTCAATCTTGGTTACTACTGGAATGAAAATGGTGAGCTTACCAGGGACATTCCTACCTATGCTGAACAATTTGCTAATGCAGAACCACAGCAGCAGTAGGCTCATGGGGATGCACCCCCTCCAGTTCAAGCGGAGGATCAGCCTCCCCCACCTTCACCTCACCATATGGATGCGGAGATGCCACCTCCTCCACAGTTTGTTCACGGGGAGTCCTCTACTCAGGGCGCTGGTCAGCCTTCTTGGGGGGACTATGAAGCTCTTGATAGACGTGTTTTAGGCTTGGAAACCCGGCTCTACTCATCCCTTGACAGGCTGGACACCTTCATGGACACCATGACTGGCCGAATGGATTCCTTCTCCCATGCTCTGGATGACCTCTCCACCCACATGGCCACACTTTATGCTAGCCAGGAGGATAACCGATAAGCCTTCCGCATGACCAACCAATCCCTTCTCGTCATCCACCGACAGCTCCTTCATCATGATGATAGCCTGCATGACATCGTGAACCGTCTCCCTCCTGCTCCTGCTCCTGCTGCTGCCGATGCTTCTAGTGATGATGCTCGCGAGGGGACTCTGGATCACCCTGCTCCTTAGCTGTTCTTGCGTCTCTGTAGTGTCTTTTCTGTCCACGAGTCATGTATCCTACTCCCCATTTTGATGATGCCAAAGGGGGAGAAGTAGCTATGTCAGGTCCTATCTACATGTATTTTGGTTGTTTTGCTTGCCTGCATGTCTGAGTCATTGTGAGTTGTGTTGCATCATGTTAGCTTGCATCTCTGTATTGCATTTTGTGCGTCTTTTTGGTTGGAACTCCCTGCCCTATATCAACCTTGTATCAGAGATCCTTGAACTGAAATGATATGTTGTTATGCACTTGGTTTTAGCCACTTAATGGATTCACTTGTTCTATTTCATATCAAGATCTGGGCATATATGAATGTTTCAAGTGGTTGGGTTCTTGATTGACTCGTCTTCGCTCTTTCTTTACTTGCGTTTTGTCATCATCAAAAAGAGGGAGATTGTTGAGTTTCCGTGAGTGATTTTGATGATAACAAAACTCTAAGTGAAATATTTATCTCGGCCCGTGTCATAAGTCTTCTTATACGAGCCAATGGGATTCAAGTTTAAACCTATCATTTCTATGGATAACTCATAAGTTCTGATTGAATCAATGTGTTTTAAATTGAGTTGTCTTTGTTTAAACAAACCCCTAAATGCATGATACAATCATTCACTTAAAGCCCTTGTCACTTTGATTAAGTTCTCTGGGCTGACAACTTGTTTTTGCAGGTCCAGACCATTTCGGTCGACTAGGACCATAGGCCCGGTCGACCAATTTTTCCAGAGATGAAAAGTGACAAGTTTTACAGGTTTCGGTCGACCAGGACCCTAGGACCGGTCGACCGGTTCTTCCAGCAACCAAAAACTCCGGGAGTTACAGGTTTCAGTCGACCGCCCCTGGAATTCCGATCGACCGAAATTCCCGAGGCCCCCTTTTGTTGACTTTTGGTTCAAGCTCGAAAAGAGGGACTTTCTCCCAATTGTTTAAATCCTTTGGTCTCAGTCTTGGAGTGATTTATGGATCTGGTCTGGGGACTTGTCTCCTGACCTTCCAAGAGCTATAAAAGATCTCCTTGGGGTCATAAACCCTAAGGCTTTTTCAAGAGAAGAAGAAAGAGATGTTGTCAAGGAGAGGGTGCGGGTACTATTCATGTGAACAGTGATCCGAGAGAAATTCTTCATCCAGGAGCTGAAGCTTTCAAGAGCAAATCTGCATCCAAATCAAGTGAAGATCAAGCCAAGAGCAAGCTTCATTCAATACTATCTTCATCCACTAAGGGGGAGCATGATCTATGCTTTCACTTCTTGTTTATGTTCCTTCCATTCATGTTTAAGCTGAATCGTGTTTTCCTTGTAATGTTCAAGCACTCGTGTGTGTGGATCTAGACAGATCCGTGTGTGTGTGTGTGTATGTACTTCATTGTCCATCATTGTTTTTGTGTGTTCATGCTCTAGCACTTTCGTGGGAGTTCTATACTCCTCAGGTGTGTGTGTGTGGTTGGTGTTAGTCTTGTAATCTTCTACAAGATAGTGTGTGCATCCTCACAGTGTGTGAGGGGTGGACGTAGGTTGCTGTTGTTGCAGCCGAACCACCAAAAAATCTTTGTCTTCTGAATGGTTTGATCCATATCTTCTACCTCCATTCTCTTTAGCTTAGTTTTATATCACTTTATCCAGCTTTAGTTCATTATTTTTTAATACCCAATTCACCCCCTCTTGGGTGCCATTTAATCTCGGGACTTCAGGTTTTACTTTGGTGAGTGGTACTAGTGTGGTTCGGTAGCCCCGACCATGAGATCGGGGTGTGTTTCTGGTACAGTAGGAGTAGCTGTAGTGTCGAGTTTTGACCGGCCACCGGTTCGCTGTTCCTGCTGTCGTTGTAGCTTTCTTTTCCGTTATCGTCGTTGTTTCCGGTTGGGGTTCCGCGGGATCCCTGCTGAGTCTTTGTTTTGGAGACTCATTCCCTACTTTTCAGGTGTGGCGGTTCTTCCTCGAGGTTCGAGGGTGCAGTACGGAGGTTCTCAGTTGCCAGCTCCCCGGGTCGAGTGTTCACTTGGCATGTGGTACGTTCTACTGCTTTAGACTATACTTTCTATTGGACTGGACTCTGTTGTAGCTGTAGTTTTTTATTTATTTCTGTTAATTGTTGATTTGTGCTGCTTTATTTTCTATTTCTTTATGTCTCCACACTTATTTTAGCCCTTCTGAGCCCTCCCGGCTCGTGGGCGACGGTTCGAGTCTCGGGTTATCGGATCTTTCCCGGTAATCGGATTCTCGGGTCGTTACAATGATGGCTCTTTGCTCGTTTCCCACAGACGGCGCCAGATGAAGAGGGGTAATCTCGCGCTGATCCTAAGTTGCTGGATCTCAGAGGAATCCTTGATCACGGCCACCACGCCTAGATAAACTGCAAGGCAGGAAACAGATCAGAGGTACCCAGGGACGAATCCCTGGGGGAAACCCTCCGATGCTAAAGTCAGCGAATACGATATAGCACTGGTGAGAGGAGAGGTGGTAGGAGAAGAAGAGGGCGCGAGATTATTCTCCACCAAAAGATGTGGTGGTTCTCACTTAGGAATCTTGCTTACCTTCTCGGAGAGCCCCCCTGGGGTTTATGTAGCGGTCCATTTAGTGTAGGAGCCCTGAGAGTCGAGGGGATTCAGAGGGGGTTACGTCCTTATCGTGGGCTCTTTATGGCACCAGGACTCTTGCTCTCGCTCATCCCTTGGGGTTCCCTACTCCTGGAGGATGCGTAATGGCTCCTGGGATGAGCTTCCGACAGTCGGTCCGAGCTTGTGACGCTTGCACGGAGTCTTCTCTCGAGCGATGGGCGCGTAGCTCGGATAGGTCGCACTGGGTCCCCGCAGGGGCCTTCTCGACCGATCTGTTGCTCGGACTTCCGGACCCGGGGGTCACCTAGGAAGTGCTGGTCCGAGTGAGTTTTGGGCTTAAAGTAAGTGGGCCCAAAATGGGGCTGTCACTTTGGGGAGCTGGACCTGATTTGGTCAAATTAAACCTAGTTGGGTCGTGCTCTTGGGCGATGGATTTTCCCCCTCTCCAGACTCGTTTAACCGAGATTTAACTGAACTTCTTCATTTCCTCATATATCGAACTTGCCGTGCCCCAGCATACATATGCTCCGATTTTACCAAAACGTTTATGATGATTTTCAACCCAGACGTTTGTCTGAATATAAAAATGGTCTATACACGATCGATTTGGCCTCAAGTAGCTTCTTGGACCCTAATACGAGGGATCTCATTATTTTACCCGTTCTTTACTTAGTTCGTGAAGATTGATTTATAGGCCATACAGCCCCATTTCTTGACGATTAATCAAAGGTTTTCCCCTCTTCGAGGGAATGTAATTAACGCCGCGACCTTTATGGTGTGGCGGGTCTCCAGTCCCGACCTGATACCCACGATCATCTGATTAGTCAGACGGAGTGCACCACGGGCTTCGGACCACTCTAGTCTCGAAGCCTGAACACATTGTCGCATATGCGACTGGCACGCCTTCGCACTAAATAAAATGATGAATGATAAAAGGATGCCATGATATTTTAAAGAAATTTAGTGCGTCCACAATAGTATGGCCTTTCAATAACGAGAATGTACTATCATGTAACGAGAATGTACTTTTCATAACCTTAAAAATGCTATGCAATATAAAGTCATGTAACAAGCAAGTATAATTTCATGAGATTGCCTAGTAGATTTCACCCGTTTATAAAAAAAAGTACTCCTAGTGCAATACGACCTCAGTAATCATCATACCCCATGGTTAATAGTATGTTTTCGGTCATCTACCGAGGGGACTAGACTGGAGCCCTTGGACATCATTCGTGCCCGCCCTTGCATCTTCAAGTTATAAATCAAGCTACTTCCATGAGATTTAACAATAAAGTCAACCAAAAATATCAAGTTCAAACAAAAGTTTCATGGCAACAAAATCAAGGTAAGAATGCACCAAACTGGACATGTGAGTTCAAGAATGACTTAATAGGATATTATGCCACGGAGGAATTCAGGTAGCATAACAGTACATTAATCAATTACCATAATGCATTAGTGCCTTGATTAAGGTTCTGGACGTCAGATAGTCATAAGTGTTGTGCCCCTGGTTTTGATGATGACAACCATGAGATTTGGTATTAAGCTCAACAGGCATGATGATTTAGATAATATGTGTTTGAATTTGATTTGCATAATGAAATGGGCTCATTAACATATATACATATATTTGGTTATCTTGAATTGCAAGGAACACACGGCGTCCACGCAAGGTGCTCAAGGCGTCCACGCCTCAACTCAATAAGTTAGAAGAGTAAGTCACTAATGTAGCTCAGTGCGTTAACGCTACAAGGGCACAGTGTCAACGCATCAGTTCATAATCAGAGGAAAGACGGCTCTGGGTCAGCTCAGTGAGTTGACGCAGGGTCTTCTTACGTCAACGCTTCCAACCATTACAGTCTTACATGTTATGCAAATATGCGTTAACTTCTCAGTCACACAAGGTTGACGCCATCTGGTCTTTGTCACATGTATATTGATGGACCCCAGCTAATGGATAAGTTAAATGCCACATCAGCATAAAGGGCACGCGCCTCTTCTCCTTCGCGATTCCAGAAGCATCTGGGAGAGAACAATCATTGGGGCCAACCAGGAAATCTGATTGGAGCCCACAAGGGAATATTCACATGTATGAGGGGGGAAAGCCGCGGGAAAAACTAGCACAGGTTGCAGTCGAAGGTAGCAGTGAAAAGGGGTTCTGCAGTCGAAGATCGGGGATCATCATCTTCCTTTTGGTGCTGCTTGGTCCACGAACAAGAGGAGGAAGAGCTTCAGAATTCCATCATTAAGGATAGAAGGGACATCAAGAGTGCAGCATCACGAGCCCTTCTACATCCCATTGTCAAGGAAGAGGAAGCCTGCTGATTAAGAGTTTCATCCTTCAGATCTTTGAGTTTGAGATCTCTGATTTGTATCTGAAACTCTTTCAATTTTCTGTTTTCTATTTTATGTTTTGCAGTTTATTTTGAACTCTATTACTGTTGTTCTCCCTCGTACTAGTGATTGTAGACGGAGGTTTCTTGATCAAGCGGGCTTGATCAAGCGGGCTGTGCTTGGATCAAGGGGTTTGGAGTTTCGCCCATAAGCTGTTTGTCAGCGGGTAAGAGGACTGGTTCCTCTTGTAAGCCAAGCTGTATGGCTCAGCGGTTGTGAGGAATTGTTCCTCTGTTTAGCTAAGCTGTAAGGCTCAGCAGGAATCCTCACTAATTCAGTGAAGGGTGGACGTAGGTTTCCATAGGGAGACCGAACCACCTTAAAAACTTAGTGTTCATCTATGGTTTGCTCTCCTCTGTGTGGTTTGTGTGTCGCTAGATGCTTGAATAGGTCTGACTGCTTCATTATCTCATTCTGCATTCTTATTTAGAAATAGCTTACTCAAAGAATTGGTTGATATTACTCTATCAATTTTAAAAAGGGTCAACCTATTCACCCCCTCCCCCTCTAGATTGACATTCCACTATATCCAACACGTGGTATCAGAGCTCGGCTCTCTTGCTGAGGGTTTCACAACCCAGAGAGATTCAGTGGAATGGAGAACAAGTTGATCATGCCTGAAGGGTATGCTGTGAATATGCCACCCTTCTTTGATGGCACTAATTATGCTTATTGGAAAAACCGAATGCAGGTATTTCTTAGAGCTCAGGACCATGAGATTTGGAGGGTCGTGAGCAAAGGACCATATGAATTACTAGGAGATGAGGAACTGTGGGTCAAGGAGCAGATTCGAAAGTCCAACCTCAATTGGCAAGCAATGAATATCATGCAATGCTCGTTGCACCCTACAGAGTTCTCACGAGTGTCCTCATGCGCCAATGCTAAAGAAATGTGAGACAGACTTGAAGTCATCTACGAAGGTACGTCAGAGGTAAGAGAGACAAAAGCTAACATGTTAATATCTGAGTATGAAGCTTTTAGAATGAAACCAGACGAGAATATTTTTGAAATGTATGCAAGGCTAACCTTGTTAGTAAACGGTCTTAAAGGTTTAGGAAAAACTTACAGTGATTATGAATTGGTTAGGAAAATTCTTAGATCCCTAACTCCAATTTGGCACACTAAGGCCACGGTTGTTGAGGAATCTAGGAGTCTCCCTACCACTACTCCTGATGAGCTCATCAGATCACTGATGGCTTATGAGTTGAACTTCAAAAGAAATGATGAGGATGTGAAAAAGAAGAAGCCACTTGCATTGAAGGCTGGTCCAAGCAGTAAAGAAAGTTCAGAGGATAGTGAGTTATCTACATCGGAGGATGACTCAAGTGAGATAGCAATGCTCACTAGGAAGTTCAGAAAGTTCCTAAGGAAGGAAGGTAAGGTCTTAAGAAATAGAAGACCACGGGTAAGAAAGAATTCAAATTTTAAGTCTGAGAATTTTAAGAAATCTGACAAAGTTGTTTGTTACAAATGCAGGAAACAAGGTCATATAAAATCTGAATGCCCAGAGAATGTGAAGAAAATTCAACCAAAGTGGAAGAATAAGAAACCAAAGGCAATGCTGAGTACTTGGAGTGATGAGGAGAAGGAAGAAGAAGAAGAAGAAGACAACACATCTGAAGAAGAAAGTGATGTGAAGCTATACTTTATGGCCAAGGGAGACGATCAAGAAGTGGTAACCTCCTCATTTGAAAACTTCTCATGCAGTGATTGGGAAGAAGCATTTAATGATCTGCTTGATAAGTATGATTATGTGAAGAGAGAAAATAAATCACTGAAGAAGAAGAAAAATTTGGCTAATCAAGACACTTCCTTAAGTGAGAAAAACACTTGCTTAGAAACAGAAATCTTCAACTTAAGAAAGTCTCTTGCCGAAAGTGATGAGTCCAAAAACCAACTGAGTGAGATGAAAAGAGAAAATGAATTTTTACAGAAAATAGTTGATGATTTGAAACTCAGAATACAGAAACTGAAAAGTGATGTAAAAATTGCTGAAGAAAAATATGAAGCTGTTCAGGGAGTAAATCTAGAACTCCAAGAAAATCTGAAAACACTACAAGCTGAAAATCAAGACAAGCAAGCCTCTCTCAAAAAAATGACACAAGGCAAAAATAATCTAGAAGCTGTTATGGGAATTAAAAGAAATTTTGGAAAAGAAGGGCTAGGATATAATCCTACAAAGAAGAAGGATTTAGGAGTGAGATTAGTCACCTTTGTTCCAAAACAGGGCCCATCTGAGCAAAATCCCTTGACAACAATGAAGCTCCCAGAAAACACTCAAGAAAAGTCAAAATAGACAATCAAACAAACAAATGATATCAATGAGAAAAATGGCAAAGGGAACTGGATTCTACCATGAATACCAATCATTGCACAAGTATGCCAAAATTTAGGAGTAAGACAATAAATCAACCCAAGGCTCCCACAAATTCAAACCAACATCACGTTCATGGAAATCTCAAGAGTCATTGGACTGGCACTAGACAGTGGCATCGACGCACCAGTCACCCTGCGCCAACGCACAGACCTTTCCAGAATGGGTATTACTTCAGAAACAAGGGAATGGGTCAACGCAGTCAATACAGTGCGTCAACGCAACCGGCCTACCAGAACCCCAATCACATGAATTTTGGATGGATAGGTCAACGCAACCATGTTAGGGGGTCAATGCAGTCAGGCTTTGCTCCCTCTAGAACTCAAGCCTCATCTAGAGCTGCTCATCCTAGATTTCCCAGTGCATCATGGATTCCTAATGTTTATTGGAATGCAAATTGGAACAAACATTCTGGTGAGGACACACGGCGCTATCCTCGACGGAGCACCCGGCACACCGCTACTTCCTTGTGGCTCGGCGATGGCGGCATCTTCTAGCTATCTTCTCTGCTTGCTCAGGCCATGTGGGCCTTGGATTAGTCCCTGCGTGGACATGTTATCTAGTTTTATTGCTATCAGACTATGTGTAGGGATAATGGGTCCTTTTTTTTTCTTTTACTATTGGGCTTGGCCTTGGCCCATAGTGTTTGGATTAGGGTTAGGGTTTGGGGCGCATTCCCCCTTCCCCATCCAAGGTGGCTGCGCCACCTTCCCCACCTTGCCTCCTCTTCTTTCCTTTTTGGGCACACCCCTTTCCCATTCCACCTCCCTCACCTTTCTTCTTTGGGCGCCCCCCTCCCCTTGATCCCTCCTTGATTGGAGGAGGCTTGGCCGCCCCCCCCCCTTGAATGGGGAAGGTCCTGGTCGCACCCCTCCTCCCTTGGCTGGGTGAAACCCTAATTCCCCTCCCCCGATATATAAGGCATGTAATTTCCTTTTGTGAGAATTAATGAATGAATATTGAAGATTGTGCTTGAAGGTGGCTGCGCCCCCCTCTCTCTTTCTCTCTTCTCCTGCGACGGGAGATCGGCGAGGTGCGACGCCTCAGCCCCCGGTGGACTCCGGGGTTCCCCTTTACCCTCTTCTTCTTCGTCTACGGTTCGTGTGCGGAAGATCAGATTTCTACACCGACTTGCAGCAGATCTCGCCCCCTCTCTTGGACGAGTTTGGCTCCCTCCTATTTTCTGGAGATACGTTGGCGGATCAGCTTCGCGTTGGCGCTGGTTTCGCGTCAATCGGAGGTCGGCACCGCCCGTACCGATTTTCTCCGTCGACCTGCGCCAGCACCCCCTTCTCTGCTCGCCCAGCAGGGAGGCCCTTCTTGCGAATTTTCTCCAGGCCTCCACGCTGCGCCTTTTACCCTGATTTCTTCAGGGTTCGTAGATCTCCAGGTCCTCTGTCCGACGCCGCCGACGGCGTCACGTTTCGACGTCGTCACCGTCCGTGGCAGTCGTTCTAGTGGGCTTGCGCCGGCGGGCCTGCACAGTCCGGCCAGCGAATCAACACCAACTTCCAGCGGCTCCTGCGACTAGTACCGGCGTCATCTGCCCGCGCCGTTTGACCGAGGACGACTTCTACCAGTCAGCTTCCACCTCCAACCGGCCTGGACCTGTTCGGATACCAGAAGGCCGTTTTCCGGATTTTACCGTCGGCGTGCGCTGTTCTGCGACCCCAGAACCAGACCTGAGTTGCAGCAGCGCCCACGGCCACCACCGGCGGAACCAGCGCGTCCCCTCTGACCGGAGCGTACCTGCAGCAGTCAGTGACACGTCCTCCCTGACGGCACCTCATTCGGACGTCGCCTCAGTCCGTGGGACCCATCTTCGTCCAGGCGCGCGCGATACCGATTCTGCAGCATCGTGCCGTCACCGAGTGCGGCCCGTCAACCCGTGCCCGGCAACCCGAATGCTTTGTTTGTAGCCTGTTACCTCCCTGCGAGGAGTGGGCCGTTATTGGGTTGTATTTTATTGGTCTTCAGTGTATCGGGTTGTTGGCCCACGGCCGGGGTTCCTTCCCCACGCCTAGGCGTGGAGGTACGCGTTCCGACTCCTCTCTTGTGCTTGCTCTTTTAGTATGCTTTTGATTATGCCGCGTGAGAGAGAGTAGGCGCCTAGCTACTTTGTTACCATCACCGCGGATCGTGAGTGAGAGCACCCATCCCTTAGCACCATTAGAGCATCGAGCTAGAACGCGACTCCCCTTGTCTTTGGAAATCGACTTTACGCCTAGACACGTGCGCTTCCCTCCTTGGGACGGCCGAGGTCGGAGTTTCTGTTGAGAGACGTCCTTCACTCTGTGGGGTATCACGGTGGTCAGCCACTTGGCGACCCTTGAGCGTGCTACTGCTTGCCTCAGTTAGAGTCCTTGTGAGTCTTAGTCCGTGTCGGTCCCCGTCCCCCATCAAATTTTGGTATCAGAGCTTAGGGAACCAGTTTGTTCTAACAAATTGGGGTCTTAGGTCTTTTGAGTCTTTAGGTTGTCTAGGGTGCATTGAGTCTCTTAGTTCATCTAGGTAACCAACCATTGCATTGTCATTTTAGGCTTGTGTCTAGTTAGAGTTTTTATCCTTGTCTCGTTGAGTCTTGCATGTCCAGCTCCCCGCCAGCCCCATGGTGGTTCCTCGTGCCCACGTGTCAGATTGGTCATCCCTGTTGGCCCGATTCGACGCTCTTATGGCACGACCCGTGGGTGTCGGCCCTACCACTCAGTCGTCGGGAGACCCGATCCCTATACCGATGACCGAGTCGTTTCAGCGCCCTGTCATGTCCGTGGCCATCCTACCTAATGGGTTGCATACGGAGATCGACTTCATCAGTAAGGTTTCATATAATTGTGTCTCACAGGATATTGTTGAGTCTCTCTCTAAGACTGGGGAGATTGTTCTCCGTGATGGTTTAGCTTTTATCGAGTTTCAACGGTGGTTTGGCCCCGTTAAATATTTCGATGGCGCTTGGTGCAAGATCAGCACACTTGCTGGTCCATGCATCATTTTAGGGCGAACTTGGTTGGAGGAAAGAAGTGCGACCATCGACCTGGATAGGAGGACCTGCACCTTACACCCATCTCACCTTCCCGGTGAGTTTGTCTTCCATGACGGCGTTACGCCGACCACCTCCATGTCACCACCTGGGTTTGTTCCAGTGAGTTACGAGGCTGAACAGGAGTTGATTGAGGAGTACCTAACTGAGGTTGAGGAGTTAGGGAGTGATCCCCTCCACATCATAGAGGACTCCGTTTCCCCTCCCGAGAGAGAGGCTTCACCCTTAGACCCTCATATAGAGACATTCTTACCTTCCGAGGGTGAACTGGTCATTGGTGAGTCTTTAGCTAGCTGGCTAAGGGAGGGTCCACTTCTAGATGTCTCCATTCCTTGCTATACACCCATGGGACCAGCCCTCCCAATAATACCCCTTAACTCCTTTCACACCACTTTTCGGTCCTTCTGCTTTCTTGAAAATGTGAAGGACTTCCTTAGGAGTTTAGATTATCAATGGGAGTTGACTTATATGTTGACCTTAGGGTCTGACCAACCCTATAGTCATAGCTTTACACTCCCTGTTTTGGGGTCTATTACCTCGGTCTACACCATAGGACATATCACATCCGAGGTCCTTTTATTATTTCCCATACCCGTGGAGGTTGATTTTGTCCCCGCTTATGGTTTCACGGTCCCGAGGGAGGAACCTAGCCTTACTTGCCTTCCTCATGAGCCTCTTGCCCCATACATGAGAGTGCCTGAAGGTGATTATCTGCACCTAGGCGAATGTCGCACATGGGCAAGTATAGTGAAGGGACCTGTCGGGAGGGGTCATCATTTCTTTGACCCATTCGATCCCCTCCCTAGTGAGCCTCTCGACCCATATTATTTTCCCCACCTTGTCGAGGAGGTCCACTATCATACACCACCTAGGCCTTCTAGTCAACACCTCACCGTGCAGGCATCCAGATGCCCGAGCTTAGGAGGCCAGGGACACATGTCTTTTCCCCATGTTTCACCATGTCCATCGTCATATAGGGGAGATGTCATGAGTAAGCTTGGGATTATTCATCCTTCTGAGTCTACCATATGTCATAGGACACATGTGCCTGCTAGGTTCTACTTTGGTTGTCCAGGCCCTCCCCATGTTGTCAAGTCAGGTAGACATCATAGGCATGTTAGATCCATGTTCGGATGTCCAGGACCACCACTGCATTCACATAGGTATGAGTCAACACAGCTAGTTCGGAGTCTGCATCATCACCACCTCGAGGCCAGCAACGCACGTTACAAGGAGTTAGCTGACGCGCACAGACGCACACGTGAGTTCCGCGAGGGAGAGTACGTCATGGTCCGGGTTAGACCGGAACGGTTTCCTTCGGGAGCCGTAAAGAAACTCCAAGACCGCGGTGCAGGACCATTCAGAGTGTTGAGGCGTATTGGGTCGAACGCGTATGAGATCGAGCTTCCAGACGACTACGGGATCAGTTCGACATTCAATGTTTCTGATCTGGTAGCTTATAAGGATCCCGCGGTGATACCCAGCGAGTTATTTGGGCCTGACCCTCCTGTTGTGAGTGATACACCTACTGAGAGTCCACCTCCTCCAGCCCCATTACATACACGCGAGCATATAGATTGCATACTGGATGAGCAGGTGACTACTACCAGGAGCGGAGCCTACCAACGCTTCCTAGTGCGTTGGAGAGGGCGCCCCGAGTCGGACAACACCTGGATTACACGTGGAGAGCTGGAGCGGATCGATCCGGACTTGCTGGAGCGGTACCTCAGCGACCGTGACCCCTACTCGACGGGGTCGAGTTCTTCCCACCCGGGGAGAATTGGTGAGGACACACGGCGCTATCCTCGACGGAGCACCCGGCACACCGCTACTTCCTTGTGGCTCGGCGATGGCGGCATCTTCTAGCTATCTTCTCTGCTTGCTCAGGCCATGTGGGCCTTGGATTAGTCCCTGCGTGGACATGTTATCTAGTTTTATTGCTATCAGACTATGTGTAGGGATAATGGGTCCTTTTTTTTTCTTTTACTATTGGGCTTGGCCTTGGCCCATAGTGTTTGGATTAGGGTTAGGGTTTGGGGCGCATTCCCCCTTCCCCATCCAAGGTGGCTGCGCCACCTTCCCCACCTTGCCTCCTCTTCTTTCCTTTTTGGGCACACCCCTTTCCCATTCCACCTCCCTCACCTTTCTTCTTTGGGCGCCCCCCTCCCCTTGATCCCTCCTTGATTGGAGGAGGCTTGGCCGCCCCCCCCCCTTGAATGGGGAAGGTCCTGGTCGCACCCCTCCTCCCTTGGCTGGGTGAAACCCTAATTCCCCTCCCCCGATATATAAGGCATGTAATTTCCTTTTGTGAAGAATTAATGAATGAATATTGAAGATTGTGCTTGAAGGTGGCTGCGCCCCCCTCTCTCTTTCTCTCTTCTCCTGCGACGGGAGATCGGCGAGGTGCGACGCCTCAGCCCCCGGTGGACTCCGGGGTTCCCCTTTACCCTCTTCTTCTTCGTCTACGGTTCGTGTGCGGAAGATCAGATTTCTACACCGACTTGCAGCAGATCTCGCCCCCTCTCTTGGACGAGTTTGGCTCCCTCCTATTTTCTGGAGATACGTTGGCGGATCAGCTTCGCGTTGGCGCTGGTTTCGCGTCAATCGGAGGTCGGCACCGCCCGTACCGATTTTCTCCGTCGACCTGCGCCAGCACCCCCTTCTCTGCTCGCCCAGCAGGGAGGCCCTTCTTGAGAATTTTCTCCAGGCCTCCACGCTGCGCCTTTTACCCTGATTTCTTCAGGGTTCGTAGATCTCCAGGTCCTCTGTCCGACGCCGCCGACGGCGTCACGTTTCGACGTCGTCACCGTCCGTGGCAGTCGTTCTCGTGGGCTTGCGCCGGCGGGCCTGCACAGTCCGGCCAGCGAATCAACACCAACTTCCAGCGGCTCCTGCGACTAGTACCGGCGTCATCTGCCCGCGCCGTTTGACCGAGGACGACTTCTACCAGTCAGCTTCCACCTCCAACCGGCCTGGACCTGTTCGGATACCAGAAGGCCGTTTTCCGGATTTTACCGTCGGCGTGCGCTGTTCTGCGACCCCAGAACCAGACCTGAGTTGCAGCAGCGCCCACGGCCACCACCGGCGGAACCAGCGCGTCCCCTCTGACCGGAGCGTACCTGCAGCAGTCAGTGACACGTCCTCCCTGACGGCACCTCATTCGGACGTCGCCTCAGTCCGTGGGACCCATCTTCGTCCAGGCGCGCGCGATACCGATTCTGCAGCATCGTGCCGTCACCGAGTGCGGCCCGTCAACCCGTGCCCGGCAACCCGAATGCTTTGTTTGTAGCCTGTTACCTCCCTGCGAGGAGTGGGCCGTTATTGGGTTGTATTTTATTGGTCTTCAGTGTATCGGGTTGTTGGCCCACGGCCGGGGTTCCTTCCCCACGCCTAGGCGTGGAGGTACGCGTTCCGACTCCTCTCTTGTGCTTGCTCTTTTAGTATGCTTTTGATTATGCCGCGTGAGAGAGAGTAGGCGCCTAGCTACTTTGTTACCATCACCGCGGATCGTGAGTGAGAGCACCCATCCCTTAGCACCATTAGAGCATCGAGCTAGAACGCGACTCCCCTTGTCTTTGGAAATCGACTTTACGCCTAGACACGTGCGCTTCCCTCCTTGGGACGGCCGAGGTCGGAGTTTCTGTTGAGAGACGTCCTTCACTCTGTGGGGTATCACGGTGGTCAGCCACTTGGCGACCCTTGAGCGTGCTACTGCTTGCCTCAGTTAGAGTCCTTGTGAGTCTTAGTCCGTGTCGGTCCCCGTCCCCCATCACATTCACGTACTATCAACAACAAAACTGATCCAGATAATTCATCGCAAACAAAACATAAATCCAATCAGATGAAACAGAAAAAGTCCAAACTTGTGAATTCCACATTCCAAAAACTTCCAAAACAACAGATGTGGATTCCGAAAAACATGTTGTCTTACTTGAAAGAAATATATGGTCTGATGGGACCCAAGTGTTTTTGGGTTCCAAAGTCCCTCGTTTGATGTGATGTGCAGGAATGCCTTGCAGCTACACATAATAGATGGTATCTCGACAGCGACTGCTCAAGGCATATGACGGGTGACAAAGCCAAATTTTGCCTATTGCTTGAAAAGGAAGGAGGGTATGTCACTTTTGGGGGCAACAATAAAGGTAAGATTATTGGAAAAGGTAAAGTTGGCAAAAATCCCTTGAATTCCATTGATGATGTGTTGCTTGTTGATGGATTAGAGTATAATCTACTTAGTATAAGTCAACTGTGTGATAGAGGTCACAAGGTTGTGTTTGATTCACATGCATGTACCATCCTTGAAATGAAATTTGAAAATGTTAAGTTCATTGGAAAGAGAGTAAACAATATGTACATGGTAGACTTAGATGATCCTGCACACAATAATCTTTGTCTTGCTGTGAACAAAAGTGAACTAGCTTGGCTATGGCATCGTAGGCTAGGACATGCTAGCTATAGTGTCATGCATAAGTTAGCAAATTTCAGCATGGTGAACGATTTGCCTGATGTCTCATTCAAACATAATGATAAAGTCTGTGATGCATGCGCTCAAGGTAAGCACACTAGGAAGTCTTTTAAATCCAGAATTGAAAACCAATCTTCTAGACCTCTTGAACTTGTTCATATGGACCTGTTTAGACCCACTAGAACAGTAAGTCTAAGTGGTAGTAGATATGGTTTTGTATTCGTAGATGATTTTTCTAGGTTTACCTGGGTATTCTTTCCATCTCATAAAAATGATGCGTTTGAAGAATTTCAGGCATTCTTCAAGAGATTCCAGTAGGATGGTAAGTTCACCATTTCATCTATCATGTCAGATCATGGAGGAGAGTTTGAGAACTCAAACTTTGATGTCTTCTGCAGGGAGAAAGGCATATTACACAAATTCTCTTCACCAAGAACTCCCGAACAAAATGGAGTGGTGGAAAGAAGAAACAGGACTCTTGTGGAGATGACGAGAACAATGCTAATCGAAGGACAACTTCCAAAGAAATTTTGGGCCGAGGCGGTAAACACCGCATGCTACATTGTAAATCGTGCAATGGTAAGGCCTATGTCCAAAAAGACTCCCTATGAGTCAATGAAAGGTAAGAAGCCATCAGTTGCCCACTTCAGAGTTTTTGGATCAAAATGTTTTATTCAAAATAATGACAAACGGGACTTGGATAAATTTGAACCAAAGAGTGAACCAGCCATCTTTCTTGGATATTCTGATCACTCTAGGGCCTATAGAGTTCTAAATGTCAAAACTCAAACTGTAGAGGAATCCCCACATATTGTGGTTGATGAAATGAATGTTAAATCTGAAAATGAACAACATTGCAGGGATAAGGATGATAGGGAGTTTCTTGAAGTGAAGGAAGATCAGGATCTACAAGAAAAAGAATCAAGGCCAGGTGAGAATCCAGCAGAATCAAGTGCTCAAGGTAATGCAGCAGCTAATGAAGGTAATCCTCTTACCAATGTTAGGGTATTAAGAGATCATCCATTATCAAGTGTCCTTGGTAGTCTGCATGACCCTCTTAGAACTAGATCTCACTTTAGGATCATTGAAGAAATGGATAATTTGGCACTTGTTTCTCAAACTGGACCCAAAAATATAGATGAAGCCTTGAAAGATGAATTTTGGATAAATGTAATGCATGAAGAATTAAATCAATTCAAAAGAAACAAAGTGTGGCACCTTGTGCCAAGACCCACCGAACATTCAGTGATTGTAACTAAATGGGTTTTCAGAAATAAACAAAATGAGAATGGAATTGTAGTTAGGAATAAAGCAAGACTGGTAGCTCAAAGATATAACCAAGAATTCGGTATCGACTTTGAAGAATCCTTTGCTCCAGTAGCTAGAATAGAAGCTATTAGACTATTGCTTGCATTTGCTTACTGCCATGGAATAAAATTACAACAGATGGATGTAAAAAGTGCCTTTTTAAATGGTTTAATAAAAGAAGAGGTGTATGTTGAACAACCCCCTGATTTTGAGTGTATAGACTGTCCTAACCATGTTTACAGATTGGACAAAGCTCTTTATGGGTTGAAACAGGCCCCTCGAGCATGGTATGACAGACTCAGTTCATATCTCACTGAAAAGGGATATTCCAGAGGTAAAGTGGACCAAACCTTGTTCACCAAGGTAAGAAATAATGATATTCTTCTTGTCCAGATTTATGTTGACGATATAGTTTTTGGATCCACTAAACCAATCATGTGTGAGGAATTTGTAAAATTGATGACTACAAAATTTGAAATGAGTCTAATGGGTGAGTTGCAATTTTTTCTAGGTCTTCAAATCACCCAAAGCAAGGAAGATGTTTTATCAACCAAGCAAAGTATATTTCTGAACTGTTGAAAAAGTATCAAATGGAGAATCTCAAAGCGATCACAACTCCCATGAGCACCAACACAACCCTGGATGCAGATCTGAAAGGTAAACAAGTAGATGCGAAGACTTATCGAGGTATGATCGGAACACTACTTTATCTTATTGCATCTAGGCCAGATATCCAGTTTTGTGTCTGCTTGTGTGCTCGTTTTCAATCTGATCCTAGAGAATCCCACTTGAGTTCTGTTAAGTGTATCTTTCGATACCTTGCTGGAACTCGAGATTTAGGGATTTGGTATCCTGCATCTTGCTCTTTTGATCTAGTATCTTATTCAGATGCAGGCTATGCCGGATGTAAACTTGACAGGAAAAGCACAAGTGGCTATTGCCAATTTTTGGGAGGGTGTTTGGTTTCTTGGGCATCCAAGAAACAACACTCTGTGGCACTGTCCACTGCAGAGGCAGAATATGTCGCTACAGGGAGTTGTGCCACTCAAGTGTTGTGGATCAAACACCAAGTCCAAGATTATCAAACTAATCTTGGGTGTGTTCCAATCTTGTGCGATAACACTAGTGCCATTAACCTGGCAAAAAATCTCATCCAGCACTCTAGGACCAAACATATAGAAATTAGGCGTCACTTCTTACGTGATGAAGTTAATAAAGGAAGCTTTAAATTGATGTTTGTGGATTCATAACACCAACTAGCTGATATTTTTACTAAGCCTCTGTGAAATGATAGATTTACATGTCTTAGAAGAGAGCTTGGATTGTGTAATCCTCAAAATGTTGCCTAATGTGATTGCTCAGCTCATTTCATGAATTCTGATTGCTTGATGTTGCATAGTAATAATCTGGTTGCATGCCATGTTTGATTAGAATCTGCTTTGTTCTTAAATAAGTCACAAATTTAGGGGGAGCTTAGTCATTTGTAATGTCCTCTGCATTGAATGTCATATGGTAATTAAAAGGCATACCATGTTGAAAATTGCTATTTTATTAGAACTTTTTGTCATGCGTGATCTAAGGGAGTAAAGGGGAGTTTGAATTACATTTAAATTGCTGAGGATAGCTCACTGGTACTTTGAAATGGTTGGTTAGTGAATTCAGCACCAAACGATAAGCCAAGTCACTAGTTAAGTAGACTGAGTTAACGTTGGAGGAATCCTGCGTCAACGCACTGACTGAATTTATGTGAAAACTGAGCTGATGGTCACTCTGTCTGCTCGAGTGGGTTAACGCAGTAATGAGGATTGAGTTAACGCCGGACTGGAAAATCTGTCTTCTGAGATTCTGTCTGATGAGAGGAGTTGATGCAATGGTTGCTATGCTTCAACACCTGCTGTTTGACCAGGTAGCCCTTCAAGTGACTTTTCAAAAGGTAGTCTGCAGCCTGGAGTCTTTTCGCTTCCTCTTCAAGTCATTTCTCATGTTCCATTCATCTCATAATTTCCATTTTTTTGAATTAAACACTTGTCAATCCTCAGTTTAAGGGAAGTTTCTTTAAACACTGAGATTTAACTTGATATCTTAAATTCAGGGGGAGCTCAAATGATAATTCCCTTATAAGAGTTTTTGGTCTTCATTGACTGACCCCTTACAAATTTAGTGGTTGGAGTCTTATGATCTCATGCTTTTGAACTTTAAATTTCTTGAATCTGAAAGTTCCTTGCATATGGCATAGCTATAGAACTGTTTCATAAAACTGTGAACCCATCTTTTCTAGAACCATGAAAATCAAAAGCAAAGAGACAACTTCGTTCAAAATGAATTTAATAATTGTATTGACTTCAAACTCAGAATAGGCTCAATAAAAGCTGAAGAAATAGACCTTTATATATATATATATATATATATATATATATATATATATATATCATGTCAAAACTTGCAGAGCAATGGCAAATTTTCACTGAGAAACTGTATCCATGCACCAATGAAGTGCTGAGAAACATGTCATGATGTGAGTTGCCAACTCTGTTCCCAGTATAACAAAATAACTTGCTGCAGAGCAATAATAAATTCTCACTGAGAAACTGTCACCATGCACCAATGAAATGCTGAGAAACATGTCATGATGTGAGTTACCAACTCTCTACTAAGTGAAGCAGAATAGTTAGCTATGCTGAGTAACTGGGGATTCTGGTGTCTGAAAAACATGTTTACTCGTGTCAAAAAGCTAGCTACACTTGACTGCTAATAAAATTAAAAAAAATAATAATAATAATAATAAGTACATATATATATATATATATGTGGTCAACCTGAAGCTTACACAAAACCCTAAAGAGTTTCTCTTCAATACATGTTAAATTCACTTCTACAAGGGTCTCTTGTAATTGAGCTATCAAGGGATATAGATTGGAGAAAGTTCATGTTGCACAAACTGTTCTATTTCTATTCCATACACATGCACTTCTTGTTCAAGGATTTGCTTCAATCTCTTGAGATCGTTGTTCTCCACATCATTAAATAAATTAGGGTCTTTTGCAATAACTCTCATAAAGGAATTTGACTTTTACCTATTAAAGATCCCCGAATGCAATCTATGTTTCATGTTTCAGTGTTTTTAGAACTCACCTTAACACTGTCACTCTTGTCTCTTTTTGGCTGCGCCAACTCAATATCTCACCGCGTCAACACTGTTGAGGGGTCCTTCTGTCAAACCCATCTGGGTCATCTTCATTGAACCGGCTCTTCCCTTTAAATTTAGGGTATCGCCTTTGTTTAAACCCTCTCAGCGTGAACGCTTCCGTCTTTCCACCTCTCGCTCAAACCCGTTTGGCTCCTCCTTCTCTTCGTGTCTCACCATTTCCCCTTCCCTCGTTTCCTCCCTCTCTTCACTGTTGTCATGAGATTCCCCTGTTGCCATGGCTCCTCCGAAAAAAGGGAAAAAGGACAAGAAGAAGAAGAAGGAACTGAAGAGAAGAGCTCTCATCACAACTGAGGGCACGATTGTGCCTCGAACCAAATTTCAACCTGCTCAAGAGGAGACGCCGTCTCAGTCAGCTCCACGGAAACGTAAAGGGAAAGAGAAGAGCTCGCCGGCAAAGAAAAGAAAACTCTCATATTCAAGGGCAGCGAAGCAAAAGGATTCTCACGATGCTCCCAGAAAGTCCTCATCTTCAGCTGCAGAAAAGGGGAAACAACCTGTAGGAAGTTCGGATGCGCATGCAAGGTCTCCTGACTCATCTCTTCTCACCAATACTGGAGAACCTCTGAAAGTTCTTATTCCTCGGTACATTGTTGATTCCGATGTCCAATTGCTTGAAGCTTTTTCACAGTTATTTCCCACTTTGGATTTTCAGGGTTGGTGGTCTTTTGTTACAAACCACAGAATATATTACCCTACTCTTGTTCGAGAGTTTTACCAGAATCCGAAATATGAACCACAAATTCCTAAGGTTTCCTCAACAATCAGAAATATCAGTTTTGAGTTAACAAATAAATTGTTTGCCAGAGCACTGAAAATTCCAATGGGTGGGGTTGAACTACATAGTTTTCACATTGATGAACATGAGGCTTTTGCTATCCTGACAGATCAGCCAAGTGATCCCGCAAATGTCAAGCAGACATATCTCTCCAGTTTGAAGGAAAATAGGTTCCCTCCATTTAAACGACTGTTGCATCACATTTGTACATCCATTATTACACCCCAAAGCAGTGGTAGGGAAAGGGTTACTGAAATGCAACGATTTTGTTGTACTGTATGCTGAAAGATGTCAAAATCTCATTGCCTGATGTTATTATTCAAACTATGGACTCGTGTTTCTCACAATCTCGGACACTTCCCTATGCTGCCCCACTGACTGCTATTTTTAGAAAAGTTGGAGTGGATTTTGGAAATGAGAAGAAACGTGACATTCCTAAAAGGAATAGATATTCCTTGTCATACATTCAAAATTTCATGGGATTTAAGATTGTGAATGGACAGCCAGTCAGAGTCTTGCCAAGTCAGAAACATGAATCTGTCTCTGTGACACCTGCTGAAGAATTGAGAGCAGAAAGTCTAGAAAGACCAGAGGCCAGTGCTGCTAGAGTGGACCAACCAAAGGTTAGTCCTACTAGAGTGGTCCTTTTAGAAGCCAGTCATGTCCAGAACAACATTGCCCCAGATGATGTTCCAATCCTCCCAAATTCCACAAGAGTTATCACTCTTGTACATGGTCCCTTTCCTGAACTTTCTTCTAGAAGGGATACTGAACCTACTTATCACCCTGAGGAGGATGTTCCAACTGATGTTGATGGCTCTGCTAAGATGGATACTCACACTTCTGGTATCAACCCTACATTGATTCAGTTTCTGGAAATGAAGTTTAAGACTATTGATTCCTCCATAATGCACTGGAGCTCAACTATGGACATGTGACTCACACAGCTTGAGCAGAAGTTGGATAGCAGATGGGAACAGTCCCAACATGAAAAACTCAAGTCAGATAAGAAGCTTCATAAGTTTATGGAATCCCTTCTTTAAGTCTGTGAGAAGGCTGGGACAGTCATGCACAATCTGAAGGGCATGCATCAACATTTTCTAGGCAAGCTGCATGCCGTGCAAACATATAATTATGATATCAAGGGCAAACAGTCCAATCTCAATTTGAAGTATTCAGCCTTGATAGACAAGAACGATGCATTTGGTGAAAAAGTTCAAGAATTGTTTGCAAAGATTACCTCCTTTGATGAAGATCTTGCTAAATTGTTTGAACGGTCCACCTTAGTTGGTGATGAAGTTATGGATGTTGTGAACATTCTAAAAGAGCACTTTCCACCCACACTTGAAGATCAGTATGATGCATACTGTCCTCCACAAACCACAGAAACTTCTGAGCCAAAATGGGGCTCTCAACAAAAAGTTCAAGTTGATTATCTGTTTGATATCTTACACAGCTAGTTTGATGGCATTTCTACCAAAGTGCACGAGTTTCACAAGTCTGTTCTACAGAGAGATCAACAGTTTTCTGATAAACTTGACAACTTTGCTTCCTCTATTGCTCCGCTTCAACAGCAACTGGATAATGTTTCTGCTCACATACTTCAGTTTGGCACTTCCTCTCTTACACCCCTTCCTGATGATGGCAAAGGGGAAGAGTCATCTATATAAACTCACCTTGGAGAGGGCCTGGGACAAATTTTGCATCTGCATATCATGTGAAAGAAAAACTTTGTGCCATGCTTGTTTTTGTTTTTGGTTTTAGAAACCATGGACTCAAATGAAATGATTGTGGTTTATGAAATGAAATGCCTGCCCTGCTTGTTTTATTTTGGTGTTAGACCATGGACTAAATTGTTGATGTGTTCTATGAAATGAATTCCTTGTTTAATTCAACAAATTTCTTTTTGGATAAAAATGCAATGTCATCTAACTCATAGTTGCCATCATCAAAAAGGGGGAGATTGTTGTGCCCCTGGTTTTGATGATGACAACCATGAGATTTGGTATTAAGCTCAACAGGCATGATGATTTAGATAATCTGTGTTTGAATTTGATTTGCATAATGAAATGGGCTCATTAACATATATACATATATTTGGTTATCTTGAATTGCAAGGAACACACGGCGTCCACGCAAGGTGCTCAAGGTGTCCACGCCCTCAGCTCAATAAGTTAGAAGAGTAAGTCACTAATGTAGCTCAGTGCGTTAACGCTACAAGGG
Organism: Amorphophallus konjac; assembly: GCA_022559845.1. NCBI lineage: Eukaryota > Viridiplantae > Streptophyta > Magnoliopsida > Alismatales > Araceae > Amorphophallus > Amorphophallus konjac. The sequence goes on along the minus strand of CM040125.1, from coordinate 208,832,868 downwards.
CACAACGTCAATGCATCAGTTCATAATCAGAGGAAACACGGCTCTGGGTCAGCTCAGTGAGTTGACGCAGGGTCTTCTTGCATCAACGCTTCCAACCATTATAATCTTACATGTTATGCAAATATGCATTAACCTCTCAGTCACACAAGGTTGACGCCATCTGGGCTTCGTCACATGTATATTGATGGACCCCAGCTAATGGATAAGTTAAATGCCACATCAGCACAAAGGGCATGCGCCTCTTCTCCTTCGCGATTCCAGAAGCATATGGGAGAGAAAAATCATTGGGGCCAACCAGGAAATCTGATTGGGGCCGACAAGGGAATATTCACGTGTATGAGGGGGGAAAGCCGCGGGAAAAACTAGCAGAGGTAGCAGTCGAAGGCAGCAGTGAAAAGGGGTTCTGCAGCCGAAGATCGGGGATCATCATCTTCCTTTTGGTGCTGCTTGGTCCACGAACAAGAGGAGGAAGAGCTTCAGAATTCCATCATTAAGGATAGAAGGGACATCAAGAGTGCAGCATCGCGAGCCCTTCTACATCCCATTGTCAAGGAAGAGGAAGCCTGCTGATTAAGAGTTTCATCCTTCATATCTTTGAGTTCGAGATCTCTGATTTGTATCTGAAACTCTTTCAATTTTTTATTTTCTATTTTATGTTTTGCAGTTTATTTTGAACTCTATTACTGTTGTTCTCCCTCGTACTAGTGATTGTAGACGGGGGTTTCTTGATCAAGCGGGCTGTGCTTGGATCAAGGGGTTTGGAGTTTCGCCCATAAGCTGTTTGTCAGCGGGTAAGAGGACTGGTTTCTCTTGTAAGCCAAGCTGTAGGGCTCAGCGGTAGTGAGGAATTGTTCCTCTGTTTAGCTAAGCTGTAAGGCTCAGCAGGAATCCTCACTGATTCAGTGAGGGGTGGACATAGGTTTCCATAGGGAGACCGAACCACCTTAAAAACCTAGTGTTCATATGTGGTTTGCTCTCCTCTGTGTGGTTTGTGTGTCGCTAGATGCTTGAATAGGTCCGACTGCTTCATTATCTCATTCTGCATTCTTATTTAGAAATAGCTTACTCAAAGAATTGGTTGATATTGCTCTATCAATTTTAAAAAGGGTCAACCTATTCACCCCCTCCCCCTCTAGATTGACATTCCACTATATCCAACAATAAGGCCATCTGAAACGGAGTATATTCAACCCTTGGGTCAGACCTCGGGTTGGACAGAAATCTAACAGAACACAGTTCAATGAGGACCGCTATTATGAGGTAGCAGTCGCATGGGGTCCGCTATCTGGCAATGTACAAAAGGTGAGTCGACATAAGAAGGAAACTGGGTTGACACGATGAACACGCTGGCAGAACGTGATCATTGGCCAGCCGCTATCTGCAGGTAGCGGTCGCTTCTTGGCCGCGATCAAGACATAGTGCAGGAAACATAGAAAAACACGTAGTACTTTCTAGACTTGGGTTTTTAGGGTACAACCAGCTCGGCATCCTAGTGAGAATCCCAGGCTCGCGGAGTCTTACGGAGGCCTTGAAATAAGATTACCTAGTCTGGCAGAAGGAATATCCGACGGAGAGGCTCTCAAGTCCAAGAGAAGTTTCCTAACAAGTGCATGTGAACTAATAGCATCGTACCGGAGTACGGGCTATATGTAAGTAACATAAAACAGAAAATAAGAGGAGAAGGGAACGTGCAAAAACATAAATATCCATGTAGTCAATGTGAAAATTCCTTTATGTACAAACTATACAAGGTTTGGCATGAAATTAACATATAAGGAAACTAAGCTTTAAAACACATGCTACACTAACTATGGAGTCATGACATGATCAGGAACATAATTAAATGAAATATACTATGATTTCTATCACATATAATAGGTCATGAACAAGGTTTGATCGGGTTACAGAACCCAGATCGTGGTTTATCAGGGACCGCTACTGGAAGGTAGCGGTCTCTGCAGGACCGCTATTTGTTCGTCTCCAGACAGAAGCAAAGCCCGACATACAGAGCCTGTTCTAGGGCAACAGAGATGCAAACAATATAAAACTCGAGAAATAAAGCATGATAGCATGATACTAATGTATGAGAGAGCCTGGTTTCTATCAAAGTTATTATCTTTTTGATTAACATGTCATGGATAGCATATACTAAAGGGACCTATTGCGCAGTCATGGAAGAACATAAAATTCTCAACGTAGAAAGCATGAAAACGATCAAGACCAGAGGGCTTTTGTTCCTACTTTGATGTTTGAGCCAGTCATGAGATAACCTATCTCTGGTATTGTCCCTAGATTTCGAATTTGTCGTCGGAAGAGATACTCCCATTCCTGCGCGTCCTGTGTAGAAATAGCAACTTTCGTGCTTCCTAACTCCTTGACCGATCGATCTCCTATCACCAAAATTTGAGGGACGTTAGAAGACACTAAGGAGAACAATTAATTCTAAAGGAACAACTAAAAACGATGACGTCTTACCTCTGCTACGCGTGATCCAAAACTAGGGTTCGTGCAGGTTGACATTGGGTCCTATTTATAGGGATTGGCCTAGGGCTGAGGGATTAGATCGAATTAGGAGTCCTATGGAGTGTCAATTCGATCCTCTAAAAGTCTTGGGTAAGTTTCCATGCTAGATCACATCGGATCACGGCGGATTGGGAAATAGAAATCCAAGTTTCTCCGTGTTTCTGCCTTTCCGTTTACGGAACTAGGTAGCGATCGAGGGAGGACCGCGATATGCAAGTCGCGATCGCATGATAGAGCGCGACTTGCCCACTTTTCTTGAAATTTTAGTTTTATTCAAACTCTTTTTTAATTATCTCCTAACTCCTTTGTTTATCAATCTTAATTAGGGAAATATTCCCTATCACGACTCTAGGGTTTGGGCTTGGGCCAAAAGGCTAAATTCGAGGATTTAAGGCCCATTTTAAGTGGGCTTAATTGTCTATTAGTAGTTGGGCCTTTAATAAAAAGGTTAATAATGCAATAACCCATTAATTGACCTATTTAAGTCTTTTAAGCTGATTAATTACTTAAATAATTTATTTATTTTTTAAAAAATTCAGATAATTACTAGAGATTTTTCAGGGGTGCTACACACTCCGATGCCTGACAGTGAGAAGACCACACAGAAAGGATGCAAGGAACCCACGGCTACATGTAGTCAAACACAGAACGGTAGGGAGGAAGAAAAGAAACCCTATCCCTGACAACCGGACGACTAGGGCCGGCGGAAAGAATAAAGTCACACAATAGAATGACCAAAGAGGAAGCTTATCGGCGATCGTTTGCCCATCGGAAGATCTGCCGCCTTGCTGCGAGCACGTCCAGACCTCTGATCATCTTGTCGCCCCTCCCTCCTCCGGACGAGGGCGAGAACTGCTAGGATGAAACATCTAGATGGAAAGCACAGTCGGACGTTTGATCTCATCATCGCCCTCCCTCTGTCGCTCTGGCCGTCTCACCGATCATACCTCACTCCCTCTCGTCGCCTCCTGGCGCCGCTGGCTAGGAAGAATCCAACTGAGAAAGAAGGCAGAGGGGGTGAAATCTGAAAGTTCTGTGGTAGAGAGAAAACAACAGCCTCACACAATAGAATGACCAGAGAGGAACCTTATAGGCGATCGCTTGCCCATCGAAAGATCTGTTGCCTTGCTGCGACCACGTCCAGACCTCCGATCGTCTCCCTCCCTCCTCCGGACGAGGGCGAGAACTGCTAGGACGAAGAAACGTCTCGATGGAAAGCATAGCCGAACCCTGATCTCGTCGTCGCTCTCCCTCCGCCGCTCGAGTAACCTACGATCATACCTTGCTCCCTCTCGCCGCCTCCCGGTGCCGCTGGCAGGGAAGAATCGAAACGAGAAAAGAAACCTCGGGGGGTGAAAAGGGAAAGTCCCGTGACGGAGAGAAAAAGACAGTCCTTAACTGGGGTTGGGTAGGTGACTCGAGCGCATCGCGTCGAGTGACTTACTCACCCGGTTAGGGTTAAAACCCCACCCGACCTCGAGTGAGGCATTTCGTCTCTCAAACAAGAGCATCTCACCCGCCGAGGGATATCTCATCCTACTCGGCTTTAACCGGTAGTCAAACTCGCCCTAAAGGATTAAAATATCTGACTTGATATATTTGATAGAGATGGTTTACAAAGCTCCAATCAGCAAGCTATCCATTGTTCTCTTGCATACTTGCCAAAAATTTAGAAGGATCCTCATAAAATGTTTACATATTATTATACAAAAAAAATTGTAAGTTAAAGTCTGAAAATTAGGTTATATGATAAAAGATAATTATTTCCTTATAAGGTGTTTGGTTATTTTATTATAGATAATATCTTTATCACTATCCTTAAAAATATATCCTTGTACAGTCTATAAACTTTACGGCCCAGTTTGATAATTGGGTAAGACAGCACATTCGTTGATGTCCTCTCGGTTATCATTTTTGTTCGCCGATTTTCATTAAACCCAAATTTGGCAAGTGCACGTTAAACCATGGAGCATATGAAGCCATTGGATGTTTTGGTCAAATACCTCATTTGACTCAGATGGGTCGAATGAGGTATTCGACGTACAGGGAGGGCTACTTATTCTATAAGGTCTCCTTTGATAACCGATTAGCAGGCGAATAAGCCCCTTCATTCCGGCGGCGCATCCCATTTTCTGTTTGACAATGCGGTTAGGTTACACGGGCTTTATCCGTGTTCAGGCGTTGTCCGCCCGAGTAACACATTCGTGCCCAGCGGCCGAATGGAGGACGCAGAAGAGGGTTTCACCTGTCGCTTCCCCGTCTGCGCTGCAGCTAGGGTACACGGGTGGCCTCCCTCTGCTCTCTCCCACACTTGCCTCGCGTCTAGGGTTGCAGGTGAAGCGACCCGACCTCACCTGCTATGCGTCGACCTCTCTGCACACCAAGGACGTCGATGGCACCGTCCAGACGAGACGCGACGGGGGGCCTTCACGTCGTCCTGCGATAAGACGAGACACGACGATGCTCCTTGTTGGCGACTTCATCCCACGTTCAACAGGCTTCCTCTATAAGAAGGCCGGCGATGGTAGCCAGTAGCCATGGATACGACATCGCCTTCCTTCCTTCCTCTGTGCAAGGTCCTTCACCGTTGGGTTCGCCGGCATCTATTGCATCGTCGGTCGCCTCAAACGATCCCCATATTCCCTGGTATTTGGACATTTTACTTCTAAATAGATGCTCTGTGATCGCCATTCAGATAAACCCTTCTCCCCTATCTTCTGGTATTTCCGATTCTGTGCAGGTTAGTTTGCATCGATTTTCATTCTGCATGCTCTAATTTCTTGAACAATCATTCACATCTATTGGGTCTCTCTTGATTATCCGGCAATCCATCTTCCATATTTCATACGGGATGGGATTATGCTTTCTACCCTAAGCTGATTTTTGTCTATGGCTGCGGTGGGATGCGAAGGGGAGGAAGGACCTCACCTGGTTTCGGTTAAACTGGGGCTGGGTTTCATTTTCCACCGTATTTTTAATCTGCTGGGACTGTCTAATTTTTTATGGTGCACATAAAAAATACAATAGCACACCACCCATTAGGTTGTTTGCAGTGCAATAAGAAAAATGGGATTTGGGCGATTCGCCCTTGGGGTACTGAGTGCACAACATTTTGAAGACCATGTTATCTGTACGGTGCATGTTCGATTTCATGTGACTGCCAGTGTGTGTAGAGTGTTTGCTTACTCTATACTCATAGCCCTTGGTCTAAAACCATGTGACTGCCAGTGTGGGGAGACTGTTTTCTCACCCTATACTCATAGCCGTTGATCGAAAACCATGTTTTATTTGTCATTATTTTCTGCTACAGTTTGTTTATATTTGTTTTGGCCTTCTTTCAAGCAGGAAGATCTTAAATTTTGTGATTATGATCATTTTGGCTTATTAGATATCAGCAATGTGCTGCTGAGCCTTCTAATGGTTTCTGGTAAACATGTTGTCTTTGTCATTTAAGATTTTTTAGTTGCCTCATTACATTATGCTAGCGACTAGTAGTTTAAACTCTATTTTTTATCGTTGTCTTTATCATTCATTTCTCATGCTCTTGTTCGCAGAAGACACATTGATTTTTTTGTCTTTGCTACATTATTATTTTTGATTGCAGACATCATTGGAGTGGTTAACAATGGGGTTTCCACATCTTTATAATTTCTGTCATTTCTAACCCACTAATTATAATTTCTTCCTTTGATCCGATTTACATATATGAAGTGTGAGCAGGTTGAGGAGGAAGAGGAAGCGCATCATGTCTTCAGTCGGTAAGAATCTTTCACATTTAACATATTCGTGCCTTACACTAGTGTCAAATTTCAGATTCTATATTGCTGTATTTTGGCTAATAGCTCTTCGGTTTATACACGTCCATGGTTCACAGTTATTAATGGGCATATAATAGGATATGTAAACACTTTTCAATAACTTGTTCATTGAAGTGTCATGTGTAGTTCTGTAAACATTAGAATTTTTCTTAACTTTGTTTGTATGTATTGAACTAATGAGTATGACAATTGTAATTCATGATATGTTCTATTTCCAGAATTAATATCCAAGTAATTATTTACATATTGTTATAAGAATACAATGTAGTAAACATGGTGAAACGGTTTGATGATGAAAAATACTTTGCATGAATATCTTTTTCGAATGGCAATGTTAGGTCTCGTAGTGTGTTACCTGGCTATATGTCTACTCCCACTGTTTTGAAGGTGAATAAGCCCCTACCATTGAATAAATATATGTATATATATTTCATGGGAAAGATGAAAGATGGGACCAAGTAATGTGCACAGATTTTCCGTGGAAAAGGTCTCACTCTAGTGGCAGAAGTGGCAATGAAAAAAACATAGAAAAGAACGAGCCCCAGTTATTAATGTGACAATTGTCGTGTCATGTGTAGTTAACATTTGAATTTTTCAATTCTTTGTTTGTATGTATTGAACTAATGAATATGACAATTGTAATACATGATATCTTGATTTTTCAGGATAAATATCCAAGTAATTATTTACACATTCTTATAAGAATACAATGTAGTAAACATAAAAACAGTTTGATAATGACAAACACTTCGCATGAATATATTTTTCGAGTGGCAATGTTAGGTCTCGTAATGTGTTCCCTAGCTATATGTCTATTCCCCTGATGTAACAAATTTTGTTTCATTTTAGATGACATTACCAAGAAAGGTGGGTCCACAAGCAAGGGGGGGAAGAGTCGTGCACCCAATTGGACTAATGAGCAAGATGGGGTGCTTGTTTCACTGTTAATGGAGCAATTCGATAAGAATATGTGCATGAGTGGAACTTTCAAGTCGCAAGCATGGAATTACATGGTAGCAGAATTCAACAAGACATGCAACCTAAACTACGATAGACAACGATTATATAACCGCTGGAAGACCTTGAAGAAGTTATATTTGTTGTATGCACAGTTGTTGCGTAAGAGTGGATGGGGGTGGGATGACATGACCCACATGCCGGTCCCAGGTTACGCAGGGGCATGGGATGATCTACTGGAGGTATAAATTAAAAACACATGTACATATGTTACATCATTTCTGCAAAATTATCATTCGTAGTGTTGCTATAACAATTGTCCTCCTTTATTAACATCTCCAGAAATACCCAGAATATCGGATCATAAAGGGGAAATCTTTCTTGCACCTAAGGCAAATGGAGCATATTTGTGCAAGTAGTATTGCAAGAGGAGATGATGCTGTAGGGTCCAACCCTAACATGCAAATGCAATCCGAAAGTCTACATGTTGCCGAATTCTTAAGTGCCTTGGGTACTGGTTTAGGTCCCGAAAGCATGGACTTATCCATTGGCATCCCTCATGCAAATGAAAGAGCAAATGTAACTCCCACCCAGGTTGTGCATATTAATGATGACTCTTCAAGGTCTCCGGTTCGAGGCAAGCGTTCCATTGCTTCGTCGTCGAAAGGACGGAAAAAGAAGATTGGGGATGACTCCCTAAATAATTTTGTGGCTGCTAGTAGAGAGAGGATGGACCTTGTTAAATGTCTTCGCCGGGACCTAAGAGCAAATGCATCATCTGCTACCAGCACGGATATTATTGATCTTGACCATGAGCCGTCAGAAGTCATCCCAAGTATGAAGGAGTGCATTGCATGCTTGAAAGCAATGGAGGATTTGTCAAGAGAGCTATACATCGTAGCGCTGGATCTAATAAAGGATCCCAGTAATCGATCACTTTTGATGATCCTCAGCGAGGATGACAGGATTGACTGGATTCGGGCTCACACCAAATTCTAGTTCCTTTGTTAGTGTATGTTGGGTCCGTCATTAGCCATCCTGGGTTACGTGTGTCATGTCTCATGGTCGTTTGTATTTTCATTACCTTTCATTTGTCGGTTGTAGGTGGACTATGTATTTGATGGACATAGTGTTTGTCCATCGCTTATGTTTGTTGTTCCATTTGGAGGTTATATGTTCGCTACGTATTATGGGGACATAGTGTTTATCAAATTTCCTGCCTAGAATGATGACAAACATGGTTTTAACCCTTCCTTACATTGTAATGATATGGAATTTTGTCGTTTGCTTTACATATTATGGCCTTTAGATGATGATGCTTTACAATATACAAATTTGTTATGCAGGGTTCTGAAAACTTGTACAATGGGAAAATATAAGTGTTACGTAGTGTGGGTTGGGCGATCACCTGGCATATATTCCACCTGGCCAGAATGTTATGCTCAAGTAAATGGATATCCAGGAGCCCGCTATAAGGGATTCTTCTCCATGGAGGAGGCACAAGAGGCTTTCTATGGTGTCCTTACGACACGCCAGGACGTTTCTAGCACAATTTCTGCTCCTAGTGCAATACACCCATCGACGTCAATGGTTGTCACTCCTCCAATGCTAAATAAGAAGTTACCTATGGAAATCATGCCGATGTCATGCCTCATCATACTTCCATTGATGTCATGTGTTATTCTACTATTTCTAATTTTAGTATGACTTTTTTCCATGCTTGTACTTCATCATTAGGTTATATCCTTTGCGTTAAGTTCAGTCCATGTACAAAAAAATGTATAACCTTTATTTGGGTTGATATGAACGATTAGATGGACAGTGCTTGTGTTATTCTATCCTTATATATGTTAATAGTCTTCTGGATATGTCAAATGTGATGTAGCTTACACCCAAATGCTCGTGGACTTCCTTGAGGAAGAAGATGAGATGTACAATGACATCGAAGAGGCGATTCTCAACCAAGTTGAAGCAGAAGAGGCCCACGTGCTTCCTAGGCGCCGTATGCACTCATCTATTTATGGTGGACATGTATGGATTCACGAGATTTTGAGTGGCCATGAACAAAGGTGCTACAATGTATTCTGTGTTCATGCAACAATGTTCACACAACTGAGAGATATGCTGGTAAACAAGGGTCTATTGAAGGACTCACGATATGTCTCCGCAAATGAACAACTTGCGATGTTCTGTTGGATCGAGAGGACGGTCAAGCTATAGGGGGAGGGGGTGAATAGGTTGACCTTATAAAAATTATAGTAGAGCAATTTGCAACAGAAGCACCACACCTAGATGATTAATTGAAACACTGAACCAAGCCAATCAGAGAGCGTGCCTATCATGCATCTAGCGAGGAACAATTGCGAAGATTAAACCAAACCACACAAGAGACCGTAATTTTAAGGTGGTTCGATCACCCAATGGAGACCTACGTCCACCTCCCCACTCAACCAGTGAGGAACCCTGCTGAGCTTCACAGCTTTGCTAAACCGAGGAAGTAATTCCTCTATACTGTTGACTACCCCAACAGAAGACAACGAGGAACAAATCCTCAGATCCGCTGTCAAACAGCTTGAAGGCACACAGCCTTAACACCCCTGATCTCAGCACAGCCCGCTGAATCAGAATCACCCTCTCTTCACTAAATCCAGTGAAGGAGAGGAATACAATGTTCAAAAAACAATAGGAAAACTAAAAGATAAGAAATCAAACTTCAGCACTTGGACGCAGCGGAATTTAGATCACCAACAGAGAGATCCATGTCCATACGCATGAGCTTCGATCCTTGAATCTCCTCCGTCTGGAATGTAGAAGAGTCTTGGTGGCGCGATGATCTTCTGATCTGACTTTTCAGCAGCCTTCGTCCAGTTCTGCTCTCAGCCTCTCTCGTTCTGTTGTTCGCCTCACTTATTCTTCTACACTTTTTCCTCTCCTATGTATTTCTTTTCTTCTCGGGTGAACCTATTTTGTGATCTTCCCGCGCACAAAATAGTTCACGTGAGGCAGGTGGGCCACCACCCTGATTTTCTGGTTATCCTTATGATTGCTCACGTGGGGAACCTTCTGGAGTGGTAGAAGTTACGAAACCTTATCCGCTTGTGGCTGATGTGGCAAATAATGACTGAAGGTGGGATCCACTTATCGTGCTCTGCAGCTTGGATTAGATGGCATCGACCCTCTTGCCCCAAGGAGTTAACGCACCCTTCTTCTAGCTTCAGGTTTCATGCTGAGTGCGTTGACGCGGGATGCAGCTGCGTCCACTCATTAGTTGCGCTTTAGTCAGTTGTGGCAATCCATCGTACTGCAGCGTCGACTCATCGAACTACAGCGTCGACGCTGCCAAGGTACTCTAGAGGCTACAACAAGGAATGCTTGAACTGCTGCGTTCACGCTACTTGATCAAAGCGTTGACGCATCAGAGTATTCCAGTAAGCCATTGGCTTTCCCTTTGTGACTGCTGCGTCGACGCAGCTCTATCTTGGCGTTGACGCAGTGGAACAACTTGTGAAGATATTGGTGAAGGCTTCTTCGACTGCAGCGTGGACGCTGTAAGCTCCCAGCGTCGACCCTGTTCCTTTCTAGCCCAAGGATGAAATCAAGTGAAAGTATTTATTGAATCAAACTTTAATTCATCATTGAATTGAATACATCATTCATATCTCATGGTTGTCATCATCAAAACCAGGGGCACAACAATCTCCCCCTTTTTGATGATGGCAACTATGAGGTGAATGCCATTCATAACATTGCATCTAAACAGTCAAGGTTATTCAAATCAAGCAAAAAGCTTCAGATTAACAGGAAATCAAATCATTGACTAAATCAAACTACGATTTTGTCATTCATTCAAGTTCAAGATTTTACATTATAGAACCAGACAAAAAGAAAACATTCATTCAAGTTAGTCAGTATGATTGATGCAGATGCAATGTACTTTGGTCAAGTTTCCAGCTTGACTTCATGATTGATGCATTCATAACATTCTCCCCCTTTGACTTCATCATGAAGGGGAGGAAACGTGTAATAGCTATCTCAAGGGTGGAAGAAGCGATTGTATCTTCTGGCAGAAGGAGGTTGTTGTTGCTAACGAGAGGATTGCCCTTGAGTAGTTGGCTGGCGAGGCTGCTGCTGGCCAGATGGATCTCTGGCTAGTAAATCTCGGATATCCTGAGATAGTTCACCCAGCTGATGACTTAAAGTGGAGCGTACACTGTCAATGGCAGAAGGAAGATTAGCTGTGATAGAGTCCTTGTTTTGAAACTTGTCCCCAATTGACTGAATTTCTGCAGTTACTTTGTCAATCTTTTCTAACATTTCTTTGAGGCATTGGGGAACTGCATTGACAGGACCTTTGATGGTTTCAACGGCTATCCTCACATCAAAGCATAGATCAGTAATCTTGGCAAGGGATTGAAAAAATGAAGCTTGATTACTGTGCATATCAGTCACCAGTGTAGATAACTTGTCAAGAAGAGATGATATGTTCTGCAGGACTTTCCTTGTAGCTTGGTCAGATAGCATCTTGGTTAGTAAGAATTTTTGCCACTCGGATAAGACAGAGACTTCAAATTGGACAATCCAAGAAGTCAGTTTGTTGAAATGATAATTTGTAAACTCCATTAATTTGTCCATTTTTGCATCCTGACGTTGCAGCATCATAGTCATGTGTGCAAACATCTCTTCAACAGTGGCTGGAGGTGGAGCTTCATCAGAAGTTGGAAAAGGTCTTCTATAAATTCCAATGGCTCCAGTCATAAGGGGTTCCAATGTAGGTGCAGTGCCACTGGGTTGCCCAGTTTCCAGCTGAGGGCTTGATGATCGAGCAAATGGTTCCTCAAACTCGTGCTCTTCTCTTGGTGAACTACCCTCTTGTCTGTCTTTTCTCACCACAAGAGGAATTGGTGCATCTGTCCTGTTTGCGTGACTAGCATCCGCAGTGCCTGTTCTTGATGCCTGACCTGTTTGCTGACTAGGAAGAGTTCGAACTGGCTTACCATCAATAACTTTAAAACCCATAAATTTCTGAATATAAGAAAGTGTGTAAACATTCTCTTGAGGGATGATTATTTTCTTCTCAGAACCAAAGTCTACTCCCACTTTTCGAAAGATAGCAGTCAAGGGAGCAGCATATGGAAGTGTTCTGGATTGTGTCAAGCATGACCCCATGGTTTGAATAACTACATCAGGCAGGGAAATATGTATTCTCTTCAGCATACAGTAAAGTAGAAATCTCTGCATCTCAGTCACCCTTTCCCTACCACTGCTCTGCGGTGTGATCATTGATGTGCAAATGTGGTGGAGCAGTCTATTCAATGGAGGGAATTGATTTGCTTTGAGACTGGACAAATAAGTTTCCCTGACATCGGAAGGATCACTCGGTTTATCAGTCAGGAGAGCATAAGCTTCATGCTCATCATACTCAAAGCTATGTAGTTGAACTCCATTCTTGGGGATTTTCCAGGCTCTGGCAAACAATTTATTTGATAATTCAAAACTGACATTTCGGACGGTTGATGTGAGTTTTGGAACTTGAGGTTCATATTTCAAATTTTTGTAGAACTCTGTGACCAGGGTGGGGTAATATACCTTGTGGGTTGTAACAAAAGACCACCATCCCTGATAGTCCAAGGTAGGAAACAGTTCCGGAAAAATGTCAAGCATTTGATGGTCGGTAGCAGCAATATACCAGGAAATAAGAACCTTCAGAGGTTTGTCCACGGTGACGGTAAGTGAGCTGGCCGCACCTTTCTGTCCCGTTGCAGCACTTGCAGATGAACCCTTCTTGTCTGACTTGACATCAGATTCCCTTCTCTTTTTGGTTGGCGGGCTCGGAGCGCATGGACGCATCTCTTTCCTCTTCCCTTTATCGTGAGCAGCTTTGGAGCGGGGCTCCAGATTATCTTCAGCTGATGCTGAGCTTCTTAGATGATCCTCTGCCTTCTTCTTTCCCTTGTGAGTAGATGTCGAAGGAGCCATGGCAGCGGGATGAGGAAGAATGAAACAGGAAAGGGTTTGGGAGAGCTTGGAAGATAGAACGACAAAGGCTTTCAAAAGAGATGAAGACGAACGGCGGTCACGTTCCGCTTTTAAAGGAGCTTCGAAACCCTTTTCAGTGAGCGGTTCAGCCGGTTCAAGTCCGCGAACCGGAAAAAGTGGAAAGTGGTTCTGGAGTCGTTGCGTTGACGCCAAGGGATACAGCGTCGACGCAGTGAAGCAAAAACAAACGACTATATGCAAGAAGAGTAGCAAGAAGGTCATCTGTACAAGGAGTTTTCTTAAGATACTGAGATATGGAGTAGAGATGCTCATAGTCAAGGATTTTTAAATATTGCAGATCGAGTTCCCATGAGAGAGATGTGTAAATAGGCTCCAATTCAATTAATGATAAAGAGAAGAAATAATCTTAAAGCATTGAATTAAAAAAAATATGAACCACCAAAGGCACCTGCCTGGAGAAAAAAAAGGAACTCTTTTCACACTAGAACCATTTTCATTTCTATTCCTTATATCTGTCAATTTCAAGTTGCCTTTTGGAGAGAGAGAAATTTAACTGGCATTGATAACAGACTAAGTTGAATAACGAGCTTCAGATCAATCACACTCACATGTTTTCATTATTTTTCACATTTGTAGCATTTTCAACTTATTTTTACGTTTTCATTTGCAGTCAAGTATGGCTAGCCTTTTGACACGGGTACACATGTTTATTAGACACCCGAGTCCCCAGTTACTCAGCATAGCAAACTATTCTGCATAGACGGATCAGAGTTGGCAACTTACGTCATGACATGCCTATCAGCACTTCATAGGTGCTTGAAGGTAGTTTCTCAGTCAATAGTCACCATTGCTCTGAAATGGTTTATTTTTCACTTGAAGACAGAGATAGTGGCGCACCTCATGACTTGCTCTTTAGCACTTCTTTGGTGCATAGGGCTAGTTTCTCAGTGAATAGCCACCATTGCTCTGCATTTTATAACATGTGTAAGAGATTGTTTCTTCAGCGTTTATACTCAATATCTTGGTTTTATTACCAATACAAATATTAAATTCCTCTACACACAGTGGTTTCTTTACTGTTGAACAATATAAGGTTTGAGAGATGACAAGGTCCTGGTTTTATTAAATTGTTCAGCTTTTATTCCATACATAGTGCATTATTGGGTTCAAAAGTTCTTGAATTCAAACACCATAAGAGTTATAGATCTCCTATCATTAGCTTTTCATAGAGCTGTTCAGAACATATCTCATACTCAATAGGAATTTTCACTGTAACTCCCCCTGAATTTAAGACATCGTCTACATGTCTCAGTTCTCTAGAGTTTTTCCCTCATACAAGAATGTCAAGGAGGCTTTATTTAGAGATAAGAAAGGAAGGGACGAGGTAAATGAACAGAGCAAGTTGATTTTAGATAGGGAAGTCTCCAAAAGAAGAGTATATAACACTGCTGCGTTGACCCAGCCTTATAACTGCGTTAACTCATCCATCAAGGCCGCTCATAGATGGGTTCTGTTTCCGAAAACAACTGATCACAGCGTCAACTCAGTCTCATTGTTGCGTCAACTCATTCAACCAGCCAGAGACACTTCACACCAGATTCTCAAAGAACAAGCTGTCGGGTGCGTTAACCCTATTTCCACACTGCGTTAACTCAACCAACCAACCAGCAATAACAACTCTGCACTTTGTTCATCATTTTGACACCAAGAAGGTAATCTGAAGCTAACTCCCCCTCAGACCATGCATGAATGAAATTGTACCAGCCAATAAAATGAGTATCATGCTAAAACTATATTCATTATGAATTTATTGATGGAAAGATAGACATACCAAGCACAGAAGACTAAGCTCCCCCTGAGTTTATGACAGATACACTTCAAACCAAGACAAGTTTAATCATTCATATTCTAGAAGATAAGTCAGGCACACAAATCAGGCATCCATATTATAATTGCACAGACCAAGCTCTCTTCTAAGATAAGAGAATCTATCATTGTTCAGAGGCTTGGTAAAAATATCGGCCAATTGAGATTGTGATTCAACAAATATGAGTTTAAAATTTCCTTTTATCACTTCATCTCTTAAGAAATGGTGTCTAATTTCTATGTGTTTGGTCCTAGAGTGCTGGATAGGATTTTTGGCCAGATTTATGGCACTTGTGTTATCACACAATATGGGGACACACCCAAGATCAGTTTGATAATCTTGGAGTTGGTGTTTGATCCACAACACTTGAGTACCACAACTCCCTGCAGCGACATATTCTGCCTCTGCAGTGGATAGTGCCACTGAGTGTTGTTTCTTGGAAGCCCAAGAAATCAAACATCCTCCCAAAAATTGGCAATAGCCACTCGTGCTTTTCCTGTCCAGTTTGCATCCAGCATAGTCTGCATCTGAATAGGATACAAGATCAAAAGAACAAGACGCAGGGTACCAAATCCCTAAATCTCGAGTTCCAGCAAGGTATCGAAAGATACGCTTGACAGAACTTAAGTGGGATTCTCTAGGATCAGATTGAAAACGAGCACACATGCATACACAAAATTGAATGTCTGGCCTAGATGCAGTAAGATAGAGGAGTGATCCAATCATACCTCGATATGTTTTTGCATCAACCTGTTTACCTGTCAAATCTGCATCCAAGTTTGTAGTGGTGCTCATAGGTGTGCTGATTGCTTTCAGATTTTCCATTTTGTATTTCTTAAGCAACTCAGAGATGTACTTTGCCTGGTTGATGAAACATCCTTCCTTGCTCTGAGTGATTTTCAGACCTAGAAAGAATTTAAGCTCACCCATTAGACTCATTTCAAATTCAGTGGTCATTAAGCTGGCAAACTCCTCACACATGCTGATTTTAGTGGAACCAAAAACTATATCATCAACATAAATTTGAACCAGAATAATATCTGAATTTCTTACCTTGGTGAACATAGTTTGGTCCACTTTACCTCTAGAGTAGCCTTTCTCTGTGAGGTACGAGCTGAGTCTATCATACCACGCTCGAGGTGCCTGTTTGAGTCCATAAAGAGCTTTGTCTAATCTGTACACATGGTTAGGATTTTCTGTGCATTCAAAACCAGGGGTTATTCAACATAAACTTCTTCCTTTATTGACCCATTTAGAAAAGCACTCTTCACATCCATTTGATGTAACATTATTCCATGACAGCAAGCATAAGCAAGTAATAATCTAATGGCTTCTAATCTAACTACTGGAGCAAAGGATTCCTCAAAGTCAATGCCAAATTCTTGATTATAACCCTGTGCTACCAGCCTAGCTTTATTCCTAACTACCATTCCATTTTCATTTTGTTTATTTCTGAAGACCCATTTAGTTCCAATTACAGAAAGTTCTTTGGGTCTTGGCACAAGATACCACACCTTTTTCCTTTTGAATTGATGTAATTCTTCATGCATTACGTTTATCCAATTACTATCTTTCAATGCTTCAGCAACATTTTTTGGTTCAATTTGAGAGACAAGGGCTAGATTATCCATTTCCTCAACACCTCTAAAATGAAATCTAGTTCTAACAGGTTCATGCAAGTTACCAATGACATTGGATAAAGGATGATCCCTTAGCATCCTGACATCGGTTAGAGAGTTACCTTCATTTATACCTGAATCACCATGGTGGGTTGATTCTGCATGATCATCATTTGGCCTTGTCTCTTCATCTTGGAGATTTTGTTCTTCCTTTTCTTTAAGGAAATTCCCTTCATCTTCATCCCTACATGATTCCTCAATCTTAGAATTTTCATTCATTTCATCAAACACAATATGAGGTGATTCTTCAACAGCATGTGTTTTTAGATTTAGGACTCTGTAGGCCCTAGAGTGACTAGAATATCCTAGAAGGATGGTAGGTTCACTTTTAGGTTCAAATTTGTCCAACGTCCGTTTGTCATTATTTTGAACAAAGCATTTTGATCCAAAGGCTCTAAAATAAGCAACAGAAGGTTTCTTACCCTTCATTAATTCATATGGAGTCTTTTTGGACTGAGGTCTTACCATTGCCATGTTCACAATATAACAAGCTGTATTTACCGCCTCTGCCCAGAACTTCCTTGGGAGTTGTCCTTCAATCAGCATAGTTCTTGCCATCTCCACAAGGGTTCTATTTCTTCTTTCCACAATCCCATTTTGTTCAGGAGTTCTTGGAGATGAGAACTTGTGTGAAATTCATGTGACTCTGCAAAAATCATCAAATTCAGAATTGTCAAATTCTCCTCCATGATCTGACAAGATAGATGAAATGGCAAACTTACCATCCTGTTGCACATTCTTGAAGAATGCTTGAAATTCTTCAAATGCATCATTCTTGTGAGTTAGAAAGAACACCCAAGTAAACCTAGAGAAATCATCCACTAGAACAAATCCATATTTATTTCCACTCACACTAGCTGTTCTAGTTGGTCCAAACAAATCCATATGAATGAGTTCAAAAGGTTTAGATGATTGAGTTTCAAGTCTGGACTTAAATGATTTTCTGGTGTGTTTACCTTGAGTGCATGCGCTACAAACTTTGTCATTTCGTTTAAATGATACATCTGGCAGACCTTTCACCATGTTAAACTTTGCTAACTTATGCAAGACGCTATAGCTAGCATGCCCTAGTCTGCGGTGCCACAGCCAAGCAAGTTCACTTTTGTTCACAGCAAGACACAGATTGTTATGTGCAGGGTCATATAAATCTACCACGTATATGTTGTTTATTCTTTTTCCAATGAATTTAACTTTATCAGAACTCATATCTAAAATGGTGCAAGTGTGATCATCAAACACAACTTTATTTCCTTTATCGCACAGTTGGCTTATGCTAAGTAGATTATATTCTAAGCCATCAACAAGTAACACATCATCAATGAAATTCGAAGGATTTTTACCTACCTTACCTTTTCCAATAATTTTCCCTTTATTGTTTCCACCAAATGTAACATGACCCCCGTCTTTCTCCATCAAGACACAAAATTTTGCTTTATCCCCCGTCATGTGCCTTGAGCAGCCGCTGTCAAGATACCACCTATTATGTACAGCTGCAAGACACTCCTGCAAAACACATTAAACAAGAGATTTTGGAACCCAGATATACTTGGGTCCCTTCAAACCATAGGACGTGTTCAGGTAGGATATCAAGCTCTTGGGGATCCATAGTTGCTGTTGTGAGGGTCTTTGATGTGGTAAGTTCAATGATTTGACAGACTTGTGATTATTCCTGTGCCATTGATAGTGATGACTCCATGAAGTATTAGGGAAATTTGACTTAAGGACTCTAGATGAATGCATGCTTCTTGGTTGATTGAGAGTTGAGTGCGTAGACCCTTTAGTGTTGCTGCGTTGACTCATCCACCTACCATATCTATCATGGGGGTTCTGGTACATGTACTGCGTTGACTCATGGTAGTGACTGCGTCGACGCATCTGAGTATTTCTGACCGAATGCCCTTTCTGAAAGGCTAGGTGCGTTGACGCCATGTGAGCAGTGCGTTGACGCGGTTGACTTCTACCACGCCTTAATCCTTCTGATCTTCTATAGGATTGCTGTTGGGTTGATGAATCAAATCTAGGATTCCTATATTGACCTGAAGAGGCATATTTGAATATAAATGTGCTCTTCTATTTCTTAAAATTCAATGTTGCCTTCCCTTTCTCATTTCCTTTTTCTTTTCTCATTTCATTAGATTGTTTTGATCCTTTCTCATTCTTCTCATCCTTTTTATTTTCATCCAATTGCCTCTCTTCAAATGTGTCCTTCCCAGAGACAAATGTCACCAATCTAGTTCCCAGTTCTTTCTTTTTAGTAGGATTGAATCCAAGCCCTTCTTTTCCAAAGTTGCACTTAATTCCCATAACAGCATCAAGGTTGTTTTTACCCTGTGTCATTTTTTCGAGGGATGCTTGTTTGCTTAGGTTCTCTTCCTCTAATTTCTTCAGATTTTCTTGAAGTTTTGCATTGACTCCACAAATGGCCTCATATTTCTCTTCAGTAATTTTTACTTCTTTTTCCAATTTCTGCATTCTTAATTTCAATTCATCATGCATCTTCAATAGAAAATCATTTTCTCTCTTTATTTTAATTAGCTGTCTCTTATACTCATCTTTTTCTTCCAAGTCCCTTTTTAGACACACGATTTCAGCATCTAGTGTTTTGACTCTTTCATTCAAATCATCTTCTGGACTGGTTTGAGTTTTCTTTTTCTTTAGATATTTATTTTCCTTTTTAACATCTTCATACTTATCCAGCAATTCATTAAAAGCTTCTTCCCAATCATCATAGGAGAAGTCTGCAAAGGGAGAGGTTACCTCGACTTGATCATCACCATTTGCCATGAAGCACATTTTCACCTCGCTTTCTTCTTCAGAGGTGCTTTCTTCATCTTCATCTTTTTCTTCATCACTCCAAGTGCTTACCATGGCCTTGGGCTTTTTATTTCTCCACTTTGACTGTGTCTTTTTCACATTCTCAGGACACTCTGACTTGATGTGTCCTTGTTTCCTGCATTTGTAGCAAACAACTTTATCAGATTTCTTAGGATTATCTGGCTTGAGTTTTGAGCTAGTTCTTACCTGATATCCTTTATATCTATCAGTCTTACCTCCCTTTCTTAAGAATTTTCTGAATTTTCTAGTAAGCATGGCTATTTCACTTGAGTCATCATCAGATGAAGGTGACTGACTATCATCTGAGCTTTCCTTGCTGCTGGAACCAGCCTTCAATGCAAGGGGTTTTTTCTTCTTCATGTCCTCATCTGTTCTTTTTAAGTTTAGTTCATAAACCATAAGAGAACCTATTAGCTCGTCTGGTTTGGTGGTGGGAAGGTTCCTTGATTCCTCAACGACCGTGGCTTTGGTATGCCAGATTGGAGTTAGGGATCTAAGAATCTTCCTAACTACCTCATAGTCACTGTAGATCTTTCCCAAACCTTTAAGACCATTCACAAGAAGAGTTAGTCTAGCATACATTTCAGATACACTTTCCTCAGGTTTCATCCGAAAAGATTCATATTCTGAAATTAACATGTTAGCTTTTGTCTCTCTTACCTCTGAGGTACCTTCGTAGATTACCTCGAGTCTATCCCACATTTCTTTTGCGCTGGAGCATGAGGATACACGCGAGAATTCCTTGGGATGGAGTGAGCACTGCATAATGTTCATGGCTTGCCAATTTATGTTTGACTTTCGAATTTGCTCCTTCACCCAGATTTCTTCATCGCCTTCAATTTGGTATGGCCCTTTGCTCACTACTCTCCAGATTTCATGATCCTGCGCTCTTAAAAATACTTGCATGCGATTTTTCCAGTACGAATAATTAGTCCCATCAAAAAATGGTGGCCTATTCACTGCATACCCCTCAGGCATGAGTCCTCTGTTCTCCATTAGTTCTCTCTAGGCTGTGAAACCTTTGCAAGAGAGCATGGCGCTCTGATACCACGTGTTGGATCGAGAGGACGGTCAAGCTAGAGGGGGAGGGGGTGAATAGGTTGACCTTATAAAAATTATAGTAGAGCAATTTGCAACAGAAGCACCACACCTAGATGATTAATTGAAACACTGAACCAAGCCAATTAGAGAGCGTGCCTATCATGCATCTAGCGAGGAACAATTGCGAAGATTAAACCAAACCACACAAGAGACCGCAATTTTAAGGTGGTTCGGTCACCCAATGGAGACCTACGTCCACCTCCCCACTCAACCAGTGAGGAACCCTGCTGAGCTTCACAGCTTTGCTAAACCGAGGAAGTAATTCCTCTATACTGTTGACTACCCCAACAGAAGACAACGAGGAACAAATCCTCAGATCCGCTGTCAAACAGCTTGAAGGCACACAGCCTTAACACCCCTGATCTCAGCACAGCCCGCTGAATCAGAATCACCCTCTCTTCACTAAATCCAGTGAAGGAGAGGAATACAATGTTCAAAAAACAATAGGAAAACTAAAAGATAAGAAATCAAACTTCAGCACTTGGACGCAGCGGAATTTAGATCACCAACAGAGAGATCCATGTCCATACGCATGAGCTTCGATCCTTGAATCTCCTCCGTCTGGAATGTAGAAGAGTCTTGGTGGAGCGATGATCTTCTGATCTGACTTTTCAGCAGCCTTCGTCCAGTTCTGCTCTCAGCCTCTCTCGTTCTGTTGTTCGCCTCTATCGTTCTGCTCTTCGCCTCACTTATTCTTCTACACTTTTTCCTCTCCTATGTATTTCTTTTCTTCTCGGGTGAACCTATTTTGTGGTCTTCCCACGCACAAAATAGTTCACGTGAGGCAGGTGGGCCACCACCCTGATTTTCTGGTTATCCTTATGATTGCTCACGTGGGGAACCTTCTGGAGTGGTAGAAGTTACGAAACCTTATCCGCTTGTGGCTGATGTGGCAAATAATGACTGAAGGTGGGATCCACTTATCGTGCTCTGCAGCTTGGATTAGATGGCGTCGACCCTCTTGCCCCAAGGAGTTAACGCACCCTTCTTCTAGCTTCAGGTTTCATGCTGAGTGCGTTGACGCAGGATGCAGCTGCGTCCACTCATTAGTTGCACTTTAGTCAGTTGTGGCAATCCATCGTACTGCAGCGTCGACTCATCGAACTGCAGCGTCGACGCTGCCAAGGTACTCCAGAGGCTACAACAAGGAATGCTTGAACTATTGCGTTCACGCTACTTGATCAAAGCGTTGACGCATCAGAGTATTCCAGTAAGCCATTGGCTTTCCCTTTGTGACTGCTGCATCGACGCAGCTCTATCTTGGCGTTGACGCAGTGGAACAACTTGTGAAGATATTGGTGAAGGCTTCTTCGACTGTAGCGTGGACGCTGTAAGCTCCCAGCGTCGACCCTGTTCCTTTCTAGCCCAAGGATGAAATCAAGTGAAAGCATTTATTGAATCAAACTTTAATTCATCATTGAATTGAATACATCATTCATATCTCATGGTTGTCATCATCAAAACCAGGGGCACAACAGTTCCTCTATGCAGCTGGGCATGGGGTCCCAACAGAAGCTCTATGTGAACATTTTCAACACTCTTCCCAGACAATTAGTTTTTATGTGAATCGTGTTATTAACACATTGGCGTCTCTAATGTCGGAATTCATACAACTACCCACACATACCGGTGAATGTCATCCCTTCATTCGTGGTAAGGAAAGATTCTACCCTTTCTTCAAGGTAATTACACACTACAATCATCTATTTCACCATTTCAGCCTTATGGGAAATAGATTTTCTAAGAATTGTCATGTCATGTCTATGTTATATGTAGGATGCACTTGGAGCAATTGATGGAACGCATGTCCCGGCAACCGTATCTGTTGAAGACCAAGGACGTTTTCGCAATCGAAAGCAATGTATATCCCAGAATGTGATGGCTGTTGTAGGGTTTGACATGCTATTTCAATATATTTGTGTAGGTTGGGAAGGGTCGGCTGCCGACATGAGAGTGTTGAAATGGACATTGGAGGAAGGAGGCTTCACGGTGCCAAATGGCAAGTACTACCTAGTGGATGCTGGATATGCAAACACAAGCTCTTTCCTCGCACCATATCGAGGGCAGCGATACCATCTTGCAACCTTCCGAGGTCGAGGACATATGCCATATGCCAACAAGAAGGAGAAATTCAATCATCGCCATGCTCAGCTACGCAATGTAGTCGAACGGGCATTTGGCGTTTTGAAGATGAGGTTCCAAACTCTGCGAGAGGGAAATAATTATCCGTGGCCTGTACAAAAGAAGATAGTCATTGCATGTTGTGTGGTCCAAAATTTTATTCGACGTCAGCAAGGTTATGATTGGTATTTTAATAGGGTTGGTTCAGATGATGTGGGGGTTGACGATGTGGGAGATGATGAGATTCCCAACAACATTAATGTCAACAACTTGGATGTGGCAGCAGGGGAAGTGTTGAGGAACCAAATTGCGGATGATATTTGGGGCCTCAATTGATGGGATGAAATTATTAGGCCTATTGGGACTCTAAGTTACATTGTACCTTCTTCTTTATGTTCTTGTATGTTCTCATCATGCACTTAATATTTCTATCTGAACACTGCTAGCTTCCTTCTTGTTATTATGCACTGCGGTTTCTACAATGAGGTAAACCCTCCCATGTCTTATCTTGTATCTGAGACCCACTCCAAATTTTCGATTATATAACCGTTGGGAAGAAAGTGACATTCGATGCAGGCTTCCAGAAGGTATTTTCTCATTATTATTTCCTATACAAAATTAATTTTGTAGTATGTCATACCCCCTATCTTAAATTGCTGTGGACTTCTCTGTATGGACTGACCCGACCTTCCTTATTTGTAGGCTTCCTTTCAACCAAGTAATTAATTACTTGGCCAGGTAAGTGTGAGGGCAATGATGAGATTCAATGGTCTGAGGGAAGGTTGGATGGCCTTGCAAATAAGGCAACCCCTTTCACTGTGATGCCCAAAATGATTGTATCTGAGCCCCACTCAAACTTTCTAATGCTATCTGTGTTGGGAAGAAAATGGCAGTCGATGGAGACTTCCTGAAGGTATATTCCTCTAACCTCTTTTGTATTAGCTATACCCAAATACTGTCGATACCTTAGGTAGTATGTTATTGCTCCTTTATTCAATTTGCTGTGGAGTGGAATGTATGGACTGACCACCTTCTGGCTTTCCAGGCTTCTGTTCAACCAAGTAATTATGTACTTGGCCAGGTAAGCATGAGGGCAATGATGAAACATTTGAGCTGAGAGAAGGTTGGATGGCCTTGCAAGTAAGGCAACCCCTTCCACTGTGATGCCCAAAATGACTGTACCTGAGCCCCACTCAAACTTTCCAATGCTATCTGTGTTGGGAAGAAAATGGCAGTCGATGGAGGCTTCCCACTATGAACAGCCCATGTTTTTCATGGAGTAAAGGAAATTCTTCCGTAAAATAGATGGTATGATTTCCCTATTAGCAGTATACCAGATTGTTTTAAAATGGTAGATGCATTGAACCTTTTCTTATGATCTGTCGGTGACATTTTAATATCTGTTTCTCTGCAGTTGGCCATGGTGATTCAAGAAGCACTTCGGCTCTACCCTCCAAAATATTGTCATTCCCCTGCATTTAGATTGTTGTTATAGTCATTAATTTGATGATTGTTGTGGCTTACAGTTACATTGTTACTAAGATCTCATTATTATGACAAATGGGGTTGCCACCAGGTTTGCATCTCTTATATTTATCAAATTTGATTGGCAGAAGGCCTTGATATCTTTTTTTACTATGACATCTGGGGAGTTTTAAATGTAAGCATCAGGTCACAGGAGTATATGCTCACTTGTGTGGTGGTTCTTCATACATGCTCTTGTATAGACACCTGGGCGTGGGACTCACTTTCAGGTACAATGTGTATATGTCCACTTGGGGGGTGGGTCTTCATACATGTTGTGTTGCTTGGTACACTCTGTACCTCAGAAAGGGAAAAATGGTCTTAGTTTTATACAAGGTACAGATTTTGGATGCATGTTTATCTGTTTGAATGAGATGCATAATGTAGCGCTCGTGCCTTAGCGGATTCTTAGCAGTTCGGATCTAGGCTTTGTCCTGATCGTTTTGGCTATTTTTGTGGATTTTTAGGCGTTTGTTTGGCATTTATCGGAATTTATTTAAGGTTAATGGCAATTAGGGTTAAGTTTTTAAAATAATAATAATAATTTATATATATATATATATATATATATCTCCCCATCGATTTCTCTCTCCCTCACTCGTTCTCCCTCTTTCTCTCTCTCCCTCTCGCGATCTCTCCGCCCCCACTCTCTCGGTCTTGGTCCGGACGGCCGAGGATCGAGGCGCGGGAGGTGTTGTTGGAACCGGCTCGTCGCGAGGAATGCGTAGACGCTGACCTCGTCGTGGTTCGTGGGACGTGGAGGTGAGACAGGGCGGGAGGAGCCGCGGTGACCCGTTGCTTGCATGCGGCCCAAATCCGGTTTTCATCGCGATTAAGGTAGGGGGATGGAATCCTCGCCTCGCTAGGATTGCATTGGCAGAGCATGCACGTCCATCCGACGTCGTTTTCTTTAATTTCCATGCAAAATTCCATGTTAGTGTAATTTAGGCTAAATCCTTGAAAATCACTCCATGGGCATTGTTTTTATGTTTTGATGCATGAATTAGTTGTAGAATGTTGTGGTTTGACAGGTTTTACAGGTTTTTCACGTTTCCCCATCGATCCGGCTCGACCGGGAGGGGGTTTGGTTTTGACCGTTTCGATTTAAGCTCCCAGCTGGTGTGACGGTTCTTCCAGAGGCCGTCACACTGTAACGGCCCTTGTGGGGTGCGTTACGGCTATGTGACGGCCCACTGTAGGGGCGTCACACTTGGTGTGGCGGTCATCTGCTAGACCGTCACATGACCGTTACTTGACCGGTTTGACCGTTGACTTCGTATGGCGGTTGGCCTAACGGCCTGTCGGGCGGCCGTCAGGGCGTTGTAACGCGCCTCTGGGAGCGCGTTACGTTCTGTTAGAACGCTGTGGTTTTATTTTTTAGCCTCGGGCGGGTGTAACGGTCCCGGGGAGGCGCGTTACGTCCGTGTAACGCCCCTGCCCTGGCGCGTTACAGCCCTTGTAACGCCCCCGTCCTCGACCATTACAGCCCTTGTAACGCCCCCGTCCTCGACCGTCACAGCCCTTGTGACGCTCCTTCCCTTGGCCGTCACACTCTGTGACGCGGCAGCCCTAGACCGTTACATTCCTTTGGGTTTAAATAGCATGCATGGTCAATTTCTAATTCATTCCATGTTGTATATATGCCATGTTTAGGTTGTTTTGTGACCTATGGATTATTAGTAGATCCCGATGGAATTGCTTTCTCTTTTCTTGTGATGGAACCACTAGTCGTAGCCCAGCGACCGAGCGTGTCGTCCCACCCGGGAGAGGTGGAGGGGTGTTCCCGAGGAACGGTTTGTAAGCTAGTTACCGTGGGCCCCTGCGGTTACCGTTGCGTCCAACGGGAGGGGAAAACTAGCTAGAGGCCTGGCTCTAGGCAGGAGTCAGTGTGTGCACACGTGGTCGGAGACTTGGACTGGCACTGACGAGTGTCGCTCTGACTAGTACTTAGTTTGGTCCTGTTACGCCTCTCGCTTGTCGCGAGCCAGACTTGCGAGTTGCCGAGACGCAGTGTAAGTCGTTAGGGGACGCGTCTAGTCTTGTTCTTCTAGTGGGTTGTTCCGTCTCTCACTTCACTTGGTTAGCAGTGGTTTATTCTATTGGTAGATTTATTTCATGCTGTTATTTATTTATTAAATTGTGCATCTACCTTATTATTTAAATGCATGCTCTAATTGCTTTTATGTTTGCCTGCTTGTCTGTTTAGTTTGGGGTAGGGATCCGCGTGACCCCTACTGAGTCTGGCTGTGACTCACCCTTCCTTCTTTCAGGTGAGCCGCCCCAGTCGTCCGTCGGTTCTGCTCGTGGTTGTGTCGAGCGTCGTTAGAGTGCCAGCTGTGTTGATTTGTCTTTTGTTCTGTTGTGCCGGGGTATGCCCCGTGTAGTTGTACAGTGGACCTCTTTTTATTGAAAAATCTGGACTATTTTATATATTCTACCACTCTGATATTTTAATTGCTTCCGCACTTATTTATTAATTGATGTCCCAATTAATATTGCACGCCTGCAGTCCCAATTCGTTATGCAACTCCTCAGCAAACTCCTTTAACCCTTCAGGGGCCTCATCAGCCTCTTGGGTGGCTTCCCCAATTCTTGGTATCGGTGTATCGATTTCATCGGTATATCGGTATCCGGAGCTCTGGGTCGTCACAGTTGGTATCAGAGCTATGTTGGGGATTTGTATTAGGAATTGGAACTCGCGCTGGTCCAGAGCTTGTCCACTGTGTTGTCTGTTACTGGCTTAGGATGTTTCTTGTGATTACTGATGGCTTTCCGTTATCGTGTGTTTCCTAGGTTCAAGATGTTGCCTTGTGGATGGAAGAAAGCTCGGGCTCCTCGGGAGGAGAGTGGCACTTCCTCTGCCCCAGCTGTGCCAGCTTCTGTTAACCCTGCTCCGCGTGAAGAAGTGTCTGGTGGCCGTGGTAGAGCGTTGAAGGAATTTCTGCTGTTCCACCCACCGACTTTCGAGGGTCAATCAGATCCGGAAGTAGCTAGATCGTGGCTCGATGCCACTGTGTGCGTGTTCCAGTCGATAGAGTGCGCGGATGATGAGTGAGTCATGTTGGCTACTTATCAGCTTCAAGGTACCGCACGCACGTCGTGGACTGCAGAGTGGGAGGTTACCTTCTGTTCCCGTCCGCTTTGGCAAATCACTTGGGCTGAGTTCGTTGCTGCTTTCGAGCGTGCTTACACTCCAGTCTGTCTCAAGTTAGCGAAGATGTACCAGTTTCTGGAGCTGACGCAAGGTGACATGACTGTGTTGTAGTACCGAGATAAGTTCATCGAGTTGGGCAGGTACGCGCCCCATATTTTTGCTGATGAAGCTATGAAGACTCAGCAGTTTCTGCGCGGACTGAAAGCGGAATTGAGCCTGCCGTTGTTTGCTACCCGAGTGTCTGAGTTGGATTCAGCATACTAGGCAGCTGTTGCAGTGGAGATGGAAATGGCGAGGACTTGAGGGCTTTCTCAGGCAAGAATGGTGCAGCCGACTGTGCAGTTTCAGCCAACTTACCAGCCGTCTGTCCCAAGAGTTCCTTCTGCCGTTCCTGCTGTCAGCAGTGTTTCTTCTTTTTCCGACTCCCACTTCCGACAATTCAAGAATAAGAAGTCGAAGAGGAAGTTTGAGCATTCGGCGCCTTCCGATCCGAGTCAGTTGTCCGTTCCTTCTGTTCGACCACGTCAAGATTTTTCCAGTGGTCAGCAGTGTCCGTGTTTGAGGTGTAGTGGCAGTCATCCAGGCGTGCCGTGTTCCGTGCCAATCGTCTATTATCGCTGTGATCAGCCGGGTCATGTGGTTCAAGACTGTCCGCTGAAGTCGACGCCAGTACAGTTTTCGCAGTTTACCCAGCCGCAGCGGCCTCAGTTTCATCTTCCTCCGCCGCCTCAACCTCAGCCGTCTTACCTACCTGCTCCAGTTCCTTCCCAACAGTCTTCTGCATCCAGTCGCCCTCCGAGAGGCAGGGTCACTCACATCACTCATGCAGAAGTTGTGGCAGCTAATCTGGTAGAAGGTACGGTTTTGATTTTCAGTCGTCCAACTCATGTTCTTTTCGATTCTGGCGCTACTCATTCTTTTGTGTCCAAGGATTTTCTTGCTCGCATCGAGGAGCCGATGACTGAAGTGTCCTGTAACTTGCTCGTGGAGTTACCCTCTAGAGATTTCATGTCCACTCCGGTGTGCCTGAAAGATTCTCTTATTGTCGTCAGCAATCGGCCGATGCCTGTGAAACTTTATGCATTGAAGTTGGCCGAATATGACGCTATTCTAGGCATGGACTGGCTGGAATTGTATAGTGCCGTGGTTGACTGCAGATACAAGTGCGTCTATTTTATACCACGTGGAAAGTCAGCCTTTTATTTTCAAGGTATGCTTTAATTTTGCAGTTGCCTCCTTTCGCCTTCTTTTTAAATTTCGGAGATGAAATTTCTTTAAGGGGGGAGGGACTGTAGCGCTCGTGCATTAGCGGATTCTTAGCAGTTCAGATCTAGGCTTTGTCCTGATCGTTTTGGCTATTTTTGTGGATTTTTAGGCGTTCGTTTGGCATTTATCGAAATTTGTTAAGGTTAATGGCCGGTCCCAAGCCCGGATGAGAAAAGAGGAGGGTTTGCGTTAGGTCGACAGCCAGCAGTAAAATTTTGTCACATCTCCAACATGAATTCTGATCCAAATACATTATGTGCTAATGCTAGGGCGTTCCCCGTAAGCGACGCGTTACATCGAAACCCGGATGGAATGACAAGTGAGCAAGGGCTAGCTAGGGCGTTCCCCGTAAACGACGGGTTACATCGGAACCCGGATGGATTGACAAGTGAGCAAGGGCTAGTTAGGGTGTTCCCCGTAAGTGACGCGCCGTAATGGCGCCTGATTGCGGTGTCAAATAGACAAGGGTTCTCGTGTGGGGTTGGACGCACACGGGTAAAGAAGCAAGTCCAAAAACATAGGATCCGTCTAGCTACTTGGAATATAGGAACTTTAACGGGTAAGAGTTTAGAATTAGTTAAGTTAATGAAGGACAGGAGGATTAACATAGCTTGCCTACAAGAAACTAGGTGGAAAGGACATAAAGCTAAAGACATTGATGGATATAAAATTTGGTATACGGGTAATAATAATTCTAGAAATGGTGTCGCTATAATAATAGATAAAAACTTAAAAGACAGAGTTGTGGAAGTAAATAGATTGGGGGATAGACTATTGTTAATTAAACTTATCTTAGGTGATGATACTTTGAATATAATTAGTGCATATGCACCTCAAGTAGGATTAGAAGAGAGCATTAAAAAGTAATTTTGGGAGGCTATTGATAGTTTGATCCAAAATATCCCTAGTGAAGAGAGAATCTTTATTGGAGGGGATCTTAATGGTCATGTGGGTAAAGATAATAGAGACTATGAGAGGATTCATGGAGGGCTTGATTTTGGCAATAGAAATGATATGGGTAACACTATTCTTGATTTTGCTATGGCCTATGACCTAGCAATTACTAATACCTTCTTTAAGAAGAGGGACGAACACTTAATAACGTACAAGAGTGGAACACATATAAGTCAAATTGACAATTTTCTTATTAGGAAGGTCGATAGAGTTTTATGTAAAGATTGTAAAGTTATTCCTGGTGAGAGTCTAACCCCTCAACATAGGTTGTTAGTAATGGATGTCACTATCCCTAAATTTAAAAGAAAGATCATTATAAATAATTATTCCAAGATTAAATGGTGGAATTTAAAAGGTAAAAGTTTAGAAATATTTAAAAATTATCTATTAAAGGAAAATATTTAGAATTTAGAACAAGAAACTAATGTAATGTGGAATAATGTTACAAATTATATAACGAGGGTTGCAAAACAACTCGTAGATGAATCTAAAGGTAAAAAGAATTTAGAAAAGGAGACTTGGTGGTGGAGTGAGGAAATTCAAAATATCATTAGAGTAAAAAAAGAATGCTTTAAAGTTTGGCAAACTAACAAAAATGATCAAACCCTAGAAGCCTATAAAATCGCTAAAAATAGAGCTAAGAAAATAGTTAGCGAAGTTAAATCAAAGGCATTTGAAGATTTATATAATAAATTAGGAACCCGAGAGGGTGAAAAGGACATATTTAAACTTGATAAATTAAGAGAAAGGAAAACTAGAGATTTAGATCATGTTCGGTGCATTAAATGTGAAGATCAAAGGGTTTTAACTAAGGATCTTGAGATTAAAGGGAGGTGGCATAGCTATTTTCAGAAGTTACTTAATGGAGATTTCATCAATGATTTATCTTTAGAAGGTACCCAAGAGTCCACAATATTTGATAAATATCAATATTTCAGGCGTATTAAGATGTCAGAAGTGGATGATGCTTTAAGAAAAATGAAAGTGGGTAAGGCCTTAGGACTAGATGGCTTACCTATTGAAGTATGGAAAGGCCTAGGAGATATTGGTATTTAGTGGCTAACTAAATTTTTTAATAAAATTTTAAAGGAACGGAGAATGCCAGAAGTTTGGAGAAAAAGTGTTGTAGTTCCTTTCTATAAAAATAAAGGAGATATTCAAAGTTGTAACAATTATCGTGGAATTAATCTTATGAGTCATACTATGAAACTTTGGGAAAGAGTAATTGAAAAACGCCTCCGATGTATAACTACTGTATCGGAAAATCAGTTTGGTTTTATGCCAAATAGATCTACTACAGAAGCTATTTTCTTACTACGGTAGCTAATGGAGAAGTATAGAGAGATGAGAAAAGACTTGTATATAGTTTTTCTTGATTTAGAGAAGGCGTACGATCGAGTACCGAGAAAATTGATTTGGTGGACATTAAGAAAGAAAGGAATCTCTCAAGGATATGTTGATTTGATTAAGATATGTACGACGTCGCTATTACTAGTGTTCGAACTATTGCTGGGGAGACTGGTGAATTTCCCGTTTCTATAGGTTTGCATCAAGGTTCTGCACTAAGTCCGTATCTCTTTGCCTTAGTTATGGATGAAGTAACTAAACAATTGCATGAGGATATCCCTTGGTGTATGTTTTTTGCAGATGATATTATTTTAATTGATGAGAGTATTGATGCTCTAAATGCTAAGTTAGAGCGTTGGAGACTTGCCTTGGAGTCTAAAGGTTTTAAAATTAGTAGGAGTAAGTCAGAGTTTATGCACTGTAATTTTAGTAATGGGAGAGTGGTTCAGGAAGACATGGTTCTCATTGATGGACATAACATTCAGAAGAGTAGTAGCTTTCGATACTTAGGGTCTATCATATAAGAGAATGGGGAGATTTATGATGACGTTACACATAGGATTAAGGCAGGCTGGTTAAGATGGAGAAGTGCATCAGGTGTCCTTTGTGATCGTCGTATGCCTGTGAAACTCAAAGGGAGGTTTTATAGAACGGCTGTGAGACCTGCTTTGTTATATGGTACCGAGTGTTGGGCAGTACGAAAGGAACACATCCACAAAATGTGTGTAGCAGAGATGAGGATGTTGAGATGGATGTGTGGCAAGACTAAGAAAAATAAGATTAGGAATGAGCGTATCCGTAAGGACTTAGGGATAGCTCCAATTGATAGTAAAATGAGAGAAAATAGACTCAGGTGGTTTGGACATGTGTGTCGTCGCCCTAACTCAGCGCCGGTTAAAAGATGTGACCAAATCTTAGTGGATGCTAGTAAAAGAGCTCGGGGAAGGCCTAAAATGAGATGGTGCAATGTTATTAGGAAGGACATTAGTTTTTTGGGTTTAAATACGAATATTGCACTTGATAGAAATCTTTGGCGGAACAGGATTCATGTAGCCGACCCCAATTAATTGGGATAAGGCTCTGATGATGATGATGATGATGATGATGTTTAAGGTTAATGGCAATTAGGGTTAAGTTTTTAAAATAATAATAATAATTTTAATATATATATATATATCTCTCCCCATCGATTTCTCTCTCCCTCACTCGTTCTCCCTCTTTCTCTCTCTCTCTCCCTCTCGCGATCTCTCCGCCCCCACTCTCTCGGTCTTGGTCCGGACGGCCGCGGATCGAGGCGCGGGAGGTGTTGTTGGAACCGGCTCGTCGCGAGGAATGCGTAGACGCTGACCTCGTCGTGGTTCGTGGGACGTGGAGGTGAGACAGGGCGGGAGGAGCCGCGGTGACCTGTTGCTTGCATGCGGCCCAAACCCGGTTTTCATCGCGATTAAGGTAGGGGGATGGAATCCTCGCCTCGCTAGGATTGCATTGGCAGAGCATGCACGTCCATCCGACGTCGTTTTCTTTAATTTCCAAGCAAAATTCCATGTTAGTGTAATTTAGGCTAAATCCTTGAAAATCACTCCATGGGCATTATTTTTATGTTTTGATGCATGGATTAGTTGTAGAATGTTGTGGTTTGGCAAGTTTTACAGTTTTTCCACGTTTCCCCGTCGATCCGGCTCGACCGGGAGGGGGTTTGGTTTTGACCGTTTCGGTTTAAGCTCCCAGCTAGTGTGACGGTTCTTCCAGAGGCCGTCACACTGTAACGGCCCTTGTGGGGTGCGTTACGGCTGTGTGACGGCCCACTGTAGGGGCGTCACACTTGGTGTGGCGGTCATCTGCTAGACCGTCACATGACCGTTACTTGACCGGTTTGACCGTCGACTTCGTATGGCGGTTGGCCTAACGGCCTGTCGGGCGGCCGTCAGGGCGTTGTAACGCGCCTCCGGGAGCGCGTTACGTTCTGTTAGAATGTTGTGGTTTTATTTTTTAGCCTCGGGCGGGTGTAACGGTCCCGAGGAGGCGCGTTACGTCCGTGTAACGCCTCTGCCCTGGCGCGTTACGGCCCTTGTAACGCCCCCGTCCTCGACCGTTACAGCCCTAGTAACGCCCCCGTCCTCGACCGTCACAGCCCTTGTGACGCTCCTTCCCTTGGCCGTCACACTCTGTGACGCGGTAGCCCTAGACCGTTACATTCCTTTGGGTTTTAATAGCATGCATAGTCAATTTCTAATGCATTCCATGTTGTATATATGCCATGTTTAGGTTGTTTTGTGACTGATGGCTTATTAGTAGGTCTCGATGGAATTGCTTTCTATTTCCTTGTGATGGAACCACTAGTCGTAGCCCAGCGACCGAGCGTGCCGTCCCACCCGGGAGAGGTGGAGGGGTGTTCCCGAGGAACGGTTTGTGAGCTAGTTACCGTGGGCCCCTGTGGTTACCGTTGCGTCCAACGGGGGGGAACTGGCTAGAGACCTGGCTCTAGGCAAGAGTCAGTGTGTGCACACGTGGTCGGAGACTTGGACTGGCACTGACGAGTGTCACTCTGACTAGTACTTGGTTTGGTCCTGTTACGCCTCTCGCTTGTCGCGAGCCAGACTTGCGAGTTGCCGAGACGCAGTGTAAGTCGTCAGGGGACGCGTCTGGTCTTGTTCTTCTAGTGGGTTGTTCCGTCTCTCACTTCACTTGGTTAGCAGTGGTTTATTCTATTGGTAGATTTATTTCATGTTGTTATTTATTTATTAAATTGTGCATCTGCCTTATTATTTAAATGCATGCTCTAATTACTTTTATGTTTGCCTACTTGTCTGTTTAGTTTGGGGTAGGGATCCGCGTGACCCCTACTGAGTCTAGCTGTGACTCACCCTTCCTTCTTTCAGGTGAGCCGCCCCTGTCACGCCCCGATGCGGAATCTCGGGACGTACGGTTAGGGGCAAGCGAGCAATAATTCCGAACCATTGCAAACCATTGCACAAAAGGTTGGAAAGGATAATAATCAGAGTTTTATTGATAATAAAGTTGAGTACACTGGTTAGAACAACTACATCCAAATAATAAGTAAAATACTAGAACAATCTCTCACTAATACTAAGGGTACAAACTGACTCAATAAACTAAAACTATCTCTCGATATCACTCCAGTCCATTCCCGACAAGTTCATCACCTGGAAAGAGGGGAAAAGTAGGAGTGAGCTAAACGCGCTCAGTAGATAACCACAAACAGGTTTACGTAATTAACCATTGATTTCTAATTTATATGAAATGCAGTAAATAAAGAATGACGATACGATAAAAGAAACAATGTAAAAGATATCTTGCAAGGTCAAGAAATATAACAATTTACCAAGTAATGAACAAGTAAAGTAACAGTAGATAATTTGGCCAGCAAGTATGTTACACATGTAACCAAGTAAATACGCACGAGTCAAGTAACAAGAGTTTGTCATAGACGTAACATGTCAAGTCAAGTATTCGGGTGCAATGCCTCACCCTGTCATAAACATCCCAATGGGCTCAATATCTTTTCGGGCGCTCTCCCCAGGACCAGACCGGGCCCTTATGATGCGTTGTCATTTCATTTCAATTGGATCACCGATCCCCCGTCTAGACATAGTCAATTATGGCCAATATAATCAGATGAATTTCTGTCGGGTACAAGATGTAAAGGACGACACTCGCTCCTTTGATTCAAGAGTATAACCACGATGAAAAACCCAAAACAAGGTAGTCGTACGGCAAACACCGGGCCGTACTCACATGAGTAACGAGTCACGGGGCCAAGAATGAACGGTTGACAGTAAGCCGTTCGAGAGAGAGAAGTAAGTTCCGAAGAACGAATATACGAACCATTCGGGTCGTATTTTAAGAAATACGGTTCAAGAGAATCCGTATTAAGCATAACGATAATATCTAATTATAAGATAATTTATGCAAAATAGTCACCGGGTTGCCAATAACAATTAAACCAACCAATTTCAGTTTAATGTCCATTGATCAATTCCGGGCTCAAATATGACCGAAGATTATCCAAGGGTAATCGGTCAATTAATCAAGTTAAAACAATAGTCATGATGTAACCGTAATTTACCACGGTAAAAATGTTCTACGGTAAAAATGTAAAGTTTACCGGATGGAGTGTCCGGCTAATTGGTCAAAGACTTGCCATAAGTCGGCCAGTAATTTTCTGGTTTACAGTAATTTACAGAAATTACCTATGGTAAAGTTTAGCTATTTACCATACTTATTCAATTTATCCAAAGTTACAAGTGAATTTCAATGATTTTCACTTTAAACAATTTATCAAAATAGATATTGCAAATAACAGAAATTTACTCATGTCATTATCTGTTATTTATGTGGATTGTCAATTTTTACTAATTAACATTGTTAAATGGGTCAAATAGCAAAAAAATCAGTTTTCTAGAAGTTAAACGGATGACAGTGGGCCGTTAAACCTACTGGCTGTAAAACGGTTATCATTGGGCCGTTTTATACAAGGCGGGCGGTTCTAATTGGGCCGTTTGTATAAGTCGGGCGGGCAGTTCTGAGCCGTCTAAGAGAGAAAGCGGTCCGATTGGAACCGTTAATCCCTGTAACACGGGAACAGCGAAACAGAAGCATAAATCCGGCGTTTAAAGCTTCAATTCATGCATTTGAGTACGTAAATAAATGGAAAAGCATGGTTTCTACAAGCTAACATGATGCCCTTTCATTCCATTTATCAAATTCAAGGTTTGTGCCATGGTTACCTACCTTAACCGATGAAATAAGGAAAGATGAATGGGGAAGAAGATGAACAGTAGACTTGCAGAGCTTCTTCACAGCAGCAAGAACCCTTTTGTGTTTAAGAAATGTTTAAGGGGGCTTCCTCTACTTATAGGTTTGGAAGAGGAGTGTTTAATCTTCACACACGGTTTGGTCAGAGCCGTAAAATCCTTTGCATTGTTGACAACGTGTTTCTACCAACCAAAACACGGTTTCACGTGTTTCTCAAGGTAAGGTTAGCCTAATCTAAGCCTAATCCAAAAGATTAAGGAATGGTTAACTAAAACCTCAATTTCATATTACTAAATGATTTTTAATGAATTGGACCCAAAAGATAAAATTACTAATCAAGACATGCTCTTTCATAATATGATTTTTATGGAATTTTATCACGAGGTTTATTGTTAATCTCCCAATCTTAAGATTAAAATAATAATTTAACCCAATGTTCAACGGTTTAGTCGATAGAGAGAGTTTCTGATTTTTACCGATGAAACTTCAGAAGACAAAGTTGCTAAGAAAAATACCCTCTATCAGATGTGATTTTTACAGATTTTTCTAAGGTAGTTATATTTTCGTATGAATAGTGTTTTCCGCGTTTTTAAGTCAGGCTTAAATCACTGATTAAGCCATGTAAATGATTTTATTAGGGTCAAGTACAGAAGACCAAAGTGTTTACCATGGTCTTTACTAATTAACTACCATTTTTTGAAATTTTTATATGATAGTCAAAAAATTTACTATTTACTATTTACCACAGTCACTATTCAACATTTACTATTTACGAAATTTAATATTTGTACAGAAACTCGGGGTCTTACACCCTCCCCCACTTAAAGAATTTGGTCCTCCAAATTCACTGGACCAAAATATAATAGCTCACCTAGAATAGATCGGGATAACGCTTCCGTATGGCGTCCTCGGATTCCCATGTAGCTTCCTCTATTCCACGCCGACTCCATTGGATTTTAACCATCGGTATGGAACGATTTCGAAGTTGTTGCTCTTTCCGATCCAGAACCTTCACTGGTCTTTCTTCATAAGATAGATCCTTCTTAAATTCAAAGTCCACATGTTGAATGATGTGACTAGGGTCGTACACGTATTTCCAAAGCATAGATACATGGAATACGTTATGTACACCATATAATTGAGGAGGTAAGGCCAATCTATAGGCGACTTCACCCACTCGATCAAGGATCTCAAATGGACCAATATACCTTGGGCTTAACTTGCCATGAATACCGAATCGACGAATACCTCTTGAAGGAGAGACTTTTAAGAACACATGCTCGTCAATTTGAAATTCCAAATCTCTTCTTCTATTATCAGCATAGCTCTTTTGCCTCGATTGAGCCACAAGTAACCGGTCTCGGATAATACGAATATTTTGTGATGACTCCGAGATAAGATCCGGTCCAAGCCATTGCTTCTCGCCAACCTCATCCCAACATAATGGAGAACGACAGCTCCTTCCATACAAAGCCTCGAAAGGTGTCATCTGTATGCTGGATTGATAACTATTGTTGTAGGCGAATTCTATCAATGCTAAATGATCGCTCCAACTTCCACCGAAGTCGATCATACAAGCTCTCAACATATCTTCCACTATTTGATTAGTTCTCTCGGTCTGTCCATCTGTTTGCGGATGAAATGCAGTGCTAAAATTCAGACGGGTACCAAGAGATTCTTGCAATCCTTTCCAAAAATGAGAAGTAAATCTCGGATCTCTATCGGATATAATGTTGACTGGGATACCATGAAGCCTAACCACTTCCTTTAAATATAATGCTGCCAGCACATCAACTGTCCACTTGGACTTAATAGATAAGAAATGTGCGGATTTAGTCAGTCGATCCACAATTACCCATATAGCATCATAACCACCTCGAGTCTTAGGAAGACCCATAATGAAATCCATGCCAATACTCTCCCACTTCCATTGGGGTATATCAAGTGGTTTCAATTTACCTGCCGGTCTGAAATGCTCGGCCTTTACTTGTTGACAAACAAGACATGTACTCACGAAATTTGCAATTTCCCTTTTCATGTTCGGCCACCAAAATGACCTTTTCAAATCCTTGAACATCTTAGTGCCTCCCGGATGGATAGTATATTTGGATCTATGGGCTTCTTCAAGAATCCGATTCTTTATATTAGCATCATTCGGTACACAAGTTCTACCTTGAAATAATAATCTTCCATCATCGGCTATCGAGAAATTAGGTCTGCTACTCAAGCTTTCCTTAATCTCGACTAGCTCGGGATCAATATCTTGCAATAACTTGATTTCTACCAACAATTCGGGCTTCAGTTGCAACTGGGAAATCAATATCCGGTCATTATCAATATTGATATCCAGACTAGCCATTTGCTCCAGTAATTTCCATTCTTGTAACATAAGACTAGATATCTTAGCCACAGGCTTCCGACTTAAAGCATCAGCAACCACATTGCCTTTGCCCGGGTGATACTTAATAGAAAAGTCGAAATCCTTTATATACTCCAACCATCTTCTTTGTCTCATGTTCAATTCCTTTTGAGAAAATAAGTATTTCAGACTTTTGTGATCCGAAAATACCGTAAATGATTCACCATATAAGTAGTGCCTCCAAATCTTCAAAGCAAATACCACGGCTGCCAATTCCAAATCATGAATTGGATAATTAACTTCATGCTTTCTTAGCTGCCTAGAAGAATAGGCAATCACCTTGCCGTGCTGCATAAGCACACAGCTTAAGCCAAT
This sequence comes from Amorphophallus konjac, assembly GCA_022559845.1. Lineage (NCBI taxonomy): Eukaryota > Viridiplantae > Streptophyta > Magnoliopsida > Alismatales > Araceae > Amorphophallus > Amorphophallus konjac. Next base: position 208,794,215 of record CM040125.1, on the reverse strand, counting down.
ACCAGAAGCATCAGTGTAAACCACGAAACCACCCTCACCAGAAGGTAAGGTTAAAATAGGGGCAGTAGTCAGACAATCCTTCAGAGTCTGAAAACTCCGTTGGCATTTAATTGACCACTCAAACTTAATCTCTTTGCGGGTTAACTTTGTCAGAGGTACCGCAATCTTAGAGAAATCTTGAATAAACCTTCGATAGTAACCAGCCAGGCCAAGAAAACTCCTCACTTCAGTAACACTGGTAGGTTGTTCCCAATTCTTTACTGCTTCCACCTTCGATGGATCTACAGAAATACCATCCTTGGTAATAATATGTCCTAGAAAAGACACATCTTGTAACCAGAAATCACACTTGCTCAACTTAGCATATAATTGGTGATCTCTCAATAATTGCAAAGCCATCCTCAGATGCTCGGCATGTTCTCTTTCACTCTTGGAATATATCAAAATATCATCTATGAATGCCACAACCCATTGATCAAGGTAGGGTCGGAACACACTGTTCATTAACTGCATGAAAGCTGCCGGTGCATTTGTTAACCCAAAAGGCATAACGACAAACTCATAATGACCATACCGGCTACGGAAAGCTGATTTATAAATATCATCTTCTTTAATCTGTAACTGGTGATATCCAGATCGAAGATCGATCTTAGAAAAATAAGAAGCTCCAGTAATCTGATCAAATAACTCATCAATCCTTGGCAAAGGATACTTGTTCTTGACAGTCAACTGGTTAAGTTGCCGATAATCGATGCATAATCTCATCGAACCATCTTTCTTCCGAACAAACAATACAGGAGCTCCCCAAGGGGAAACACTCGGGCGAATAAAACCCTTCTCGAGTAATTCCAACAATTGCTGCTTCAATTCCCGTAATTCCGCAGGAGACATGCGATAAGGGGCTTTAGAAACAGGAGACGATCCAGGAATAAGATCAATAGAGAATGTAACTTCACGCTGAGGCGGAAGTCCTGGTAACTCCTCTAGAAATACGTCCGGAAATTCTCGGACAATAGAAATGTCCTTAATCTCGATCTGCTGTTCAGGGGACGCATGAATAAAAGCCAGAAAAGCTTCGCATCCACGCCTCAATAACTTATCAGCACGAAGAGTCGAGATAAGAGAGATAGAACTATGGTGTTTCACTACCTTGAAGGATAATCCGGGGTGTCTAGAAAAGGACACGGAACAAGAACTACAATGAACATTGGCCTCATACCGAGCCAACCAATCCGCTCCTAGGATTACATCGTAATCCTTCATGTCCATACAAATCAAATCAGCTGGAAAATTCAGATCATTCACCATAACCTTACTAGAAGGATAGTAATGCTGAATTGCCGATTTAGAACCAATAGGGGTTGATATTTCTAACGGAGAACTCAACAAAACAGGTGCCATAGCTAAAGATTTAGCAAATCTCCGTGAAATAAAAGAATGTGTTGCACCAATATCAATTAGAACAAAAGCTGGCAAGTCGAATATAACAAGAGTACCTTCGACGAGTCCACCATCCTCGGCGATATCTTTTTCCTTTGCATGAAGAGCCTGGAGCCTGCCTTGAGGCTTCTTGAAATTCAGAGGTTTTGCCGGGATAGCTTGTTCCGATAATAAAGGACAGTTGGGTATACGGTGCTCTTTGCTTCCACACTGCAGACATGCACCTAGCTTGCGCCAACAATCTTCCATCTTGTGACCAGGACGATCACAATATCGGCATACGCCCTTGAATGGAATCATAGAATCAGGTTTCTTGTCTTCTTGTCGCGGCATTTTGCCTCTCCACGAACCAGAACCATAACTTGAACCAGAACTAGTAAAGGGTCTTTTCTTGCTCGGGTCAGTGCCAAATCCAGGTTTAACATTCTTGAGTGCCTTCGGTTGCTCTTTCTTGTTACCTTGACCACGAATCCTTTCAGTCATTTCCAAAGTATCTTCTAATATTTGTGCCTTTCTTACCATCTCAGAATATGTAGAAATTTCCAGTAGTGCAAGTTGATTGATATAATGAAGTCGAAGACCATTGAGGAAACGCTTCGCCTTCATTCTCTCAGTCGAAATAAGATGTCTTGCATAACGAGAGAGTCGTGAAAACTGAGCCTCATATTCTGATACCGATAAACTTCGCTGCTTCAAAGCTGCGAATTCTGCTCCCTTCTTTTCTTGCACGCGGTCAGAAAAATATTTATCATTGAAATATTCCTCGAATTCCTCCCACGAGACTTGTTGATCTCCGAGAGTCGGCTTAACAGACTCCCACCAAGCACGTGCATCACGTTCCAGTTGGAAAACGGATAAAAGATCACGTTCTTGGTCAGTGCATTGCATGACCTCAAAAATTCTTGCCATCTCGTCGAGCCAATTCTCGGCTTCATCGGGATCAGTTGAACCAGCGAATCTAGGCGGGTTCATTCCTCGGAAATTCCGATATAAATCACCAGTGCCATGAGCTGCGCCATGAGGTGCCGCTCCAGCTCCAGCTCCTGCCTGAGCCAGTGCATTCAAGGCTTGCGTAAGTCCTTGAACTGTACGCTATAAATTCCTCATCTCAGCACGATTGTCTGCCATTTCTAGTTAAGTGCCTATAAAATAGTTACTCGGATTATTTATGAGAGAAGAACTTCTTAGATGAGAAGAGAAGAACTAGATAAGAAGAACATGATTATGGTTAAATAACTTAACCCAAATTTCTACCCAATTCTCACAAGGTTGTTTTCTTAAGCCTGTAACCAATAAACCTATAACATTAAAGTGAAATACCTAGGACAAATTGACCTAGGCTCTGATACCAACTAAACTGTCACGCCCCGATGCGGAATCTCGGGATGTACGGTTAGGGGCAAGCGAGCAATAATTCCGAACCATTGCAAACCATTGCACAAAAGGTTGGAAAGGATAATAATCAGAGTTTTATTGATAATAAAGTTGAGTACACTGGGTAGAACAACTACATCCAAATAATAAGCAAAATACTAGAACAATCTCTCACTAATACTAAGGGTACAAACTGACTCAATAAACTAAAACTATCTCTCGATATCACTCCAGTCCATTCCCGACAAGTTCATCACCTGGAAAGAGGGGGAAAGTAGGAGTGAGCTAAACGCGCTCAGTAGATAACCACAAACAGGTTTACGTAATTAACCATTGATTTTCAATTTATATGAAATGCAGTAAATAAAGAATGACGATACGATAAAAGAAACAATGTAAAAGATATCTTGCAAGGTCAAGAAATATAACAATTTATCAAGTAATGAACAAGTAAAGTAACAGTAGATAATTTGGCCAGCAAGTATGTTACACATGTAACCAAGTAAATACGCACGAGTCAAGTAACAAGAGTTTGTCATAGACGTAACATGTCAAGTCAAGTATTCGGGTGCAATGCCTCACCCTGTCATAAACATCCCAATGGGCTCAATATCTTTTCGGGCGCTCTCCCCAGGACCAGACCGGGCCCTTATGATGCGTTGGCATTTCATTTCAATTGGATCACCGATCCCCCGTCTAGACATAGTCAATTATGGCCAATATAATCAGATGAATTTCTGTCGGGTACAAGATGTAAAGGACGACACTCGCCTCCTTTGATTCAAGAGTATAACCACGATGAAAAACCCAAAACAAGGTAGTCGTACGGCAAACACCGAGCCGTACTCACATGAGTAACGAGTCACGGGGCCAAGAATGAACGGTTGACAGTAAGCCGTTCGAGAGAGAGAAGTAAGTTCCGAAGAATGAATATACGAACCATTCGGGTCGTATTTTAAGAAATACGGTTCAAGAGAATCCGTATTAAGCATAACGATAATATCTAATTATAAGATAATTTATGCAAAATAGTCACCGGGTTGCCAATAACAATTAAACCAACCAATTTCAGTTTAACGTCCATTGATCAATTCCAGGCTCAAATATGACCGAAGATTATCCAAGGGTAATCGGTCAATTAATCAAGTTAAAACAATAGTCATGATGTAACCGGAATTTACCACGGTAAAAATGTTCTACGGTAAAAATGTAAAGTTTACCGGATGGAGTGTCCGGCTAATTGGTCAAAGACTTGCCATAAGTCGGCCAGTAATTTTCTGGTTTACAGTAATTTACAGAAATTACCTATGGTAAAGTTTAGCTATTTACCATACTTATTCAATTTATCCAAAGTTACAAGTGAATTTCAATGATTTTCACTTTAAACAATTTATCAAAATAGATATTGCAAATAATAGAAATTTACTCATGTCATTATCTATTATTTATGTGGATTGTCAATTTTTACTAATTAACATTGTTAAATGGGTCAAATAGCAAAAAAATCAGTTTTCTGGAAGTTAAACGGATGACAGTGGGCCGTTAAACCTACTGGCTGTAAAACGGTTATCATTGGGCCGTTTTATACAAGGCGGGCGGTTCTAATTGGGCCGTTTGTATAAGTCGGGCGGGCAGTTCTGAGCCGTCTAAGAGAGAAAGCGGTCCGATTGGAACCGTTAATCCCTGTAACACGGGGACAGCGAAACAGAAGCATAAATCCGGCGTTTAAGGCTTCAATTCATGCATTTGAGTACGTAAATAAATAGAAAAGCATGGTTTCTACAAGCTAACATGATGCCCTTTCATTCCATTTATCAAATTCAAGGTTTGTGCCATGGTTACCTACCTTAACCGATGAAATAAGGAAAGATGAATGGGGAAGAAGATGAACAGTAGACTTGCAGAGCTTCTTCACAGCAGCAAGAACCCTTTTGTGTTTAAGAAATGTTTAAGGGGGCTTCCTCTACTTATAGGTTTGGAAGATGAGTGTTTAATCTTCACGCACGGTTTGGTCAGAGCCGCAAAATCCTTTGCATTGTTGACAACGTGTTTCTGCCAACCAAAACACGGTTTCCGTGTTTCTCAAGGTAAGGTTAGCCTAATCTAAGTCTAATCCAAAAGATTAAGGAATGGTTAACTAAAACCTCAACTTAATATTACTAAATGATTTTTAATGAATTGGACCCAAAAGACAAAATTACTAATCAAGACATGCTCTTTCATAATATGATTTTTATGAAATTTTATCACGAGGTTTATTGTTAATCTCCCAATCTTAAGATTAAAATAATAATTTAACCCAATGTTCAACGGTTTAGTCGATAGAGAGAGTTTCTGATTTTTACCGATGAAACTTCAGAAGATAAAGTTGCTAAGAAAAATACCCTCTATCAGATGTGATTTTTACAGATTTTTCTAAGGTAGTTGTATTTTCGTATGAATAGTGTTTTTCGCGTTTTTAAGTCATGTTTAAATCACTGATTAAGCCATGTAAATGATTTTATTAGGGTCAAGTACAGAAGACCAAAGTGTTTACCATATTTTTTACTAATTAACTACTATTTTTCGGAATTTTTATATGATAGTCAAAATTTTTACTATTTACTATTTACCACAGTCACTATTCAACATTTACTATTTACGAAATTTAATATTTGTACAGAAACTCGGGGTCTTACAGCCCTAGTCGTCCGCCGGTTCTGCTCGTGATTGTGCTGAGCGTCGTTAGAGTGCCAGCTGTGTTAGTTTATCTTTTGTTCTGTTGTGCCGGGGTATGCCCCGTGTAGTTGTATAGTGGACCTCTTTTTATTGAAAAATCTGAACTATTGTATATATTCTACCACTCTGATATTTTAATTGCTTCCGCACTTATTTATTAATTACTGTCCTAATTAATATTACGCGCATGCAGTCCCAATTCGTTATGCAACTCCTCAACAAACTCCTTTAACCCTTCAGGTGCCTCATCAGCCTCTTGGATGGCTTCCCCAGTTCTTGGTATCGGTGTATCGATTTCATCGGTATATCGGTATCCGGAACTCTGGGTCGTCACACATAAAGTGCCTCCTCATGTAATATGTTCAGATTATATAGTATCCACCGGTCAAGATTATAAAGTGATGCTTTTGATGCAGGGTACTACATCTCGGCAGATAATTTGCCGTCTTTATATTTGACGTGACTGCTGGCTTTTGCATGAGGACCTAACCAGTTAGGACCGCTCTTATGGGTCAATCGGTGTAGGTAAATTCTGATATCATTCCCTGGTATTAAACATGCTTCAAATTATGAATATTTGAACGTACTAAGTTTCATGTTGAACTGGTTCCTCAATAGCCAATTTTTGATGATTGTTGTGGCTTAGAGTTACATTGTTACTGAGATCTCATTATTATGACAAATGGGGTTGCCACCAGGTTTGCATCTCTTATATTTATCAAATTTGATTGGCAGAAGGCCTTGATATCTTTTTTTACCGTGACATCTGGGGAGTTTTAAATGTGACCATCAGGTCACAGGAGTATTTGCTCACTTGTGTGGTGGTTCTTCATACAGGTTCTTGTATAGACACCTGGGCGTGTGACTCGCTTTCAGGTACAATGTGTATATGTCCACTTGGGGGGTGGGTCTTCATACATGCTGTGTTGCTTGGTACACTCTGTACCTCTGAAAGGGCAAAATGGTCTTAGTTTCATACAAGGTGCAGATTTTGGATGCATGTTTATCAGTTTGAATGAGACGCATAAAGTGCCTCCTCATGTAATGTGATCAGATTATATAGTATCCACCGGTCAAGATTATAAAGTGATGCTTTTGATGCAGGGTACTACATCTCGGCAGATAATTTGCCATCTTTATATTTGACGTGGCTGCTGGCTTTTGCATGAGGACCTGACCAGTTAGGACCGCTCTTATGGGTCATTCGGTGTAGGTAAATTCTGATATCATTCCCTGGTATTAAACATGCTTGAAATTATGAATATTTGACCGTACTAAGTTTCATGTTGAACTGGTTCCTCAATAGCCAATTTTTGATGATTGTTGTGGCTTAGAGTTACATTGTTACTGAGATCTCTTTATTATGACAAATGGGGTTGCCACCAGGTTTGCATCTCTTATATTTATCAAATTTGATTGGCAGAAGGCCTTCATATCTTTTTTTACTGTCACACCTGAGGAGTTTTAAATATGACCATGAGGACACAGAGTATATGCTCACTTGTGTGGTGGTTTTTCATACACAGGCTCTTGTATAGACGTATGGGCGTGTGACTCAGTTTGAGGTACAATGTGTAACAACTCACTTGTGTGGTGGTTCTTCGTACATGCTGTTTGTGAGGTACACTCTGTTCGTCACAAAGGGAAAATTAGTTTTACTTTCATACAAGTTACAGATTTTGCCCATGCATGTTTATCAGTTTGAATGAGACGCAGTATGTGGCTCAACATGTAATATGTTCAGATTATATAGTATCCGGAGGTCAAGATTATAAATTGATGCTTTTGATGCAGGGTACTACATGTCGGCAAATAATTGGGGAGCATCCACACCACCGTCTGTGTAAACATGGTGAAACTAAACGTGCAAGTGTCCATCCTCTGTGTTTGACCACGGCACCAGCAAGAAATTGGGGCCTACTCTACCGACTATTTTCCTTCCACATCATCCGATGCTCTGTTTGTACAAATGTTCTTCACGGATGTACTGAACATGGGTTCATTTCGTATGTAATGTACACATTTTACACGAATGTCAAGTATTATGATTCTCAGTTTAACCGTGTAAACACATTTTTATGTTACAAGACCAGGTATTATTTGGATGTTAAACGTGTACATAAACAATTGGCTGTTGTAATTAATGACTGCCAATATACAAATAATATTTAGGTATTAACCTTCTGTTATCACTAGCCTATAATTCTCAAGATTTCTTCCCAAATATAAATTCACGCAACTTGTATCATCGGTATGTGTTGTTGTACATTCAACTGTGGGAGTTGGTAGATGTGCAGTCTCAATTTTATTATTATTTAAATAGAGGGGAGTGAGGTTGGGTGATGGCATTTACCGTCAATTTATTTTAGGTCTTAAACAAAGCACGTGGAATAAGCTCAACTTGTAAACCCTCAATTTAACAGGAAATCCAACTCAGAATAAAGTATGTGTTATCAAACAGAAATAGCAATTTTTGGTGAACAACTCATCCCACTTTAAACCCATGTAAATTATCTTAACCGATTATCAAAGGAGGCCTAACATCGTCACTTTGGTATCAGAGCAATTATTGTGAGGATGGTGGGTGGAACCCGAGTTCGGTGACTTGTTATTTTTAGATCTTTTTTGACTTAACCTCGAATAAGAATTAGGGTAAATTTTTTAGTGGTGCACCCTTCCACCGGACCGAAACCTGTCCGTCCACCTCCTCCGAAGTCCAAACCGACGACAGCGGGCGGATTAAAGTAAGAGACGCGACGGAGGCTGCGGGCTCAGGGCCACCAGCGCGGGTTTGCGCGTCTCTTCGGGGACTGGTCCGAAACCTCGTTCGTCTTCTCTCTTGCTGTTGTCGACCAGGGACGCAGAGCTCAGCTCCCGCCATCGCGGCCCCCCCCCCCCCCCCGAAACCACCTCGCTGCCTCGCCCTTTCCTGCTCCCCCCCCTTTGCCTGCCGAGGGCTTCCGCTGGGCGGGGAGGGCAATGTCGAGGCTGTGGAAGTGGTACCAGCGATGCTTGACGACGCATCCCGTCAAGACCCAGGTCGTCAGCTCCGGGATCCTCTGGGGGATGGGCGACATCGCCGCCCAGGCCGTCACCCATTCCACAGTGCGGAAGCTACCCGACGACGCAGTAATCACCTTGCGCTCTATTCGTGTCCATCTTCGTCACGGAATCTTCCCATTTCGTGTTTGTGTTGGGGATTCCCCCTCTCTCTGGTTCCGGCTGTGGTCTGGATCTTGGGGATATCCTACTTGCCTGCTTTTGTTAGCCCTAAGTGGCGGAATTTGTTTTTGTTTGTTCGCTCCTTCTGGATTGGCATCATTTTTTTGGTTTTGTTACCGTTTCCCGAGGGTTTGGCGACTCTGATTTTTGTGGTGTTCTGGTGGTAATCACGTCTCCTCGTCACCGTCTATATCATCTATCTTGCTCATATATTTTGGATTAACGACAACGATACATCTCGACGATTCTTGACACATCAGTTTTTGGGACGACGGAAATTGGGGATATGTTTAAGTGATTTTGCCAGGAGGTAGTTGTCAAAGCCATGCAAATGGGAGGATACGTGAACGACAATGTCTAATCTGTGGCTGTCGCCGATAGTCATCAGTCGGTTGATGACGATGCCAGCTTTTCTTTCTTTGTCTGTGTTGGGAATAAAAGATCCAAAATCAAGTTTATTCCTTGAAGCAATGCTCCTTGTATAGAGAGTACACTGGTTAACTTGTACCGTGAGACTAAGATATACATAAACATACTCTTGACACTCCCCTTTAAGCTGGAGCATATATATATATCTAATATGCCTAGTTTGTTACACAAGGTAGAGAACTTGGGTGAGATAAGAGCTTTAGTAAATAAATCAGCTAATTGTTCCTCAGAGGAGGTGAATGGAGTGGCGATCTTCTTTGTCATTATCGCTTCCCGAACAAAATGATAGTCCACCTCAATATGTTTGGTTCGTTCGTGGAAAATTGGATTACTAGCAATGTATATTACTGCTTGGTTGTCACAGTGGATCAACATTGGCTCAGAATATGAGAGGCCAATGTCTCGAAGAAGAGACTGGAGCCACAACATCTCGTAGGCAATGTGTGCCATCGTTCGCTACTTAGCTTCTACACTAGAGCGGGCTACGACACCCTGCTTCTTACTTCGCCAAAAGACAAGATTACCACCCACATAAGTGCAACATCTTGAGGTGGATTTCCTATCAGAAATAGAGCTCGCATAGTCTGCATCAGAATACGCCTCCATGTCCAAGTTACCATGTCTCCTATACAACAGGCCCTTCCCGGGAGCCCCTTTCACATATTTTAGAATTCTTAGGACATCCTCCTAGTGACATTGTTTTGAATTCTGCATGAATTGAATAATTAGATCAACTGAAAAGGTGATGTTTGGTCTAGTGTTAGTCAAATAAATGAGTTTGCCAACCAGACGTCTATAGCGGCTTGCGTCAGGATAATCATCCCCAGACTGAGCCCAGAATTCAGCTCGAGTGACCATAGGAGTATTTACGGGTTTGCAATCAATGAGATTCGTTTCCTGAAGTAAATCCAACACATATTTTCTTTGAGAAAGATAGATTCCATCATTGTTATATACCACCTCTATGCCAAGAAAATATCATGGCCGACCAAGATCTTTCATAATAACATGTTTTTGTAGATATTTTTTTACAATTGTAATACCTTCCTCATCAGTGTCAGCCAGAATCATATCATCAACATAGACAGTAAGGACAACAATCCATGTGAAACTTTTCTTGATGAACACCGAGTGATCAGCTTGACTACGAACAAAATCAATGGCTGAGGCTATCTGACTGAACTGTTCAAACTTGGCCCGTGGACTCTGCTTGAGGCCATAAATCGCCTTCCAGAGTCTACAAACTTGTGTCTCTCCTTGAGCAATATACCCCCGAGGTTGCTCCATGTAAGCTTCCTCTTGTAGATCACCATAGAGGAAGGCATTTTGGACATATATCTGAAGCATGTGCCAACCTAGATTGGCAGCCACAGAAAAAAGTACACACACAGAGGATATACGGGCCACGAAAGAGAATGCCTCAAAATAATCAGTCCTATATGTTTGTGTAAACCCTTTCGCCACCAACCGGGCTTTGTACCTGTTGATAGTGCCATCCGGAAGAGATTTCAGGGTGAATATCCATTTACATGCCACAGGAACAACTCCTGGAGGAGGAGCGACAAGATCCCAAGTACCGCGAGATAGGAGAGTAGACATCTCCTCATCCATAGCGGCCTTTCACTGAGGGTGTGCAAGAGTGTCTTGAAAAGAAATAGGGATGCAAGTGGACGAAAGAGAGAAAACAAAATCTTGCAAAGACAGGCTGAGATGGTCGTAAGATATGAAGCGTGCAATGGGATGAGAATTGTTATGACGAACACCTTTGTGAAGAGATGGCCAAGCAAAATCATTAGCAAAAATAGAAGGTTATGGCATAGTACGTTTATCTTTTTTGAAAGTAATAGGGAGATCCAACGAGTTTTCCCGAGGAGAAGGTGGGGGATCTTCAAGCAAAGGCGGCGATGGTGCTGGCTGAGGTGGCGGCACCAAGACTTTTCGTCATTGATAAACTTGCAACAGTGTCGGAGTAGTTTTCGGCATGTCGGGGGCATTATCGCTAGCCTGCGTTGAATCATTTGAAGAAGGAAGCAACGGGGGGAGAGGCAGTGAAGGAGGCATTGACAGCACGGTAGATGAGGAAAAATATGGTATAGTTTCAAAGAACGTGACGTTAGTGGTAACAAAAAAGCATCGCGAAACCGGATCAAAACAGCGATTGCCATTTTGTGTGCATGAATAATCAAGAAAAACACAACGAATCGCATTAGGAGATAGCTTATCATGACCTGGTCCAAGGCATGCATAAAACAGAGACAGCCAAAGACCTGGGGGGGGGACAGAGAAGGGGTCAGTTGAAGGATGGAGGCATAAGAAGGGGCTGACCCCGGAGAGAACAGACGAGGGGACACGATTAGTGAGGTAACAAGCCGTAAGAACATCACCCCAAAAACGCTTCGGAACAGCCATGTGAAACATAAGAGTTCGAGCAACATCGAGAAGGTGGTGATTTTTGTGTTCAACAACCCCATTTTGTGGAGAGGTGTAAGTACATATGAAGAATTCCATGAGTCGAGCAGAACTCATTGAACTGTGAAGACAAATATTCCTGAACTTTGTCAGAACAAAGAATTTTAATGGAAGTGGAAAATTAAATTTTTATTTCTTAAAAGAATTGTTGTAATACATGCAAGATCTGTGACTGACTCTTCAAAAGAAACACCTAAGTCATCCGAGAGTGGTCATCAATGAAAGTGACAAAATATCTAAAGCCAGAGAGGTGACAACATGACTAGGACCCCATATATCACTATGAATTAAGTCAAAAGGAGAGGCACTCCGTTTATTTTCACTAGGAGGAAAAACCACTCGATGATGCTTGCGAAACTCACGGGCATCGCATTGAAACTTGGACAAAGTGGAAGGAATGGAAACAAATGGACGAAACTTCGAGGGAGCTGGATGATCGAGACAACAATGCCAATGATATAGAGAATCTATAGCGAGAGTCGAGGATGGAGCTGACGGTCGGTCGATGAAGTAGTACAAGCCGCCAAGCTCACACCCGCCACCAATGGTCGCCTTTGTTCGAAGATCTTGAAAGACACAATTGGAAGGAAAGAAAGTAACAAAACAATTATAATCACGAGCAAGACAACTGGCGGAAAGAAGATTGATAGGGAACTGAGGAACATATAACACATTAGAAAGGGTGGGAGTGGAAGATAGACGAATAATGCCAACACCAAAGACAGGAGATGGAGATCCATCAACAATAGATACCGATGGGAAGGAAGATATAAGGCATAAAGAGGAAAAATATAATCGATTACCTGACATGTGGCTAGAAGTCCCGGAATCAATAATCCAAGACGAACCTTGAGAGACGATAGACACACTACCTGAAGTGGAAGGAATGACATGAAACGAGTGTTGTTGGAGGAGGCGCTCATAGTCAGCCTTAGGTAGAGTTATGGTAGTATTTGTCGAGCGGTCCTGTGGCATAGTAGATGGAATGGCCTGAGCATCTGGACTCGGTGGAGGTGGATTAGTCGCAAGTTTAGCAGTGTTCGAACAACCAAACTTCGCCCAGCAATGCTTAGGTAGATAATTTTGTCGGCCACAATGAGTACATGGAGGATAGGAGTTCCGGCCACGACCACGCCCTCGATCGCGATCACGACCAGCAGCATGTGCCGAGTGCTCAAGAAGGCCTGCCGAAGAGAGCTCAACAACAGATGTGGAGGAACTGACCCGAAGAACACGAGACATAGCATTTGCTAGAGACGGAACTGTGTCGTTCGCAAGGAGATGAGAACGAACGTGGCTGAGGGAGTCATCCAACCCGGACAAAAATTTGGCTACCAAAAACTTCTCGCTTTGCTTCTTTAGGGTGGTCACATTTGCGGTGAGGGGATGATACACATGTAACTCATCTCACTTGTCTTTCCAAACAGCAAAGTACTCATGAATGGAGTGACCATCTTTGTCACGCCCCGAGATTTCAGCGGAAACAAGTCGGGAATATGAACAGCTGGCAAAGTAAGCCTCTAGCTAGCAAGACAATCATAGCGTCACATTCATTCATACAAAAGCACTAATAATGTACGCAACATCATAAGATCAAAAACCTTCAACTTTATTGAATAATAGTAATCAGAGTTTACAACTGGACATTGACTCACTTGACAACACGACTCACTAGACTCAAGAAAATAGAAAATTACATAGATATGATCAACTTCACCGCCTATTGCAGCGAACGATCCTGAAATAAAAATAACAGACTCAAGACTATCTAGATTCCTTCTCAATCTTCACTTGCTCTCGGAACCACCACTTGAATGATCCGACTCCGATCCACTAGAGCTTTCTGAAAAGTTGGAGAAAGTAGAGAGTGAGCGCACTCGCCTAGTAGGTATCTTCGTGTCATCATGTTGGTATAGTTTTCATGATTAATGTTTTAACTCTAGAAGGTATGATAATGAAGGAAAATGCGATAAATCATGCTGTAAAAATAATAGTAACAAGTAGCAAGACTAGTTGTAAAGTACGATATTCAAGAATACATGAGCAAGATCTAGCAAGTATATGAATTGGCCTTTCAATCAAGAATGTACTATCGATCACAAGAATGTACTTTTCATAATCTTAAGAAAGCTATGCACAAGAATGGAGCAAACATGTAACAAGAATTTTAATTTCATGAATGGCCTCGTGGAATCATCTAGTTTATAAAAAAAGTACTCCCAGCGCAATGCGACGTCAATAATCATTATATCCCATAGTTTACAGTATATTTTCGGCCCTCTGCCGTGGGGGCTAGACTGGAGCCTTTGAACAGCCTCCGTACCCGCACTTACATCTTCAAGTTATAAATCTAGTAATTTCCACGAGAATATCAATAAGTTCGGCCAAGAATGTCAAATTCAATAATTCCTTTGAGACGATAGTAAGCAAGGCAAGAACGTATCGAATTCTTTGAAAAGAGGTCAAGAATGAATTAAGGGGCGTTGTGCTACGGAAGGATTTTGGTAGCATAATGGCATCTTTCTTAATTTTATAGTTTATTAATGACTTGGTAAGTACTGTTTCAGGTTCCAGACAATCAGAAGGTCGTTTGGGACTGCAAACAGAACACAATTAACACTTTGGTCAGACCCTCGGGTTGGACAAACTTTGATAGAACGCGGTTGGACCAGGACTACTATCTTTAGAACGCGGTCTGATAGAGACCCGCGTTCAGGTTAAGAAATCTGTCGGCCAAGGAAAACTCAGTCGACTGAAACAGAAGTCTGTCGATTGAAAATAGGAATATCGGTTGACTGAATTAGAATATCGGTCGACTGAAACTGGACGCGGTCGATTAGTCAGCCGCGATCTATAGAACGCGGTTGATCGACTAGCCGCGATCAAGACAGAACACAGAATCATGAAGTGCTTATCTAGCTTTTGGGATTTTAGGATACAACCAGCTCGGCGTCCTAGTGAGAATCCCAGGCTCGCGGAGACTTACGGAGGTCTTGAAACAAGAATACTTAGTCCAGCAGAAGGAATATCCGATGGAGAGGCGTTCAAATTTCAAGAAAGTGTTCCTATCAAGTGCAAGTGACTAATAGCAAACGTACCGGAGTACGGGTTATGTACAAGTAACTATGACGGAAAGAAAACAAGAGTGAATGTGTCAAAACATAGATCAATGTGTAAGAAGTTCCATTAAAAAGATGAAAATCCATTTAGTACAAAACTATAAGGGCCACTTTGGTAACGGGTTGGGTTAAGGGCGGGTGGCCTACCCGGGGTGGCTCACCCGCCCTTAACCCAGCACGTTACCAAAGTGGCCCTAACTCGGGTGGAGTAACTCATTCCACCTATTTAAGTGGAATGAGTTAATCCACTTTAATCCTATCCGACCCGGGTTAAGGAAAAAAGTATCAAACAGAGAATAAATCACCCGACCCCGGTTAACCCACCTTAACCTGTTACCAAAGTGACCCTAAGGTTTTAATGTGAAATTAACATATGTTCAAAGTAATCTTGTAAAACATGATATGGCACAAAACATAACCCTGTTTAAAACATGCTATGACATAAAACATAACATCACGAAATATAGTGTAGACATTACTATACATAATAGGAAATTATAAAATTTGATATGGTTATTGTTTCAGGTGAATAGTAGACAGATCGCGGTTCCACTGCAGTCGCTCTCTGGAGGCCGCGGTTTCTGCTAGACCGCTATCTTCCTGTCGTCAGACAGAAACCTCTGGCCTTGCAGAGCCCTTTTCTATGACAAATAAAAATGCAAACTAGTACGAAACTGAAAGGGAATGCATGCTAGCATGTAAATAACGCATGAAAAGGGCACGTAATCAACATAAGCTATTATCTTTTCCATTAATGTTGCATGGACAGCATGAACTAGAAAACTTATTGCACAATTATGATAAGACTTGAAATACTTTGTGCATGAAGCATGAACACGAGAAGGAATAGAGGGCTTTTATTCCTAGCATCATGTTTAAGTCGAGGATGTGACAACCTACCTCTTGGGTTGATCCTAGACCTCGAATTTCTCGCCGGAAAGGAGCCCTTGTTCCTGTGCTTCTGCGTGGAACCAGTTATTTTCGCTCGCTCTATCTCCTGGGTTGATCGCCCTCCTAACAGGAAATTTGGAGGGGTGTTAGAAGGCACGAAGGAGAATAAAAAGTTCTAAAGGAAGAACTTAAAAAAACGATACTTTACCTCTGTTCTACGTTATGTAGTCCGAGACGTGAGGCGACCGAGGCGACCAAGGGGTCGCCTCATGTCTCAAACGCCTAGGCGATGGCCTAGGCGTTTAAGGCGTTTGAGGCATTTTATTAAAAATATATATATACAATTCAAAAAATATAAATATATGTCTAAATATCAAAGAAATACATACATACAATCAAGATTTTTAATAAAATTAACAATAATTAATATTTGAGGTAAAAATATATACATGCAAATAAGATAAGATTTGAATAAAGTAGGTTTAAACCAAGATTGGACCAAAAGAAGAAGAAGACTGAGAGTGAGGCGTTTGAGACGAAAGCGAGGCGGTTTGGGAACGCCTCACCGCCTCAAACGCCTAGGCGAGCGCCTAGGCGTGCCTCTGACTACATAGGTTCTACGCGATCCAAAACCTAGGACTCGCGCAGGATGGTCTAGGTCCTATTTATAGGGAATGGTCTAGGGTTAGGGTTTGTACTTCGAATTAGGATCCTTATTTGGTGTCAAGTCGATCTCCTAAGAGTCCTGGGTAGGTTTCCTCTCTAGATAACACCGAATCATGGCAAAATCGTGGGTAAAAATCCGAGCTTCCCGTGATTATCCACTTGCCGTTTCTGGAACCAGATCGCGGTTGAGACTCGACCGCTATCTTCAAGAAGCGGTCGCGCGATAGACCGCGAGCTTCCCGACTCTTCCAAGATTAGACTTTTATCCCAACTCAACTTTTATTTTCCCCTATTTCTTTATTTTGATTAGGGAACTTATCCCTATTACGTCTCTAGGGTTTGAGCTTGGGACAAAAGGCTTAGATTTTTGTTTTAAGGCTATTTTTAAGTGGGCTTAACCATCTAGTTAATAGCAGGGCCTTTTTATCAAAGGCTTTAACTTATTAATCCTTTAATTAGCCCATTTAAGTCTTTAAGCTTATTAAAATGTTTAAATAAATCTGTTTAAATTTCTAAAAATTCCAAAAAATTGTCAGGGGTACTACCAATCTTGCTTGAGGGAGAAAATTTCTTCATAGAGAGAATACACTTGAGAGATGTTCTTTGCATCAGAGTACATTTCTTGCATAGTATCTCACATTTCGTTTGTAGTACCAAGGAAAACAACATTAGAACTAACATGAGGTCCATGCTATTGAAGAGTAGAGTCATGACAAAATAATCATCGGACTGCCACATATTGCAAACTTTGCCTCATCCGTCTTGTCAACCGGAGGAGAATCCAGATGAGAGAGCTTTCGTTGAGAGCCACAAAGAAATCGGAATGCAAACGACCATAGAAGATAGTTGGAACCGTTCAACTTGATAGTTGTTCCAATAGCCGAAGGAGTCGTTCGGGCATCCGATGAGGAGGAAGTGGAAGCCATCGCAGCAACTGAGAAATAGAGAGACACCAAGAAGCGATCAGTACATAGGAAGAGGGATGAGAGAAGTGAGAGATGACCCCCCGTGTGCCGATCATAATGTAGTAAAAGGCCGGCTACGAGACCGGCTAGAAGAAGTGTTGCGGCAAGCGGCGAACCCTACCGGGATGGGCGGATCCCGCTACGGTAGAGGGAGGGGTGGCCGGTGGTCACGCTCCTCTGCTGCGGGCGGCGCTTGACGGCACCGGCGGTGGGAGAGAGGCGGCGGCGGGGTGGGTGAGGAAAGGCGGCGGCAATGGGAGGGAGAAGAAGGGAGGGAGCGGTGGGTGTTACCCGGGATTGACCCACTCTGATACCATGTTGGGAAGAAAAGATCCAAAATCAATTTTATTCCTTGGGGCAATGCTCCTTATATAGAGAGTGCATTGGGTAACTTGTACCGTAGGACTACGATATACATAAACTTAATCTTGGCAGTCTGGTTAATGATGAACATAAGAAATAGCTTCTAGATATGCTTGTCGAGCTTTTTACTGCTGCTTTTGATAATGATATGGGCTTAACTTGAGAAGACCTGTCAAACTGGGAAAGTCAGTTTATTTGAAGGCTCCGTGGTAGAGATTTCTGGGTACTCGGTGGCGAAAGTATTGAGGAAATTGTAGACATAGAACCTAGACCGAAGTGGCTATACTGGTGTCAGATGCTTGCTGGATGTTTAGGTTTTTGACTATCTCTGGTGGAAAATGAATCCAAGGGTTGAGCTTGGTGAGAGTTCATTGTTCTGCTTTGGAGAATCTCATAACCAGTGTATTCCTGGACGGAACATCTTCCTCTTCCGTTTCTCATGCTTCTTCCTGTTTTGTCATAGTATCCTCATGGCTCCTTTGTATTGGTAGTATTCCATCCATGTATAACACTCTTAGTTGTGTGTATCTTCTTGATACCATGGTCTCTCTTTTAGCACTTTAATGCATCAATGTTCTGCATTATCTTGTTGTTCAACTGTGCTTAGATTATTTTATTGCCCTGGTATTATTTTTCCGATAAAATTATATTTGCTAGTTTGGGATTACAATTGAATTTCTCTTCTATTTAATAGCTTGTGTTTTCCCTCTAGTGTAGTTAATTCGGTTCTTACTCTTTTATTTCTATACCCATTTATGTGTTTCTCAATAAACGCACTTGATGTCCTTGAAGTATTTCTACACTCTGTGGAAGTGTGGACACTTGGAGTATGCAGGGAAACGTGAAGACAACTGCTCTGTGTTGGGAGCTATCTTTGGATTTGTGTATGCTAGCAAAATAAAATGCAAGCATGTCAGCTCTTCCAGACCTCTGTCTAATGTTTTTTTTTTAAATTCATGAGTAAAACTAAACTGAGAAAAGAGTTTGAACTCAGATTTCCCTTTTAGTAACTGATCAACTTGTATCTGAATGGCTGTATGAATTGGGTTTAAGTTAATGCCAGCTCAAATGGAGAAGTTCAATCCTAACTGGAGGAGAAAAGAAGAGAATAGAGAATCAGTCAGTACTCTGGCAGTCTTGTTGATAATGGACTGCCGTCACTTTAATGTCAGTCAGAATCCTTACCCAATCAAATTCCTTATTGAAGCCTTGCCAATTCTTTGCACAGGAGAATTCTCTTCTTGTATATAATGTCACATGCTTCTGCACGTTTACATGCAATTCTGGCATGGACTGAGATATCTCTGTTTACAATAACTGTGCCTCTCCATAACAGCTACTATGTTCTCAACCGTCTTTGCATTGCTTATTTGTAATTTCCTATCAATTTTTGGTCAGATGCAATCAACTGTTAAACTCAGATTGATGTGTCGTTGTTGGCAGCAAATTTTGCTTTGCAAAAATACCTCCGCTTTTATTTAGTTGAAGCAGAAATGGGCTAACTTGGAGATGGAAGACCCGTACGGGGTCGGAGGAACCCGTCCGGGGTCGGAGGGACCCGTACGAGGTTGCCCTCACCCGGACGGGTCCGCCCGGAGGTGGGCAAACCCGCACGGGGCCGCCCTTGGCCCCCGGGGGGGTCACGACCCCGGGGAGGTCCCCCCCGGAGAGCTGCGACCCCGGGCGGGTTCCCCCCGGGCGTCCGCGACCCCGGGACGGTCCAGGACCGTCCCGGGGACTCTCCACCCCGGGGAGGTTCCTCTCCCGCGCACGCAAATCAAAATATGACCTCCCCGGGGTCATTTTCATCCTGTTGGACCCGTACGGGGTCGAACACTCCCGGGGAGGTTCCCCACTTCTATAAATAGACCCTCAGAGGTCCAAAGGAAGGATACTTAGAAGCACTACAAGCATCAAGCTACGGAAGACACTTGAAGCTTTTTGTTCGTTGTTTCGGCCCGTGTGGGGTAAGTCCCCGGGTCTTGTATTTATACCCCTACGGGGTATATTTACGTTTACGCCCCTCAACGGGTCATGTTGTTAATTGTGCCCCTCCGCGGGCCATGTTTTGTAAGTCTTTACGTCTCGGGACGACTGAGTCTTGCATTTCTGCCCTTATAATGGCGAAATTACAAAAATGTCCTTCCCGGGATTGTAGAAGACCGAAGTCCTGTAATTTGCAGTTATACCCTGCAATCTTTTGTAATTGGGACTACGTCCCTATCTCCCCCTCCAAGGCGGACGTTTGTACAGTCGACAACTCGCCGACAATCCTTGTACTCACATGGAATTATAAAAGCATTCAGCATGTTTTATATGTAACCTCGGGTGGGAAAATTATAAGAAAACCCCCCGACTTTGGAAAATTGTGTATATACCCCTCCTTCGGCCGAATTGACAAATGTGTGCCTTCCATGAAGCCCCTTGTCATTCCTTCAGTCCGGAAGTGTTGTCAGCTCAGTCCAGCACTCGGGTATTATACCAAACCTAGGTCTAGGGTTTGGTAAAATTACCAAAATACCCCTGTAACCTAAACATGGCCTCAGAGCCCTCGAAACCCTCCAGAAAGAGCCTCAATGTCTTGGGGAGTTAGAGATCTAGTTTCACTTCCACTCCAGCCCAGAAAATGTCATAAATATCCCTGGCCTGGAAAATTACCAAAATACCCCTGGGTTGGTAAAATTACCAAAATACCCCCGGGGTCCAGAAAACTTCCCTTGCTTTGAAAATGCCTATGGCTTCCGCGTATTTGCGCCTCTATGCTTAAATCTTAGGGTTTTGCTCAGACCTAGCCCTAATCCAGTTGTTTCTATGTGTTGGTGGTAAAATGAGTGGTCATGGAGAGTCTCTCGAGTGAGCTTGCCCTCCACATCAGAACCTCTGTAGAAGTCTTTTGGGACCTCTTTGACAGTTAAACAAAGGTGTTCGGACGTTAGGCCGATGTAAATCAACACTGACTCCGGTCAGTGGGGAAAGGTCCAGCACTCGAACCCAAATCGTCTGATACTATGCGTACCCACGGAACCCTCTCTACGCAGAGGAGTGTTTCTTTTCAAAAAGAACGAAAATCTACCTTTTATCTACGATAAGAGTATTTCTTAGATTTTTTCCGTGTCTCACAGTCGTGCTGGTCAAATAATGATAATTGACAACTCCTGTCACGTCAATGAGTCACAAGTTAAAATCTGAAATTCAAAGCCCTAACAAGTCTGCCATTTTTATGAAACAAAAGTAAATGCAGACTATCTTGCTATGATCTTCGCTTGCAACTCCTGTCATTATTTAATGAAAATTTAAATAATATGTATTTTTTTAAAAGTGGGTAGTAGCACTATCGTATTAAATTTAAAATGGAATATACAAGTGTAGCCAATAAATTCCCCAAAAATCTCTATACAAGAGAATGCCCCACCAAGACAGTGTAGAGCACTCTAGCCCTCCAACAAAACAAAAAGGGGAGAGTTTTGGACATTCACATTACAAAGAAGCATCGACCATTCCCTCACTCTGTCAGAAATAAAAGATATAACAGTGTCCTCTGCTCTAGCCTCCCTTCTGAAAATCCTAATGTTCCGTTCCCCTCACAAAGTCCAGAGAGTGGCATGAAGAATCAACCACCAGACAGTCCTATCACCTCTAAGCGCCGCTTTGATAGAGGGTTAGATAAATGAAGGGATATCCTCTTTGGATTAGTCTGTCACTCCACTTACTCTCATGTACTTTGATAAGAGAGGTGGGTTAAACTGTTCCACCTATTTAGATGGGTCACACTATCCAGATTAGATGAGGGTTATCTTTCAATCTAACCCGATTATTTGTATCCCTCTGTCAAACCAAAAAAGGAACAAAATGAGGGTTATCCCCGGGACAAGTGGAGGATAATCCCCTATCAAAGCGGCGCTAAGGAGCCAGCTTCTGCCCCATTTCATGCACCTCTCTCTGTTGGCTGATGACGCACTGGATCCTCTTAGCAAGCTCCCCCCACACAACTTGTGAGTAGGTACAACCTACAAACATGTGGTCCAGAGTCTCATCCTCCTCTCCACACAAGCAGCAAGTTGGTAGGATGCCTGGAAGGAACTGAAGAAGTCTATCTCGAGTGGGTAGCCTCCCATAGGAGATCTTCCAAGTTAGGAGTTTCACCTTCATTGGACTCTTCGGTGTCCAAACTTAAGGGGCAAGGCTGTGGCGAACATCTACATCTGAAATAATGGAGTAAATCGATCTAATTGAGAAGATCCTTTCCCTCCTCCACCTCCAAGTCCACACATCATCCCTGTCTAGCTGAGGACGAAACTCGAGGAAGAAGAGTAAGAGATCCTAGAGCTACTCCATCTCATCAATCTTGAGGTCCCTCTTGAAAGTCGGAGCCCAGGTGCCCCCTGGGAGTTGAGAGTCAAAAGCTTGAGAGACCGATCCCAAAGAGTCAGCTGAAATTGCATCAAGACTGGGGAATGAAGCCTCCAAGGTGAAGTCGCCACATCGTCTGTCTTTCCAGAAAAGGCATTGATCGCCTTTTCCTAGTCGAACTCGGACGTTGGAGGAGATAATATCTCTGCATGACAAGATATCCCGCCAAAGAGGTGAAGCCTGGTGCTGTGAGCCCAGAGCTAAGTCTCATATTCTCCTTCTACCATGGTACCTCTGCTTGTCCTCTTCCGCCCCCAACCTCCACAACCATTTGTACAAAAGAGCCAAATAGAAGTCTCTAACATCCTTGATCCTCATACCTCCCTCTTCCTTGCTAGCAGCCACCCTATCTCACTTAATGTTATGCCAACCTCTACATCTTCCGCCACTCCCATGAGCTTCTGCCTAGGCTGTCACAAGTTGAGAGAGAGGACATTTTGCCGAGTTTCTCGGAGGAAGAGGCCCGATAGGCAGTCTTTACTCTTGCAGGGGATAGAGTTCCAGGTCCAGATAGTTTCCATATGGCCTTTTTCCAGCAGTGTTGGGATGTTGTCAAAGACAATCTCCCGACAGCGGTCAAGGAGTTTCATGAGGGGAGAGCACATTTAAGGGGTATCAATAAAACCTTCATTGTTCTCGTCCTCAAAAAACAAGGGGCCCATGACTTCTGTGACTTCAGGCCTGTTAGCTTGTTGAATGAGACTTATAAGATCATTGCCAAATTACTGGCAGGTAGACTTGAGAGAATTATGGACACGTAGTTGAGGACGAAACTCGAGGAAGAAGAGTAAGAGATCCTGGAGCTACTCCATCTCATCAATCTTGAGGTCCCTCTTGAAAGTCAGAGCCCAGGTGCCCCCTGGGAGGTGAGAGTCAAAAGCTTGAGAGATCGATCCCAAAGAGTCAGTTGAAACTGCATCAAAACTGGGGAATGAAGCCTCCAAGGTGAAGTCGCCACATCGTCTGTCTTTCCAGAAAAGGCATTGATCGCCTTTTCCTAGTCGGACTCAGACGTTGGAGGAGATAATATCTCTGCATGACAAGATATCCTGCCAAAGAGGTGAAGCCTGATGCTGTGAGCCCAGAGCTAAGTCTCATATTCTCCTTCTACCATAGTACCTCTGCTTGTCCTCTTCCGCCCCCAACCTCCACAACCATTTGTACAAAAGAGCTAAATAGAAGTCTCTAACATCCTTGATCCTCATACCTCCCTCTTCCTTGCTAGCAGTCACCCTATCTCACTTAATGTTATGCCAACCTCTACATCTTCCGCCACTCCTATGAGCTTCTGCCTAGGCTGTCACAAGTTGAGAGAGATGACATTTTGCCGAGTTTCTCGGAGGAAGAGGCCCGATAGGCAGTCTTTACTCTTGCAGGGGATAGAGTTCCAGGTTCAGATAGTTTCCATATGGCCTTTTTCCAGTAGTGTTGGGATGTTGTCAAAGACAATCTCCCGACAGCGGTCAAGGAGTTTCATGAGGGGAGAGCACATTTAAGGGGTATCAATAAAACCTTCATTGTTCTCGTCCTCAAAAAACAAGGGGCCCATGACTTCTGTGACTTCAGGCCTATTAGCTTGTTGAATGAGACTTATAAGATCATTGCCAAATCACTGGCAGGTAGACTGGAGAGAATTATGGACACGTAGTTGAGGACGAAACTTGAGGAAGAAGAGTAAGAGATCCTGGAGCTACTCCATCTCATCAATCTTGATGTCCCTCTTGAAAGTCAGAGCCTAGGTACCCCCTGGGAGGTGAGAGTCAAAAGCTTGAGAGACCGATCCCAAAGAGTCAGTTGAAACTGCATCAAAACTGGGGAATGAAGTCTCCAAGGTGAAGTCGCCACATCGTCTGTCTTTCCAGAAAAGGCATTGATTGCCTTTTCCTAGTCGGACTCGGACGTTGGAGGAGATAATATCTCTGCATGACAAGATATCCTGCCAAAGAGGTGAAGCCTGATGCTGTGAGCCCAGAGCTAAGTCTCATATTCTCCTTCTACCATAGTACCTCTGCTTGTCCTCTTCTGCCCCCAACCTCCACAACCATTTGTACAAAAGAGCCAAATAGAAGTCTCTAACATCCTTGATCCTCATACCTCCCTCTTCCTTGCTAGCAGCCACCCTATCTCACTTAATGTTATGCCAACCTCTACATCTTCCGCCACTCCCATGAGCTTCTGCCTAGGCTGTCACAAGTTGAGAGAGAGGACATTTTGCAGAGTTTCTCGGAGGAAGAGGCCCGATAGGCAGTCTTTACTCTTGCAGGGGATAGAGCTCTAGGTCCAGATAGTTTCTATATGGCCTTTTTCCAGCAGTGTTGGGATGTTGTCAAAGACAATCTCCTGGCAGCGGTCAAGGAGTTTCATGAGGGGAGGGCACATTCAAGGGGTATCAATAAAACCTTCATTGTTCTCGTCCTCAAAAAATAAGGGGCCCATGACTTCTGTGACTTCAGGCCTATTAGCTTGTTGAATGAGACTTATAAGATCATTGCCCAAATTACTGGCAGGTAGACTGGAGAGAATTATGGACACGATGGTCAGTTACTTTCAGGGAGTCTTTATCAGAGGACATCATATACAGGACAATTTTTTGGTGGCCCATGAGTATTTGTATGCCATGGAGTCACAAAGAAAGAAAGGAATGGTCTTGAAGTTGGATTTTGAAAAGGCCTATGATAGGATCAACTGGTTTTGTTTGTTTGATTTCATGGAGAAGATGGACTTTGGGCTCAGATGGATCGACTGTATCAGGTCTTGTATCGCTTCTGCCTTTTTTGTAATTCTGGTGAATGGGAAGCCGACTTCTTTCTTTCACAGTGGTGGGGGGCTCAAGCAGGGTGACCCCATGTCTCCTCTTTTGTTCATGCTGGTGGCTAATGTCCTTAGTAGGGTTTAGCAGAGAGCAGAGTCTATAGGTTTGATAAGAGGATTCCATGTAGGGAGAGGTGGTATCTCAGTCACCCATTTGTAGTATGCTGATGACACTGTCCTGTTCCTGGCCGAGGATGAGAGGTAAAAGGAAGGCGGAATCGGGGATCGGGATCGGATCGCCCGGTCTCAAACCGATCAGAGTTGATGGGATCAGCCGATCCTGGCCGATCCCGGCCGAGTCAAGCCAGTTGACTCGGGTAAAGATACAAATGTCTAAAAAATCCAGAAAAATCTGAAAAAATAGAAAAATTATTTAAACATAGATCTATATCAAATTTAATGAGAAATAGGTGACATTTGTTCATCATTTTGTGAAATAGGTGGCAAACTTTAGACTAGGTAATTTTACATGGCCTCTGTTTATTTGATGTTTACATGATTCCATATTATTGTACGTCGTCGTGGCTCTATTTTATGAGATATTCATGTTAAAGCTACTACTATAATCTTTTAGACCTCATAAGTATTTTCTCTTCTCCTTGTCCTTCCCTTGAATGTTTGTTATAAATTCAATGCAAGAGAAGGGTTGCATCCTTGAAATTGGAATCTTCAGTTTAGTGCACTTTACCCTCTGTAGATAAATATTTACAATTTGAATATTCAATATATATAGCACCCTCTACCTGTCATACCCTAGATCATGAATCCTCATCATTCCAATCTACACTATCAAGTGAACAGTTGTCAAATGCTAACATTTCAACCATAATGACTTCCATTGAAGTTGTTTTTGTTATTGTCATTTCTGAGGTTTCTAGATGAGAGAATCAGCTGAGCTTCACACTCACGTTAGGGACACAAAGACTTCAAAGAGGACTGCAACATGAGAAACTTTTTTTTGAAATTCAAATGGGACAAGGGTGGGATCGGCCTGGGATCGCCCAAGATCGCCTGGGATCGGCCGATCCCGGGGGTGGATCGGTTAAGGCCGCATCGGGATCGGGTCGTTTCGCCCAGAATCCGATCGGATCGGCCGATCTGGGCCGACCCGATCCGATTTTGCCTTCCATGTGAGAGGTAGATATATGTGACGAGAATTTTGTTGAAGCGGTTAGAGGAGACTATTGGCTTGAAGGTTAACTTCAATAAGAGTTTAGTTGTTGGAGTTAACTTTTAGGCCAGGCCTATTCACAGGATTGCTCGCATCTTGGGTTGTCAGATAGGGGACTTCCCTATCTCTTACTTGGGTCTTCCTTTCTTTTTAGGGGTCTTCCGATGTGCTGATTGGCTCCTTGATATCCAGCGGTATGAGGCTAGACTGAGTGCATAGTTGTCAAGACGACAAGGCGACCCAAGGCGTTCACGGGGCCCCTAAGCGCTTAGGCGACATGGCGTCCACTTAGGCGTCGCCTAGGCGACACTTCGGCCACTAATTAAAAAATCTAAAATATATATCCTCCAATATATAAATCAAGAATAAAAAATATGAAAAATACAAAAAAATAAATTACATGAAGAAATTGCTGTAATTAAATTATGTGACAATTATAGAAAACTAAATTGTATCAAAAAATTACAAAAAATTCAAAAGAAAATGCAAAAGATACAAAAGTAAATGTAAAAAATTCAGAAAAATTACAAAAGAATATAATAACATCAAGAAAATTATAAAAACATCAAGTAAATGTAAAAGAGTTAAACGTACATAACCGGGTTGGATCTGGTTCGGACGGGTCACGGTTGGCCCGCCTAGGCGCCCGCCTTGGCGCCTAGCCCGCCTTGGCGACCGCCTAGCTCGCCTTTTCTAGTGTCAACAAGGCGCTGCACTGCCTAGCCCTTTCAAGAGCGCCTGGGCGCCTAGGCGGCGCCTAGGCGCCCGCCTTGACATTTATGACTGAGTGGTTGGAAGACGTTGTTATCTTATGGGGACATACTAGTTCTTTGCAGAATGATTTTGGATAGTCTACCTTTTTATTATTTCTTTGTGTTCCGCATCCTGAAGACTGTGCTGAAGAAGATTGAAGCCATTCATGGGAGATTCTTTTGACATGTGACTGGTGGGAGTTGTAGGGGATGGCACGACATTCGATGGGGAAGGGTGGTTGCTACCAAGGAACAAGGGGGAGTTGGGTCAAGAATGTGGGTGGCTTCAATTTAACACTCTTAAGTAAGTGACTATGGAGGTTGGGAGCATGGGATGAAGGTCTTTGGGCTTAGCTCATTAGGCAGAGGTACATCGGCAGGAGGAGAGTGTGGAACTTGGACTTTCCGGCCCCAACCTTTACGTCTCCTATCTGGCGTGGCATTTTCTCTTGCCGGGACGTCATCACCTCCGATGTTCGGGTCCGTCTAGGGAAAGACAACTGATGGTGTGGCGACTTCACTTCGGAGTATTCCTTTCCTAATCTCTTTGCCATCGCGGCTGACCCTTCGGGGCCGGTGGATCGGGCTTTTGATCCTCACCTTTTTGGGGGCACATGGGCACCAACCTTCAAAAGGGATCTCAGGTGTGCGGAGATGGAGTAGCTCCAGGATCTCCTCCTTACCCTCCTTGACTTTGCCCCGCTCCTCTTCAGGATGGATGCGTGGATCTGGAGGTGGGATAGGGAGGGGATATTAAAATCAGGTCTGCCTACTCCATCATCTCTGACGACAAGGTGAGGCACAGGCTTGCACCCCACATTTGGAGACCTAAGAGTCCGTTGAAGGTGAAGTTGTTGATCTGGAGAATTTCTCACAGGATGTTTCCCACTCGAGATAGGTTCCTCTCCTTTTTTCAAGGTATCCAATCTACTTGTGCTCTGTGTGGATAGGAGGACGAGTCTGTGGAGTACTTGTTTGTTGCCTGCCCCTACTCGCAGACTGTGTGGAAGGGCGTGGCTACGAGAGCACGGTGTGTTCTCGGTTGGCATATTGAGGTGCAACCCTTCATCGCCTCATGGGGTAGCAGTTGGCCTGCAAAGGGGATCGGGTGGTTTGGTGGCTCATTCTGCATGTCACTCTTTGGTCCCTTTGGTGTGAAAGAAACAATAGGATCTTCAAGAGGGAGGCTAGAGTGGAGGATTCTCTAATTTCTTTCATCTGTACTAGAGTAAGGGAATGGACAGAATTGCTTTGTAATGTGAATGCCCTCAGCTCACCTCTTTTGCTTTTGTTGGGAGGGTAGACCGTCCCACACCGCCTTGGTGTGGTTTTTTTGTACAAGGTCTCTTTTTGGGAGCTTGTTGATTACACTTGTACATCTTCCTTTTCATTTAATACATACCACTTTCAAAAAAAACTTGTACATCTTCCTTTTCATTTTACATTTGTACACCAGGCCTTCGGTTTCTTCGATTGGTCGGGTTCACCTGGCCAAGAAGTCAATCACTGGGGGTGTCAGACCCTCTGTTGCAACAGCCGGCCGGGTTCGCTCGGTCAACAACGCGACTGTCGGGGGCGTCAGGCCCTTGGCTACATCAACCGGCCGGGTCCATCCGGTCAATTATCCAACTGTTAAGGGTGTCAAGCCCTTCATCCCAACAACCAGCCGAGTTTCCTTGGCTGCTCCGTCAATGGCCGAAGGTGTCAGGCCTTCTGCCCCAGCTGTTGGCCGAGTCTTCTCGGTCAATCAAATCACTGCCGGCGCCGCCCCTGCTCAACGGGGACAACGTCGCCGCCGCAATGGCGCCAAACCTACTGTAGCTACCCTCAGAGGTGCTGTACCTGCTCAACGGGGGCAACGCCGCCGTCGTCAGGAGGACGCCATGCCTACCACGGGCGTCACCACTGCCTCCCCTACTCAATGGGGGCAACGGCGTAGCCGCAAGGGTGCAAGGCCCGAGGCGGCTGTCTCGCGCTCCGGTAAGACTGTAATTGTCGGAGACATTCGCATTCGGCTCGATGGAGGCGAGCCGATCCTGCCCCGGGATCGTCATGTCCCAACTATTTCTACCTCCAATCGCTTCGAGCCCCTCCGCCAAGTCAGGGAGGACGGAGCGAAGAAGAAGAAGGCTGCCGTATCGGCGGCAATCCAGGGCCCTCTGCAACGGCCCAAGCCACGAGCTTCCCGTCCAAAGGCAGGGGGCAACCCAGTTGAGGAGCGCCAGCTCCACTTGAAGAAGATCTGGGTCACCAAGGAGGAGGCCCGAATCATAAGGCGCGCGAGGGCGGAGGAGCCCTTCCGCATGTCAGAGCTTCAGCGGATGCGGAGTCCGCCAAGCACTGAGGCCTCGACATCTGCGAGATTTACATCTCAACCCCTACGGGGACAAAAACGCCGAGGAGCCGGCAAGAAAGTGCGACCGACCTCCCCGTGGGCTAGTTCTACACACACGGAGGAGGATCGCTCACCTCAAGCAGTCACATCCCGAATGTCTATCTTCGACAGACTTGGGAGGCCGCCCAAGCCGGAGCGACAACCGCCCAAGAAAAAGCGGGTGGTCCAGGTGACCGATGACACTGTCAAAGTGTTCACCTGTTACGCCACCTCCGGCGACAAACAGCCTGAGAACACCTCAGGAGAGCTTGACCAACCCATCCAATATTTGAGGAGGTTAAGGCCGGTCTCTCGGATTCTAGCGCAGACGCAACAAGCGCCGGCCGCCGGTACATCTCAGCCTGAGCCGGCACGACAAGAAGAGCACCAGGAGGACGTCCACAGTATTGATGGGGACAGTCACTCCAGGCATGCAGAAGAGTTGGGGGAGGAACCGCGGGCCCCCACATTGGACGAGCTTCAACGGGAAAACCAAGAGCTCAAGAACCTGCTACAGTCGCTTTTGCGCGAAAAGGAGGTTCCTTCCCCGCCTCAAGCGGCACCGGCTGGAGTGGATCAGCATCCGTCTCCCATTCCGACAGCAGCCAATGCCTCTGTCACCGCTGCAAGATTCCCACTGGCAGTGGACTTCGAAGTCCCGCCACATGAAGCCAACGCGCGGTCATCTGCTACTCCTACTGCAGAAAGCCTCATGGCGCAGAAGCAGATGATTGAGCGCATCGTGGAAGCAAAGTTCGCTCAACATGGCGAGGGTGTGGCTACCGTTGATTTGTACAGCGTGCCATATCCCCTTCATCATCAATTCAAGAAGCTTCCACCGGACTGCCCAAAGGCCCCAAAGCTTCAGAAGTTCAACGGGCATGGTTCTCCGCATGAACACCTGGCCTATTACATGACGGCCATGGGTGAATTAGCCTTGGAAGAGACATACTTGCTGCGGTATTTTGCCACGTCTTTGACTGGCACCGCCTTCCAATGGTATTCAAGGTTAAAGCCTAGTTCAGTATCTGATTGGGCTGATATGCAAAAGAAGTTTGTCGACCGCTTCCAAATGGTCGAACACAAAGTCTCCCTAGCAGAGCTTTGCTCCCTTCAACAGAAGAAGGGTGAAACAGCATTGGACTTCATCAATCGATGGAGGGACGTCAGCATGCGCTGCGATAATCCTCCGACGCCTGAAGATGCAATCACTATCTGCCGTAGGGGTCTCTCGGCAGAGGTCAGTGAAAAGCTTCTGGGCTCCAATATCAGAGGCTTCGACCAGCTCAACACGGTGGTGGCGGAGATTGAGATGTTCTTCGCCGATCACCCTGCACAAGCTTCCGCCAAAGGCAAATCCTCCAAAGACAGTCTGGCTAGCGGTAAGGAGGTGAATGCCGTGGACTTCTCCCCGACGAATGTGCCGTGGACTTCTCCCCGACGAATGGAGATAAAGGGGAAGGAAAATCCAAAGGAAAAGGCAAGAAGTCTCGTGATAAGACAAATGCGCCTTCCTTAACGGAGAACATGAAGACGCCTTATTCCTTCAGAAAGGAGCATACCAAGATGCTCTTTGATCTATGTATGAAGGAGCAGCTCGTCACTCTACCGGATCCGCGGAAGCCCGAAGAGGTGGATAAGACAGATGATCCAACCTATTGTGTGTATCACCGGAGGTTGGGTCACGCTGTCGGGGATTGCTTTGTTTTCAAGAATATAGCGGAAGAGCTCATTCAAAAGGGCTTGGTAAATATGTTGGGCCATGCAGTCGACCCACCCCAGCCTCATCCTTGGAGCCGATTGAACCGGTCGGCTAACGTGGTCCATTTGGTGGCGATGGCTTCAAGCTCCAATGCCGGGCCCTCAAGTCGACAGCCCAATGGTGGTCCCAGAGCCACTCCTCCTCCATTCCCTGAATGTCTAGCATTGCGGAGAACCATTCGGAAAATCCGAGGGGAAGTCTGGCAGCTGCGACGAGAACAAAGGCGCCTGCTGCAGTTCCTCGAGAGCATTGATCAGCAGTTTCCCTTTTGGCCCATTTGCCAGGGGGTTAGCGCCAGCCCACATACGGGAGGCGGGTGTATCACCCACGGGTCGGGCTCCGCTCAGGGGCTGGCTCTCTGAAGAATCCTCAGATTCATCTGAAGACGAGGGGGACTCACCGGAAGGCGAGGAAGCTCCACTCCAAGTTGAGCTCCCAGAGAAGCTATATTCATTCCCTTGCGAGAAGACTCCAAACATCTTCTTCGCATGCCAGCGAGTAGGGCTGATAAGCCCGTCACCCGTAGAGCAGACGCCAGGTGCTGCTTTTCATCAGGGCTACTGCCCATATCATGAAGTTGTTGGCCATATTATCCACAACTGTGAACCGTTCAAGGACCTCGCTGAGGACTTAATCAGGCGAGGGAAGGTCAACATGGGTGAGTTCCTAGTCGACCCACCGCAGCCGCATGCACAAAGGAGTCTTCACTTCTCTGTCAACGTCATTCATGCTGCAGCAGCCTTCCAGTTCCCCGCGCCGCAGGAGGAGGGAGTTAGTTCCCAGGGAGCCAGTTCCCAATTGCCCAAGTGCACACTCTGGTATCCAGGGTGGCGACCCTCTCACCAGTGTTCTTTCCCCAAGGAGGACACTGAGAAGATTTTTGACAAGCTTCTGGAGGAGGGTTGGGTGTTGACACACGACCCGCCGTCTTATTACAATGAGACGGCCAAGAGTCACCCCCGTTATTGCAAGTATCATGCAAGGGTGTCTCACCCCACTCGGGAATGCCCAGAGGTTCAAGACTTCATTGAAGCCCTCATCCAGAGAGGGGTTATCGATACTCAGGGGAACTCCATGACAAGGTTACGCCTTGCAGAGGCCGCTAGGGAGACACTCCAGCAGGCCCGGCGAGAAACTGAAGCTTTCTCCCGATTAGTCCGGCCAAGTGAGCCTACGGAAAATGATGAATTCCCATTACTCACTAAAGGCAAGGCCACGGCCACCTATAAAGGGCCTAAGGTCCAGAACCCAAGAAGCCAAGCTGCGGGAGAGAGTTCCAAGGTCCGTCCCAGGTCGAATCAGCCCGGCATCGTCCTAAGAGAGAACTCTCGGCCAGACAACAAAGGCAAAGCCAAGGCGTCAGAGCCTTCAGCCAAAGCTCCTGCCCAGTCAGCAAGGTTGATAGTCGTGGAGAGGACTCGACCTCTTGAGCCCGCGAAGACCTCAGTGAAAACCTCTGTCAAGCGGGCGCAACCGCCAATTGTAGAAAAGCCTCAGCAGCTCAAGCAAGCCAATCTACCGGTCCAAGCAAAATTGGTGGAACCACAAAGCTCCCAGAAGCCCCACCGTGGACTGGCAGAGTTCTAGGAGTTGCCTCCTGAAATAATTGCTCAGGCAATCAATGCCACCTTCCAAACTCAGCCAGAGGAGGCCGATTGGACCAAGATTGCCCCCAGAAAAAACCGTGGCGCTAAAACTCCTAAGGAGCCAGCCCGGAGCAGAAAGCAAAATGCTGTAGGCAAGCGAGTCCCACTGCCGAAGCAAACTCCTCTCTCTTCTCAAGAGGCAACACGCCAAAAGAAGCAGAAGAAGAATCGCAGGAAGAACTTGAAGAGGAGGTTGAAGAAGCAAGCCGCTGCTATGGAGGCTCCTAAGGAGCTAACTCCTCTACAAAGACTTCAAAAGTTCATAGATGAGCTGGAGGAGTACACTCCCCCTCATCCCACCAGGGTCGTCACTCTAGACGAATATATTCCCTGGGACAAACTTGGGCGCAAAGCCCGTCTTCTGCAATGGCTCCGGGAAATGGCCCACCGCCTTGAAGAGGGTGAAGACTTCCCAATCCCGAAGGAGCTCTCCTTATTCTATAAAGATGAGGAGCTCACTGTCGAGATGCTCGAGGAAATGCTGCAAGAGCTCTCCTGCAACATGGTGGCGATTCCGCCGCCTGACAACATTTACTGTCCCACGGCTGATAGCACTGGAGGCCAGGCTCCTATGGCGACATATCAGCGTCGCTCGGCAAGAAATGGCCGGGGACCTGGCCGAGGTCGTGGCCGAGGACGTGGACGTGAAGGTCTCCCGACTCTTGACCGGGTCATAATATTCAGAGGGGAGAAGCCGGGTCCTGTCCCAGAAACTCAAGTTCGGGGAATCCCTTTCATCCTCAGCCCCTCAGAGGGTTCAGGCCCCATCTCAACGGCTAAGCCGGGTGGCGTCCCTTTTACATTCACATCCTATGATGAAGAAGAGGAGTCAGCCAAGTCGCCAGTGCGCGAGGAGGCGTCAGAGCAAGCCGGCCCCTCCAACAGGGTCGAGACCACAAGCCCAGCAGGTCCTTCTAATGAAGACCAGCATGATGGGCCTTTGCCACCTCCAGAGGAATCCTTGGCTCCGCTATTCCAAGAAGATGCAGAAGGCCAGAATGCGGAGGAGCGCCCTTTTAAGCGAGAGAAGCCTCGCCAGGCGCCGAAGACCCTGGCGGAGATTATCCCACCATTTGATAAGACCCGTGCTCGGGCAGACCGCAAAATCATTCGTCATATGAAGCGGTTCCCAACAAATGTCACTATTTGGGAAGCCATTGCCTAGAGCAAAGACCTCAGAGAGGCTCTGGTCAAGATACTTCAAGATCCAGAGGCATATGAAGCCCATGCTGCAGAGCTGCAAGCCCAGGCATATGAAGCACTCACAGCCAATATCTCCTTCACGGACAAAGACATGTTGCTGTCTTCTCCGTGCCATAATCGTCCCTTATATATGAAGGGGACGATTAATGGGCATGACGTGAATCTCATCCTGGTGGACGCCGGAGCAGCCGTCAACATTATGCCTTTGAAGACTTTCAAGTCTCTATACTTGGCACCTTATTTGCAAAAGGTGACCGATGTCAAGATCTCGGGATTCAATCAGGGTTCCGAGGAGGCGCTTGGTCGGGTTGTGGTCAAGCTTGTCTTGGGTGATTTTGTCACCCAAGCGACATTTTATATCATCAACTCCGATACATCTTACAAGATGCTGCTTGGAAGACCTTGGCTTCATGAGAATTGGGTCGTTCCTTCAACTTTGCATCAGTGCATTAAATATGCCAAGGAAGGGGAGCAACATACCGTCTTCGCAGACCAAGCCCCATTCCATCCCAATGAGTGCCATCTGGCCGATGCTTCACTATATTTGGGAAGCCCACCTTAACAATCCCCGAGCCTTTAAAAGGTAAAGGGAAGCAAAAGGTAGACCCTGAAGTTGAAGAGGGGCAGCTTTTCACTGTTAACCAAGACATGGTAAAGCTGCACAGGCTGAGCCTCAGTGCCGCCTCCAAGCCGACTCAACCAGAAAGGCGGAGTGTTGACTTTGAAGCCAACCTTATCAGCCGGGTCATTGATGGGAGTATCTCCTTACCACCCAAGTGCCTTCAGCTCTTGTCCCAACGAGACGAACAGGAGGTGGAACAGTTGAAGACCTTTATAGTCTCCTATCAACGGAGAAGGAGACGCAACAAGGGCAAGGAGGTCAAACCGATCATCTTTTACAAATGTGATTTAGTCCCACCGTGTCCTCCTAAAGATGACTTCGGCTGGGATACTCCCGCCGATGTGGTGCCAGAGCCAGTCCAGGAGATGGACGATATGCCAGAGCACATTAAGGAGATGTGTAAAAAGCAGCACATCCCGCAAACTTTGGACCCAACACGAGCGGCATACTTCCACCAGCTATGGAACCCTCCGCAAGTTCGTGGGCAACCTCCCTTCTCCCGCAAAGATACAAGGGGCCTTGGCTATGACCAGGAAAAGGACTTCGAGGTCCACTTTGCAGTCAACACCATAGGACTGCTACCTCTCCCTAATGGGCAAGCTGAAGCTGAGCCTAAGGTTGATGACTCTGTAAGGGAGTCCGCTGATGTGTCTATGACACCATCACCTTCATCAGGAGTCGACAATGACCACCCCTCAGAGGAAGGAGCAGCTCAGCCTGCTAACCATCAGCAAGATGAAGCAAGCCCTTCGGCTTCAAGCCACGAGCAAAAGTGCTTCAAAGAATTTGATGTCTATGAAGCCAACACTGATGACGAGGGAGACTTCGTCGACCTCCAACCAGCTCCACCGGAGCTTGAAGACGGTGGTCAAGCAACTGTGGACGAGTTGATCGAAATCAATCTTGGAAGCAAAAGTGACTATCGTCCCACCTTCATAAGTGCTCTCCTCAGTGAGGAAGAAAGGCAGTCGTATCGACAGCTTTTAGAAGAGTTCAGGGATTGTTTCGCCTGGACTTATAAAGAAATGCCCGGGCTCGACCCTTCTGTGGCTGAACATGAGCTGGCAATACTTTCAACAGTCAAGCCAGTCAAGCAAGCCCAAAGGCGTATGCGCCACGAGTTGGAGCTAAAGGTCAATGCTGAGGTTGACAAAATGCTCAATGTGGATTTCATAGAGCCTTGCATGTACCCTGCATGGCTCGCTAACATAGTCCCTGTCAAGAAGAAGAACGGCCAAGTCCGAGTCTGCATCGACTTCAGGGATTTGAATAAGGCATGCCCAAAGGATGACTTCCCTGTCCCAATCACTGAGACAATGGTTGATATGACCACTAGTCACGAAGCCTTGTCTTTCATGGACGGGTCGTCGGGTTATAATCAAATCCGCATGGCCGTCAAAGACAAAGACCATACGGCTTTCCGGTCTCCTAAGGGGATCTTCAACTACAAAAGGATGCCGTTCGGTCTGAAGAATGCCGGCGCAACTTATCAAAGGGCAATGACCAAGATCTTCGACGAGATGCTACATGACCTTGTCGAATGCTATGTTGATGATCTGGTCGTTAAGACAAAGAAGCGGGAGGATCACTTAGCTGACCTGCGTCGAGTCTTTGAAAGGCTCCGACAATTCCAGCTTAAGATGAACCCGATGAAGTGCGCCTTCGGCGTCTCCAGTGGCAAGTTCCTTGGCTTCATTGTCAGGTATCGAGGTATAGAAATCGACCCCGACAAAATCAAGGCCATAAGGGGACTACCTCCGCCCAAGAACTTGACAGAGCTCAGATCTCTTCAAGGAAGGCTCGCCTATATTAGGCGGTTTATTTCCAACCTCTCAGGAAGATGCCTACCTTTCGGCAAATTGATGAAGAAAGGAGCACCCTTCATATGGGACGAAGACTGTCAGAAGGCCTTCGAGCAAATCAAGGAGTATCTGTTGACTCCTCCAGTCTTAGGGGCACCCGTCAGAGGGAAACCCCTTATCTTGTATATTGCTGCTATGGATACCTCTTTGGGAGCTCTCCTAGCCCAGATCAATGAAGAGGGCAAGGAGCAGCCACTGTACTACCTCAGCCGAAAACTGATCGGGCCTGAGCATCGGTATACTCCCATGGAAAAGATGTGCCTAGCTCTGGTGTTTGCTGTCAAGAAGCTGAGGCACTATCTCCTAGCCCATCGGGTGGAGCTCATTTCAAAATGCAACCCACTCAAATTTCTGTTATGCCAGCCTGTCCTCTCTGGTAGACTCGGCAAATGGGCGCTTATCCTCATGGAGTTCGACATCACCTTCGTCCCACGCAAGGCGATCAAAGGACAAGGAATGGCGGAGTTCTTAGCAGCGCACCCTGTGCCAGAAGATTCGCCACTCAACTTCGAGCTACCCGACGAAGAGATGTTAGTGCCTTCTCAAACCATTGGGGAGCATTCTGAAAAAGTCCCACCACAGATGGAGCCAGGCGTCCTCACCCTTGATCTCCCATATTGGGAGTTATATTTTGATGGTGCCTCTCGGACAATCAAAAGAGCTGGCGGCCTTACGGACTATGTCTCGGGTGCGGGGGTAGTCTTTGTGTCTCGACAAGGCGGTATCCTCCACAACTCTTGTGCTCTCATGAAGTCACTGACTAATAATGAGGCAGAGTATGAAGCATTAATTATTGGGCTTCAACTGGCACTGGAGATAGATATCAAGTGCATCAAAGTGTATGGGGATTCTCAGCTCGTCATCCGACAAGTACTGGGCGTCTATGATGTCCGTAAAAAGGAGCTCGTCCCCTACCATGCAGCCGTCATGAGGCTCAAGGAAAAATTTTACCTATTTGAAATAGGCCATGTCCCCAGAGGCAACAACTCCCAGGCTGATGCTCTGGCAAAGTTGGCAGCAGCCCTAAAACTCCCGCCTGAGGGAGAATTGAATATTACAGTCAGACACCGGAGGCTCATGCCAAGTGTGCTCGACGAAGAATCCGGCCTCACTGTGTATGAGGTCGACAACATTCAAGAGGAGATTGTTCCCGAAGAAGAAGATTGGCGTGAGCCGATCATAAAGATAAAGAACGGCTGGCTCCCTCCTGATCGGGCTCAGAGGGTGCAACTGCTACGCAGGGCGACATCCTACCAGCTGATTGACGATCTACTCTTCAGGCTCGTCCATGAAAAGGACCGATCGGTCCTCCTCCGTTGTCTTTCACCCAAGGAGGCCAAGACTGTCATGCATGAGGTTCACTCCGGATTATGTGGAGCTCACCAGGCAGGAGCTAAGATGAAAAATAGCATCAAGCTCAAAGGGTTTTACTGGCCCACCATGTACGAAGATTGTAATCAATTCGCTCGTGCATGTCACCAATGCCAAGCATTCGGCCCAGTCCCTCGACGGCCACCTAACCCGCTCCATCCAACAGCGCCTACTTGGCCGTTTGCAGAGTGGGGTATGGATATTGTGGGACCATTCCCACCATCGTCCCAGGGGCACAAGTTCATACTCGCTGCCACCGATTACTTCTCCAGATGGGCGGAAGCCGTTCCACTACGGGAAGTTACAGGGGAGATAGTTGCTCGTTTTGTGCGGCACTATATCATATACAGATTCGGCACCCCCAGTCGGATTATATCCGACAATGGCACGCCATTCAAGAACAAGACTGTTTATGCTCTGGCGGCCAAGTTTCATATTGATTGGAGAGCGTCGTCGATCTACAATCCCCAGGCCAATGGGTTAGCCGAGGCCTTCAACAAAACCCTCTGCAAGCTGCTATCCAAGATAGTAGGTGGCCGCAAGCGGGATTGGGGCGAGAAGGTCCACGAAGCCCTATGGGCCTACCGAACTATTTACAAAACCCCTACGGGATGTTCCCCTTTCTCCCTGGTCTACGGATTGAAGCAGTGATCCCTGTGGAGATCGAGCTAGCATCTTACCGTGTTGCTGTGCACGCCGGATTGCCAGGTCAAGACCAATCTGAAATTGAAAGAAGGCTCGAGGAATTGTCCAACTTGGAAGGTCAAAGACTCAAAACCTATAAACACTTACAAGTGTATCAAGCCCGCATGACACGTGCCTATGATAAGTTAGTCAAGCAACGGGCGTTCAAGAAAGGTGACCTTGTCATGGTCAAAGAAAAGGAGGTTCTCGCGGGAAGATCCAGCGGCAAACTCCAGCCCAATTGGCGTGGGCCTTACGTCATCCAGAAGGTCTACGAAGGAGGGGCCTATACGGTCCTTGACCACAAGGGAGACAATCCCTTCCCTCCTCTCAACGGCAAGCATATGAAGCTCTACCATGCGCCACCGCAAGAGTTTCTACAGCAGTCCTCACAGGACAATACCTCTCCTCAGTGAAGGTTCAACAAAAAAAACAAAAAAAACAAAAAAAAGAAAAGGGGTTAAAAATACTGATACCCCGGCGGACTCAGTCAGCCTTCAACGGTTGGCTGATGGTAAAAAGGCCACAGACCCGGTCGAGGTGAAAACCCGAAAGGGCGCCTCGGGCAAAAATGGGCAACCCCTCGGTGTGAAAACCCGAAAGGGCGCACCGGAAAAAGCTAAAGGGGGCCAGCCTCGGCGAAAACCCGAAAGGGCGGTGAGGTTGGTAATGTGAAAAAAAAAAATCCTCTCTCTGTCTATTCTATGGGTGGCTCTAAGTCAATGACTCCACCCCATCTCGAAAAAAAAAAAATCATATTGATGCCATGGCTACGCCTTACATGTCGTTCTATGACACCTAGTCCCACTGGCATTCTGACGGTGTCATACTTTGTCCCATCGGGCTCGGCCTATGTACGCCTCTTCCGGACTGCCGACCCATTCCGCCTATCGGCTTCTGGGTTCAGCTCATATGTCTCTTCTGAGCAGTTAAACCCGTTTACTCTCTTGTCCCACTGGGACTGGCCTCAGTATGCTCTCTCGGGCTGCCAACTTTTCATGCCTTTCGGCTCCTGTTTCATTCTAGGGAATGGCCTCAGTATGCTCTTTCGGGCTGCCAACCCATCATGCCTTTCGGCTCCTCTTTCATTCTAGGGAATGGCCTCAGTATGTTCTCTCGGGCTGCCAACCTTTCATGCCTTTCGGCTCATCTAACCTCCTTGGGATTGATCTCAGTACGCCCTCTCGGGCTGCCAACCCATCATGCCTTTCGGCTCATCTTATCTTCTTGGGATCTGGTCTCAGTATGCTCTCTCGGGCTACCAATCCATCGTGTCTTCCGACACATGTCCCACCGGGTCTGGCCTCAGCATGTCCTCTCGGGCTGCCAACCCACCTATTCGCCTATCGGCTTTCGGATTTGACTCTCGCGTCCCACTAGGGCTGTCAAATCCACCCCTTTTCTTCTTCAGGGTTTGACCTCTGCATGCTCTTTCGGGCTGTCAACCCATCTCGCCTCTTGGCTTTAGACTTGACTCATATATCCCACCGGGATCGTCAGGTTTACTCATTTGCCCCCACGGGCTTGGCCTCAGCATGCCCTCT
Organism: Amorphophallus konjac; assembly: GCA_022559845.1. NCBI lineage: Eukaryota > Viridiplantae > Streptophyta > Magnoliopsida > Alismatales > Araceae > Amorphophallus > Amorphophallus konjac. Next base: position 208,754,347 of record CM040125.1, on the reverse strand, counting down.
CAGGCTGCCAACCCTATTTGCCTATCGGCTCACGGATTTAACTTATATGTCCCACCCGGGCTGTCAAATCCCTTCCTTTCGTCGTTTCGAGTCTGGCCTATGCATGCCTCTTTCGGGCTGCCAACCCATCCCGCCTATCGGCCTCCAGGTTTAACCCGCATGTCCCTTTCGGACTGTTAAACCAACTCCTTTGTTGTTCCAACCGGGCTTGGCATATGCACACCCTTTTCGGGTTGCTAACTCGGTCAACCTTCGGTTTTGGATTTGGCTAATTGCGTCCCCCTAGGACAGTCGAATCCACCCATCTTGTCACACCGGGCTTGGCCTCAATATGCTCTCTCGGGCTGCCAACCCACTACACCTTTTGGTCTCACCGGGTTCGGTCTCAGTATGCTCTCTCGGGCTGCCAACCCATTATGCCTTTCGGCTCATTTCTGTCCTCTTGGGTTCGGTCTCAGTACGCCCTCTCAGGCTACCAACCCGTTTCGCCTTTCGGCTTACAGATTTGATTCATTCGTCCCACCCGGACAATCAAATCTACCCATTTGTCCCACCTCTGTGGCACACACGTCCCTACGGGAGTGCCACTTGCTCCTTGCCTTCTGGCATTATAGGACCCTCAAAAACAAAAGAAAAGAAAAAAAACAGGGTTAAAAATATTGAGACCCCAGCGGACTTGGTTGTTTCTGTTAGAAGAGCAATCAAGGGCAAAAAGGCTTTAACCCGGCTAAGGTGAAAACCCGAAAGGGCGCCTTAGACAAAAATGGGTACCCCTCAGTGTGAAAACCCGAAAGGGCGCACTGGAAAAAGCTAAAGGGGGCCAGTCCTGGCGAAAACCCGAAAGGGCGGTAGGGCTGGTAAAGTAAAAAAAAAAAAGAGAGAAAAGACTTATCAAGTATCAGACTCGCTCCTCCTTAGCTCAGCAAGGCGAGTCTCACTCTAAAGAGTTTCCTCCTGGAGCCCCTCAAGCCTACGGCAAAGAGTCTACATCGGCACGCGCAAGACTGCGCTCCTTCTCGGTCCCCCGGACCTCTCACAAAAGCCCGCGGGAGGCCATCTGCTCGCGCTCATAAGTGGCCTTGACGTGGGCGCCCACCTCAGCCTGGGCTCTCTGAAGTTTGCAAAGCTACTGTTGCTCCTGCTGAATGATCAGCTGAGTCCTCTGTCTTCGCTCCTGAATAACGCGAAGGCGAGCGAACTCCTCCCCTAAAGACGCAAGCTCAGTCATCCAGGCGTCCTGAGGGAGACCAAATGCATGCATCTGGCAATGCTACACCAAGTTAAGGACGATTCGGCCACTCCATCCCAAGGGCCAGAAAACTCTGAAGCAGCTTTGAAGCCTTACTAGCTAAAGCTAAAACAAAGAAAGGAGTTGCCTCAGCCCGTGTACGGCCGACATCTATCCAGACCAACATGCCCTAAGGGCTGGTCTACATCAACCTTGGCTATCACAAGTCAGCAATTAGCCACCTTCTACATTCGGCGACATACCTCAGCGGTCAGCCGACACATCAACATGTTCGGCTACACCTTAGATGTTAGTCGGCACACTTTGGCGACACCTTAGCAGTTAGCCAGCTTTAACTTGCGGCTACACACCTCAGCGGTTAGCCGACACGTCTTCAGTGGCATCTTAGTGGTCAGCCAGCACCATGACTTTTGGCCAAACGCACCCCCAAGGGTCGGCCAGTGTCAGTCTCCAGCTATCACAGCTCAATAGTCAATCAACGACGACTCAGATGGATGCGCCTCTTCGAGATAGGCCTACATCAACTTCGGGCTAACAAGTCTCTCAGTAGCAGGCCCCCATCAACTTTGGGTTAATAACTCTCTCAGAAGCAAGCCCCCATCAACTCGGGCCAACAAGTCTCTCAGAAGCAGGCCCCCATCAACTCTAGGCCAACAAGGCTCTCAGAAGCAGGCCTACATCAACTCGGGCCAACAAGTCTCTCAGAAGCAGGCCCCCATCAACTTCGGGCTAACAAGTCTCTCAGAAGCAAGCCCCCATCAACTCTAGGCCAACAAGTCTCTCAGAAGCAGGCCTACGTCAACTCCGGGACAACAAGCCTCTCCGAGGCAAGCCAGTATCAACCCTCAACTTTCTGGAAAGCAATGAAGCAGTAAGGTGCAGCTCTACAGAGGGCACGGACCGTCCGCCTCTGCCCCGGCTTTGACGAACGTTCCGTGGGGGGCATTTGTTGGCAGCAAATTTTGCTTTGCAAAAATACCTCCGCTTTTATTTAGTTGAAGCAGAAATGGGCTAACTTGGAGATGGAAGACCCGTACGGGGTCGGAGGAATCCGTCCGGGGTCGGAGGGACCCGTACGGGGTCGCCCTCACCCGGACGGGTCCGCCCGGAGGTGGGCAAACCCGCACGGGGCCGCCCTTGGGCGGGCGGACCCGTCCGGGGTCGCCCGACCCCGGGAGGGACCCACCCGGGGTCCGCGACCCCGGGCAGGTCCCCCCCGGGGGCCGCGACCCCGGGGAGGTTCCCCCCGAGAGCGCGCGACCCCGGGGAGGTCCCCCCGGGGGTCCGCGACCCCGGGCAGGTCCCCGGGGGGGTCGCGACCCCGGGGAGGTCCCCCCCGGAGAGCTGCGACCCCGGGCGGGTTCCCCCCGGGCGTCCGCGACCCCGGGACGGTCCAGGACCGTCCCGGGGACTCTCCACCCCGGGGAGGTTCCTCTCCCGCGCACGCAAATCAAAATATGACATCCCCGGGGTCATTTTCATCCTGTTGGACCCGTACGGGGTCGAACACTCCCGGGGAGGTTCGGACCCGTACGGGGTCGAACACTCCCGGGGAGGTTCCCCACTTCTATAAATAGACCCTCAGAGGTCCAAAGGAAGGATACTTAGAAGCACTACAAGCATCAAGCTACGGAAGACACTTGAAGCTTTTTGTTCGTTGTTTCGGCCCGTGTGGGGTAAGTCCCCGGGTCTTGTATTTATGCCCCTACGGGGTATATTTACGTTTACGCCCCTCAGCGGGTCATGTTGTTAATTGTGCCCCTCCGCGGGCCATGTTTTGTAAGTCTTTACGTCTCGGGACGACTGAGTCTTGCATTTCTGCCTTTATAATGGCGAAATTACAAAAATGTCCTTCCCGGGATTGTAGAAGACCGAAGTCCTGTAATTTGCAGTTATACCCTGCAATCTTTTGTAATTGGGACTACGTCCCTATCTCCCCCTCCAAGGCGGACGTTTGTACAGTCGACAACTCGCCGACAATCCTTGTACTCACATGGAATTATAAAAGCATTCAGCATGTTTTATATGTAACCTCGGGTGGGAAAATTATAAGAAAACCCCCCGACTTTGGAAAATTGTGTATATACCCCTCCTTCGGCCGAATTGACAAATGTGTGCCTTCCATGAAGCCCCTTGTCATTCCTTCAGTCCGGAAGTATTGTCAGCTCAGTCCAGCACTCGGGTATTATACCAAACCTAGGTCTAGGGTTTGGTAAAATTACCAAAATACCCCTGTAACCTAAACATGGCCTCAGAGCCCTCGAAACCCTCCAGAAAGAGCCTCAATGTCTTGGGGAGTTAGAGATCTAGTTTCACTTCCACTCCAGCCCAGAAAATGTCATAAATATCTCTGGTCTGGAAAATTACCAAAATACCCCTGGGTTGGTAAAATTACCAAAATACCCCTGGGGTCCAGAAAACTTCCCTTGCTTTGAAAATGCCTATGGCTTCCGCGTATTTGCGCCTCTATGCTTAAATCTTAGGGTTTTGCTCAGACCTAGCCCTAATTCAGTTGTTTCTATGTGTTGGTGGTAAAATGAGTGGTCATGGAGAGTCTCTCGAGTGAGCTTGCCCTCCACATCAGAACCTCTGTAGAAGTCTTTTGGGACCTCTTTGACAGTTAAACAAAGGTGTTCGGACGTTAGGCCGATGTAAATCAACACTGACTCCGGTCAGTGGGGAAAGGTCCAGCACTCGAACCCAAATCGTCTGATACTATGCGCATCCACGGAACCCTCTCTACGCAGAGGAGTGTTTCTTTTCAAAAAGAACGAAAATCTACCTTTTATCTACGATAAGAGTATTTCTTAGATTTTTTCCGTGTCTCACAGTCATGCTGGTCAAATAATGATAATTGACAACTCCTGTCACGTCAATGAGTCACAAGTTAAAATCTGAAATTCAAAGCCCTAACAAGTCTGCCATTTTTATGAAACAAAAGTAAATGCAGACTATCTTGCTATGATCTTCGCTTGCAACTCCTGTCATTATTTAATGAAAATTTAAATAATATGTATTTTTTTAAAAGTGGGTAGTAGCACTATCGTATTAAATTTAAAATGGAATATACAAGTGTAGTCAATAAATTCCCAAAAAATCTCTATACAAGAGAATGCCCCACCAAGACAGTGTAGAGCACTCTAGCCCTCCAACAAAACAAGAAGGGGAGAGTTTTGGACATTCACATTACAAAGAAGCATCGACCATTCCCTCACTCTGTCAGAAATAAAAGATATAACAGTGTCCTCTGCTCTAGCCTCCCTTCTGAAAATCCTAATGTTCCGTTCCCCTCACAAAGTCCAGAGAGTGGCATGAAGAATCAGCCACCAGACAGTCCTATCACCTCTAAGCGCCGCTTTGATAGAGGGTTAGATAAATGAAGGGATATCCTCTTTGGATTAGTCTGTCACTCCACTTACTCTCATGTACTTTGATAAGAGAGGTGGGTTAAACTGTTCCACCTATTTAGATGGGTCACACTATCCAGATTAGATGAGGGTTATCTTTCAATCTAACCCGATTATTTGTATCTCTCTGTCAAACCAAAAAAGGAACAAAATGAGGGTTATCCCCGGGACAAGTGGAGGATAATCCCCTATCAAAGCGGCGCTAAGGAGCCAGCTTCTGCCCCATTTCATGCACCTCTCTCTGTTGGCTGATGACGCACTGGATCCTCTTAGCAAGCTCCCCCCACACAACTTGTGAGTAGGTACAACCTACAAACATGTGGTCCAGAGTCTCATCCTCCTCTCCACACAAGCAGCAAGTTGGTAGGATGCCTGGAAGGAACTGAAGAAGTCTATCTCGAGTGGGTAGCCTCCCATAGGAGATCTTCCAAGTTAGGAGTTTCACCTTCATTGGACTCTTCGGTGTCCAAACTTAAGGGGCAAGGCTGTGGCGAACATCTACATCTGAAATAATGGAGTAAATCGATCTAATTGAGAAGATCCTTTCCCTCCTCCACCTCCAAGTCCACACATCATCCCTGTCTAGCTGAGGACGAAACTCGAGGAAGAAGAGTAAGAGATCCTAGAGCTACTCCATCTCATCAATCTTGAGGTCCCTCTTGAAAGTCGGAGCCCAGGTGCCCCCTGGGAGTTGAGAGTCAAAAGCCTGAGAGACCGATCCCAAAGAGTCAGCTGAAATTGCATCAAGACTGGGGAATGAAGCCTCCAAGGTGAAGTCGCCACATCGTCTGTCTTTCCAGAAAAGGCATTGATCGCCTTTTCCTAGTCGAACTCGGACGTTGGAGGAGATAATATCTCTGCATGACAAGATATCCCGCCAAAGAGGTGAAGCCTGGTGCTGTGAGCCCAGAGCTAAGTCTCATATTCTCCTTCTACCATGGTACCTCTGCTTGTCCTCTTCCGCCCCCAACCGCCACAACCATTTGTACAAAAGAGCCAAATAGAAGTCTCTAACATCCTTGATCCTCATACCTCCCTCTTCCTTGCTAGCAGCCACCCTATCTCACTTAATGTTATGCCAACCTCTACATCTTCCGCCACTCCCATGAGCTTCTGCCTAGGCTGTCACAAGTTGAGAGAGAGGACATTTTGCCGAGTTTCTCGGAGGAAGAGGCCCGATAGGCAGTCTTTACTCTTGCAGGGGATAGAGTTCCAGGTCCAGATAGTTTCCATATGGCCTTTTTCCAGCAGTGTTGGGATGTTGTCAAAGACAATCTCCCGACAGCGGTCAAGGAGTTTCATGAGGGGAGAGCACATTTAAGGGGTATCAATAAAACCTTCATTGTTCTCGTCCTCAAAAAACAAGGGGCCCATGACTTCTGTGACTTCAGGCCTGTTAGCTTGTTGAATGAGACTTATAAGATCATTGCCAAATTACTGGCAGGTAGACTTGAGAGAATTATGGACACGTAGTTGAGGACGAAACTCGAGGAAGAAGAGTAAGAGATCCTGGAGCTACTCCATCTCATCAATCTTGAGGTCCCTCTTGAAAGTCAGAGCCCAGGTGCCCCCTGGGAGGTGAGAGTCAAAAGCTTGAGAGATCGATCCCAAAGAGTCAGTTGAAACTGCATCAAAACTGGGGAATGAAGCCTGCAAGGTGAAGTCGTCACATCGTCTGTCTTTCCAGAAAAGGCATTGATCGCCTTTTCCTAGTCGGACTCAGACGTTGGAGGAGATAATATCTCTGCATGACAAGATATCCTGCCAAAGAGGTGAAGCCTGATGCTGTGAGCCCAGAGCTAAGTCTCATATTCTCCTTCTACCATAGTACCTCTGCTTGTCCTCTTCTGCCCCCAACCTCCACAACCATTTGTACAAAAGAGCTAAATAGAAGTCTCTAACATCCTTGATCCTCATACCTCCCTCTTCCTTGCTAGCAGTCACCCTATCTCACTTAATGTTATGCCAACCTCTACATCTTCCGCCACTCCTATGAGCTTCTGCCTAGGCTGTCACAAGTTGAGAGAGATGACATTTTGCCGAGTTTCTCGGAGGAAGAGGCCCGATAGGCAGTCTTTACTCTTGCAGGGGATAGAGTTCCAGGTTCAGATAGTTTCCATATGGCCTTTTTCCAGTAGTGTTGGGATGTTGTCAAAGACAATCTCCCGACAGCGGTCAAGGAGTTTCATGAGGGGAGAGCACATTTAAGGGGTATCAATAAAACCTTCATTGTTCTCGTCCTCAAAAAACAAGGGGCCCATGACTTCTGTGACTTCAGGCCTATTAGCTTGTTGAATGAGACTTATAAGATCATTGCCAAATCACTGGCAGGTAGACTGGAGAGAATTATGGACACGTAGTTGAGGACGAAACTTGAGGAAGAAGAGTAAGAGATCCTGGAGCTACTCCATCTCATCAATCTTGAGGTCCCTCTTGAAAGTCAGAGCCTAGGTACCCCCTGGGAGGTGAGAGTCAAAAGCTTGAGAGACCGATCCCAAAGAGTCAGTTGAAACTGCATCAAAACTGGGGAATGAAGTCTCCAAGGTGAAGTCGCCACATCGTCTGTCTTTCCAGAAAAGGCATTGATTGCCTTTTCCTAGTCGGACTCGGACGTTGGAGGAGATAATATCTCTGCATGACAAGATATCCTGCCAAAGAGGTGAAGCCTGATGCTGTGAGCCCAGAGCTAAGTCTCATATTCTCCTTCTACCATAGTACCTCTGCTTGTCCTCTTCCGCCCCCAACCTCCACAACCATTTGTACAAAAGAGCCAAATAGAAGTCTCTAACATCCTTGATCCTCATACCTCCCTCTTCCTTGCTAGCAGCCACCCTATCTCACTTAATGTTATGCCAACCTCTACATCTTCCGCCACTCCCATGAGCTTCTGCCTAGGCTGTCACAAGTTGAGAGAGAGGACATTTTGCAGAGTTTCTCGGAGGAAGAGGCCCGATAGGCAGTCTTTACTCTTGCAGGGGATAGAGCTCTAGGTCCAGATAGTTTCTATATGGCCTTTTTCCAGCAGTGTTGGGATGTTGTCAAAGACAATCTCCTGGCAGCGGTCAAGGAGTTTCATGAGGGGAGGGCACATTCAAGGGGTATCAATAAAACCTTCATTGTTCTCGTCCTCAAAAAATAAGGGGCCCATGACTTCTGTGACTTCAGGCCTATTAGCTTGTTGAATGAGACTTATAAGATCATTGCCCAAATTACTGGCAGGTAGACTGGAGAGAATTATGGACACGATGGTCAGTTACTTTCAGGGAGTCTTTATCAGAGGACATCATATACAGGACAATTTTTTGGTGGCCCATGAGTATTTGTATGCCATGGAGTCACAAAGAAAGAAAGGAATGGTCTTGAAGTTGGATTTTGAAAAGGCCTATGATAGGATCAACTGGTTTTGTTTGTTTGATTTCATGGAGAAGATGGACTTTGGGCTCAGATGGATCGACTGTATCAGGTCTTGTATCGCTTCTGCCTTTTTTGTAATTCTGGTGAATGGGAAGCCGACTTCTTTCTTTCACAGTGGTGGGGGGCTCAAGCAGGGTGACCCCATGTCTCCTCTTTTGTTCATGCTGGTGGCTAATGTCCTTAGTAGGGTTTAGCAGAGAGCAGAGTCTATAGGTTTGATAAGAGGATTCCATGTAGGGAGAGGTGGTATCTCAGTCACCCATTTGTAGTATGCTGATGACACTGTCCTGTTCCTGGCTGAGGATGAGAGGTCAAGGAAGGCGGAATCGGGGATCGGGATCGGATCGCCCGGTCTCAAACCGATCAGAGTTGATGGGATCAGCCGATCCTGGCCGATCCCGGCCGAGTCAAGCCAGCTGACTCGGGTAAAGATACAAATGTCTAAAAAATCCAGAAAAATCTGAAAAAATAGAAAAATTATTTAAACATAGATCTATATCAAATTTAATGAGAAATAGGTGACATTTGTTCGTCATTTTGTGAAATAGGTGGCAAACTTTAGACTAGGTAATTTTACATGGCCTCTGTTTATTTGATGTTTACATGATTCCATATTATTGTACGTCGTCGTGGCTCTATTTTATGAGATATTCATGTTAAAGCTACTACTATAATCTTTTAGACCTCATAAGTATTTTCTCTTCTCCTTGTCCTTCCCTTGAATGTTTGTTATAAATTCAAGGCAAGAGAAGGGTTGCATCCTTGAAATTGGAATCTTCAGTTTAGTGCACTTTACCCTCTGTAGATAAATATTTACAATTTGAATATTCAATATATATAGCACCCTCTACCTGTCATACCCTAGATCATGAATCCTCATCATTCCAATCTACACTATCAAGTGAACAGTTGTCAAATGCTAACATTTCAACCATAATGACTTCCATTGAAGTTGTTTTTGTTATTGTCATTTCTGAGGTTTCTAGATGAGAGAATCAGCTGAGCTTCACACTCACGTTAGGGACACAAAGACTTCAAAGAGGACTGCAACATGAGAAACTTTTTTTTGAAATTCAAATGGGACAAGGGTGGGATCGGCCTGGGATCGCCCAAGATCGCCTGCGATCGGCCGATCCCGGGGGTGGATCGGTTAAGGCCGCATCGGGATCGGGTCGTTTCGCCCAGAATCCGATCGGATCGGCCGATCTGGGCCGACCCGATCCGATTTTGCCTTCCATGTGAGAGGTAGATATATGTGACGAGAATTTTGTTGAAGCGGTTAGAGGAGACTATTGGCTTGAAGGTTAACTTCAATAAGAGTTTAGTTGTTGGAGTTAACTTTTAGGCCAGGCCTATTCACAGGATTGCTCGCATCTTGGGTTGTCAGATAGGGGACTTCCCTATCTCTTACTTGGGTCTTCCTTTCTTTTTAGGGGTCTTCCGATGTGCTGATTGGCTCCTTGATATCCAGCGGTATGAGGCTAGACTGAGTGCATAGTTGTCAAGACGACAAGGCGACCCAAGGCGTTCACGGGGCCCCTAAGCGCTTAGGCGACATGGCGTCCACTTAGGCGTCGCCTAGGCGACACTTCGGCCACTAATTAAAAAATCTAAAATATATATCCTCCAATATATAAATCAAGAATAAAAAATATGAAAAATACAAAAAAATAAATTACATGAAGAAATTGCTGTAATTAAATTATGTGACAATTATAGAAAACTAAATTGTATCAAAAAATTACAAAAAATTCAAAAGAAAATGCAAAAGATACAAAAGTAAATGTAAAAAATTCAGAAAAATTACAAAAGAATATAATAACATCAAGAAAATTATAAAAACATCAAGTAAATGTAAAAGAGTTAAACGTACATAACCGGGTTGGATCTGGTTCGGACGGGTCACGGTTGGCCCGCCTAGGCGCCCGCCTTGGCGCCTAGCCCGCCTTGGCGACCGCCTAGCTCGCCTTTTCTAGTGTCAACAAGGCGCTGCACTGCCTAGCCCTTTCAAGAGCGCCTGGGCGCCTAGGCGGCGCCTAGGCGCCCGCCTTGACATTTATGACTGAGTGCCTAGGCGCCCGCCTTGACATTTATGACTGAGTGGTTGGAAGACGAGGTTGTTATCTTATGGGGACATACTAGTTCTTTGCAGAATGATTTTGGATAGTCTACCTTTTTATTATTTCTTTGTGTTCCGCATCCTGAAGACTGTGCTGAAGAAGATTGAAGCCATTCATGGGAGATTCTTTTGACATGTGACTGGTGGGAGTTGTAGGGGATGGCACGACATTCGATGGGGAAGGGTGGTTGCTACCAAGGAACAAGGGGGAGTTGGGTCAAGAATGTGGGTGGCTTCAATTTAACACTCTTAAGTAAGTGACTATGGAGGTTGGGAGCATGGGATGAAGGTCTTTGGGCTTAGCTCATTAGGCAGAGGTACATCGGCAGGAGGAGAGTGTGGAACTTGGACTTTCCGGCCCCAACCTTTACGTCTCCTATCTGGCGTGGCATTTTCTCTTGCCGGGACGTCATCACCTCCGATGTTCGGGTCCGTCTAGGGAAAGACAACCGATGGTGTGGCGACTTCACTTCGGAGTATTCCTTTCCTAATCTCTTTGCCATCGCGGCTGACCCTTCGGGGCCGGTGGATCGGGCTTTTGATCCTCACCTTTTTGGGGGCACATGGGCACCAACCTTCAAAAGGGATCTCAGGTGTGCGGAGATGGAGTAGCTCCAGGATCTCCTCCTTACCCTCCTTGACTTTGCCCCGCTCCTCTTCAGGATGGATGCGTGGATCTGGAGGTGGGATAGGGAGGGGATATTAAAATCAGGTCTGCCTACTCCATCATCTCTGACGACAAGGTGAGGCACAGGCTTGCACCCCACATTTGGAGACCTAAGAGTCCGTTGAAGGTGAAGTTGTTGATCTGGAGGATTTCTCACAGGATGTTTCCCACTCGAGATAGGTTCCTCTCCTTTTTTCAAGGTATCCAATCTACTTGTGCTCTGTGTGGATAGGAGGACGAGTCTGTGGAGTACTTGTTTGTTGCCTGCCCCTACTCGCAGACTGTGTGGAAGGGCGTGGCTACGAGAGCACGGTGTGTTCTCGGCTGGCATATTGAGGTGCAACCCTTCATCGCCTCATAGGGTAGCAGTTGGCCTGCAAAGGGGATCGGGTGGTTTGGTGGCTCATTCTGCATGTCACTCTTTGGTCCCTTTGGTGTGAAAGAAACAATAGGATCTTCAAGAGGGAGGCTAGAGTGGAGGATTCTCTAATTTCTTTCATCTGTACTAGAGTAAGGGAATGGACAGAATTGCTTTGTAATGTGAATGCCCTCAGCTCACCTCTTTTGCTTTTGTTGGGAGGGTAGACCGTCCCACACCGCCTTGGTGTGGTTTTTTTGTACAGGGTCTCTTTTTGGGAGCTTGTTGATTACACTTGTACATCTTCCTTTTCATTTAATACATACCACTTTCAAAAAAAAAAATCTCCCTTGAATGGATTCAATCTTCTTAGCCACCGACTTTGGGATCCAAAACATGGAGAGGAAATATATAGGTAGATTGTCCAACATTGATTCGCATAAAAATAGCTTGCCCTTATAAGATAGCAATCTAGCCTTCTATCCAGGCAACCTACCCCCATATCTCTAAACAATAGGTAACCAATCTGCACAACGAAAGAGAAAGAAGAAGGAGAGCCTGAAGCGAGAGCATCTATGAGAACTGAGAGAGAAGCTACCCTTTCGAAGAGAAATTACAGAGAAAAAGAGAGAGAGAAAGAAGAGGAAGATGGTTCGAGGTCCAGCTCGAGATAAGAAGCATTCAGAGAGAGCTCTTGAATCGTATTCAGAGCTACAACTATTTTCATTCGATTCTGAATTGTGTTCCGGATTATTGTCATTTGTTTCTTTCTTTTGATTCTTCAATTTAGTTCACATTGTATTTCTCCGGTGGTACATTGCAGTACTGTTCGGAGGTGTGATCAGAGTTTAGCCGGTCACGTTCTGGTTTGTAGACCAGGGTGCGAGGGAGTTCCTCGTGTGTTGCCGTAGTGCAGTGGTTCTAACTCTACTGAGTAGAGTTAGGGGTGTGTTCAACAAGGCGTTGAACATGGTTTTTCCTTTGGGTTGTCAGAGGAAGAGAGGAAGTTGTTTCTCCGGAGTCAAGCTGTGTGATCAACTGGTGTAACGGACTTGTTCCGTACTTGCTTGTGCAAGGAAGCCTCACTCGGTTTGAGTGAGGGGTGGACCTAGATTGCTGGAAGCAATCGAACCACCTAAAAAATCTCCGTGCAGTGTGTTTGATTTCTATGTCTTCTACTTCGTTCTCAATCTGGACTAGGTATATCAAAAGGTGATTCACTTTGCGTGAGGAAGTCCTTGGGCTAGCCCTCTGCTTCGTACCAGTCCTGGCATACTGTTTCGCTGTGGGTGCGCCTAAAGTGCTTGTGAGTGTGTTTGTTTGATAGCATGAACTAGGCTCGTTATACATTCTTCTAGTTTGCCTTTATCGAAACCGAGCTTGGCGCAAGTTTCATTAAGCTAGTTTTTTTTAAAGGGGCTGATCTGTTCACCCCCCCCCCCTCTAGATCCGCATTGCCATTCTTATCAGTTGGTATCAAACCTAGGCTTCCCACAATGTGGTCCAACGATCAGGGAAGAGTAGAAAATGGCAATGGTCGTAGTTTTATAGCTGAGGGTCACTCCATTAATAGACCACCATTTTTTGACGGATCTAACTATCTCTATTGGAAAAACAGGATGGAGGTGTTCCTGCGAGCACAGAGCCATGAACTCTTGAGGGTAGTCAGCCATGGTCCATTCCAACTTCCGGAAGATGAAAATGTATGGACCAGAGAACAAATTCGACTGTCAACTGTCAACTGGAGTGCTATGAACATGATGCAGTGTGCTATTCATCCAAACCAGTACTCTAGAGTATCTGCATGTAGATCAGCTAAGCAAATGTGGGACAAGCTAGAATTGATATACGAGGGAACGTCCCAGGTGAGAGCCACTAAGGTAAACATACTGATCACTGAATACGAAATGTTCAAGATGAAGCTGTTGTGTTAGATGGAAACACTCTGTCACCACGAAGTGTGGATCTAGAGGGGGGTGAATAGATCGATGGCCTAATTTAAAACCAAAATAAGGCTCTAATGCGGAATTTCAACCGATCTACAAGATTACTAACTAGGGTGTTAGATCTGATCAGAAACGAAGAGATCTGAGAAGAGAATCAAGAGAAGCAACCACACACCAGTTCATAGGCAATCACACAAGCACATGACACACCAGATTTTTAGGTGGTTCGGTCCTCCAGACCTACGTCCACTCCACACTCAAACCCAAGTGTGGCTTACTGCTGCGCAACACAGCTTGCGTCCGCTGGGCAATACAGCTTAGCCTACAACCGCTGAGCTTCACAGTTTGCTGTCCGAGACCAAGTCTCGCCCGCTAAGGAATTACAGCTTCACCTGTCCAGAGGCTACACCTCTGCAAACCGCTGGGGAATACAGCTTACCCGTCCAGTGGAATCCTCCACTGCAAACCGCTGACACACAGCTTGAAGACAAAGTTTCGGAAAGCAAAATAGAATCAAACGAAAACAAGAAATCTCAAAAGAGAATATAGCTCGCAATGAGCAAACTCAGCTCTGGTATCTGAACCAAGAGACCGAGGAACATTCAGACAAGCTCTCTCAACTCCTCTCTCTCAATATTCTCTTCTCTCTCTTTTTTCTTCTCTGCTCTGCTCTTCTCTCTCTTTTTCTTCTCTGCTCTCGGTGGCTCTCTGCTTTTCTCTTCTATGGATCGTGCAGGCTGAAGTTCACTTTCTGCTGTTCTGCTGCGATCAGACTTCTTCTGAGGAAGAGGCTTCATATATATAGAGCAGCAGATAGGGCGTGTGTCTTCCACATCTCCCGCCCAAAAGCTTGGACCACGTGGCAGCATCCAGGCTCGTTGCTGTACACGTGTCACAATCTTGGCACCTCCTCTTTCTTGGATCATGTGCCCTTCTTAATCTCCTCGAGCGTAAGTACCTGTCAGTCAGTCGAAGAGAATTATCAGTTTAAGACTATAGAACCTTGTACAGACTTTGTAGTGTGCAATGCAATGTATAGACTTTGCAATGCGACAACAATGTATAGACTTTGCAATGCGACAGCAATGTATAGACTTTGCAATGCCTAGTGTTGAAACATGAGAGCACAATGCACAAACTGAGTGTGTAATGCAGAATGCATCAAGCAAAGTATGAACATTACAAATGGATGCACTGTCATGCCAAATGAATGTGCAGACTCAACGTGCACCATTGTACAGACTTACTAAAATGATGTATAAGCATAGCAACACACAATGTGCAGACTTCGTGCAATGCATGAAACAATGTATAGACTTAGAGCTAATGAGTGCACAAATGCAGATGGCAAGGTATATACATTACAAATGGATGCACTGTCATGCCAAATGTATATGCAGACTCTGCATGCAACAATGTGTAGACTTAGTGTTTGTTCAGCTAGCCAATGTATAGACTTGGCGTTTGTGCAGCTAGCCAATGTATAGACTTGGCATTTGTGCAGCTAGCCGTTGTATAGACTTTGCATTATGAAGCACACAGGCTGTACAGACTTGTGCTAATGTTGCAAGTGAACAATGTACAGGCTTTGGACATGCGTGCATGCTATGCGATGTACAGACTTGAACGCGTGCATGCTACACGATGTACAGACTTGCTGACAAAGAGTTGTGCAGATTCTGCGTGCAACAAAGACGATGAGTGAGACGCAAAGTGAGACGGTCCAATGTATAGACTTTATGTCCAAATGAGACGCTAAGTGAGACGGACCTCACAGGCTGTACAGACTTGAGAGTGCACGATGTATAGACTTAATGATTGTGTGAGCATGCAGCAGCCAATGTATTGACTTACAGGTGCAACGTAAGTAAGGATACCAATGTATAGACTTGCGAGTGCAACGTCGGTAAAGATACCAATGTATAGACTTCCTGTGCCTGCGTCAAATGCAATGTACAGACTTTGTGTGTACTTGAGCAAAGACGATGTATAGACTTGAATCAAAGGATGCACTGGCTGTACAGACTTTGCATATGCATGTGAATGTATAGACTCTGCGTGCACAAGGCAAGGCTAACAGATGTATAGACTTGCTCAGCTGAGTGGCGTGCAACAGGACAATGTATGGACTTGTGAAATGGATTCACGAACATAACAGCAAGGAATGTATAGACTCTGTGTTTGACAGAATGCAATGCATAGACTCTACGTGCAAGCGACATGACGATGTACATACATTGCAGCAACGAATGTGCAGACTTTGTGCAGTCTACAAGCAATGTGCAGACTTGACCGATGCAATGTATAGACTTGCTGGAGTGAACGATGCACTGACTTGTGAAAAGATGCACGAACAATGCATATGCATGAAGAGCACTGACGATGTATAGACTCTAAATGCATGGAACACAGACAATCTGATAAAGACAATTTCATCAAAATATGAACAGTTGTCAATCAATTAAAACAAGCTGTTGCCAATGAAGTAAGGCTTATTGTCAACATCATCAACACAGAGGAGTCACAGCAATCTCCCCCTTTTTGATGATGGCAACACCCTATCATATAGGATGGCAACACCCTGTCACACCCTATATGATCTTACAAAGTGAAATTTATTTTGATGAAAGACATGATTTGTTAATCAGATTTGTCATGCAGATGTTATAAATGCATGCTATGAGATGAAATAACCAATGCAAGTTCTAGCAAGATCTCCCCCTTTGCCATAACATGATGCATACACTCCCCCTGGAATTCATCAAACAGACAATATATTCTCCCCCTTTGCCATCAACAAAGAGGAGGGAAAGAAAGTGTAAGGGAAGAAGGAAATCTGACTGGCATTCTGAGCAAGTAGTTCAGGAATTAAGCATTCTAAAGCACAGAGCCTTCAGTCATATGAATTTAGAACTGCTTAGAGGTTGAATTCTGGTTTGAAGGTTATAAAAATTAGAGTTCATACACTATAATCATTGAATGAGTTTACTGTGCATGATAATAGCAATAAACCAGAATCACATTTGAGCATGCGAGATTCAGTTTCAAAGTATCTTACTTTCTTAGACTCAGTAAAAAATTGTTAAGAGATACCAGGTCATGTATTGAAATTAAACAATTTGGCATACCTGAATTTTCTTTTGAAGGAACAGCATTTTCAATTTTATTTTATTAAGGGCATTCAGGTACCATTTGTCTTTTTGCGTAAGGGTACACGTTTATCAGACGCCAGTACCCCTAGATACTTAACATAATGAACCATTCTGTCTATGATCAAATTCAATAGAACTGATTTACACCTTTTTGTGTGAGGGTACACGTTTATCAGACGCCAGTTACCCCCAGGTACTCAGTGAAATCACCCTACTGTTTTGATCATTTATACAGAGATAACTGATACACCTCATGACTTAAGTATTGTCCATTTCTTTGATGGATCACTCAGTTTCTCAGTGCTTTACCAGTCATTGCTCTGCCAACATTATTGTTCAAATATTTTTCAAGATTTTCAACATTTTCTTAGCTGTCCTTTATTTGTTTCAGAATGACTTGTTTAAGGACAATACACATACTTAGCCTTCTCTAACATGATTTCAGGTGAGTTTTCAGATTTCAGATACAGTTAACTTTGTCTGACATGTAATGAAATAAGGGTTGAGAGCTATTATCAATTTTCAACATTCTTATTTACTGATTGCAATCTTTGAACTCTAAAGTTTATAAAATTTAAACCATTTAGTCAGTATTTAAGCAATTAAAATTCTTATAAAGGAAGAAGTCTGTTTTCTATTGCTTAAGACTTAGAACAGACTAACAGATTGCCATATTGTTAGACTCAACTCATTCAGGGTCAAAGGGTTTAATGAAATCAAGAGAGAAAGGAATTTGAGTTTCAATGAAGTTGATGACCTCTCTGAATTACATACAACACTCCCCCTGTCTATATGCATGTGATTTTGCAAATGAATAGGAAGAATTAGAGGAGAGAGAGCTTAGACATAGTCATGGCTGAATGATATGCAATGAGGATCATGAGTGTGATGTCAATTGATATGTCATGAAGAATATGAATGTTATGCATGCATGGTCTGGTGCAACATTCAACAACCACAGAGTTTTATTTAGACTACCAGAAGTAAATTCAGATCAGACTGCAAGAATTATATTCATCATGCTGAACTTTACAAAAGCCAAGTTCTCTTTTAAAAAATTTGAACCTTTCATTCCCTAGTGGCTTAGTAAAGATGTCAGCAATTTGATTTTCTGTTTCAACAAAATTCATTTCAATTTCCTTTATCACATAATTGGCTGATATTAAGTAAATTATATGCTAAACCTTCAACCAACATGACATCTTTAATGCAACAGGTAGTACACTTACCTACCTTACCTGACCCGACAATTTTATCCTTTGTGTTGCTACCAAAGGTGACAAGGCCTCCATGTTTCTCTGTCAACATGCAGAACTTGGCCTTATCTCCTGTCATATGCCTGGAGCAACCACTATCCAAGTACCACAGATTGTTCTTGGCTGCCAGGCATACATGCACACACAATTAGGGAGAGAATTTTGGAACCCAAGTCTGTTTGGGCTCCAGAGCAGATGAAATGCAGGTAAAACATGAAAGCAAACTTTTTGGAATCCACATTTGTTTAAAAGAATTCTGTTCATTGGATTTTCCAAGTTTCTTTCTGTTATTATTCCTCTTCTTTTTGTTGTTTTTCTTCTTGTTGGCACCAGTATGATTATTGACAGATTTGTTGCTTCTGTGTCAGTGCCTTGGCCAGGGTGCATTCACGAAATTGTGGCCATAGTAGTTTCTGGGCTGGCTGAAGAAATGCAGGTTCCTAGGTGTCCAATTGTCATACCCACCAACCCAATTTCTGGTGTAAGGTCTGTGAGACTGTGTAGCTTGATATGCATGACCTGTATACCTTCCTGGAGTCCTAGTCCACCCTGACCTATTGGAATAGGTTGACTGTGCAGTGTAGTAGGACTGAACTCTGGGTTGGTAGAATTGTTTGGGTTGACTTCTAAATGCATTCTGTCTCCCCTGCACCTTCGACCCTGCTGACTTATTTACAGGTGTGTGTTGGGTCTTTTTCTGAGATGGTGGTGGTGGTGGAGACTTGATGGCCTTATCATGGGGTTTATATGCACGTGTAGGCTGACCCCTAACCTAAGACTGAGCTTTAGGATTTGGCTTGGATGTACCAGGTCTGCTAGGCTCACCAATCTTTTGTTTGCCCTTCTCCTCAGCACTGGGCTTCTTCAGATTCACAGTTTTATTCACAGAGTTGTCTGAATTCATGTTAATGAGAGGTCTTTTCTCTTTCTGTGCAGCAAATGATATAGTCTTCATTGCAAAACTTTTAGTTGCACTGGAATTAAATCCAAGACCCTCTCTCGTGAAGTTGACTTTTGACCCTAATAAAGTTCTCTGAACCTTGGGTCATTTTCTCTATTGTTCTCAGCTTGTCCTCATTATCTTTCTGAACATTTTCAACATATTTCTTCAGTTCAGTGTTCACAATTAGGACAGCTTCATACTTTTCATTTACAAGCTTCATCTCACTCTCATATTTTTGTATTTTCAATTTCCATTCATCAATTGCATTTTCTAGCCTCTCATTCTCTTCCTTAGAAACTTTTAACTCATGCTTGATTTCTTCGATTTCAGAACATGTGAGTTTCAGCTTAGCATTTTCAGATTCGAGGCATGCAATTTTATCAGTCAATATTTTGTCATTTTGCATGGAATTTATTTTTCTTCTTAGATGCCTATTTTCTTTTCTAATATCATCTACTATATCAGCAATATCATGATAGGCATCTATCCAATCAGCAATGGTAAAATTATCAAATCGAGAGGGTACCTCATCAGAATCTTCCTCTCTGTCTTCAGAACTGGTTGCCATAAGACACATAGGTTTTTCTGATTCTTCCTCACTGTCCGAGCTGCTGCTCAAGGTACCTTCGTCCTCATCACTCCAGGTAGGTACTCACCATGGCTTTCCCTTTAGTGTTCTTTCTCTTGGACTTGTCCTTGTGCTTCTGATTCTCTGGACAATCAGCTTTCAGATGACCGGACTTCCTGCATTGGTAACACACATTAGTTTCAGATTTTTCAGCATGGTTGAATTTATACCTGTTTTGCTTCCTGCTGTGGTGTCTTCTGTAGACATTTTTCCCTTCTCTTCTAAGAAATCTTCTGAACTCTTTTGTAATCATAGCTATTTCATCCTTTTCAAGGTCCGATCCAGATGGACTCCGATAACTGGATGATCCATTGCAGCTGGACTGTTTTGAACAACTATGCTTGGCCTTTAGAGCAATAGGCTTCTTGTATTCGAGCTCTTCAGCTTGTAGAATATTCATCTCGTACACCATCAAAGAGCCTATCAGCTCATTAGGTTTCATCTTTTGTAAATTTCTTGACTCCTCAACCACAGTTGCTTTGGTATGCCATATCGGAGTCAACGATCGAAGGATCTTCCTCACAACTTCATAATCGGTATAACTTTTTCCCAGATTTTTTAGACCATTTGTTATAATGGTCAGACGAGCAAACATTTCGGTCACTGTCTCACCGGGCTTCATTCGAAATGCTTCATACTCTGACACTAACATATTAGCCCGTGTCTCTCTCACTTGAGACGTTCCCTCATAAATGACCTCAAGAGTATCCCACATCTCCTTTGCCGTCTTGCAGGATGACACTCTATCAAATTCAGTGGGATGGAGTGCACATTGAATGGCGTTGATGGCGCTCCAGTTCAGAGTGGACCTTCGGATCTCTTCCTTGGTCCAGACATCCTCGTTCGGGGACAGCTCAAAAGGTCCCTTACTCACCACCTTCCAAGTCTCATAATCCTTCGCCCTCAAGAAGACTTGCATACGGTTCTTCCAGTATGCATAATTTGATCCATCAAAGTAAGGGGGCTTGGTGGTAGAATGTCCTTCAGCGATCAACCCTCTTGCATCCATCTGTACCTTCCTCTTCGGGCTGTAGGTCCCTGTAGAAGAGTTAGGCTCTGATACCAACTGTTGTGTTAGATGGAAACACTCTGTCACCACGAAGTGTGGATCTAGAGGGGGGTGAATAGATCGATGGCCTAATTTAAAACCAAAATAAGGCTCTAATGCGGAATTTCAACAGATCTACAAGATTACTAACTAGAGCGTTGGATCTGATCAGAAACGAAGAGATCTGAGAAGAGAATCAAGAGAAGCAACCACACACCAGTTCATAGGCAATCACACAAGCACATGACACACCAGATTTTTAGGTGGTTCGGTCCTCCAGACCTACGTCCACCCCACACTCAAACCCAAGTGTGGCTTACTGCTGCGCAACACAGCTTGCGTCCGCTGGGCAATACAGCTTAGCCTACAACCGCTGAGCTTCACAGCTTGCTGTCCGAGACCAAGTCTCGCCCGCTGAGGAATTACAGCTTCACCTGTCCAGAGACTACACCTCTGCAAACCGCTGGGGAATACAGCTTACCCGTCCAGTGGAATCCTCCACTGCAAACCGCTGACACACAGCTTGAAGACAAAGTTTCGGAAAGCAAAATAGAATCAAACGAAAACAAGAAATCTCAAAAGAGAATATAACTCGCAATGAGCAAACTCAGCTCTGGTATCTGAACCAAGAGACTGAGGAACATTCAGACAAGCTCTCTCAACTCCTCTCTCTCAATATTCTCTTCTCTCTCTTTTTTCTTCTCTGCTCTGCTCTTCTCTCTCTTTTTCTTCTCTGCTCTCGGTGGCTCTCTGCTTTTCTCTTCTGTGGATCGTGCAGGCTGAAGTTCACTCTCTGCTCTTCTGCTTCGATCAGACTTCTTCTGAGGAAGAGGCTTCATATATATAGAGCAGCAGATAGGGCGTGTGTCTTCCACATCTCCCGCCCAAAAGCTTGGACCACGTGGCAGCATCCAGGCTCGTTGCTGTACACGTGTCACGATCCTGGCACCTCCTCTTTCTTGGATCATGTGCCCTTCTTAATCTCCTCGAGCATAAGTACCTGTCAGTCAGTCGAAGAGAATTATCAGTTTAAGACTATAGAACCTTGTACAGACTTTGTAGTGTGCAATGCAATGTATAGACTTTGCAATGCGACAGCAATGTATAGACTTTGCAATGCCTAGTGTTGAAACATGATAGCACAATGCACAAACTGAGTGTGTAATGCAGAATGCATCAAGCAAAGTATGAACATTACAAATGGATGCACTGTCATGCCAAATGAATGTGCTGACTCAACGTGCACCATTGTGCAGACTTACTAAAATGATGTATAAGCATAGCAACACACAATGTGCAGACTTCGTGCAATGCATGAAACAATGTATAGACTTAGAGCTAATGAGTGCACAAATGCAGATGGCAAGGTATATACATTACAAATGGATGCACTGTCATGCCAAATGTATATACAGACTCTGCATGCAACAATGTGTAGACTTAGTGTTTGTGCAGCTAGCCAATGTATAGACTTGGCGTTTGTGCAGCTAGCCGTTGTATAGACTTTGCATTCTGAACCACACAGGCTGTACAGACTTGTGCTAATGCTGCAAGTGAACAATGTACAGGCTTTGGACATGCGTGCATGCTATGCGATGTACAGACTTGAACGCGTGCATGCTACACGATGTACAGACTTGTTGACAAAGAGTTGTGCAGATTCTGCGTGCAACAAAGACGATGAGTGAGACGCAAAGTGAGACGGTCCAATGTATAGATTTTATGTCCAAATGAGACGCTAAGTGAGACGGACCTCACAGGCTGTACAGACTTGAGAGTGCACGATGTATAGACTTAATGATTGTGTGAGCATGCAGCAGCCAATGTATAGACTTGCAGGTGCAACGTAGGTAAGGATACCAATGTATAGACTTGCGAGTGCAACGTCGGTAAAGATACCAATGTATAGACTTCCTGTGCCTGCGTCAAATGCAATGTACAGACTTTGTGTGTACTTGAGCAAAGACGATGTACAGACTTGAATCAAAGGATGCACTGGCTGTACAGACTTTGCATATGCATGTGAATGTATAGACTCTGCGTGCACAAGGCAAGGCTAACAGATGTATAGACTTGCTCAGCTGAGTGGCGTGCAACAGGACAATGTATGGACTTGTGAAATGGATGCACGAACATAACAGCAAGGAATGTATAGACTCTGTGTTTGACAGAATGCAATGCATAGACTCTACGTGCAAGCGACATGACGATGTACATACATTGCAGCAACGAATGTGCAGACTTTGTGCAGTCTACAAGCAATGTGCAGACTTGACCGATGCAATGTATAGACTTGCTGGAGTGAACGATGCACTGACTTGTGAAAAGATGCACGAACAACGCATATGCATGAAGAGCACTGACGATGTACAGACTCTAAATGCATGGAACACACGGACAATCTGATAAAGACAATTTCATCAAAATATGAACAGTTGTCAATCAATTAAAACAAGCTGTTGCCAATGAAGTAAGGCTTATTGTCAATATCATCAACACAGAGGAGTCACAACAGAAGCATGATGAGACTATCAGTGAAATGTTTTCTAGACTGTCAGAACTTACTAACAATCTTAGGGCACTAGGATACTGACAGTGAAATTGTTAGGAAAATACTCAGGTCCTTTCCCCCAGCGTGGCACACTAAGGCCACTGTCATTGAAGATTCCAGGGATCTGTCGACCATGTCAGTAGATGACTTGATTGGCTCCTTGATGACATATGAGATCAACTTCAAACCAAATGTAGAGGAGCATAAGAAGAAGCCAATAGCTCTCAAGGGATGTGAGAGCAACGAAGAAGGTAGTGAGTATTCTGAAAACTTCTCAGACTTAGATGACTATCAACAGGCCCTTCTGACCAGACAGTTTCAAGAGCTCCTGAAATCCAGAGGTAATTTTTTTAGGAAAAAGAGGCCACAACAGAAAGGTAATAGGGTGTTTGGTTATAATTTTTTACCCTTTTTCTCTCTCAAAATAAAAATTAAAATAGACAACTCACTTAAACACGTTCGGTAACACCTTCTCAATTTTTTAGAATGGGATCCTATCCCGTTATAACTTCTCCCAAAATAAAAACAAGTCTCCCCCTATTTTTTTTTAAGAGAGAAACTCGCGCGACCATCTCTTCCCCGTGCGTGCTCACGAACGGAGCCCTCTCCCCTCTCCCTTCTCCTTCTGCAAAATGCAGTGGTCGGCCCTCCCCTTCATGACGGCTCCGTCGAAGGCGTTCTGCACAGGTGTCCTGTTGCCGTCAGAGGTGAACGGCGTGAGAAGGAACGACATCATCGGGTACGCCTAGTCCCCAACAATATAGGGCCGCACGTGGTGGCCGCGCACGGAGACGACAGCGTCGCGGAGGATGTCGCCGACGTTGAGGCGACTATAGAGGACGCTGTCGCGGAAGTGGGAGGCGTCGTCCGACGACCCAGGCGCCTTGACGCACACGTCCCAGAAGATCTTCTTGGCGTCGACGACGACCTGGAGGAATACGGCAGGCCCTTGATGGTCTGATAAAGAAGAAGGTCGACGCACTGTTGGCCGCAGTGGACACCAGCGGACGGCGGAGCCTGCTGTGGCGTCAGAGCTACTGTGGGGGTGCGCGGCAGGTGGGACCAACTGTGGACGTGCGACGAATGGCGGCCTGTGGTGGTCAGGCTGGCGCTGTGCAGAGCCGTAGGCGGCGGCAGGGCAGAGCGGCAGCACAGCCGCCTGGTGGTGGCCAGGCCGGCACTCGCGGTGGGCTGGATGGCGGTGGCCGCAGGCGGCCGCTGTAGAGGCCTCTCAGCCGTGGGACGCCGGCACCATAACGGAGGGCGGTTGGTTTCAACGACAGCGGACGGGGGTGGGCGAGGGAAGAAGAAAAGTAATAGAAAATAGATGAAGAGTGAAAGGGAATTGCGATGGGGAAGAATACATACAGGAGAATAGGAAGAAAAATAAAAGAACGGTATCGTGAATATTAACGTGGGTTATTCAACCAAAGAAAAATAAAAGAACGGTATCGTGAACATTAACGTGGGTTATTCAACCAAACACATCTACATAAAACTTAAAAATTGTGACACTTTTGTCATCTATTTTTATCAATTTTAAAAATTAAGTTAAAAATTAATATAACATATTTTTTTAGATAGAAAGAGTTTTTTTTATAAAACTGTTTCCAAACACCCTATAAGGCTTCGAACTTCAGGTTTGATAAGAATAAAAAATCTGACAAGATCACTTGTTATCATTGTAAGAAAGCAGGTCACATAAAAGGAGATTGTCCTGAACTGTTAAGGAAGAACCCCAAGGGTAAGAAGAAGAAGTCTCAAGCTATGCTGTGTATCTGGAGCGATGAGGAGGAAATCACTGAAGGGGAATCTTCTGAAGGAGAAGAAAAAGGACTGTGTCTTATGGCTCAAAGTGATGAGGCGGTAAGCAGCTTCTTCGAAAACTTTTCCATTGATGGTTTGGAAGATGCTTATGGTGAACTCCTTGATAAGTTTAATTCTTTTGAAAAGGAACATAGGGGTCTAAAAAGGAAATTGAATGCTGCTGTTGAGGATAAAGATAACGTTCAAAAAGAGAAAGAAAAACTCAAAACAGAATTGGAAGAACTAAGCTCACTTAGAAAAGAAAATGAAAATCTGAAAGAAGATAATGAAAGAATTCTGAAAACATTTGATGAGTTTAGGCTGAAGGTTCAGGAAACACAAAATGAGAACAAATTGATCTCTGAGAAAAATGAGGCAATAAATGGTGTTAACTCTGAACTTCAGAAAACCTGTGAAAAACTCCAAAAAGACCTGAAAGACAAACATGATTGAGAAATTCGTTCAAGGGAAATCCAACCTAGACACCATGCTAGGGATGAAGGTGAACTTCAATAAAGAAGGTCTAGGTTTTGATCCATCAAATAAAAAACCTTTTGAATTCAAGACAATCACGTTTTGTTCTAGCAAAGGTAAAGAGAAGTTGGACACTCCATCCAGCTCAACTAGCAACACTCACAGTTCAGAAGTTAAAAATTCTGCTAACCCAACGAGGGCTATCAACAGGAACATCCAAAACACCAAAGTTCAAATTCCACAAAAGAAAAATAGCCCAACACTTCACCATGTAAAAAACAGAAATCTCAATGTGTCTAAACAAATGAGGACTTACTCCTCTCACCACCAAAATGGTTTCAATGCACATACTTCTTACAGGGCAAGAAAATTTGTTAACTAGCACAGAAATAATTTTGGGCAGTGGAATAACAAATACATCAAAAATAACCAAGCCAAATCAAATCCAAGGGTTGCTGTCAGAAGGAATGATTGTGATAAAAAATTGAATAAACATGTCAATCAAAAGAAAACTGTCAGGCAGATTTGGATTCTAAAATGCTTGTTGAAGAGCCTTAATGATGTATGTGGACCCAACTTGTCTTGGGTTCCAAAAGTTTTTGCATAATGTGTTTTTGCAGGAAAGCCTGGCAGCCATGCACAACCGGTGGTATCTTGACAGTGGCTGCTCGAGGCACATGACTGAAGACGACCAAATTCAGCAAGCTGGAAATGAAAGTTGGTGGAACGGTTAAGTTTGGAGGGAAAAACAGAGGTAAGATCATTGACTCCGGCACTATTGGTAAGTGTCCCTCCAACACAATTGAGAAGGTATTACTTGTAGATGTCCTTGAACATAACCTGCTGAGCATTAGTCAGCTCTGTGACAAGGGTCACAGGGTCACATTTGATGATCATGTATGCAAGATTTTTGAAGTCAATTCTGATTCAATAAAATTTGTAGGCCATAGAGTCAACAATGTTTACATAGTGGACTTAGATGAAAATTCTGAATCCAATCTTTGTTTGACTGCCAACTCTGTCAATAATGCTCTTCATTGGCATAGGAAATTAGGCTATGCTAGCTATAATATCTTGAATAAGTTAGTCAAGTATGAGTTAGTGAGAGGTTTACCTAAAATCAATTTCTTCACAAACTCAAAAATCTGTGATGCATGTGCCTTAGGGAAACAAACTAGGAAATCCTTCAAAATAAGGCATGAACCCTTATCTTCTAGACCATTAGAACTTCTGCATATGGACTTGTTTGGTCCTACTAGGACTCAAAGTTTAAATGGCAAAAGATTTGGGTATGTCATTGTAGATGATTACACTAGGTTTGCATGGATGTTCTTTTTAGCTCATAAGAATGAAGTTTTTCATGAATTTCAGATTTTCTTCAACAAAACAAAACAGGAAGGCATGCATAAAATTTGCATCATCCAATCTGACCATGGGGGGGGGGGATTTGAAAATACATTATTTTTAGATTTCTGTAATAAAGAAGGACTGACTCATAAATATTCATCTCGCAGGACCCCAAAACATAATGGAGTTGTAGAGAGGAGAAATAGAATAATTGTGGAGATGGCAAGAACAATGTTGATTGAGAGTCAACTCTCACAGAAATTTTGGGCAGAAGCTGCAAGCACAGCCTGTTATATACTTAATAGGGCCATGGTAAGACCTGTCCACAACAAAACTTCATATAAATTATTGAAAGGTAAGAGACCTAACCTGGCTTATTTCAAAATCTTTGGTTCCAAGTGCTTTATTCATAACAATGATAAAAAGGACCTAGATAAGTTTGAAGCCAAGAGTAGTCCAGGGATTTTCTTGGGTATTCTGAATTGTCTAGAGCTAGAGTCTTCAATATTCATGATCAGTTGGTAGAGGAGTCCCCTCATGTGATGTTTGATGAAACTTTCAACCCTGCTGATTTTAACCATGATGACAGGAAGGAAAAAGAAGACAGAGAATTCATGGAAGAAAAGCAAATGGTAGAAGATTCTGATCAGCCAGAACAATCCTTTCCAGAACAAGGTCAGTCGACCGAACAAGGTGAGTCTTCAAATAACATCAGATTTCTTAAGGATCATCCTGCTCACAATATTATAGGAAATCTGCATGATCCCCCTAAGACTAGGTCTTTTCATAGAGAAGTCAATAATCAGGACATAGTAGCATTGGTCTCACAAATTGAACCCAAATTCATAGTAGAAGCTTTAAAAGATGAATCATAGATTAATGCAATGCATGAAGAATTGGGTTAATTTGAAAGAAATAAAGTTTGGACATTGGTTCCTAGACCTGAACATTGTTCTATCATTGGAACCAAGTGGGTGTTTAGAAATAAAGTGAATGAAGATGAAATAATCTATAAGAATAAAGCTAGGTTGGTAGCTAAGGGTTACACTCAAGAATTTGGGGGTAGATTTTGATGAATCCTATGCATCAGTTGTTAAGATGGAAGCCGTTAGAATCCTAATAGCTTTTGCATGCTCACATAACATAAAACTTCAACAAATGGATGTAAAGAGTGCCTTTTTAAATGGTAACATAAAAGAGGAAGTTTATGTTGAGCAACCCCCAGGTTTTGAATCATCTGAGCTGTCTAACCATGTTTTGTTTTCAGATTGAATAAGGCTTTATATGGACTGAAACAAGTCCCTCTGGCTTGGTATGATAGGCTGACTGAGTTTCTGATTAGCAAAGGATATTGTAGAGGTAAGGTTGATCAGACCCTCTTTACTAAGAATGTGGATCAAAAAATAATCATAGTTCAGGTATATGTTGATGACATTATTTTTGGTTCTACATGTCCTGAACTTTCAGAAGAATTTGTGAGTTTAATGTCAAAAGAGTTTGAGATGAGTCTAGTTGGTGACTTGCAATTTTTTCTTGGTCTGCAGGTTAAACGAATGAAGGATGGATACTTTATCAGCCAGGCCAAGTATGCATTGGAAAATTTGAAGAGATTCGACATGGATAAGTTGAAACACATGGCTACACCAATGGGAGCAAACACATCATTGGATGCTGATGAGTCAGGTAAATCAGTAGATTCAAAGCTCTATAGAGGTATGATTGGCTCATTACTTTATCTCACTGCTTCCAGACCCGACATTCAATTTAGTGTGTGTTTGTGTGCTAGGTTTCAAGCTAATCCAAAAGAGTCACGTGTTTCAGCTGTCAAAAGAATTTTTAGATATATCGCTGGCACACACAATTTAGGCTTATGGTTTCCTGCATCATACAATTTAAATTTGATTTCATATACTGATGCAGATTATGCTGGGTGTAAACTAGATAGGAAAAGCACTAGTGGATACTGTCAATTCTTAGGTGGGTGTCTGGTTTCTTGGGCCTCCAAGAAACAACACACAGTAGCTCTGTCCACTACAGAGGCTGAGTATGTGGCTGTTGGTAGCTGTGGCACACAAGTCATATGGATTAAACACCAGCTACAAGACTACAATGTAGATCTTGGATGCACACCCATTTACTGTGATAACACCAGTGCTATAAACCTGTCTAAAAACCCAATTCAACACTCACGTTCAAAGCATATTGACATTAGACACCATTTTCTAAGGGACGAGGTTTCAAAGAAAACTTTTGAATTGATTCATGTAGGCACAGCACATCAAATTGCAGACATTTTCACTAAGCCACTGGATCATGAAAAGTATTCCACCTTGAGAAGAGAGTTGGGTCTCTTCAGATCAACCTGATTTTGCAATCTCTCCTTGATGTCGGTCAATTTATCTGTCATAGGCTGTAGATGCAATAAGTGAGGGGGAGCTAGTCTCACTGTCTATTTTTCGATTGTCAAATCTTGTCTCTCTTTTCAATCACTGGTTGTTAACCATCCTATGGTATATCAAATGGTGTGTTGCTGAAGGGTAGGTAAGGCCTGTCTGGAAGCTCTCACTAAGTGTGAGGTGGTCCTCGGACCTAAGTTCTCCACCAAGTACCAAGGACAGTTAATGCATCTTGTAAGGGGGAGATAAAGGTCCTTGATTCAATGTCTTCAAGCTTGCTCATATTCTTTCATATTCTTATGTCAATAAATTCTGATTGTCAGGGGGAGCAGTCTCAGACATTTCAATTTTCTGTCAGCCATTTCAGTTCTTTCTCTATCAGTCATTTTAGTTGTCTTAGACATGTGCATAAAATTCCTCGTGAGATTATTCTGAGTCTCCAACAGTCTTTTTACAGACTCGAAGATTTTTGCATTCAGGACCTTCCTAAATGGACAAAGATTAAGTATGTTAGCCATGATATGTCTAGTGGTTTAAGATTCATAACCCTGCAAAGAACAAAATAAAAGGTTTCTGAAGAACTCTTCTATACAGACTTAATGGGTTAAGAACATCTTTGAAGTACTGTGTCTTGAAATCTTGTAAAAGCTTGAAATTCAATAGTAAGGGGACAACTTTGGTTGAAAATTTTTCAATTCAGTATTGTCTTCAAACACTAAAAACAATCTCATGAATTCAAAAAATGGGGAAACAAGATTTCAGAGCAATGGTCTTGGTTTATTGAGAAACCAATTATTATTCACCTTGAAGTGAAGTAAATTGTGTCGTGAAGTACCAAACTATCTCTGATTAAAAATTATAGTGCTAAAAAATCATGACAGAGCAATGACATAGTGTGGTGAGTAATTGGGTCACTTCACCTGAGACGTGTTGTGCCTCACGTAAAAAGTCACTACTCTTGTTAACTCTGTTAATTCAAAAGTAAAACGGTTAACACACTGAGTAACTGCGGATTCCTGCATCTAAACAATGTGTTTCCTCACATCAAAAGGTGTGGATTAAATCAGATTGCTCATATAAAGAAAATTCTGAAGCGAAAGTTGCTTTGACATGAAAAATCACAAACAGTGTACCCAAAAAATAAATTCAATATGGATTGGTTACAAATGTTTGTCCTCAATACTAATGGCAGATCTTCCTAGAGAAGTCCCTGGACCATTGATTAGTAAAGCTGCAGACAGATTGACAAGACACATAACTCAATCTGCTCTTTCTCTATTATTTGTGTATATAAACACTTCGGAATTTTTTTCTCTCGTGTCTTTCTGGATTATTAGTCATAAACCATGTAGCCTAACCAGCTAATGCACTTATCTTCCTACATGATGGTTTAATAATGCAGTTTGACCTCTTGTCTGTAACCTTACTGTTTTTGTCACTCAGAGTTTAATCTCTTCACTGCATTTCTCTATTCTATATCATCCCCATTGTTCATATTTTTTTTTGATGATGTCATAGGGGGAGAGGTCTTGTGAGTCATTCTTTGCACATTATTCATTCAATGTCATCCGGGGTTGTATTCAGTGTCAGTTGGTATTCAGGGTATTCAGTGTCAGTTCAGTCTTGCTTAGTCTTTGCTTATTGCATATCTTGTTGAGTAATCCAACTGTTTCCTCAGGGCCATTAATTCTTTAAATTCTTTAACTCAATTTTTCCATAATAAGCTCAATGACTCATGTGGTTGCCATCACCAAAAAGGGGGAGATTGCTGGGTATAGTTTGTTTTGATGATGTCACACAAGCATGGAGTCATTTGGTTTTAAGTCTGAAATCACATAAATGCCACTCTGCATATTTTGTTCTTCATGCTTTCCACCTTCTACAATGATTTTCAGACTGTAATTGTTTAACAAGTTAAGTTTCAGGTTGTCCACATTTAACGATCTTGATAGAAGAAGAAAAGGAGTCGAGTTTTGGAGCTGACTCCATCAAAGGCAGAGTCAAGAAGAGCACGAGAAAGAAGCATGGCTTATACGACAGATAAATGAAGGTTAATGGTGAAAAATAGCTTGATAGGGCTGACAAAAGGCAAGAGCTGAAAAGAAGGTTTCATGAAGGTGGAGTCGACTCTAGATGTCCTTCGAGTCGACTCGAGCTCAGCCATAGCCACCAGCCAGTTGAAGCACATAAGGGTGACAAATAGCCTCTACGGGTGACAAATGAAGAATAGTGGTGACAAATAGCTTGGACGGGAGAAAAAGTGTTGAGAAGAAGAAAAACTAGAAGAAGAGTCGACTCCATTCAAGCTCAACTTCAACTCCAGGCAAGCTCAAGATATACAAGCGAACAAGGGTGACAAATGGGCTTCAAGGGTGAAAAATACCCGATATGGGTCAAATAGGTCGCAAGGCTGAAAAAGAGTTGCTAGTGGTGCTCAAAGCTAACGCAACAGGAATTAAGGTGACGGCTCTCAACGGTAAGGGTGACAAATAGCCGTTAAGGGTGTAAAATATACTGCCAAGGGTGAAAAATGGCTCTGCACGTGGAAAACTCAAGGGATTCATGAGGAATCGATCCCCAATCATTTGCACGTGATCCAAGACACCTGGCAGTACTATGATCGAAGTTGAACAATTAGAACATTCTCCATTACACCTGCACAAATGAAATTTTGCCGGGAAGATAATCTCAGCTTTGAAATTTCAAATTCGCCGATTCTATAAGTATCAGTGTTCCTTTTCGAATAAAAGTGAGAAGAAAAAAACCTGCAACGAGAGAAAGAAGAAGGAGAGCCTGAAGCGAGAGCATTTGTGAGAACTGAGAGAGAAGCTACCCTTTCGAAGAGAAATTCTAGAGAAAGAGAAAAAGAGAGAGAGAAAGAAGAGGAAGGTGGTTCGAGGTTCAGCTCGAGAGAAGAAGCATTCAAAGAAAGCTCTTGAATCGTATTCAGAGCTACAACTATTTTCATTCGATTTTGAATTGTGTTCCAGATTATTGTCATTTGTTTTTTTCTTTCGATTCTTCAATTTAGTTCACATTGTATTTCTCCGGTGGTACATTGCAGTATTGTTCGGAGGTGTGATCAGAGTTTAGCCAGTCACGTTCTGGTTTGTAGACCAGGGTGCGAGGGAGTTCCTCGTGTGTTGCTGTTGCACCCATAATTTATCCCACAAAATTCTGGGATACTATTCTCGCATTGGTGGAGGTCTCTATTCAGCGTATCGCCGTCCTATGGAGTATTTCCACGCGGGATTCAACATTGGGCGTATCGCCTCCCCACGGAATATTCCCCCCCATCACAGGGCTTCATAGCCCACATGTTTCTGCAAAGCATAGACCCCTCACAGTGAACGAGACGGTCGAGAGCCGGGTTGAACCCATTGTGATTGTCAGGATCGCGCTGTTCCGGGAAAATCCTTAACGGGTGGAGCATCTCTCCTTCAAAAATACAACTATGGGCCAGGGAAGCTTCAACGAAAAGGAGAACAACTCAAAAGGAGGCCTACGCACCAAGAACAAAGTCCCTCGCACGTGTACCACGCAGCACAGACGACAGCAAGTCTTCCCGTCACGCCCCACGGCACAAGGAAGACGATAAACGAACAAGATGGCGCGTTCCCCTCTCCCTCCACACGGAGCAGCAACAAGCAAGTCATCATGGAGCACAAGGCCCCCCTTTTATTAAAATCGGAAGGAGGAGGGACCCGTCTGGGGTCGGAGGGACCCGGACGGGTCCGCGCGGGCGGGGCCTCGCGGACCCGGGCGGGACCCGCCCGGGGTCGATCGACCCCGGCGGACCTGCTTGGAGTCGATTGACCCAGGGGCGGACCTGCCCGGGGTCGCCTACCCCGGGCGGGCCCGGGGACCTCCCACCTCGGGACGGTCCCCACTCCCGCACGCAGGAAACCAAAAAAAGAAAAAAGAAGAAAAAAGGGGGAAAATGACCACCTCGGGGTCATTTGCATCCCGTTTAACCCGTACGGGTTCAAACACCCTCCTGTTTAATCCGTACGGGTCCAAACGACCCCGGAGAGCCTCCCACTTCTATAAATAGACCCCCAAGGGTCTAAAAGAGGAGATGGAGATTGGGTTACGCACTTGAAGCATCCACTACTCGGCGCAAGGAATTTGTTCGTTGTTTTGACCCGTGAGGGGTAAGTCCCCGAGTCTTGTGGATATGCCCCTACGAGGGTATTTTTGTCATTATGCCCCTCAGTGGGCCATGTTGTAATTTTCTACGTTCCGGGATGACTAAATTGCGTGGTTCCATCCGTATAACAGGAGAATTACAAAAATGTCCTCTCCGGAACCCGAGAAACAAAATTGTCCTATATTTTGCAGTTATACCCTACAACTTTTTATAATTGGGGCTACGCCCCTACTCTCCGCGTTAGTGCGGATTCTTGTACAGTCGACAACTCGCCGACAACTCTTGTACCCATTTAGGCCATAAATGCAATCCATGACTTCATATGTCTTCTTTATGCATTGACTGGGTAAATTATAAGAAAACCCCTAGCCTTCCCAAAATTGCACATATATCCTTCTTTGGTCAAGATTGACACATATGAGCCTTCTATGAAGCCTTTGTCACTCCCTCAGCTCGAGGATAGTTGTCAGCTCAATCCGACACTCAGATGTCACCCCAACCCTAGGTCTATGTAGGGTGTGGTAAAATTACCAAAATATCCTTGCGACCTAAAAACGGCTTAGCAGCCCCCGTAACCCTCCAGAAAGAGCCTCAACGCTTTAGGAAGTTAGGAACTCGCTCCTACTTCCGTTCTGGTTCAGAAATTTTAGAAATATCCCCGGCCTGGGAAAATTACCAAAATACCCCTGGGTTGGTTAAATTATCAAAATACCCTTGGGGTCCAAAAAATCTCTCTACTTCAAAAATCCCCACGGCTTTCGCACATTTGCGTTCATACTCCTAAATCTTAGGGCTTTGCCTGAACTTAAGGCCTTTGATGAAGTCCTAATCCTATCCAATGTTGGTGATAAATGAGTGGTCATGGAGAGTCATTTGAGTGAGCCTGCCCTCCACATCAGAACCTAAGGAGAGGACATTGGGATTTCTTTGACAGTCAAACAAAGGTGTTCGGACGTTAGGTCGATGTAAATCAACACTGGCTACGGTTAGTGGGGAGAGGTCCAGCACTCGAACCCAAATCGTCTGATACTATGCGCACCCACGGATTAAACCTCTATACATAGAGAAATGTCTCTTTTCAAAAAGGACATTTAAATATTTTATTTTTCCTACGTGAAAAATTCCGTGGTACACAGACTGGCACGCCCGGTGGGACTTTTCTCGCATTTCTTCTTTCTGTCAAAGTCAGTCCCCAAAACCTTCTTCAAGGTTTTGAGTGCCCCTCTTTCTCTTACAGGACGGGAAGAGGAGGGCACATCTTTCTACTCATCTGAGAGTTTTTCGGGCATTCGCACTTCTCCAGTCGTGCTACGCACCACCGCCACCACCATCAACAGCAACAGCAGTGATGGCCGCCGTCACCTACGGCCCCCAGATCATCGCCAACCACGCCAAGTACGGATACTTGGCGACACTGCTCGTCTTCGGCTACTTCCCTGCAATCGTCGGCTCGCCCTTTTTCCTGGGCGTTGTACCTATGGCTGAAGTCCGTTCAGCCACGCCTGCAACGGCCATTGTCGAGGGTGTCAGGTCCTCTACTTCAACAACTGGCCGGGTCCGCCCGGTCAACAAGACCACCGTTGGGGGTGTCAGACCCTCAACCTCAGCAGCCGGCCGGGTTCGCCCGGTCAGCAAGACAATCGTCGGGGCTATCAGGCCTCCGGCTTCAACAATCAGCCGGGTTCGCTCGGCCAACAGGTCAGCTCTCGGGGGTGTCAGACCCTCTACTGCAGCAGCCGGCCGGATTCGACCGGTCAACTCTTCAACTGTTAAGGGTATCAAGCCCTTCATCCCGACAACCAACCGTGCTTACTCAGCGGCCATGTCAATGGTCGAAGGTGTTAGGCCTTCTGCCCCAGCTATTGGCCGAGTTTTCTCGGTCAATCAAGTCACTGTTGGCGTCGCTCCTGCTCAACGAGGGCAACGCTGTCGCCGTAACAGCACCAACTCTACCGCGGCCACCCTCAGAGGTACTCCCTCTGCTCAACGGGGGCAACGTCGTAGCTGCAAAGGCGTAAAGCCTACAGCGGCCGCATCCCGCTCCGGCAAGACCATGCTTGTCGGAGATTTTCGCATTCGGTTCGATGGGGGCGACCCGATTCTGCCTAGGGACCGACACGTCCCGACTGTCTCTACCTCCAATCGCTTCGAGCTTCTTCGGCAAGTCCGGGAAGACCCCGCCGTATCGGCAGTAAATCAGGGTCCAGTACGACGGCCCAAACCACCCGCTCCCCGACCGCGGTCGGGGGGCAACCCAATTGAGGAGCGCCAGCTCCACTTGAAGAAGATATGGGTCACCAAAGAGGAGGCCCGAATTATAAGGCGCGCAAGGGCAGAGGAGCCCTTCCGCATGTCGGATCTGCAACAAATGCGGAGTCCGACAAGCATTGAGACCTCGGCATCTCCAAGGTCTACAACTTAGCCCCTACGGGGGCAAAAGCGTCGAGGCGCCGGTAAGAAGGTGCGGCCGACCTCCCCGTGGGCTAGTTCCACGCACACGGAGGAGGATCGGTCCCCTCAAGCTTCTACATCCCGAGTTTCTATCTTTGACAGACTAGGGATGCCACCCAAGCCGGATCGACAACCACCCAGGAAGAATCGGGTGGTTCAGGTGACCAATGATACTGTCAAAGTGTTCACCTGTTATACTACTTCCGCGGACAAGCAGCCAGAGGACATTTCAGGCGATCTGAACCAGCCTCTTCAATACTCGAGGAGGTCAAGGTTCGGGTCTCGGGGCCTGGCGCAAACACAACAAGCGCCGATTGCTGGTACATCTCGGCCCGAGCTGGCACGGCAAGAAGAGCGCCAAGAGGACGTTCACAGTGTTGATGGGGACAGCCACCCCCGGCACGAGGAAGATCTGGGGGAAGAGACACACTCCCGCGTTGGAAGAACTCTGACGCGAGAACCAAGAACTCAAGAACCTCTTGCAAGCGCTATTGCGTGAAAAAGAGGTTCATGTCCCACCTCAAGTTGCACCAACGGGAGTGGAACAACAACCTCCTCCCATTCCAGTCGCGGCCAACGCCTCTGTCACCGCGGCGAAATTGCCATTGGCGGTGGAATTTGAAGTGCCACTACATGAAGTCAATGCGCGATCGTTTGCCACTCCTGCTGCAGAAAGCCTTATGGCGTAGAGGCAGATGATCGAGCGCATCGTGGAGGCGAAGTTTGCCCAATATGGAGAGGGGGTGACTACTGTTGATTTGTACAACGTGCCCTATCCCCTCCACCATCAATTCAAGAAACTCTCACCGAATTGCCCAAAGGCCCCGAACCTTCAGAAGTTCAACGGGCAAGGCTCGCCACATGAACACCTGGCCTATTACATGACGGCCATGGGTTAATTGGCACTGGAGGAGGCATATTTGTTGCGGTACTTTGCCACGTCTTTGACCGGCACCGCCTTCCAGTGGTACTCCAGGTTAAAGCCCAATTCTGTTGCTGATTGGGCGGATATACAGAAGAAGTTCGTCAACCGTTTCCAGATGGTCGAACGCAAAATTTCTCTGGCAGAACTCTGTGCCCTCCGTCAAAAGAAAGGTGAAACAACGTTGGACTTCATCAAGCGATGGAGGGACGTCAGCATGCGCTGCGATAACCCTCCGACGCTTGAGGACGCAATCACCATCTGCCGCAGGGGTCTCTTGGCAGAAGTCAGTGAAAAGCTTCTGGGCTCAAACATCAGAAGTTTTGACCAGCTTAACACGGTGGTGGCGGAGATTGAGATGTTCTTCGCTGACCACCCGGCACAAGTCCCTGCAAAAGTCAAATCCTCCAAAGACCGTCTGACTAGCGGCAAGGAGGTAAATGCTGTGGACTTCTCCCCGACAAATGGAGAAAAAGGAGAAGGAAAATCCAAAGGCAATGGCAAGAAGCCTGATGCCAAGGCAAGCACGTCTCGGTTGGCGGAGCACATGAAGACGCCTTATTCCTTCGGGAAAGAGCATACTAAAATGCTCTTTGATCTCTGCATAAAAGAGAAGCTCATTACCCTGTTGGATCTGCGGAAGCCCTCAGAGGTAGATAAAACGGATGATCCCACCTATTGTGTGTATCACCGAAGGTTGGGTCATTCCATCGGGGATTGCTATGTTTTCAAGAACATAGCGGAAGAGCTCATTCAAAAGGGCTTGGTAAATATGTTGGGCCATGCAGTCGACTCGCCACACCCTCATGCTTGGAGTTGATCGAACCGGTCGGTTAATGTGGTCTACTTGGTGGCAATGGCTTCGAGCTCCAATGCCTTCGAGGCCGGGCCTTCAAATCAGTAGTCGGACACCGGTCCGGGAGCCGCTCCTCCCTCGCTCCCTGAGTGTTTGGCATTGCGGAAGACTATTCGGAAAATCTGGTAGGAAATTCGGCAATTGCAACTGGAACAGAGGCGTCTGCTGCAGTTTCTAGAGGGCATAGATCAGCAACTGGCCACCTTCCCCTTCGGCCCATTTGCCAGGGGGTTGGCTCCAGCCCATATACGGGAGGCAGGTGTACCGCCTGTTGGCTCGGCTTCGCTCAGGGGTTGGCTCGCGATAAGAGAAGTTATACTCCTTCCCTCGCGAGAAGACCCTGAACATCTTCTTCGCGTGTGATGTGAAACGGAACTCCAAAGCCCCAGATTTTCTTTTCTTTTCATCATCAATTTTTTATGGAGAGAGAGGGGGGAACTATAGAGAGAGAAAGAGAGAGTGTGGGGGGGTGGGGAGGTGGAGCTGGTTCGGATCACCCGCAGGCTCCGTGGTGGGGAGGCGCGACAGCGGCGAGTGACTGTGGTTGATGGTTTCCCCGTCGACGACGGCAGCCGATGTGCTCTTCACAAGTGGTGCAGCCGCTGCCGGAGGGGAGGATCGAGTCCGCATGGGCCTGTCGGTGGTGCTGGGTGGTGTGCTCGTGGCATGGGAACGTAGAGACGGTTGCAACGGCAATGTTGGTGAGGCTTCATGGTAATGGGGTGCTGGGTTCAACGACGGGGAAGGGTGCGTGAGCTGGGGATGGGGAAGAGCGGTGGCAGGCAGGGGAAAGGAGAGCAGGGAGGAGGACGGATGGTTCTCAGAGGAGAGAGAGAGGGGAGGGAGGGAGGCCATTCACCTGCATGGTCAGGTTGTGGGTGAGCAGCCAGTATCGCGGGGGCCGGAGGCCCTGCTCGTGCTTGCAGGTGGTGACCGGCTGATGAGCATCGCGATGGTGCTGCCGAGGAAGGGGGGCGGACACTGCTGGCGAGGATCAGAGATGCAGGGCTGCTCGGGACGATGGCGGCGTGCTGGTTGTGGCATGAGGTTCGGCGATGCTAGGAAGGCGGAGGGGAGGTAACGGCAGCACGGTAGAGGCGGGGAGTGGGGGGGGGGCGTGGGATTTGGTCTGGCCAATGGAGGGGAGAGGGAGGAAGGGTGCAACCAAAGGTGGGAGCAGAGAGAGGAGTTGGTGGAGAAAGGGGGGGTTCACCAGCGTGGATGGGCGTAGGTGGGGGGTGTGGGAGCTGGGCAGGGCGGTGTTGTGTCTGGTTGGCATTTGTGCCGCGGCAGGGTTATAGGGAAGGAGGGTGGGAGACGGCTACAGGGTTGGCGGTGGCTGGAGAGAGGGCGACGATAGTACCGGGGTGGGAGGACGTGGGTGGGGCTTCTCACCCGTCTCTGTCGCGAAGACAATGCAACCACGCTTCTCACCCGAGACCATTGCGGGGGTGGCTGTGGGAAAGAGAAAGGGGAAGGGACGGGCAATGGTGGGGAAGGGGAGAGTGGTGAGAGGGAAGATGGTGGAAAGGAGGTGGGCAGTGGATGGCCGGGCATCTCACCCGGGGGGGCTTCTCACCGCATCTCCTTCTCGGAGAAGAGCACGCAAGATACAAGGCTTCACACCTCACGATGGTTTCCAAAAATTCTAATCACGATGGCGGCGTGCTGGTTGTGGCATGAGGTTCGGCGATGCTAGGAAGGCGGAGGGGAGGTAACGGCAGCACGGTAGAGGCGGGGAGTGGGGGGGGAGTGGGATTTGGTCTGGCCAATGGAGGGGAGAGGGAGGAAGGGTGCGGCCAAAGGTGGGAGCAGAGAGAGGAGTTGGTGGAGAAAGGGGGGGTTCACCAGCGTGGATGGGCGTAGGTGGGGGGTGTGGGAGCTGGGCAGGGCGGTGTTGTATCTGGTTGGCATTTGTGCCGCGGCAGGGTTATAGGGAAGGAGGGTGGGAGACGGCTACAGGGCTGGCGGTGGCTGGAGAGAGGGCGACGATAGTACCGGGGTGGGAGGACGTGGGTGGGGCTTCTCGCTCGTCTCTGTCGCGGAGA
Source organism: Amorphophallus konjac (assembly GCA_022559845.1). Classification (NCBI taxonomy): domain Eukaryota; kingdom Viridiplantae; phylum Streptophyta; class Magnoliopsida; order Alismatales; family Araceae; genus Amorphophallus; species Amorphophallus konjac. Next base: position 208,715,159 of record CM040125.1, on the reverse strand, counting down.
CAATGCAACCACGCTTCTCACTCGAGACCATTGTGGGGGTGGCTGTGGGAAAGAGAAAGGGGAAGGGACGGGCAATGGTGGGGAAGGGGAGAGTGGTGAGAGGGAAGATGGTGGAAAGGAGGTGGGCAGTGGATGGCCGGGCATCTCACCCGGGGGGGCTTCTCGGAGAAGAGCACGCAAGATACAAGGTTTCACACCTCACGATGGTTTCCAAAAATTCTAATCACTTTTATTGCCTTAAACAAAGATTACATGACCTTTTATAGACTCCACAAAGAAGACCAAAGGATAACTCACCTAACACCTACTTCCTACCACTCATATCTTTCTTGGGAAGACACTCTCTTGGGAAGACTAAAAGACACAAAATAAAAAAAAGACTCTTACATAATTTTTTGTGGACATAATTACTACAAACATAAAACATGACCCATTAAGCCCATACATGTGGCCCAATTAAAAAAAACATCTATTTGATCGTTTTGTTGAAGTCGCTTGTCAATCCCTTCAAATTCAACCTCGAACTTTGAATCTTGAATCGACGGTTCCATCAAACTTCTCCGCTTGGAAGAGGTTCGACCTCGAACCTCGTAGCTCAGGATCTCGGTCTGATGAAACATCTCGATTCCCTAAGCTCTAATACCACTTGATGTGAAACGGAACTCCAAAGCCCCAGATTTTCTTTTCTTTTTCATCATCAATTTTTTTATGGAGAGAGAGAGGGGAACTATAGAGAGAGAAAGAGAGAGCGTGGGGGGGGTGGGGAGGTGGAGCTGGTTCGGATCACCCGCAGGCTCCGTGGTGGGGAGGCGCGACAGCGGCGAGTGACTGTGGTTGATGGTTTCCCCGTCGACGACGGCAGCCGATGTGCTCTTCACAAGTGGTGCAGCCGCTGCCGGAGGGGAGGATCGAGTCCGCATGGGTCTGTCAGTGGTGCTGGGTGGTGTGCTCGTGGCATGGGAACGCAGAGACGGTTGCAACGGCAATGTTGGTGAGGCTTCATGGTAATGGGGTGTTGGGTTCAACGACGGGGAAGGGTGCGTGAGCTGGGGATGGGGAAGAGCGGTGGCAGGCAGGGGAAAGGAGAGCAGGGAGGAGGACGGATGGTTCTCAGAGGAGAGAGAGAGGGGAGGGAGGGAGGCCATTCACCTGCATGGTCAGGTTGTGTGTGAGCAGCCAGTATCGCGGGGGCCGGAGGCCCTGCTCGTGCTTGCAGGTGGTGACCGGCGGATGAGCATCGCGATGGTGCTGCCGAGGAAGGGGGGCGGACACTGCTGGCGAGGATCAAGAGATGCAGGGCTGCTCGGGACGATGGCGGCGTGCTGGTTGTGGCATGAGGTTCGGCGATGCTAGGAAGGCGGAGGGGAGGTAACGGCAGCACGGTAGAGGCGGGGAGTGGGGGGGGCGTGGGATTTGGTCTGGCCAATGGAGGGGAGAGGGAGGAAGGGTGCGGCCAAAGGTGGGAGCAGAGAGAGGAGTTGGTGGAGAAAGGGGGGGTTCACCAGCGTGGATGGGCGTAGGTGGGCGGTGTGGGAGCTGGGCAGGGCGGTGTTGTGTCTGGTTGGCATTTGTGCCGCGGCAGGGTTATAGGGAAGGAGGGTGGGAGACGGCTACAGGGCTGGCGGTGGCTGGAGAGAGGGCGACGATAGTACCGGGGTGGGAGGACGTGGGTGGGGCTTCTCACCCGTCTCTGTCGCGGAGACAATGCAACCACGCTTCTCACCCGAGACCATTGTGGGGGTGGCTGTGGGAAAGAGAAAGGGGAAGGGACGGGCAATGGTGGGGAAGGGGAGAGTGGTGAGAGGGAAGATGGTGGAAAGGAGGTGGGCAGTGGATGGCCGGGCATCTCACCCGGGGGGGCTTCTCGGAGAAGAGCACGCAAGATACAAGGCTTCACACCTCACGATGGTTTCCAAAAATTCTAATCACTTTTATTGCCTTAAACAAAGATTACATGACCTTTTATAGATTCCACAAAGAAGACCAAAGGATAACTCACCTAACACCTACTTCCTACCACTCATAACTTTCTTGGGAAGACACTCTCTTGGGAAGACTAAAAGACACAAAATAAAAAAAAGACTCTTACATAATTTTTTGTGGACATAATTACTACAAACATAAAACATGACCCATTAAGCCCATACATGTGGCCAATTAAAAAAAACATCTATTTGATCGTTTTGTTGAAGCCGCTTGTCAATCCCTTCAAATTCAACCTCGAACTTTGAATCTTGAATCGACGATTCCATCAGCGTGCCAGCGAGCGGGATTGATCAGCCCATCGCCCATTGAGCAGGCACCAGGTGTTGCGTTTCATCAGGGCTATTGCCCATACCATGAGGTGGTAGGCCACATCATCCACAACTGTGAATCGTTCAAGGATTTCGCCGAAGACTTAATCAGGTGAGGGAAGATCAATATGGGTGAGTTCTTGGTCGATCCACCGCAGTCGCATGTGCATGAGAATTTTCATTTCTCCGTCAATGTCATACATGCTTTAGCCGCTTTCCAACTACTGGAGCCACAGGAGGAGGGAGTCAGTTTCCAGGGAGCCAGCTCCCAGCCACCCAAATCCACACTGTGGTACCCAGGGTGGCGACTCTCTCATCAGTGTTTTTTCCCCAAGGAGGACACTGAGAAGATACTTGACAAGCTTCTGGAAGATGGTCGGGTGGTGACGCATGATCCGCCGTCCTACTACAATGAGATGGCCAAGAGTCATCCCCTCTACTGCAAGTATCATGCCATGGTGTCTCATCCCACCCGGCAATGCCCGGAGGTCCAAGATTACATTGAAGTCCTCATCCAAAGAGGAGAGGTCGATGCGCAGGGGAACTCTATGGCCAGGCGGCGTCCTAAAGAGGCCGCCAAGAAGATTCTCCAGCAAGCTCAACAGGAGCAGACCAAGTTGCGTGGGACCAAACCCACCTCTCAACAAGTCCAACCGGGTAACCCTATAAGCGGCAAACCTCAATCGGACCCCAAAGGCAAGGATAACTGCGAGGGGCCTAAGGCCCAGAGCCCAAAAAGTCAAGCTTGAGGGAGAAGGTTCCAAACCTCTTTCCAGGTAGAGCCAACCTGGCATCGTCATAAGGGGAAACCCTCTGCTGGACATAAAAGGCAAAGCTAAGGTGCGAGAGCCTCAAGCCAAGGCTCATATCGAGCCAATAAGGTCGTCAATTGAAGAAAGACCTAAACAGCTAGAACAAGCAAAGCCGCCAGCCAAAGTAAAATCGGTGGAGTTGCAAAGCCCCCAAGGGCCCCACTGTGGACTGGCAGAGTTCCAGGAGTTGCCTCTTGAAATAATTGCTCAGGCAATCAATGCCACCTTCCAGGTTCAGTCGGAGGAGGCCAATTGGACCAGGGTCACTCCCAGAAAGAGCCGTGGCGCTAAGGCTCCTAAGGAGCTGGCTCGGAGCAGAAAGCAAAATTCTGGGGGCAAACAAGTCTTACCTTCAAAGCAAAGTCCTCTCTCTTCTCAAGAGGCGGCACGCCAAAAGCAAGAGAAGAACCGCAGGAAGAATTTGAAGAGGAGGTTGAAGAAGCAAGCTGAGCAAGTAGATGCTATGGAGGCCCCTAAGGAGTCAACTCCTTTGCAAAGACTACAAAAGCTCATAGATGAGCTGGAGGAGTATACTCCCCCTCGTTCCACTAGGGTTGTCACTCTAGACAAATACATTCCCTGGGACAAGTTTGGGCGTAAAGCCCGGCTTCTGCAGTGGCTCCAAGATATGGCTCACCGTCTTGAAGAGGGAGAGGAGTTCCCAATCCCGGAAGAGCTCTCCTTATTCTACAAAGATGAGGAGCTCACTATCGAGATGCTCAAGGAAATGCTGCAAGAGCTCTCCTGCAACATGGTGGCGATTCCGCTGCCTGACAACATTAACTCTCCTGCGGCTGATAGCACTGGAGGCAAGGCTCCTATGGCAACATATCAACGTCGCTCAACAAGAAATGGCCGGGGACGTGGCCGGGGACGAGGACGTGGACGTGAAGGTCTCCTGACTCTCGACCGGGTCATAATATTCAGAGGGGAGAAGCCGGGTCCTGTCCCAGAAACCCAAGTTCGGGGAATCCCTTTTATCCTCAACTCCTCAGAGGGTTCAAGCCCCGTCTCAGCGGCTAAATCGGGTGGCGTCCTTTTTATAATCGACTCTTCCGATGAAGAAGAGGAGCTAGCCAAGTCCCCAGTGCGCGAAGAGGTGTCAGAGTAGGCTGGCCCCTCCAACAGGGTCGAGCCCAGCAGGTCCTTCTAATGAAGACCAACATGATGAGCCTTTGCCACCTCCGGAGGAGTCTTTGGCTCCGCTATTCCAAGAAAATGCGGAGGGTCAGAATAAGGAGTGCCCTTCTAAACGGGAGAAGCCTCGCCAGGCACCGAAGACTCTGGCGGAGATTATCTCGCCATTTGACAAGACCCGTGCTCGGGCGGATCGCAAAATCATTCATCACATGAAGCGGTTTCCAACAAATGTTATCATTTGGGAAGCCATCGCCTGGAGCAAGGATCTCAGGGAGGCTCTTGTCAAGATACTCCAAGACCCAGGGGCCTATGAAGCCCATATTGCAGAGTTGCAAGCCCAGGCATATGAGGCATTCGCAGCCAACATCTCCTTCACGGACAAAGACATGTTGCTGTCCTCCCCGTGCCACAATCGCCCCTTATATATGCGGAGGACGATTAATGGGCATGATGTGAATTGCATTTTGGTCGATGATGGAGCAGCCATTAACATCATGCTTTTGAAGACTTTCAAGTCTTTATACTTGGCCCCTTACTTGCAAAAGGTGAACGCGGTCAAGATTTCGGGATTCAACCAGAATTCCGAGGAGGCACTTGGTCGGGTTGAAGTCAAGCTGGCCTTGGGTGATTTTCTCACCCAAGCGACATTTTATATCATCAACGTCGACACATCATACAAGGTGCTGCTCGGGAGGCCCTGGCTCCATGAGAATTGGGTCGTCCCATCAACTCTGCACCAATGCATTAAATATGTCAAGGGAGGGGAGCAACATATTGTCTTCGCGGATCAGGCTCCGTTCCACCCCAATGAGTGCCACTTGGCCTATGCTTCCCTATATTTTGGGGAGCCCACTCTGACAATCCCCGAGCCTTTAAAAGACAAAGGGAAGCAAAAAGTGGATCATGAAGTCGAGGAAGGGCAGTTGTTCACTGTCAACCAAGACATGGTAAAACTGCACAGGCTAAGCCTCCAGGGCGCCTCCAAGCCGACTCAGCCGGAGAGGCTAAGTGTTGACTTTGAAGCCAACCTCATCAGCCGGGTCATTGACGAGAGTATCTCCTTACCGCCCAACTGCCTTCAACTCTCGTCCCAACGAGAAGAGTATGAGATGGAGCGGTTGAAGACCTTCACAGTCTTCTATCAACGGAGAAGAAGACACAACAAGGGCAAGGGGGACAAGCCGATCATCTTTTACAAAGGTGACTTAGTCCCACCGGGCCCTCCTGAAGATGACTTCGGCTGGGATACTCCCGCCGATGTGGCGCCAGAGCCAGTCCAGGAGATGGACGATATGTCCAAATACATCAAGGAAATGTGTAAAAAGCAGCACATCCTGCAGGCTCTGGACCCCGCACGAGCGGCGTATTTCCACCAGCTATGGAATCCTCTGCAAGTTCGTGGACAACCTCCCTTCTCTCGCAAAGACACGCGGGGACTCGGCTACGACCAGGAGAGGGACTTCGAGGTCTATTACGCAGTCAATGTTATAGGGTTGATGCCTAGCCCTTACGGGCAAGCTGAAGTTGAGCTCGGGATCGGCGACTCTGTAAGGGAGTCCGGTGAGGCGTCAATGACAACATCACCCTCAACAGAAATCAATAATGACCACCTCCCTGAGGGAAAGACAGCTCGGCCTGCTAGCCATCAGCAAGACGAAGCAAGTCCTTCGACTTTAGGCCACGAGCAAGAGTGCTTCGAAGCATTTGAAGTCTATGAAGCAAATACTGATGATGAGGGAGACTTCGTTGACCTCCAACCAGCTCCACCGGAGCTTGAAGACGGTGGCCAAGCAATTGTGGATGAATTGATTGAGATCAACCTTGGAAGTAAAGTTGATCGTCGTCCCACCTTCATAAGTGCTCTCCTCAGCGAGGAAGAAAGGCAATCGTATCGACAGCTCCTAGAAGAATTCGAGGATTGTTTCGCCTGGACCTACAAAGAAATGCCCGGGCTCGACCCTTCTGTGGCTGAACACGAGCTGGCAATACTTCTAACAGTCAAGCAAGCCCAAAGGCGTATGCGCCACGAGCTGGAGCTGAAAGTCAATGTTGAGGTTGACAAGATGCTCAATGTGGACTTCATAGAGCCTTGCATGTACCCTGTGTGGCTCGCTAATATAGTCTTCGTCAAGAAGAAGAACGGCCAAGTCCGAGTCTGCATCGACTTCAGGGATCTGAACAAAGCATGCCCGAAGGATGACTTCCCTGTCCCAATCACTGAGACAATGGTTGACATGACCACTGGTCACAAAGCCTTGTCCTTCATGGACGGGTTGTCGGGCTATAATCAAATCTGCATGACCGTCAAAGACAAAGACCATACGGTGTTCCGGTCTCCTAAGGGGATCTTCAACTATAAGAGGATGCCGTTTGGCTTGAAGAACGCCGGTGCAACCTATCAAAGGGCAATAACCAAGATCTTCGACGAGATACTGCATGACCTCGTCGAATGCTACGTCGATGACTTGGTCGTCAAGACAAAAAGGCGAGAGGATCATCTGGTCGACCTACGTCGAGTCTTCGAAAGGCTTCGACAGTATCAGCTCAAAATGAATCCCATGAAGTGTGCCTTCGGTGTCTCCAGTGACAAGTTCCTTGGCTTCATCGTCAGGTACAGAGGCATAGAAATTGACCTTGACAAAATCAAGGCCATAAGAGGACTACCTCCGCCCAGAAACTTGACAGAGCTCTGATCTCTTCAAGGAAGGCTCGCCTATATTAGGCGTTTCATTTCTAACCTCTCAGGGAGGTGCCTACCTTTTAGCAAGCTGATGAAGAAAGGGGCACCCTTCATATGGGACGAAGACTCTCAGAAGGCCTTCGAGCAAATCAAGGAGTATCTGCTTACTCCTCCAGTCCTAGGAGCACCTGTCAGAGGGATGCCCCTTATCTTATATATTGCTGCAATGGATACCTCTTTGGGGGCTCTTTTAGCCCAGATCAATGACGAGGGCAAGGAGCAGCCGTTGTACTTCCTCAGTCGAAAGCTGATCGGGCCTGAGCACCGGTATGCCCCTATGGAAAAGGTGTGCATGGCTCTGGTATTCACAGTCATGAAGCTAAGGCACTACCTTCTAGCTCACAGAGTGGAGCTCATCTCAAAATGTGATCCACTCAAATTTCTGGTCAGTCAGCCCTTCCTCTTTGGTAGGCTCGGCAAGTGGGCGCTTATCCTCGTGGAGTTCGACATCACCTTCGTCCCATGCAAGGCGATCAAGGGACAAGGAATGACGGAGTTCTTAGCAGTGCACCATGTGCCAGAAGATTCGCCACTCAACTTCGAGCTACCCGATGAAGAGGTGTTAGTGCCTTCTCAAGAAACCGGGGAGCATTCTGAAAAAGTCCCACCACAAATGGAGCCGGGCGTTCTCACCCTTGACCTCCCACACTGGGAGTTGTATTTTGATGGTGCTTTTCGGACAATCAAAAGGGTCGGCGGCCTCACAGACTTCGTCTCGGGCGGGGATAGTTTTTGTATCTCCGCAAGGCGGCATTCTCCACAACTCTTGTGTCCTCATGAAGTCACTGACTAATAATGAGGTCGAGTACGAAGCGCTGATTATTGGGCTTCAACTGGCACTGGAGATGGACATCAAGTGCATCAAAGTGTACGAGGATTCTCAGCTCGTCATCCGACAAGTATTGGGCGTCTACGACGTCCGGAAGAAGGAGCTCATCCCCTACCATGCAGCCGTCATGAGGCTCAAGGAAAAATTCTACCTATTTGAAATAGGCCATGTCCCCAGAGGCAGCAACTCCCAGGCTGACGCGCTTGCAAAGTTGGTAGCCGCCTTAAAGCTCCCGCCTGAGGGAGAGTTAAATATTACTGTCAGACACCGAAGGCTCATGCCAAGTGTGCTCGACGAAGAATCTGGCCTCACTGTTTATGAGGTCGACAACATCCAAGAAGGGAGTATTCCCGAAGAAGAGGACTGGCGCGAGCCGATTATAAAGATAATGAATGCCTGGCTCCCCTCTGATCGAGCTCAGAGGTTGCAACTGCTACGCAGGACAACATCCTACCAGCTGATTGACGGTCTGCTTTTCAAGCTTGTCCACGAAAAAGACCAATCGGTCCTCCTACGGTGCCTTTTATCCAAGGAAACAAAGATCGTCATGTACGAGGTCCACTCTAGATTGTGTGGAGCCCACCAAGTAGGAGCCAAGATGAAGAATAGCATCAAGCTCAAGGGGTTTTATTGGCCCACCATGTACGAAGATTGCAACAAATATGCTCGTACATGTCACCAATGTCAAGCATTCGGGCCAGTGCCTCGGAGGCCGCCTAATCCGCTCCACCCAACAGCGCCTACTTGGCCATTCGCAGAGTGGGGCATGGACATTGTGGGACCATTTTCACCATCATCTCAAGTGCACAAGTTCATACTGGCCGCCACTGATTACTTCTCCAGATGGACAGAAGTCGTTCCGCTACGAGAAGTTACAGGGGAGATAGTTGTCTGTTTTGTAAGGCACTACATTATATACAGATTCGGCACCCTCAGTCGGATCATCTCGGACAATGGCACGTCATTCAAGAACATGACTGTTTATGTTTTAGCGGCTAAGTTACACATCGATTGGAGGACGTCGTCCGTCTACAACCCCCAAGCCAACGGGTTGGCTGAGGCCTTCAACAAGACCCTTTGTAAGCTGATGTCCAAGATAGTAGGTGGCCGCAAACGGGATTGGGACGAGAAGGTCCACGAAGCCCTATGGGCCTATTGGACTATTTATAAAACCCCTACGGGTTGTTCCCCATTCTCTTTGGTTTATGGAGCCGAAGCAGTGATCCCCGTGGAGATTGAGCTGGCATCTTATCGCGTTGCTGTGCACGCTGGACTACCGGGCCAAGACCAATCTGAAATAGAAAGAAGGCTTGAGGAATTGTCCAACCTTGAAGGTGAAAGACTCAAAGCTTACAAGCACTTACAAGTGTATCAAGCCCGCATGACACGTGCCTATGATAAGTTGGTCAAGCAAAGGGCATTCAAGAAAGGCGACCTCGTCGTGATCAAGGAAAAGGAGGTTCTAGCGGGAAGATCCAGCGGCAAACTCCAACCCAATTGGCGGGGACCTTACATCATTCAGAAGGTCTACGAAGGAGGGGCCTATACGGTCACCGATCATAAGGGAATTAATCCCTTCCCTCCTCTCAATGGCAAGCACATGAAGCTCTACCATGCGCCACCGCAAGAGTTTCTACAGCCGTCCTCACAGGACGTACCTATCCCCAGTGAAGGTTCAAGTAAAAAAAAAAAAGTGGGGTTAAAAATACTGATATCCCGGCGGACTTAGTCACCCTTCAACGATTGGCTAATGGCAAAAAGGCCATAGACCTGGTCGAGGTTAAAACCCGAAAGGGCGTCTCGGGCAAAAATAGGCAACCCCTCGATGTGAAAACCCGCAAGGGCGCATCGGAAAAAGCTAAAGGGGGCCAGCCTCGACGAAAATCCAAAAGGGCGGTAAGGTTGGTAATGCGAAAAAAAAATCCTCTTTCACCATGCTTTACGGGTGGTTCTAAGTCAACGACTTCACCTTATAATGGCAAGAGCATTATACTAATGCCTCAGCCGTATCTCCCACGTCGTCCTGCGACACCTAGTCCCACTAGGGCGTTCCGACGTTGTCATACTCTGTCCCATCGAGATTACCCATGTTTTGGACTTTCCGGGTTCAGACCCCGTGTCTCTCCGGGCCATCCAATCTGTCCTTCTAGTCCTATCGGGTTCGGCCTGTGCATGCCCCTTTCGGGCTATCGACCCATTTCGCCTATCGGCTTCCGGGTTTAGTTCATATGTCTCTTTCGGGCAGTTAAACCCATTTACTTGTTTGTCCCACTGGGTCTGGCCTCAGTATGCCCTCTCGGGCTGCCAACCCACATCTCGTCTATCGATTTTCGGGTTTGACTCTCACGTTCCACTAGGGCTATCAAACCTATCTTTGTCCCACCGGGTTTGGCTTCAGCATGCCCTCTCGGGCTGCCAACCCATCATGTCTTTCGGCACTTTTTACCTTCTGGGATTGGCCTCAGCATATCCTCTCGGGCTGCCAACCCATCATGTCTTTCAGCACATTTTTCCTTCTGGGTCTGGCCTCAGTATGCCCTCTCGGACTGCCAACCTATCTCGCCTGTCGGCTTTCGGGTTTGACTCTCACGTCCCACTAGGGCTGTCAAACTTATCTTTGTCCCATTGGGATTGGCCTCAGTATGCCCTCCCGGGTTGCCAACCCATCTCGCCCATCGGCTTTCGGGTTTGACTCTCACGTCCCACTAGGGCTGTCAAATCCATCCTTTCCTTCTTCTGGGTTTGGCTTATGTATGCCCCTTTCGGGCTGTCAACCCATCCCCCCTCTTGGTCTTCAAACTTGACTCATATATCCCACTGGGATTGCCAAGTTCATTCTTTTGTCCCTATGGGCTTGGCCTATGCATGCTTTCCTAAGGCTGCCAGCCCTATTTGCCTATCGGCTTGCAGATTTGATTCATATGTCCCACCCGGGCTGTCAAATTCGTCCTTTTATCCTCTCGGGTTTGGCCTCAGTATGACCTCCCGGGCTGCCAACCTATCTCGCCTATCGGCTTCCAAGTTTGACTCACATGTCCCCTTCGGACCCTTGAGCCTACTCCTTTGCTGTCCCAACGGGGCTTGACGCATGCACACCCTTTTCGGGTTGCCAACCGGTTCAACCTTCGGCTCTTGCATTTGGCTAATCGCGTCCCACTAGGGCAGTCGAATCCACCCATTTATCCCACCTATGCGGCACACACGTCCTTATGGGAATGTCACTTTCTCCTTGCCTTTTGGCATTATAGGTACCCAAAAAAAAATGGGGTTAAAAATATTGATGTCCCAGCGGACTTGGTTGCTTCTATTAGGGGGGCAATCAAGGGCGAAAAGGCTTTAACCCAGCTAAGGTGAAAACTCGAAAGGGCGTCTTAGGCAAAAATGGGTACCCCTCAGTGTGAAAACCCGCAAGGGCGTACTGGAAAAAGCTAAAGGGGGCCAGTCCTGATGAAAATCTGAAAGGGCAGTAGGGCTGGTAAAGTGATAAAAAAAAAAGAAAGCACACGTGCAAGAGGATAGAAGCAAAAGCTGCTAAATTCTGTCATTTATTTATTAAGGTTACCAATGGAGCCCGAGACAATCCCTCGGGAGTGACTCAAAAAGGATTGGGGCGCGAAGGCCCTATCTACAAGAAGATGTCAAAGTCCATCAGGCGCCAGACTCGCTCCTCCTCAGGTTGGCAAGGCGAGCCTCTCTCTCAAGAGCCTCCTCCTGAAGTCCCCCTAGTCTACGACAGAGAGCCTCCGCCTCAGTCTGTGCATTGCTGCACGCCAGCTCAGCCTCCCGAAGCTCCTTCTGTAGCTCCTCTACTCGGAGAGAAGCCCTCCGACTACGCTCACGAGCAGCCTCGACCTCAACACCAAGCTCAGGCCGGGTGGCTTGAAGCCCGCGAAGCTCCTCCTCTTCCTGCTGGATCTGTAATTGGGTCCTCCGTCTCCGCTCCTGTGTAGTGTGAAGGCAGGCGAACTCACTCCACAAGGCTCCCAGCTTCGCAGCCCATGTGCCTCGGGGGAGACCCATCATGTGATAGCCCCGGGTGAAAGTCTCCAAGCTGCTCCTCAAAGCCTCTGCTGTTGGTAAAGGGTCGACCCGGATCAGCTGCCCGAGGTCCTCTAGAAGCCTGTTGGCCGTATTAGCATCCCCTAGCATCACCCCAAGCTGAGGGGTGTCAGGCCACTCAACCCCAAGGGTAGGGAAGTCCGCGGGCATCGTTGTTTCTGTTATGTGCCTTGCACTTGTTTATAATTTTGATGATAACTAAACCTTATGTATATTTGCATATGATTTTGATGATAGTGTGCATTCATGATCATTGCCATGTTTCATATGTCTCAGAATCTAGAAGAACTCATTGCTACATGTTATATGAGATTGTAAAGAGTTTCTCATGCTTTGATTGAACCTTGAGAAGGATGATAAAATTGTTAATGTGGTTTACATCTTTTCTCTCATGGTTGTTGAGGCCCATACGTGTTTGAATGCAATGGCCATATGAAGTTGGAATGAACAAGTTCCTTGTGCTTTCCGTGTTGCATATATTCATTTGGTATCTCCATGCATATTCTTAATGGGGTCATTGTGGCCTAGAATGCAAATGAAAGTGCTTTTGTTAATCTTGGTGGAAATCGGTTTGATGATGCTCATTTGTTGAAATGGATGTATGGGTTTTCATGATTATACTTCTTGCAATTCTTACATGGACCATGTTCATATATGGTTGAGATGTAAATGGATTTTGAGGCTCACACATGTTATTTAAATTCATGGTTTTCATAGATTTTTATCATGAGCTCTTAATGTTTTGAACGTACTCAATCCATGTTCTTCAGAGAGGTTTTTGAGCTTCCTTGGTTATATGCTAAGAGTGTTCGCTTAGCAAAACTGAGTTCTTGCTTGGGCTTTCATGCATATTCGTCATAAGATTTTTATGCTAGATGCATAGTTTGAATTCCTCATGAAATTGGTAGCTGAAATGAATTGATTGAAACTCTCAAGTTGAATGATATTCGTTTTCACATGTTGAAATTTAGCATGGGCTTTCATGCCCTTTCATAGTGTCGACCCATCAAAGGATGGTGTCGACCCCATGTTTCCTAAGCATCACTCCAGTGCATATTGTTCATGGTACTGTGAAGAGAACATGTGTTAAATTCAATCATATCGTTCATGTGGATTTTGGTTTTACAATGCTACTCTTGTTGCACTTGTTGCATAAAGTTCATTGCTATATGGTCTTGATCCTTTGGTGTGGATAATCATGTTTTTCTTTGTTTTATTATGCTCCTTGAGCATTGGTTCTCTTGTCTATATTTTATTATTGTAGGTTGATCACATGGGCATATGGGGTTTCATCTCTTTTTGACTGAACTCTGCATTTTGGACACCCTGTTGAGTTCGGTCGACCGAAATTAGCAGTGTTGCCTGTAACTTTTCCTACAAAAGTTTGGTCGACCGACCCAGTATTCCGGTCGACCGATTACGGCGAAAACTGAAAAACGTGAATTCGAAAACCCACTAAACCCAATCCATTTGTGCTCTAACCTTTACCCTTTTACCCCTAAGTTCTTAGGAGTCATATTAGGGTCTTTTTGGATGATTCTAGAAAGGGTTTATGGGTCTTTTCATGTCTCTTATAAATACTCTCATGTGACCTACGAATTTGGTAAGAACCCCATTTGTGCTAACTCTTTCTATCTTGTAGGAGAAGAAAAGGGGGGAAAGGAGGAAGGAGCTCTTGTGGAGTGGATTTGATCTGCATCCAGGCATCTCCGGGGCTCGTGGAAGAAGAAAAGGAGCGGATCAACGAGAGGAGCAAGAGGACGTTCACATCGTCATCATCCAACTGGAGCTTCGAGCAACGCTATCTATTCGTCTTGGAAACAAAGGGGGAAAATACTTCACATTCTATTTCTACTTATTTATGATGGTTATCATGTGTTGTATTGTGGTTTGAGCATGATTTGGATATTTGTGTTTATTTTTCGAACCTGAAATACACTGTGTGTGTGTGACCGTCTGCGTACGGTTGTTGATTTATTGTGCTCCGGTTGTTGCAGCGTGTGTGTGTGTGTGTTTTGATCCGTGGTCGGATCGTGTGGGAGACTCCGTCTCCGTGTGTGTGTGTGTTGGGGCGTGTCCCCGTGTGTGTTTGGAGCGTCGTCTTCGTGTTGGGGATTTATCTCCAAGTGAAGCCTTACCGGTTTGATAAGGGGTGGACGTAGGGAGCCCGTCGTGGTCCCGAACCACCTTAAAATTCGATGTGCACTATGGTTTGGCTTGTGCGCTTGTGTGGTTTACATGTTATATCCGTTTGTGTGATCGTGTGAGATCGGAGAGATTGAGAGAATTTAGTTATCTTGTTTAGCTAATATCTTCAATCTCGTTAATATTATTAATTCCGCTGCGTAGTGTTTTAATTTGCCATCTAGTGTGGGGGACAATTTAACCCCCTTTCTTGTCCGCTCGCCTATCCCGGGGACCTACAGTTTCCCCTTCTGTTGAGCTTGAATTGAGAAAAAGAAGAGGAAACAAAAGTTTGTGAGTGTACCACCATAACGAAATCACCGCGGTAGAGGTCCAAGGGTATAAGCCACAATGGCCTTACCTGAAGTAGCATGCTCCCGGCCTGACAGAGGATCCCTCTTCCAAGACTGGAGGGGAGCTATCAACAGGTGCCGGTCCCTGTTCTGTGGGCGGTGCTGGAGCAGCCGATCTCTCTGCAAACGCGGCAAGGCATGGAAAGTCTCAGCACTTCATCGGCACCAATAATCAAAATCAACACTTCACAGTGATGAAGACATACCAGTCCCTACAAGGGTTTCCTCCTCAAGCATAGTGATGTCAACCTCTGCCGTTGGCTCCGCAGGAGGAGAGATGGCTGAAACAATAGGGCGTCACCAACATGTAGAGTGATGATTAATATCACAAGAAAGGAAGCCTCGTTCAATAAATAGTATGAGCTTCTGATCCAAGAAGAATATACCTGGAACTGAGGGTTCAGCAGAGACAACCCCTTGGTCGGCAGCGCCCCGCTCCTCCAAAGGAGCATGCGGCGATCTCGCAGCCATGTCAGCCCCCTCAGGTTGAGAGACAGGCCTCTCCTCAGGATGATCAGCAACTGTCCAGATCAGGAGGATCATACAATATTAATATGCAGGGACATGTGGCAAGAAGAATGTACAAAATATTTCTGTGCATACCTGAAGCCTGCATCCCGCCGGCCTCTGCAACGCTGGCACCCCTTGCTAATGGCCCCACGGCCGAGGTAATGCTACCCCATCTGGTACCCCGGCCCCAGAGGCCGAAGCCCTCACCTCTCCATCATAATCCGGCAAATTGGTGGAAGGCCCTGACTCAATGAGCCTAGAGAGCTCGTCCAGGGAGGAGGTCGACCAGGCAGCTGCACCACATGCAATAGAGTCAGTCAAAGGCTCATAGCTCAAACAGGAAGAGGCGCTCCATCCTAAGATTATTTGGGCTCAGTCGTATCTCTCCTTCTTCAGAGGAGCTTGAGGAGGAAGAGGAAGAGCCTCCGCTGCTTGATGAGGTGCTAGAGCCTCCCCCGTTTGGGGAATCAGAGGGTGAAGAAGTCCCCTTACTGTCAGAAGATTTATTCCCTTCTCCCTCGGCGGGGACGGTGGACCGGATCTCAGGATCCCCTACAATAAGCAATGCTATGTCAGCCAATGCACATATTCCCTCAAGTAAAAAAAGAGAGGGGAATTTGGCGTCGAGGCTGAGAAGTGTACCCGAGCCCTGGATAGTAGAGGTTCCTCCTATGTCAGGTATAGGAGAAGCGCCAGACACCGGTGTGTAATCGTCGGTGGGAAGGTCTAATCCCTCGATATCCACATTAATATTAGGGAGAGACCCATCGACCTCCAGTCCGACCTCTGTGAAGACATTCCCGGGGCGGGGAGAAAAGCTCGCAGCAGCCCGAGTCTCAGGAGGGGCTGTATCAAGGAGAATGAGGGAGAAAGCAGTCAGGTTATAACATTGTATGAAGATGTTATAATACTGATCTGAAATAACACTCCCTGTACTCACTGGAGACGTCCGCTGGAGTGGGAGATTCTTCCCCAGAACGCGGGTGGACAGCAGGCCGCGTGTCATCCTCTTGGCTTTCAGCCCGGGGCCTCTTCCCAGAAGCAAGCTCCCGCGGAAGAGTACCGCCTCCATGGTCACTGCCGTGATCTGCAAATGAAGGATTGCATGGATAAGCATCTCAAATTGCAGCAAAAAGGGGGGGAGCTGGACAATTCAGCTTATGCCTGACGCCCCTATGATTCCCTTAGGCTTCAGGATGATCTGCTCGGGCTTCTGTCGGAGAGCCCGCGCCACCTTATTGACAATGACCCAGAAGTAGAAGCTGTCGTAGGTGCACTCCTCGAGGGCTTCAAAGCCCCAGTATACTGGCTCCTATCAACAGGAATGGGGAGCCCCTCCTCCCTCCAATGGGCCTCAATCTCACGAATGACTCGGGTAGCCCCAGAAAAGTGAGATCTGACAAACTCGGGATCGAGGAACAATGGAGGCAGGTCCTCCTTCCGCAGGTGCTGTTCCTCTGCAATTCTGATGGTGTCAGCGCGCTGCCTGAAGACATTGCTGATTTTGAACCACCAGCGCGCATAGTGCATGTCAAAATGGCCCTTGCGCGTCTGCTCTGGAAGGGGGTAGTCCTCTTTAATATCACGAAAGAGGAAAGACCGCCATTAGGTGGACATCCTTCTACTTGTACTGTCGAAGAGCTATGGGAAAATCCGCATTCGGGGGAATCGCCTGGTCATATCCGAAATTCCTAGCAAACCGATGCGGGTAATATGGCTCTAGGACCGCTGTGCTGGAGCGGCGGTAGACTAGAACCCCGAGTCGGATGCAAATGACCCACTCTGCCAATGCATGTGAAGAAAGTAGAGCCTGTGAAGACAGTCTGCACGTGATCCTACCACCCTACTGCTCTAAGTACGGACGGTATAGGTAGGAGCTATGATCGAAGTCCAGACTCTCATCCCTCCTAGTATGGAGGAAAGACAAAGCACGGTGGGCGCTGGCAAGCTGCAAAACTGCGTCCTGGTCCGGGTGACCAGCAAAAGCAAAGACAAGCGGGGCAGTTGGATTATCCACTGGCGTCCTCTGTGATAGCTCTGGTAACAGCAAGCCAGCCCACACACTCAGATAATGGGTGGGCATCAAAACGTGCTTATCTCTGGGCGATGAATGTGAAGTCAGGGCTCCGAAGGAATGATAAATGTTCGCCAAGGCGGCCGGAGCAATGGCAATCCTGCGACCACACGCCATCAGGCACGCCGGGTATATCAACTCGGCCCATAGGATCCCCTCCTCCCCGTGGGGGGGATCACGAAGCTGGCCAGTCAGTAGGCCAAGTAAGCTGCTAGGTATGTCAGCGGCGGCAGCTCTCTCGAGTTCCACCCCTGCGTGGGGGCGGGCAAGTGGCGCGGATGTGAAGCAAACCGCAGCTCGACCTCTCTACACTGCTCCCATGTCATACCAGAAGAGGCAAACTCCTTATAGAAGCAATATGGACCACTGTAGAAGTGGGTCACCCAAGCATTCAGGGTCACCCTCGGTGTCCGGACAGCCTTCTCTTTGCCTACGAGGGCCAGGTCCCTCCAAGTCTTCATCAGATATCGAAAGCAGTAGGGGAGGAGATACCGGCCGGCTCCGTCTGAGCCACTGAGGTGTAGATCATCCAGGGACATCATAGGGCTGCCCGCAAATCGGCAAACTAGAAATCCTGTGAAAAGCCCACAGGTCTAATGAATTCTCTCCCTCATCGGTCATGAATGTATTCCAGCGTCGATTGAATCTTTCAGCTAAGGCATGGAGTAACCCTGAATGGCAAGGGTAGGAATACAAACTTACGATCACCGCGTGGCGAATCCCTGCTCTGTACACAGTCAGGATCCCCCACAACCACTCCGTCGCACCTCGACGGTAGCAGTGGGAGGGAACGATGGCCCACCTCCCATACATTGTTGGCAGTATCGGCCGAAACCGATACGTTTCGGCCGAAACGTATCGGTTTCGGCCTATACCGACACCGAAACGGGCATTTGCACTGTAGCAGGGTCGATACCAAAAATAAAATATTTTTAATGATTTCGGACCGAAACCGTCCGGTTTCGGACCGAAATCGACCGAAACCGTCCGGTTTCGGTCCGAAACCGTCCGGTTTCGGTCCGAAACCGTCCGAAACCTAACTTATTTTCGGGCCGAAACCTAACATTTTCATAGATTGCCCCCTTTTCTAACTGTTTTGAACCGGTTTCGGCCGAAACCGATACCGAGTCGTATCGGTTTCGGACCCGGCCGAAACCGAAACCGACACTGCCATCCTTGCTCCCATACCAGCTGGGAGCCTTCTGCGCTAGGATCCTCTCCAGAAAGCAGTCATGATCATAATCATCTTAGGCATAAGCTGTACCAGAGGGAGTCAGAAACATCTCATCAATGACAACATCCGCGGCCTTATGGTGTCCGGATAAGTGCCAGATAGCTGGTGAGGATGGCCCCAGTTGAACTCTGAAGCTGTCGAAATCCCTGAAGAAGTCCAGATTCTTCTGATCATGGTACTGCCTTTGCCGAATAAAGCCCTCAGGGAAGCTCGGATATGAGAAAGTACAAGTGCCTCGCATGCTGTCTCTTCCGAGCAATACAGCCCGCTCAAGACGGCGCCTTTCTGCTCGTAGACGAGAATTATCAGCCTCCATACCAGGAGGCACAAAGCTTTGGATAAAAGCCAAGAGATCCCGGTCTAGTGGGAAATGCGGTGGATATCCTCTGGAGCGGTCATAAACATAGACCCCCTGCCTCCTCATGATGTGGGAGACATCAACAGAACCCTCGGCGGTAGCAGTCTCCCTAGTCGGGCTCTCAGCGACCCAAGTAACTCCGCAGTAGACCGCGTCAAAGCCCTCAGATGTAATGCTGCGAGGAGGGGATGGTGGCATAGGCATGTTCGTCCTCTGCACATAATGGTCATCAGAGCTTCCAACTCTGGGCCTCCGGGATGTCTCTCTGCTCCAACTCGGACGAGTCATGTCTGCAAGAGCTGCAAAGCCAAGACCAGAAAGACAAAGATGAGTAACAAAGCTCAGTCACAAATTAAGTCAGCATACGGACAGCAATAACATCATCGAGCAGTCCCACAAGACCCCGTCATGCCTATGAGCTCGAGGGGTTAACAAAAAGTCATGGGACGCACGGGCCACCCGCCCCCACCTCCGGCCTTGACGGATGTCCCGTGGGAGACATTTGTTGCACCCATAATTTATTCCACAAAATTTTGGGATACTATCCTCGCATTGGTCGAGGTCTCTATTCGGCGTATCGCCGTCCTATGGAGTATTTCCACGCGGGGTTCAACATTGGGCCTATCGCCTCCCCACGGAATATTCCCCTCCATCACAGGGCTTCATAGCCCACATGTTTCTGCAAAGCATAGACCCCTCACAACGAACGAGACGGTCGAGAGCCGGGTTGAACCCATTGTGATTGTCAGGATCGCGCTGTTCCGGGAAAATCCTTAACGGGTGGAGCATCTCTCCTTCAAAAATACAACTATGGGCAAGGGAAGCTTCAAAGAAGAGGAGAACAACTCAAAAGGAGGCCTACGCACCATGAACAAAGTCCCTCGCACGTGTACCACGCAGCACGGACGATAACAAGTCTTCCCGTCACGCCCCACGGCACAAGGAAGACGACAAACGAACAAGATGGTGCGTTCCCCTCCCTCCACGCGGAGCAGCAGCAAGCAAGTCCTTATGGAGCCCAAGGCCCCCCTTTTATTAAAATCGGAAGGAGGGACCCGTCCGGGGTCGGAGGCACCCAGACGGTCCTCGCAGGCGCGGGCAGGCCCACGCGGGGCCGCGCGGACTCGGGCGGGACCTGCCCGGGGTCAATCGACCCCGGGCAGGCCTGCCAGGGGTCGCCCAC
Source organism: Amorphophallus konjac (assembly GCA_022559845.1). NCBI lineage: Eukaryota > Viridiplantae > Streptophyta > Magnoliopsida > Alismatales > Araceae > Amorphophallus > Amorphophallus konjac. The sequence continues at coordinate 208,695,389 of CM040125.1, read as the reverse complement.
CCCGTGACGGTCCCCACTCCCGCGCGCAGGAAACCAAAAAAAGAAAAAAAGGGGGGGGGGAAATGACCTCCCCGGGGTCATTTGCATCTCGTTTAACCCGTACGGGTTCAAACACCCTCCGTATAACGAGGAATTACAAAAATGTCCTCTCCGAGACCCGAGAAACAAAAATGGCTTGTATTTTGTTGTTATACCCTGCAACTTTTTGTAATTGGGGCTACGCCCCTACTTCCCGCATTAGTGCGGATCCTTGTACAGTCTACAACTCGCCGACAACTCTTATACCCATTTGGGCCATAAATATAATCCATGACTTCATATATCTTCTTTATGCATTGACTGGGTAAATTATAGGAAAACCCCTAGGCTTCCCAAAATTGCACATATACCCTTCCTTGGGCAAGATTGACACATATGAGCCTTCTGTGAAGCCTTTGTCACTCCTTCAGCTCGGGAATGTTGTCAGCTCAATCCGACACTCAGATGTCACCCCAACCCTAGGTTTATATAGGGTGGTAAAATTACCAAAATACCCTTGCGACCTAAAAACGACCTAGTAGCCCCCCTAACCCTCCAGAAAGAGCCTCAGCGCCTTAGGAAGTTAGGAACTTGCTCCTACTTCCGTTCCGGTTCAAAATTTTCATAAATACCCCTGGCCTGGGAAAATTACCAAAATATCCCTGGGTTGGTAAAATTACCAAAATACCCTCGGGGTCCAGAAAATCTCCCTCTACTTCAAAAATGCCCACGGCTTTCGCACATTTGCGTTCATACTCCTAAATCTTAGGGCTTTGCCTGAACTTAAGGCCTTTGATGAAGTCCTAACCCTATCAAATGTTGGTGGTAAATGAGTGGTCATGGAGAGTCATTTGAGTGAGCCTGCCCTCCACATCAGAATCTAAGGAGAGGACATTGGGATTTCTTTTACAGTCAAACAAAGGTGTTCGGACGTTAGGTCGATGTAAATCAACACTGGCTACGGTCAGTGAGGAGAGGTCCAGCACTCGAATCCAAATCGTCTGATACTATGCGCACCCATGGATTAAACCTCTATACATAGAGAAATGTCTCTTTTTAAAAAGGACATTTAAATATTTTATTTTTCCTACGTGAAAAATTCCGTGGTCCACAGCTGTCGTAGTGCAGTGGTTCTAACTCTACTGGGTAGAGTTAGGGGTGTGTTCAACAGGGCGTTGAACATGGTTTTCCCTCTGGGTTGTCAGAGGAAGAGAGGAGGTTGTTCCTCCGGAGTCAAGCTGTGTGATCAGCTGGTGTAACGGACTTGTTCCGTGCTTGCTTGTGCAAGGAAGTCTCACTCGATTTGAGTGAGGGGTGGACGTAGATTGCTGGAAGCAGTTGAACCACCAAAAAAATTTCCGTGCAGTGTGTTTGATTTCCATATCTTCTACTTCGTTCTCAATCTGGACTCGGTATATCAAAAAGTGATTCACTTTGCGTGAGGAAGTCCTTGGGCTAGCCCTCTGCCTCGTACCAGTCCTGGCATACTGTTTCGCTGTGGGTGCGCCTAAAGTGCTTGTGAGTGTGTTTGTTTGATAGCATGAACTAGGCTCGTTATACATTCTTCTAGTTTGCCTTTATCGAAACCGAGCTTGGCGCGAGTTTCATTAAGCTAGTCTTTTTTAAAGGGGTTGATCTATTCACCCCCCCCCTCTAGATCCGCATTGCCATTCTTATCAAAGTGGGAGGCTCAAATAGGGAAAGTTGTTATCTGACATCCCAAAATACACACTGCCCTCTGAAGAGCACCATCTTCCATGTTAACCCCTACAAGCAAGCTCTTATAGAAGTTGACTTTAAGACTAGTGACCTCCTTCAACAATTCCAACAAAAGTCTAACCACATAAAGTTGTTGCTCCTCCTCTGTTAGGAACAGAATTATCAACATACTGCTAGTGAGTGACCGAAGATCCCCTTCTACCAGCTTGGAAGCCCCTAATCAGCCTTGACGCCTCTGCTCTCAGTCACATCCTACTCAGAATACGAGCCACTAACACAGAGGAGAGGGGGCATAAGATCCCCCTATCGAAGCTCCCTGCCACTGTGGAAGAAAGAGGACGACTTCCTATTGATGAGGACAGCTAGTGAAGCTGAAGAAATGCAAGCCCTGACCCAGCCTATCCATCTCTTCCCAAAACCCATCTTATTCAACACATCAAGCAGGCACTGTCAATTGACCTTGTTATAAAAGCCTTCTTAAAGCCTAGCTTCAAAACCACCGCATTCTTTCTATGTGTCTTTAAGGCAAATATACACTTATGGGGCACCAAGAAATTATCCCGAATATGTCTCCTGATAGATCCCCCCTGGAAGCTACCGATTATCATGTGCATAACCAATCTCCCTACCGGCAATTTGATGATGACCGTGTAAGGGCCATGCAGCATGTTGATGGGCCTGAAATCTTGAAATTCTTGAGCTCCTTATTTTTTGGGGATAAACACCATGAGGGTTTTATTAATGCCCCTCAAATGTGCCTTCTCCTCCTGAAACTCCCTCACTATTGTCACAAGCTCTCTCTGATGACATTCCAACACTTCTGGAAGAAAACCAACGGAAAGCCATCCGGTCATGAAGTTCTATCCCCTTCAAGAGAGAAGACTGCCTGGTGAATCTCCTGCTCTGAGAAACTCTTGGAGATAGCATTCCTATTTTCAAGGGAGAGACGGGGAAGGATATCATCTGTAATCTTCGGCCTAGAGTGATCATCTTTTGTAAACAATCTGGAGTAGAAATCCCCAGCCTGATCCCTGATAGTCTCTTCCGAAGAAATAGAGTTTACACACCCTGATGTATGTGATGGTGTTGACTCTTCTCCTCCCTGAAGCAATATGCTTGAAGTAAGAAGTGTTTCTGTCTCTTTTTTTGATTCGCCTGTCCCTCGATCTCTGTCTCCAGTAGATTTTCTCCCTAGAGAGGATCTCATCAAACTTTCCCCTCAAAGAATCACTGAGTCTCTTGTCCTCTTCATTCATAAGTCATATCTCCTCCAAACAGTCTAGGTCCTCAATCTGTTGAAGAATTCTATCTTTTGTTGCCCTCCCCGTGAAGATCTTATCATCCCCACAAGTCCTCAGAACCTGAGCAGTGTGCTTCAGCTTCCTCACTAGAGTAGCCATAGCCGAGCTTCCCACAGCTTGTTCATTCCATGCTCCCATGATACTTCATAAAATCTGCCTCCCTGAGCCAAAACTTCTCAAGTTTGAACCTAAACCTCCTATCATGCGAGTAGCTGGTCTTCATAAGAATGGGTTTGTGGTCCGAAATTGATTTGGCCAATGGAAGCACCTACACATGAGGATAGTGGTCCTCCCAATCAACAAGAATCAGGAATCTGTCTAGCCTAGAGCATGAAGTATTACCTCATAGGTTGGACCAAGTATCATGTCCATGAGCCATGCCGATATCCACCAATGCTACCTCCTCAATGAAGTCGGTGAAGTCCTCCACTTCCCCTGTATTCATACCGTTGCCCATCCTCTCACAAGGTGCAGCCACCGAGTTGAAGTCCCCACTAACACACCAAGGCCGACTAGAGGAAAGACGATGGTGAATCAAGTCCTCCCACAAGAGTTGTTTCTCCTCCTTGCTTTGAGGACCATACCCACCATTGAAATCTCAGGAGAAATCATCCCTTACATTTCTAAAGTGAAGGGAGATGGCTCATTACTAACATGTCTGTCCCGCACCACCTCTTCTATTTCATATTGATTCCAGAGGATCATTCCCCCAGGCCTGCCCTCTGTCAGGGAAGTAATCCCCATCGATAATCTAGCCCCCTCATCTCCCCCATGAGGGATTCACCATCATCTTCACACTTGGTCTCTTAGATGCAAAGGATATCAATTTTACATCTCCTGATCAACTCCTTCACCACCCTCCTCTTCTCCACTCCCCGTAACTCCCTCACATTCCAAGAGACAATCCTCATGAAGACAAAGGGATGAGCCTTTGCTCTCCACCCCCTCCCTCTCCACTCTCTGTTGAGACCTACCTCCCTGCAAAATATTGACACACCAACTCTTCTTGATTTTAGAGAATGCTCTTTTCAAATCTTTCTCCGCACCGGCAATACCCACCTTGTCTGCCAACTCTCTCACTTACTCCCCTATTATTTTTTCTACTACTCCCACCAACTCTCTCACTGCCTCTCTCCCCAAATTATTACAGTTAGACGACACTTCCGCTACAAACTACAAGCTTGAGACCCCACTCGGAGACTCCAGGGAAACACCCTCCGACAAGATCTCCTTGCCAGCTTCTTAGACTTCAACAGCTTGCACGACCCCATTTGTCTCAACTACGAAGAGAGAAGCCACCTACTGTCTACCTTAAGGCACAATTGGAGCTGAAATGGTCCGGCATCCGCAAACTGGAGGCTAGTAGGCCCTCAGAGGCTCCTTGCAACTTCTCTTGATTCCCCACTGAGTGACCTACAGCCTGCAGCTCCGATCGCATGACTCAGGCCGGGGCAGGGAGTAGTCAAGCGAGGTCCAGCCCCTCCAACAGTAATGGTACTCAAGGGGCGGAAACCGGTGGCTTGCATAGGCTTAGCAGAGACAACGCCACGCCCCCACCGCAGCCCTCGCCCTCCCGAAGCGAGCCGACCACTGCCTTCAAGGGAGCTTCAGTGGGGGGTTCATCAACAATCCCCTTGCTACCTCTTGTCGAAAGGGGGCTCTGACCGGCATCAAGACAAGGGACTGCTCCATAGAGGAGTTCTCTCCAGCCACATCACCGTTGCCCGGAGAGATAGCCACCACGCCTATTGAGGAAGGCATGCCATTGGAGCACTGCCTACTCCCGACTGTTGTAGGAGACTGTGTAGCGGGGCCCCGGCCTCCAAAACCTCTACCAGGCCGCAGAGTGGACCCGTTAGCACTTATGGCCACGGATTCGGGTAAGTCTTGGGTCCTGAACAGACTCGAACTACTACTCGACAATCGTGCAATTGGACCCACATAATTGTTCAACAATCCGACTCCAGGCCCGCCAACAGACCTGCCAAAGCCACCAAATGGGCATATTTCATACCCATCTTCCACCTCTCGCCCCGCCACGTTGCTGCAACTCTCCACCGGCCACTGCCCCCGACCTCCACCATGATTACTGCTGGAACCGCCTTGGGGCTACTGACGAAGACCTCTGCCTCCAAGATGTTGAAGTCTCCCACCGACATAACCCTAACTGAGCCCAGCACTATCGCCCCAAACTTTCTGGTACGCAAGGAAACTCCAAGCTCGTCACAAAAGAGCAAAGGAACTTCGGCAAGACGAAGCATTATCCGACAGGCCCTGGGGTCTGGGTGTGTCCTCTGAAGCAAGCCCCACCTCTCCACCCTCAACAGGGTACTACTGGCAAGGATGAAGCCCGCCTTCGCCACCCTCTCCGCCTCTATCGTGGTTGGGGCAACCGCCAAGAAGCCACCCCGCTACATCCTGGTGACCGACCAGCCCTTCGTCGCGTCCCCTCCTCCAAGCATCTGCTTAACCAACTCCTCTAACACCCTGCCTTCCACTGGCTTTACCCAGATACACCTAGACAACTAGTCAAGGTGAGCTTGCAGCAGGCCCGCCTGGAGGGGAGCCGCATCGAGACATCCCCTTCCAATGTCTCCCACTCCGCCGCCCGCTGGACCATTCCTGAGGACATCAGTAAATGACCGTGCGAACCTCTCCTCCACCGTTACCAGCCACCCGACTCCCCCCTACTAGACCAAGGCAATCCCTCCGAAGGTGCCCAATAGCTCCGCACCGGTAACAACTCCGATGTGAGCCCCTGCTACTTCCGGCAGCCCCCACCAGAGCTCCTCCCCGCCGCATCGCCTACACGAGCCCGCTCGGAAAACCCAGAGCTTCTCTCTCTATAAAAGTCTAGAGAGAGAAAGGTTCGATGACTCTTGACGAAAGGGTCTTGTTGAATGATACAAAAATTAAAGGGCCAAAAGTTTCAAGATGTGGATCACAATTAGACAAATTGGTAGCAAAATGAACAAAATATAGAGAGAATATAAATTCATTGTCTCACCTGACTGATTTCACTTTTTTGGAAAGAAGAGTCTTTTCCAAGCATACGCTTTCACCAAGAAGCAGCTGCAGGAAGTCCTTACAGGACCAGATTTTGTAGGAGTTATGGGGTGATTAAGCAAAGGTCAAGGACAGAGGGTTGCCGTCACACAGTCTGCCTATGTCTTCTTGGATAGTTTTGGCCTTTTTCATTGTTGCTGTGAAACCAAATTTTGATGTTATCTTTCAATTTAGGGCAGTTTTATTCACTAACCTGTCTTGCTTTCTTGTCTGAGGTTATGGGGTTGGGAATCCGCTCATTTCTGGGATTCATTTGGCTGTACCACCTTATTTCAGTCTGAGACAATTGCAGATTTCTACTAAACAGGTTCATAATTGCTCAAAATTGAATCTGCTACAGCATTTCTTCTCTGGGAAGCGGTGTCAGCAGACCTCTTTGTGGGCAAATCTGGGCCACCCTATCCATTTTATCGGACGGCCAAGATTAAGAGAAGTTTCTCCTGAAGAGGAGGGGGGCACATGAGATTTCTTTCTCAAGCCAATGCCTACCTGCACTCATCTCCCTCTCTTGTGCAGTAGAAAGAGGCAGATGGGTGGAACCATACTGGCATGCACTAGTCAGCACTGCAGCTTTTCAGCCTGTCTTTCTTGACCCGATGCCCCTGCTCCTCTCTTCCCTGCTGTCTGTTCTTTTCTCTCCATCCTGGGATAAACAAACCTACCTGGTGGACTGCCGAGCTACAAGTCCTACAAGCCAGAGTGAGTTCAGCAGTCGGCCTATATATCTGGGTGCACACACAGTTCTAAATTCAATGATGCATGGACCTGATCAGATTGTTCTTTATGAATTTTTGTTGGCTTTGCAAACATTTCTAGGAACATTGTGGCATCCTTTGCATCTCCTCTACTCCCATGTCATAGAAATCTGCCCTGAATGAACTCCAATTTACCAGCATGCCCATACAGATTTTGAACAAGGATAACTTCGGCAATGTCTTCTCATTATTTACAATGGATTTTTCCTGGTGTCAAGGGGAGCACCAAATAAATGATGGGGAACTCACAAATATTGCATCCCGATGTCATAGAAACCGAAGGGTTTTGTGGCCTTTAGTGCTGAAGGATGCTGCGTAAAATCTCGGGATAGCATTTCAGTAAGGAGTGTGTTTGGCCTTCCTCTTTTTGGGTTATCATATTACCTTTTCCTGAAAAAAATAATTACTATTGCACGAAACTGTAACCTAGCATTGCCATTGCAAAATGGCAGACTTGTGTCTAATAATTTCTCTCTCATTAAGTTATGCCTTTGTCTGGAGCGAACCCCAGAAACTGCTCACATATACCACCCTCTCCAACATGACTAACCTTCCTAGTTTGGCGTGCAGCATCTCTGGGATCCATCCAAGGGGGCTTTGTATAAGGTTTACAATTGTGTTTAAAGTTTCTTTTCTTCTTTTATTTTAATCTGAGCTTATTATCACAAGCTTGCTCCTGTTTGGCCTCCTTGTCTGATTCGATCTTGTAGTATGACCTTTTGAAAGTTGAAGCATGATGGCTACTTGCTAGGTGAAACCTAAGGCATCGAAGCATCATTGAGCATAAACGATCAGCACCTGAAGTTGATGGAAAATGGTGATGAAAACATATCTGACACACTTAGATTCAGATGTATCTCTACTGATGATGCTCGGGGTTGTTGGAGACATGGATGGTTTCACACTCCGCCTGACAAAAGGATGTTGATGAGAGAACATGTGGAAGCTTCGGGCATATTTGTACTGATGATGCTACAGCAAGTATTGGAGACATGGATGGCTTCACATTCTGTCTGACAGGAGAATGGTGATGAAAACATTTCTAACACATTTAGAAGTGTTTGAGACACATGCTTTCACAGTCTGCCTGAGTAGGAAAACCGTCCAGTAGTCAGGCCTATACACATGACATTCAAGGCACATGCTTGATAGGAAATATTCATTATTCCTCTGCATACAAGCTAGTAGTCTTTCATCTGCCCAGCAACCCCATGGGCTAGGTTGATTGGCATGTTTCTTGTCTTATTTCACAACCTATTCATCTGTCATTCTTGTGTGCTTGTCCAGTTTTTCTCCTTACTCCCCCTGGTGCAAGAAAACTATGTAGGATGCTTGTCAGCTTCCTACTTTAGGCTTTTAGATATTTAGCTTTTTTCACTTACAATGAATGTGAAGTTTATTAGTTTTGTTCATATTTGAATTTTAGTTCTCTATTATCCCACAAGTTTTTTTCCCACCATTCTGGAGTTCAGCTAGAATTAAGGATCAATTTATCTTGTTAAGAGTCATGTAACTTAAATAAAAAAATATTCATACCATCTACATGTTTAATTGTTGGAACACGGAAAATTTTAAAAAGAATCGTGTTCATTTGTTGAACATGAATGTACTATTATTAGCTATTTATAGAACATATGCATTATTAATTCCATGAATTGGGTTCGGGTGTTGGACCTTTTCCCACTGATCTCGGTCAGTGTTAATTTACATCGGCATAAAGTCCTAACACCTTTGTTTGACTGTCAAAGAAGAGATATTGTCCTCTACAATATCGGTTATGGCACTGAGGGCAAATTTGCAACAACAACAGTGAACGCCCTTGAAAGGATAAGGGTACTTATATCATGACAAGGGTAAACTTGTAATTTGGTGTAGGACATGGTAGACCTATAAGCCTATGACAATAGGGGTAGGTCTAAAATTTAAGCAAGGATTTGGGCAGTGGCTAGAAGATTATGTCACAATTTGACACTATCTAGAGACTTAAATGTAATTCGGTAGCGACAAGGGGTATATTTGTAGTTTAATACCTCCCAAGGTTTATTCATAATTTGCCACTAGCTGAGGGTATATCAGTAACTTGGTACTGGCTCTGAGTGTGATAGCAATTTAAGTCTTGAAGGACATGTTTGCAATTAACCCACGTCGAAGAACGGCATTCACACATATACTCGGAAGCCAGGGTATATTTGCAATCCTTGAAAAGAATAAAGGTTATTTGTATAAATATAAGATTTTTCTGCAAATACAGGACTTCGTCGACGAATTGTAGACTCTACATGACTCTTCCGCAAAAAGATACGGGACATATCTACAATTTCTAAATTTTGTAGGGTATTTTTGCAATTGGAGGGCATTGTAGGGGTTTGCTTGTAATTTTGGGATATTCTTATACTTTCTGATTAGTTTAGAAAATTACAATATTTACTGCCAAATTATATAGAAAATTACATCATAACCCCCTGGGGGGCATAAATGCAAAATTCAATGGTATTTATAAACCATACCTTTATATAGGCCTTCACAAAAACCAAAGAACAATTGCTCTGAGCGCTCTGGGCGGTCTCCAAGTGTGTTAGGATGTGTCTTTGAATTCCCCCCTTTTTAAGTGGGGATTGCAGGGGTTTTTATAGAGGTTAAGGGCCATTTAGGACCGGATAGGTCCCTTTGAGGCATGGTTGGCAGTATCGGCCGAAACCGATACGTTTCGGCCGGTACCGATCCGAAACCGGACCCTAACACTGTAGCAGGTCCGAAACTTATTAAATAATAGTTTTTTAATGGTTTCGGTCCGAAACCGTCCAGTTTCGGTCGAAACCAGAGAGAATTACTATTTTTTTTAATTTTTTGAATGGTTTCGGTCGAAACCGAAACCGATACCGAAACCGGTACGTATCGGTTTCGGTACCGAAACTGATACTGCCATCCTTGCTTTGAGGGCCTATTTTGTCCGGATAGGTTCCCTTGGGAACTTATTCAGGGCCGGTTTACCTGCAGAACCCCCCTCTACCCCGGGTAGGTCCCTCCGGGGACTTATCCAGAGCGGGTTGGTCCCCCAGGGGACCTACCCGCAAGGATGGTAGTATCGGTTTCGGTTTCGGCCGAAACCGGTTCAAAACAGTCAGAAAAGGCAAAAAATATATTGAGCAGGTCCGGTTTCGGTCGGTTTCGGTCCGGTTTCGGTATCGGACTTGCTACAATGACTTGGTGCGTTTCGGTTTCGGTGTCGGCCGAAACCGATACGTCTCGGCCGAAACGTATCGGTTTCGGCCGATACTGCCATCCGGGCCTACCCGGTCCTACTAGGCCGAGAGTGGGGAGAGGGAGGGCGGCCTCTATAAGGCCCCAGTCTTTTATTATTTTTTCTTGTTTTTTTTGTGCTTTGACACGTGGACGGCAGAAAGTGACTTCTCCTTGGTGCTTTGTGCTTGTCTTTCTTGCTCCATCCACACTGTTTGTCGAGGGATGAAGCTTTCATCCTACTAGACCATCTTTTCGACACATACCGGATACCCCGCAGGTGGGACGAATATTCTCGTCTAATTATTTCCATGTTGCGAGGGATTTTCCTTTAATGCCGAGCATCCGGCGGGAGTTCTCGGGGTTTGAAATTTGTCCGGAATAATGACGACACTAGGCTTTGTGCCATCTATCGGTCGCCATCGGACTGAATTAACTCCAAATATTTTGATTAATTCGAGAAAATGACGAGACATTCGACGGGGCTCCCGGAGTTTGTAAACGGCCTGCTGGAGCGACACTGCTAACTTTATGCTATTTACTGACCGTTACCAGATCGATTGAATTTTTATTTATCATGATTAGCTCAAGAAAAATAATGGGCTCAATATTAATTTACATGGGAACTTCCATATTCATAGTTGTATACCTATGCCCTTGTGTGCTGGTTTAAGGGCTTTGCTGTTCTTGACACTACATCTAAAGTGTGGCTTATATCACCAAATTTATTAAAAAATAAATAGAGGTAGTATAATCAAAATCAGGGGTGATTCCTCACCAACGACGAGGCAAGACAACCGTAAAACAACCCATAGGAAACAAGCTGAACTGATCAAAGAAAACAACAAACTTCAAGTTTTACTTCAATTTCAAATTGCAATGTGATGCCTCCACTTAGACCACCCAGTCTGCCCAGACATTCATTCGTTGTGAGCATCTTTCAGCAAAGACTGGAGTTTTCACCTTCCTTGGTGTTCAACAATGTCCATGTTGGCTATATTAGAGGTCCCCCTTATTCCTTGTAATGAAATGCAATCTTTTCCCCCTCTTTCCATTTACTTTGTTGATTCTTAAATTTTATTAATTTTTTCTATGACTATTAAGATGTCATACTATTAGATGATTGTTCTATCTTTGTATTTTTCTAGTCTCTGCCTTGTTAAGAATCACATGTTTTACTATTTTAGTTCCTCCATATTTTAGTTGGATTATACATTTTGATTTCCTCATATTTTTTATCAAGTGTTGAAGCCAAAAAAATGATGAAAAAAAAGGGGAGAGAGAGAACCCCCAAATCCCTCGTTTGGCTGATTTGGTCCGATTAAAATCCCCAAGTGGGGTATTTGGCCCAGTTAAAGCCCCCAAGTGGGATACTTGGATCGGTTAAGATCCCTGGAGGGCCATGGTTGGACCGGATCAACATGTAATCCATGGGCTCTATAAATACCCCCCAGTGGGACCCAGGGAGGGACACAGAACAAACAAAACGCAGAGAGGAGAGAGCGTAGAGATCTGGTGCTTGTGCTTTTGAAGGTCCATCCTTTGGGTTGTGTTTGTGCTTGTGTATTGTTCTTGTGCTGTGAGGGTATGTCATAAAAAGTTCCTCCCTTGGCCCATGTACAACACAATATCCATATGATTCATGTGATTTATATATCTCTTTGGGGAAAATAATATCATTTCCCCCAAACTTTCAGGTTTTGTAAAAAGGCCCTTATGAGCCTTATAATTATGTAAAAGTCCGGAATACATTCGGGAAATGTGTACAAGCCCTGATCACCTACATAAAGGGTTTTGTAAAATTCAAGAATTTGTCGAGAAAAATCAACACCGAGTAATGCGGTCGCAACAGGTTATCATTAAACAGCAAAGGCGATAACAGAAGCAACAAATTTTACACCATCAACCTTTTGCCCCCTACAATTTCTCACAGCAGAGACATAAAACTTAAAGAAATCCCCTTCCCATGTGGACCAATTACCAAACTATGGGTTGGGTGAGCAGTGGAAAGGTCATCTACAGGGGTTGACCCCCTTCCTTCCCTTATTAAGGGGTTTTGGATTGGATCTAACCCCAATTAACTCCCAATTGGGGGATTTGGACCGGATCCACCCCCAATTGGGGGGTTTCGACTGGATCTAACCCCCAACTAGGGGTTTGGACCGGATCCACCCCCAATTAAGGGGTTTGGACCAGATCCAACCCCCCCAATTGGGGATTTGGACCGATTAGACCCCATACGACCATTTTTTTGAGTTGGTCTGGTTAGAAACCTCAAATAGGATATTTGGCTCAATTAAAGCCCCAAATTGGGGTACATGGACCGGTTAGAGGCCCTGGATGGCCATATTTGGACCGGATCAACATATAACCGCCCATGGGTTCTATAAATATCCCTCAGTGGGACCCAGGACAGGACACGGAGAATAGGTACATAATGTTGGGAGCAGAGAGCGCAGAGGGTTGTGCTTGTGCTTATGAAGGCCCATCCTTTGGGCTGTGTTTGTACTTACGTTGTGCTTGTGCATATAGTGAAGATATGTGATAAAATTGTCCCTCCTTGAGACCGCGCACATGTCCTTGTGTTGTAATTAACGTAATCTCATTGTAAATGTTTCGGGGAAAATAATGTGATTTTCTGAAATAATCAGCAATCCCATAAGGACCCCAACTTTTACAAAAAAGGTGTGCATAGATGCCCTTGTGATGATGTCCTTTGTGCCACTCTCTGGAGAGGGATTATAAGAAAATTTTCTTCCAGGGGGGATCCGCCCTCCGGAAACCCACAAGGGGGTGCTGCCCCCTTGACCCCCGCGACCTGACTAGGCAGGTCGATCCCCAGCGTTGTGCTGATGGACGCATGAAGTTGGACCCCAACCTATGAGAGCTCGAGAAGGAGAAGCAATCTCCCGAGAGTCTTTGGATAACGCACCTCCACGAAGGAGGGACTTGCGTCTCATGCCAAGATAACACAAAAATCTCTGTTCAGTCCAGATATTACAAAAGTGCCCCTGGTCTGAACAAACTACACAAATACCCCTGAGTTTTTTTAGAACCCTACTCAAGGGATAATCACAAATAAACCCGAAAGGGTTTAGAACCTCAAATAAATCCAAGAATAGTCCAAAACTACAAAAATATCTTGGAAGGGTCAAAAATTGTAAAAGTACCCCAGAAGGGTCAGAAATTGTCAAAATACTTTGAAAGGGTCGTAATCTGCAAAAATATATCTGAAGGGTCAGAAACTGTAGAAATATCCAAAAATGGTCTAAAATTACAGAGATACCCAGGGGGGGCCAACAATTGCAAATATACCCAAAAAAGGATTTGATCTCTATGAAACTCAAATTCAATGGTCTGTTCTGGTAGTGGAATGAGGGCCAAATATAAATCAAATGACCCGACTATGTAATCGGGATTTCATGTATTTTGTAAAGATGAATCCAAAGAATGAAATCTTTAGTTTGCTCCTGCAAATATGTATCTCTAATGGGTGATCTCTTTGATCAAATTTGTTAGATAAAACGTCCAATATCACAGTGGATATTGTAGAGATTGAAAAGTATTTTTTTGACAGTTAATCAAGGGTAATCGGATTTTACGCGATATAAATAAACATCGAATACAGTCAATGGGAAAACATCCCGTACTTGAACCCAAATCATTTGATAAACTTAAATTTGCGGAAATAATAATACACCCACTACTTAAATAACCACTAATGTGTATTTTCTTCTTCAAAGAAGATATATTTATTTATTTATTTATGTGAGTTAAATATCAAGATAATAAAGAAAGCATTTTGTATATCCAAAAATATGTCCTGCACTAGAATATAACAAGAGTATATCTGAACTTTTCAATAGAGGTGGGAATAGTTCTTTCATGACGACCACTTGTATGATTGTTTCACACGCCGAATTAAATGACATAAATAAATATCTAAAGGTGTTTATTTATTGAACAAAAATGTGCATATTTTAACTAATTGATTACTATGTGCATTGTTAATTTCGCAAGTTTGATTTATCGTGTGCTGGACTTTTCTCCACTGACCATGGTCGGTGTTAATTTACATCAACATAAAGTCTAAAAACCTTTGATTAACTATCAAAAATACCATTAAATCTCTACAATATCTGTTGTGATATTAAGAGTTGTATCTAATACACTTGATCTAGCAGATCATCCATTAGAGACATGCATCTACAGGAAAAAGTTGGGAATTTTATTCCTTTAGGCCCACTTTGATAATGGATTAGAATAGGGGCGGGTGGCCTACCCGGGGTGACGTGCCCTCCCCTTATTCCTATCCGATCTTGGTTAAGCCATTCCACCCCTTTCATGGAAATGAGAAAATCCACTCTAATCCTTATACGACCCTGGTCAAGTCAAAATGAACCAAACTAGAACAACTCATCCGGCCTCGGATAAGTCATCCTAACCGAGTTTATTCCGTTATCAAATTAGGCCTAAATGTATAATGTAAACAATAGGTTGATCAGGACTTTATATGAGCCTCGGTTATGTGATCGAGTCATTTAATTTACATTGGCTACAATCCGAACATTGGATTTACTTTTGGTTAAGATCAGACCGTTGGATTGGCTTCATGTCACGATCTAATCGTTAGATTTGAATTTATTTAAGATCCGACCTTTGGATTCGTGTTGGATCAGAATCTGACTGTTGATTTTGAATTTCATCATAGTCGGACCGTTGGATCGTCGATATGATCACAATCGGATCGTCGGATTTACTTGCGATAAAGATCTGACTGTTGAGTTTGTCCCAGATCGAAATCTCACCGTTGATTTTGAATTTCATCTCTATCGGACAGTTGGATCACCGGTATGATCACTATCGGATTGTCAGATTTGAGTTGATTTTGATTAATTTCACATATGTCCATGGGGACTTTGGAGAGTATGCATGGGGACACATGCAATATGCACAAACAAGGGTGTTCCCACAATTTTCCATAAACAGGGGTACTTATGCATATTTCCACAAAGAGGATATTTCTATAATCTTCTCACAAATAGGGGTATTTGTGTATTTTTCTCACAAACGGGATATTTATGCAATTTGAGATTTTCTGTAAAATGCAGGATATTCCTGTAATTTCAAAAAATATATAGGGTACATTTGCAATTGCGTGACATTTTTGGATTTTCTGTAAAAAATATAGGGTTTATTTGTAATTTATGATAATTTCAGATAATTAAAATAATTTTCCCTGTAAATTACATAAAAATTACGTCGGGCATATACGCAACCCTTGTTGGGCTTCACAAAACACAAAATTATAGTGCTATCGGACGCCACATAGAGGTGCTTCCCCTCATAGAGACTTGGAGCAGATGTTGGACCCTCAAAGGTGACAGAGCTGTCCGGTGGATGATTCTTCATACTACTTTGTGGGGGGAGCGAAATAATAGGACCTTCAGAAGAGAAGCTAAGGTTTTGTTTGATTATGAGAGAGTGAGGGAGTGTGCTGATCTACTTTGTAATGTAAACTCCCTTAATTCGTCCCTTTTTACTTTGTCGTGGGGTTAGAGGGGGGTACACTTGCTTGGTGAGCTCCATATCTTGTACAAGGATTTTTTTGGGAACTTATCGACCCTACTGGTACGTCCCTTTTACTTTTAATACAATAGTGGTACTACTCACTTTCAAAACAAAACAAAAAAATTACAAGTCTTCACAAACTTGAGAGCTTCTTGCACACTTGGGATTGCTTGATGCTTCTTTCTTCACTGCTTCCTCCTCTTTTTATGAGCCTTCACCCACGGGGGGTATTTGTAAGTTTTTGGGCTTGGGTTACCCGGTCCTTGTAAGAGGTGGTCTTATTAATGGGCATATTGTACAATTGGTCCGGTTAAGCCCCAAGGGAAAGAGAGAAGCCGCGGCCAGGTTTATCTGGTCCGAGCAAGCCGCCTCCCCTTCATACCTGGTCTGGGTATCTCTGGAGAGAGGAGGGAGGAAAGTGGGGCTCGCGACCCTCTTTACTTGATCTGGACAACCCCCCCCCCCCCCCACCCGTGCCTGGTCCAGTTAACACCGGAGAGAGGAGAGAGAGAGAGAATGGGTCCCACGCATGGATGGCAGTATCGGCCGAAATCGATACGTTTCGGCCGAAACGTATCGGTTTCGGCCTATACCGAAACCGAAACGGGCCTTGTCACTGTAGCAAGTCCGATACCAAAAAAAATTATTTTTTTAATAGTTTCGGACCGAAACCGACCGAAATCGGACCGAAACCGTCCGGTTTCGGCCGAAACCGATACCGAAATCGATACGTATCGATTTCGGTACCGGCCGAAACCGATACCGAAACCGATACTGCCATCCTTGGTCCCACGAGTCCCTTCCATCTGGTCCGAACAAGGCCGCTGCCCTCCTCACCCAGTCCAGGTAAGCTGTGAGAGGAGAGAGGGAGGACGCAAGTTTTTGGGGTTATAAAAAACCCTTTTTTTGTTTTTTTCTTCATTGTTTTTTTTTTTGCTTTGACCTGGCCGCAACCACATGGAAGACAGCGGGAGTTCTTGGTGCTTTGTGCTTTGTCTTTTTCCCGCTGTTGGAGATAGATTCTGCCCCTTGAGGACCGCATCCCGATACATCCCAGACGTTCTGCAAGGATGAAGGTGGAATTCTTTGTCATTTTCACGGCAAAGGTGTGTTTTTTTACGTCGCCCACCACGTGTTTAAAGTAATTATAGAGTGTAAAACACGCGGGATTCACGCATGTATTTCCGTCCGACAGAATTCCCAGGACTTGTAAATGATCCACATATGTAACGGCTTTGGTTTTATACCAATTTTCAGCTGCTATTGGATCGATTTAATTTTTCATTGCTCTCAAGTAATTCATGAAAAATAATGGGTTCAACAATGATGTAGTTCCATATTTGCAAAGTTGCATTTTTTTGTGGGTTGGAGTTCTCTTTAGAACAGTTTTTACTTCCCTCCATGGCCACTTTATCCTTGGGAGGAGTGGTTGTGGAACAAATTCTTTCCTGATAGTCGATTGGAAGAAACTGAGGCTGGCGGCTAGGTCAACTGCGTCCTAGTATGTTTGCTATACAAGTGAAAATCATATGCAGATATTTGAAATCTTGAATTTAAATCTGATTTTGTTTCTTCTCTTTTTTTAAATAGGAAGTCGACAAAGACTTTAAGATCAATTGGAGGAGGGTGGCTATATCAAGCACATTTGGCTTTGCCTTTGTTGGACCAGTGGGCCATCACTGGTTAGTATTCTTTTAAGGTTGCGACATATTTATTTCTTAGTTGATTCTATTCCCCCTGATTATGGTATTGGTCGATTTGAAAATATTATCGTGTTCTTCTGTTTGAAGTTGAAACTGTAGCTAGTAGGGGGAAAAGGATAACAGGTAAATGCTTACATATGAGAGAGAATAAAAAGGAAATCTATTTATGGAGATGGGATGGCATGATGGGAAGTTCTTCTATGTTATTGTATATTTTGAGTGGGAAGTTCTTCTATGTTATTGTATATTTTGAGTAGGACAACAATTGTACTATGCAATATGTTATCTGACAAGGATACCTTGAAATATTGGAAAACCCATGGTTTCTATTCTGTTCTTGATTATATTTTAACTTCTTTGGGTTTTGTGAACCACTCTAATTCTTGTGCAAAGAAGAGCATTGGGAGAGGCTGTTGAGGCAAGTAATTTGTACTCTGAGGAATGTGTGAAAAGGTTCAGATGGAGTGTGTGCTTATTCACCAATTAAGGTTGCCTAATTATTTTAAAATGTGTTATTAAATTATGTTAGAGTTAAAGAAGAGCTGAATCAAAGTTAGATGGCAGTTATTTTAGTTACCATACTTAATGGCGGCATTCATAGGTTATTTGTAGAGCACACATTGATTGAATGCTGACTGTCTTGGATTCTTAGATTCTCTCTTGTTTTTGAGCCACCAAGTCATGTGTTATCTGTACGGTTTATTATTCACAACATGCTTCTAAAATTCCTGGAACTCGTAAGGTTCAGCCATCCTAAATATTACTGCATCTTATTAAGATAAATAAGGATGATCCGTTTTATTTGATGTTCCATGTTATTATTTTTATGATGTGTCAGTTTTTTTTCCATCCTTGAGTAGGAAACCATTTCTCCTCTTATTTAAGGGTGTTGTATGGCTTACTGTATCAATAAGTCACAGCTTTTCCTTTGAATAAATTGTCACTTTTGATTCATGTAGCTTTTAAAATTTGTTCATCATGGTTAGAAAGTGAGAATTAATGAGAATAAACTTTTTTTACGGCGTCTACTCAGGTATGAATACCTGGATCGTTTCATCAGAGTTCGTTTACAACTAAAACCAAAGTCAGTGAAATTTGTCGCAACTAAAGTAGCAGCAGACGGGCTTATTTTTGGGCCAGTGGATCTTCTAGTATATCTCTCTTACATTGGCTTAGCCTCAGGAAAAAGCATGGATCAGGTGAAAGATGATGTAAAGAGGGATTTCCTTCCTGGCCTTGTTGTAGGTGGTGGAGTTTGGCCATTAATCCAGGTTGCAAATTTCCGGTTTGTCCCGGTAAGGTACCAGCTTCTTTATGTAAATATCTTTTGCTTGTTGGATAGCTCCTTCTTGTCTTGGCTTGAGCAGCAAGGAGATGCTTCTTGGAAGCAGTGGTTCACGTCTTTTTTGGGATTGGAAAATCATAAAAGCCAGGGTTGATTTGCCGTCTCCTGTATTTTTTTTTTTTACCGGCAGTCTTCATTTTTCGCTTTTAATTGGCACTGCAGGTGCAAATACATGTCAGATAAATGTGAACAAATTCATGAAATACATTTGAAAACATGATTTTCAAAAATTGGGTGCGTTTTTTTTTTCTTCTGCCCATTGGAGGTGTTGGCCGAGAGAGAATCTTCCTCCGTTTGTGGCCCTAGGTTGAATGTCGTTTCTCTGCATGTGGAAGAGCTATGCACAAGAGCTCGGCAGAGCAACAAGTTCGCGAGTGGTATCTACGTGGCGTGGCCTGTGGCTACCAGTTTAGGCATGCCCATCTGTAGCTGAGGTTGACAATTTCGTCTGTTTGCAACTCTTCTGACTAAAATCGGATTGCAGATGCCTCTTGACGCTTCGCTGTACCGTCTTCTGATTCTCTCAGTACATGCATTGCAGAATCTGATTCTTAAAATTCGATCAGTTGCGGTTTTCGGTTCACGGAGATGTGGTAATTTCCAACCCTTGGACTCGTCCCAACATTTAAAAAATCTGGAAGCTAGCCACATGATCAAGCTTCATCTCCCTCTTTCTTTTGTTGTGGTTTTTTATGTGTGACATGTCAAAGATGATGCTGATTTCCCCGTCAGAGACGTGCTGACTACGTGTTATTATTAGACAGGCTTGGTTAATCGTATGAGGCAGGTTTTCAACCGGAGCACCACTCTGTGCGCGAGCGAGAGAGATACTTTGGCAGCAACTGCAGGATGCTCCAAAACTCCTATGCGACAACTTATGGCAGGTGACGTGTGTTATTTATAGAACCTGGATTTAGACGCTACCGAACGATGAATGTTGGGAGGCCTTGGTTGTCACCGAAGGATTGCCGAAAGAAACATACCGTCGTAAGCAGATGTCAACCCATCCTCTGAATGGGAATTCCAAAGCTCTGTCAGCCGAAACTGCCAGGAGTGAAAAAAACAGTAGCGTGGGTTTGATACGGCTCTCGCTTGAAATCACTTTTGAACAACCCCCTACAAGTTCCAATTTGATTATCTTGCGACGTACTAAAACTCTGAAAGTCGTTTTTTTTTTTTTTTGCTCAAATGAAACTTCTTAAACTGGGATAAAAACGGGATCATAACAGAATACGTGTCTACTATGATCGTCCAAAATTAACTTTACGACTGCTTTCACTTGATTTTAAAATATTATTGACAAATAAAAGCTGAAAAATGAACTTGAAAGTTTCGCCAGATACGCTCAAGACCTTTGGCAAAGCCTCCGACGGATGGAAACATCCAATTCTATATATCCAGTCGTTTTGTACGGGGGGCCGTGAATGTCGTCGTCTACGTGGTACTTGTGAACTTCACACGTCTCCTTTCATCGAGTATGAAGCAGAAATCCGCATCCCAATCTCAATGTTCGCACCCCGTCCCGCTTTCAGCTATAAATCTTGCATTTTTTTTTAGACCCATAGAAACCTAGTTATTCCATCAATAATGCATGATACTCAAAATCTGAACCGAAGATTATAACTTACAAAATCTGCGGTATGGACACTGGCACGACATTGCAGAACTGGTCGGCACTTCACTTTCGATTGTTAAAGTGTTCTTCACTTGGAGCATCACCGATACAAAACGGTGACACAGGTCGCACCCCGGCAAATAGGGTTCAATTACCACTGATGTTGACGTAGCTGGGTTCATAGGTAAGAACTGTAACCACCTCCAAGCGGTACTCTGGGCTCAAACCTAGCTATCGCTGACAAATCAGGGCAACGCCGGAAGTTGATACTCTGAGAGAGAATGAAAAAAGCAGCAGCTGTAAGAACCATAGTATTTAGAAACAACATGCACACTGAAGCAGAAACAACTAAATGGCATCTAGTTTAACATGAAAAGAACGTACAGGGATACATAGAGGTAAATCCTGCGAATCAACCAGAACAGGGAGGCTCCGCCTTGCAGGAAGTGGGATTGACTTCAAAATATTGAGGGCTCCTTGTGCTGACAACTGAGCATAATTGGAACAGCAACTGGTAGCCCTCTTCTCCATTTCTGCTGATGAGAAAAATGGGGCATCTTCATACTCTGGTGCCCTACTCTTTGAAATGCTGGTGAGATACATCCAATCAGCATCAACCATGTGACGGACTGAAGCTACTTCATGCCCAATCATGCAGGAACCACAAACATTGTGCCTAATTTCTTCTTCCGAGTTGCAGTCTAACTCAGTCCTTGGAACTCTATCTTCCACCACCTTCTCACAAGATTTCCATGCCACCAAGAATCTGCTCATGAAGTGGCATGACTTCCCGGGATGAAATTCTATGCCTGAAATGCTGGCTGATTTCATTTTGCATCTGACCTCAAGGTCCGATTTCAATTCTGTCTTTGCATTAAACTTCTTGAGTTCTTCCATTTGCAATGAGAAAATCCTATTATAGGTTGATCCACTGATAATATCTAGTTCTTTTGCTTCCTTGAGAACTGCCTCTGAAGAGTTTGCCTTTAGAAAGGGAACATCTGAAGCATCAAATGACTTGTCTGAATACAACTTTTCTGCCATGATAATATCATCTATTTCATTCAGTAAGCAAGGCCATTTACAAGAGTGTTTTTGTATTATCTCGTCCCCCAACGGTTGAGGGGAGTCTAGGGAAACTGTTATCAGGATCTTAGTTCCTTTGGATTTTGGAACTGGACAGAGGTAACAACCAGCTGCTGTAAGAGACGTCTGCAGTATTGAAAGTACAGGAATTGGTCAATGACCCATCATATGTTTGTCATATAAACCATACAAACAGCATTCAAATATTAAATTCCCCAATGCCAGACTCTCCATAGTTATCATGCCAATATCACTCAGAGATACAACGCATCATCTTATTTCTGTCTAATAAACAAGTTTTGAAATCAGTTTGAGAGTTGCGCCAATGAATAAAAATACAAATAAGAATGTCAGTGCAATCAAGGTGGATAAACCTGGCATGGGATATTACGGATGTAGTCCATAAGCATATTTGAAACTCCACCACGAACAGGCCTATGTCTTTGTGAGACAAACTGTTGCACAGACCACGGGTCAGAATTATAATGCAATCAATAGGCACTCGCTGGCAAATTGGACTTGTTAGGAACTTTTCATTAGCTTTTGATCACCTAACCACATGTGAGGCAGAAACAAGCTTTACCTGCAATATCACTGCAAGGAATTTTGATAGACACACATCTTCAATATTTGATGGGCTCAGCTTATTTAGATCAATGATAGCACATCCATGCTGCAAAAGAAAAACCAACAAATTAAGTACTGATCTTCTGGCATATTTCTGGATATAAAGGCAGAAGGATGAGTTCCATCCTACTCATCACAAACTAACTGGAGATAGCCAAGAAATTAGAGATCCAAGGGTCAACTTTCCATTTTTACTTTATTAAAAGAACTAATGAGAGTTTCGTGAACCATTACACATGATATAACATGGTAGAATCATTTAAGAGCCAAAAGGAAAATATACCACAAGGAAAAGCCCAAATAACAAATGGATAACACCTCAGAGTGGACCAATAGTTGACATTTACCAAGCCCACTCAGAGGAAGAAATCATTTTCCTCATTTCCGTTGTAACAAAAATGTGATATTGAGAAGCTTTTTGTAGTTAAAGGTGGTTTCAGTCAGACATTAAAGCATTTCAAGTCTTGGAGATTCACTAGCTTAGGTTTGGCATTGGGATAACAGAAATGAGGTAGGAATAATTTACACTCAGAGAGAAATTATTTCCACCTCATTTCAATGTAACTTTGGGGATGGGGATAAGTGCCATATGGGAAGTCTAAGAAAAGCAGAGTGGGGGAGGGAACTAGAACATAACAAGGAACTAAGCAAAGATAGTAATGCTCATAAGCCGTAACTACTAGCTGCTGCACCTCACTTCCAGTATGGAAATATTGATCAAATACATAAAATAATTATGTTCGGCAAAAACACTTACGTCCGTAACAATCACAGACTGTTGTATCAAATTGCTAGATGTCTGCTCAATGTATGTACGTGTCAAGCGACAAGCAGAAATAAGTGCTTGTAACTCTGATCTAACCATGTCTGGAAAGAAAAGGCTATCTCCAATGAGAGAAAAGCACAACGAGAGAAAACGAGTGTAAGAATTATAAAGGCAACAATTTAAACAAAGTACAGGAGAACACTATCATCAAAGCTGTATAACCAAGCCAAAACTCAAAAGTAACCAAATTACAAGCAGATGCTTTATGGTCTTTCTGTCCTCACATCATAATTAGGAGAAATAGCAACTAATTATTTTACCAGTTCAATATTGATGTTTTTTGGTAAAGAAAAAAAAGGCCAAGCTCAAGTCTCAATATCTATGACTTGTGGACATGCACATGAATGTCAAAGTGTTGACATTAACACGTGTTAATGACACCAAAAAAAATGGAAACAAACCTTGAGGACATAGGGGTTCATGATATAGACAGTCATTTATATTTATACATGCATGTAGTAAGGTATGATCAATTGAAATTTACCTAAAATAAAAAGGATAAGCAAAATATTTATAACATATTTGAATGCTAACATACAAAAAAAAAACTAAATTGTTCAAGTGCTCATTTTAAAATCCTGCAATAGAGAGTATTGACATTCATATCCAAGTGTTACGTTATGTCCAAGTGTCTGACATGCCTCTCCTATGCAAACAAAAATATCCACCCTCAAAGTTGATCATCATGATGTAACACCAATGTATCAGAAGGGGCAGGGGTAAAAAAGATAACTAAACTAAAAAGGAAAACATGGATATCAAAATTCAAGACATCAATGTTCATAAAATCAAGACAAAATGTTAGCAGCAAAGGATATTGCAGGAAGATGAGAAATCAACCAAAGGCAAAATTTAAAAATTAATTTCCATAAGGGGGAAAAAGAATAAAGAGACATTAAAAATAGAAAAACTATCATGACCAAGTCCAACCCATGTGAAGTATTGTCCGCTTTTGGGCATAGCCCACACAACTTTGGCCCCAAAACATGCCTCACAAAGTTTTGATTTGAACCCCATGTATAGCCTAGTAAACTTTCTCATTTTTTTCAGATGCAATCCTATAGTATTCATTCCATCCCAGTTCCGGGTCAGAATGGTGGTTCTACACTCTGACATTATGCCAACCCCCAGGTAGTTCTTTTTTATTCTGCAGTACATGAATCAAGTTACTCGCGATCCACCAACTTCCACTTAAATTGTCCTGAACCAACCACATCATAGCATAGATGTTCTGATTTGATACCATAAATGTTATGAACCCTAAGGTACCGTCCCCCTTTGGACATAATCTGTGCACTTTTGTCCCAAAAGATGTTTCAAAAATTTTGGATCTTAATCCCACATACATGGCTCAGTAACTTTTCTCGTGTTTAATGTGACTATTCAATGCATTACCGTACCAGCTCCAAGCCACAGTGGTGGCTCCATACCATGGCATTATAACAACCACAGGTAGCCTCTTCCTACTGCCCAACTCATAACTGGGAGACAACAAAAATAGTAACAAATCAATCATGTGGTGTCAACTGACCAGCTTAAGCACAGAAATCCCATTCTGTCATTGATGTTGACCAAGGACCATGGCCCTCAGTCTACGATACTAATCCTTTTTTAGCGCATCCATCAAAGTTCATGCATATGTACTTCCTTTTAGAGTGATGCATCTGGACAGAATCAACCAACCAAAATGGCATGTTCAAGTTCAATGTTGCATGTATATCATGTCCATACAGATGTCATGGTGCACTAACCTGATGTTATATTCTTTAATGAGGTGCGTATCCTATTTCGAGCAAACAACAGACTCTGGTTTGATGGATCTTCCACCCACTCTTGAAAGCTTCCTTGACATATCTGAAAGAAAAATTTTCCCACGCTAAAATCAGATAAATAGATAAGTAAACATCATTACCGAAATAGATCAAATTAACCTTGGACGAGAACATGTCCTTAACATATATCATTACCCTACATCAAATGTGAATCATTTTCTTGATTCTTGAACAGGCATTTGACTAATTACTAGCTATTTCTTACTTTAAAGAGAAAATTTTAATGAATTGGATTACAGAACCAAAAGACAGACCGATCTGGTAGAATCACTTTCTTCGAGAATTTGACAAGGGTTGCATAGGGAAAAGAAAGGTTCCAAGAAATGTGATGTGACTACTATCGTATTATAGTAATATGGTGTATTATAGTAATATGGTGAATAAGGTTAAAAATGAAAGGCCGCCATCTTCATGTACAGCCAAAAGAAAATAAGGGAGGAAATGAGCTGCCTAGTCACCTAGGGCTCCACCTAGGCAGCAGAGATCCAATACACTGAAATACTTAAGCATTTACTAAGCATCTGATTAATCATTGAGACAGATCATAGAATAAGCTTTTGTAGCACTGAAATCTAAATTGACAGTGCATGTAGCCAGAGAAATATACCAACTTTGTACATGTCACTTTTTGAGAAGTTTAACAGTGGTCGCACAAGAAGAAGTGCACTACTGCTTGAAGTTTCTCCATGGCAGTGTAAATGTGTAGGAAACAACTGGGAAACAAATGCCATGCCTGCAAGTCCAAGGACGCCACTATTGCGTGATAGTCTCAGAATAAACAGTTCAGCCTGCATAAATCAGAGTCACCACTTGGAAAATTCCACACTGCTTGACAAGGACTACAAAAGCACCATTACAGAGTTTTAACGAAGACAATTTATTTGACACACAAATGACCAAACAACTAACATGGATATAAATTCTGTATCAACAAAAAGGTTAAATAGAAACCACACTAGAGCCAGCAGTGAATTTCAATTACAAAATAGTGCATCATATAAACAGCAGCTTAATACCGATATAAACAAAATGTAACCATCATTTAATAGAACATCTTATAACACCTATGGATAGCCAAAAATGCTTCCTCGTGAAGCCCATACTGCAAAGACCCCATTAATCAACCTTGTACTTCCCAACCTCATTTCACCAGTGGTATTGAAACTTGATGAGAAAGGGGATCATGCTTCCATTCACATGTTAATACTTGGCCAAGAGAGATCACATATCTCTGTATCAAATTTGCCTTTTCCCCTGTTAATGTAGATAATTTTGCTTATTAAACTACTTTCCCTCTTAATGAGGCTCTTCGCCATGTCTAGGGGGTCTTAGTGTTGCTCCCTCACTACATGTTATTAAAATGCATGACCTAAAAAATAATTCTCTACTTGCCAGCTGATTCACTGGATTTGTCATAGACCTATTATATCCAAAGTCCTGATGAGCTACTTAACCTACCTTGTAGAACGCAGACATTAGACAGTCAGCCATTTACTGACATGTGAAGCTCATATTAGAATAATCAACTGTCTAAGGCTACGTATTTAATTAGAGAAACAAGAAGAACGAGGAGAAGAAATCCCACAAGATTCACTTTCCTTCTTCCAAGTCCATTTTCTCCTCCTCCCACCAAAATAGAACAGTTTTACCTTCCTTCTCACAATCAATGTGGGCCCCTAATCTGTAGAGGTATATTTCAGGCGTCTAAAGGTAGAGTTCCAATAAAAACAAGAATGAAAGGGTATTTCCAAATGGTTGATAATTTTGTTCAAATTGCCATGTTGCGGTTGCCCATAATTCGTTTTAGCCAGGAACAGAATGCCCCATTTCTTTTGTGTCACTAGCAGGGCCTCAAATAAACCACCCAAGAGGGTGTTATAAATCCCACATTGGTGGTGAGGCAAGGGAGTAGAGTCTTAGGCTTATAAGGGATGGGCCAACTCCTCCCACATGAGGTGCTTTTTAGAAGAGACAAAACCATGAAGCCCCAGGGCCATGCGGACAAGATCTCACATAATTGAAGAACCGACTCCAACATTCAGGGCTGTACATGCACTCATCCTACTCAGCAAATTTTGTTGACTGCTACTACATGGTGTAATGTTTTTCTAGTCCCTGTTGGCACTTTTTTTTCTTGGCTTGTTCTTCATTTTACATATTTTGAGTATTCTTCTATTTTTCAATTATCTGATACTTCTGTAAGCTTTGATGTTCTTCACTTTCTAGATTTTGAAATAAAAGCATTCCTCTTACACTGTACATTTTGTTATCACTCGTAAACTACTTAAAAGTTATGAACACATTTATTGGAAAAAAAGATTTAAATAGAAGGCTGCAATAACACAGATTTGGGAAATATATAATCATTGGGGAAATGATCCAACCAATCTGGTGAGAATGTGGTAATAACATTTCTGGCACATTCAATACGGATTTTTTATCATGAACTTTAAGGCACTTTCAAGGCAAAGCGCAAACACAGAGACAAACACGACATGCAGTCTTTGATGCAGAGTTTTGGTCTGAACCTGGTCATCTGCATGATGTGCAACAAGCAGGACACCTATCCTGTGCTCCATGCATACATCCTGAAAGCGTTGATACCTGGAATTCAAAAGGAAACATGATATTTGATTTTCAACTATTACATTGAAAGTTGAATGAAATGCTAACAAACAATGTTTTTTTGGAAAAACATAGCATTAGAAAAAATGTGAAAGTCTCACACATTACATCTTTTTTAACTTGCTAGGGTACCAGAAAAAAAGTATAAGACTACAATACAGCTTCATGGCTGCATGCAATATCCCTGATCTCAATCATCAACGCTTTTAAGTTTTGAGTTTCAAGTCACAAATGTTGCTCTGGGGAAATGCTGTGCATTGAACATATTGCTAATTGAAACATCTGTTCAGCAATACTCTTTTTTGATAAGCTGTCTTTTGATAAACCATACACTTTGAACTCCAAACAGAAAATGAGAATGTCAGACACACTAAAGGAGCTGAAGGAAGGTATACAAAGTAAAATATAAGTTCCTTCTAAAAACACAAGACTTCCGCATGATTCATCAAGTTTGTAGGGACCTAAAAAACCCTAATTAAAAAGGAGCCACAGAAGCAATAGAAAGTTGCAAATACTAAAAAGACAGCATTAGCACAAAATGCAAGGTGAAGAGCAACTTATTTAACCAATGAAGACCAATAACTAATAGTTTCATCCTAAGATGCTGCAACAAGCATGAGTTTTCCGGCACATCCTTATTGAAGTCTGCCTTCCCTGCGAATGGCTTGAGCATTGACATAAGAAACGCAAACCCACCTCATCTCACGAGCTGCTTCTTGCAGATGGCCTTGCTTTGGCCGCCCATCCGACCAATCACAAGAAGCAATCTTACATTGTATACCTGCATCAACAGCCTAATCCACATGATCACTAGCAAAAACCAAAAAATAAGAACACATTAAATGGAAAAGAAAAATAAAAGTACATAATGATATGTACCCATCTTTAACACCCTCTCGCAGACTAAATTCGCCTCGTCCGTACTCTCCGGCCGCAGCCTATGATCTACAACGATACCCAGCAGCCCATCAACGAAACCCGAGCCCTCACCTTTACCTATCACATCACTGGACTTCCACCCCGCAGTCAAAACACACAGTGCCATGCTGTCGGGTCCACCAGACACTCCCAGCGCTGCAAACAGGGAACAACAATCTCTCATATAACCTGGCCAGCACAAAAGCAAACAAACACCAGAGGGAGATATCCGAATCCAACAAACCAATGCGGTGATGGGGCTTGATACCCGCCATGGCCACCCTCCTGGCGAAGGCCTCTCTGTACCTCTCCATGTCCGCCGCGGCCGCACTCCTGCAGATGAACCGGCGGATGGAGAGTTGGTGGGCTGGACCGAGACATGACAGCATCCTCTCCCCTTCCGGGAGAACAAAAACCGAAGGAGCTGCCTTCCTATGGTTCTTCTACCTAGGGTTCCCCCCAAGAGCACTCCCGGCCAAGAAGAGATAAGGGGGGTAAAATTGTCACAGCAGCAGTTCTCTTGCCCTGTTGTAAGCCGAAGGGAGGTAATCTCACCGAGCAGGGAGTGTACCAACTGAGCCGTTCGAAAGATCTGAACCGCCCGATCCATCTTAGAAAGGTTAAAAAGACTATTAACACCCATCACCACAGAGCTCTTATCTCATGTCCTACTACTTTTTTTCAAGGTCTCGGGAGGTGAATTTTGAACTCGAAATTTAACCCCAAAAACTCAAATGAATGTATAACTGTTAAAAAGTTATTCTTTTATCATTAAGAGATGAGATTTTCAAAGTCAAAAATCAGAGCTCGCTATAATAGTCAAATATGGCCCAAGAAGCTCCTCTACGGGAACTTCTTCTCTATCTAAAGATTTTTGAAAAGAAAAATAAAAGCCTATCTTCGTTCACAAATGCAATCTTGAGATTTTGAAAAGCGAGTATTTTTTTTCCGTACACCTCTATGAGAGGCCATTTGGTGGAGATGAACAGGGACAAAATCTCAATCCAAACCAAATGTTACATAGACGCTCCGGCTTCCATGCTCAACATATTTTCTTATTAGGAAATAGATATACACATCAGGGAGGGCATCTGTAGCATCCTTGAAAATTTCCTAAATTTATAGGAATTTTTTTGAATTTAAATATAATTATTTAAGTCAAGTTAGACATAATGTGCTATTTAATGAGAATAGACCAATTTAATAATTATTTAAAGACCCATATATTATGTTAGGTTTAAATCTACCTAAATAGGCCCAAAAGACTTAAAACCTAACCTTTTAGGCCCAAGCCCAATTATAGAAACATAATTAGAATTTAAAAAAAAGGATAAATAGGACAAATAAGCGACAAATAGTTGATAAATTCAAAAATCTGAAATTTTTGGAATTAATGTCTAAACGCGGTCTATCGCACGACTGCTAAATCCTAATGGCGGTCCTCACTCGACCGCTACTAACTTCCGTGAACAAGCCATGTAGAAACATGAAAAGCTTAGATCTTTGTCAACTTAATCACCTTGGATCGAAGCTATCTGGTATAGGAGGCTCTCTAGAACTCTCTAGGGATCGATTCTACCCCAATCTAGGACTCTAAGTTCGATCTAATCTCCCAAACCCTAGGCCAACTCTATAAATAGGGTTAAGTTCGACCTGCGCGAACCCTTACTTTGGCTCGCGAAGTTCGACGGTAATGAGGCATTATTTCGGGTTAGTCCTTTAGAAACTTATGTTCTCCTTAGTTTTATCTAACTCCCCTCAAGTTTTCGTGCTAGAAGACGCATCCGTTGAAGAGTTAGAACGTCTGCAAGTCTCTGGTTCGCTGCAAGTTGCACAGGGAACAGTGCCCCGATCCAGTGAAGATTAGGAGATTAGAAGCCCTAAATGAGGTTAGTTCGAGTTGTGTCTTTAGAACTTATCGTTCCCCTTTCTATCTTCTACCTACCCTCCAAATTTCATGGAATCATGTCAAGAGAATCAGGAGATAGAGGGACGAGAAGTTGCTGGTTTAGCAGTGAATGTGCAGAAACTAGGGTCTTCTTCCGGTTAGAAATTTGGAGTTCCAAGCCCAACCCAGAGGTATGTTATCTCATGGATGGCAAAAACAACATGTTAGGAGTGAAAGCCCTCTGGTTGTGTGTAATTTCATACTTCCTACACGGAGTATTTGATGTTTTATTGTCACTGCGCATTCAAATTATTTTTGCATACAGGCATCTGGCCCTTAAGGGGAAAATATGATCATTTGATTTAATTCACGCAAACCTATGCATCTACATGCATCACTTTTCATCTATCATGACTTACCTTTATGTTTACTAGAGTTTCCATGCATAGTTTACCCTAGAATAGGCTTTTATTGCTCTATTTTTACCCGTCTGGCCGACAAGTTAGAAACGGTCTACCAGCGACCGCTAAACCTCTTCTAGCGGTCCCAGTAGAACCGCTAGTATCAGAAACGGTCCTCCCGATACTGCTTCTTCATTTTTGTGTCCTGCATACTGTTAACCCGAAATAGATTGCAGAACAGCCCTATTAAACATATGTTAAGCCTAAGTAATTAGGTTTTATTCCTGTTTATGATATTGTATTCATAAATTTGGTTATATTAACTATCCATCTTGATAGATTTCATGTTCCTTATATGTTTTAAACATATTTTAAACTTATGCTACTTTCATGCCAAAACATATACTCTTGTATTAATGATCATGTTTTTATGCGATTCATGGACTTGTTTAGGGATGATTTGATCGCTGTTTTACCATGATCTCTTCTCATCTACAGTCTTTTCTTAAGTGCATGGCACGTATTCCGATACGATGTCATTAGTTACACTTTACACTTGTAGGCACACCTCTTAGACTTGTGATCCTCTCCGTTGAATATTCCTTCCACCGGACTAGGTGATCTTGTTTCAAGGCCTTCGTAAGTTTCCGCGAGCTTGGGATTCCCACTAAGACGTTGAGCTGGTTGTACCCTCAAAGCCCAATAAAATAGAATGCACATATCATACCGCTGGTTTTCTGAGTCCTGGCTAGAGGCGGCCATCAGACGACCGCTACTGTCCAATAGTGGCCACTCCGTGACCGCATCTGTCCAGAATTTTGTTACGTCGACTCTTTCCTTATTCTGGCATCGACTCAGTCTAGAAACGGTCCTTCCATGACCGCTACTGTCTAGAAACGGTCCTGGCATGACCGCGTCTCCCAGAAACGGTCCGGACTTGACCCTCTCATGTCTAAATTATGTTTAACTCGGGGTTTGACCCAATGGTTGATTTTCCTATGATCCTAGATGATCTATTGACTATCTAGAACCTAAAACTTTATTCAAGAGCTATCTAATGAATCATGAAAGTTAAAGAACTTGCCGTTATGATGCCGGATTCTTTCCATAACCTTGTTTTAAATCATTCTTTGAACTCTCATGATCTTACATTGAGTACGTTCTTTACCTTGGTTACATTATCATGAAACTATTGTTGAATTGAATATTATTGACCGAACTGATATTATTTCTCATGGAAGTAGTTTGATCTGTAACTTGAAAATGCAAGAGCGGACACGGACAGTGTCCAAGGGCTCCACGCTAGCCCCCTCGGCAGATAGCCGGAAACGTGCTGAAAACCATGGGATACGATGAACATTGGCGTCGCATTGCACCGGGAGTACTTTTTTTATAGACGAGTGAAAATCATGAGGCGATCTTGTGAAAATTTACATGATTGCTAGTACATTCTTGTTAAATGACTTTCTAATGCATAGCCTTATGATTATGAAGTACATTCTCGTTAACGAAAGGCCACCTTACCTTATATCTTGCTTGATCGTGCTCCATTATTCCTTCACATGCGTCATATCTCTATAGTTCAATTCTGGTTGTTGTTATGGTTTATTCGGGTGTTTTACCGCATTTTCCTTTACTCTATTTTCATTAGAGCAAAAACATAATTACTTAAAGCATGCTTCCACGTTGATGCGAAGATACCTACCGGGTAAGTGTGCTCATTACCCTACTTTTCAATCTTTTCAGGAAGTTCAAGTGAGTCAGATTCAGACTACAATCAGGATGGGTTCGAGAGTGACTGAAGGTCAAGAGAAGCTTAGATGGTCTAGTAGTCATGAGTTAATGATGTAATTTTATTTTCTTGAGTCTAGTTGACATTTTGTCAAAGGAAGGTCAAATACTCATGTACTTGGATGATTATATCAGTAAAGTTTGATTTTGAGTCTATATCCTTGTGCATTCCTTTGTGTGGATGTTATGACGCTCTGATTATATTACTAGCTTGAGGCGTATTGTCGACTGCCTACGTTCTCGAGTTACTTCCGCTGTACACATACGGCTCGGGACGTGACAGCATCCCAAAATCCTAATCCCATGGGGAGGAGTTCGTGGGTGGATTTTGAGATCATTTAAACCATCTATTTTAAACTCATTAACCATTTAACCAGCTCATTTAAACTCCAAACGGGCCATTTAAGCATCACATAAAAACTCCACCAACACTTTAACCCCATCAACAATTTTATTAGTGACGCAAGTATTTATTGCTTTTCATTGTGCCCAAAGTAAGGGAGGAAGAAGCGTGAGATTTGTGATCTCAAAAATCTTTGACATCCTCGCAATTGTACTGTGCATGAATTTTTCATATAATCTCACCTAAAACATTCGAACCAAACATGTCCTATAATTAAAACATTGGTTTTTAAAAAGTTGACGTGATATTTCGTCATTTGTTTTGACTTTTGGAGGTGAAACTTTTGAAGTCAAAAGACACTCCAAAAAATCTTACTAAATGCGACCTTAAAGTGTTATTTGGAAAAACTTTTAGGGTGGCTTCTAATCATTGGAAGCACCTGATAAGAAATGAGTCGAACTAATTGCTCCCCCGTCGCCTCGGCTTTTGGGTTCGTTGGTTTCTCGTTGGGAAGACTACAGACACAACAGAGTAACGTCAAGGAAAAAAAGGCAGAAGCTAGTCTTGAGATGCTTTTTGGAAGGGACAACGGCTTCTAGAGTGAAAATGTCACATTTACCCCCTTTGTGAACTCATAAAACGAGTGAAATAGGAAGGGAAACGTCCTAACATGAGAGGGAGGGAGAGAGAATAACTTTTGAATATTTTTTATATTTTTATTAAAATATGTCATTTAAATTATAGTAAGTAACATAAAAAATTAATAAAAATAAATAAAGTCTCAATTTTTTCAAAGATTCATCGGGTCTAATAGATCCAACGAATCATAACATCCCATATATCCAACACTACTCACGGTTAACCTATTTATATTTTATTTTCTAAATTATTTTATTCTCTAAAATAAATGTACTATAAAAATATTAAACAATTTCACAAATATGTTAATTAATACTACTACTCAAAATTAAAAAGTGGGTACGTAAAGTACATTGTGTTAACCAAACTCGTGTTCTTATGTAAAGTGACATTTTTTATTTCAAAACATCCATTATAAAAGGGCATGAGATTGGGGAATGCCAAATGAACATAGGGCACTTTGAAATCCAGCCAACATCTCTCGACATAATCTTGCATTTATTGATGAAGGTACGGATGAGGAGTTTCTCAAATTTTTTTCTTGACTAAAATCTTTTCCAAATGACGCCTAAGGGTATATTTGGGAATTATGTCAAGCTTTATGCCACATTTGGGAACGATTGTGGAGTAGATTCTAATCATGTGAATCCGTCACTTTCTCACTTTTGTTCTCAAATGAGTCAATTTTTTTTAGTTTGCAAATCTCCATCAAAATTTAGTGAGAGGAGAGATATAGACACAATTAGATTGGGAGAGGGAAAATCTTGAAAAGTTGGTTGGAGAGAGGTTTTCTATCGTTACAATGGATTCCAATCATTAAAATGGAGGGAAAATCTCCAAAAGTGGCTGAATAGACAATGACGCCCATGAAATTTGAATGAAAAAGGTAGGGATTTTTTGGGTAATTCCTTATAAAATCAATTCACACTTGGGTGCATTCCCAAAATAGATTATTAAACCATCATTTTCAAAAAAATCCACCTATTAATTTTCAAATAATGTGTAAATTTTGAATTCTCCCTAATATGGTCAATGTAAAAACGTTATCAAATGTCACCTTAGAGAGAGAGAGAGAGAGATAAAGAAAATGTCTCACTTTTCAAAGCTCCAAAAGTTACTTTAAGATCATATTTGAAAAAATTTTAAGCGAAGAAGAAAATTTCACAGACACCTCACTTGTACCTTCATTAATGAAGTGGGCTTCTGTCGAGAGTTGTTGGCCACGTTCAGAAATGTATGTGCCTCATTTGGCATTGTCAACACCTCCAATTCCATGTGTAGACCCTTGAAAATAGGTGTTTTAAAAATGTCATTGTACACAACACTGTTAGAAGACTAACGTGACGTAAGTATATCTGTCCTCTTTTTAATTTTGATTAGGTGTTTTAATGACTCATTTTAAAAATAATATTATAGTAACTATGATACAAATAATTAGTAAAATCTAGTAAAAATAAATAAAATAGTATATAAATATTGCATGGGATATGTTCGTTAGAGTTTGGTTTGCCCTATTAGACCATATGAAATTTTTATAATAAAATGAGAGTCTTAATGAACTTTATTACAAAAATTTCTTATGTTAATTATTATTATTAAAATACAACATTTTAATAAAAATATTTTAAAATATTTTAAAATATTATCTCACTTTCTCTCTCACATCTCTCTCTAGAAAATACTGAAAAATAAGAGTAAACACGTGAAATGTAAGACACAACCTCATTTACGAAATTACCATTCTTATCTTTCTCTTTTATTTTACTCTTTCTTCACTCACCCACTTACGTGAAATGCACTTGAACAGTGAAATTTCGTAAATGATAATAAGGTAAAAATGGTAATAGAGTTTTTAGAATCAGCTGCTCTTTCTCAAAAACTTATCCCGAGTTACTTCTAGGAAAAGAAGGGTGTCGACTTATTTCTCTTTGTCTTTCTCCTCTACGAGAAGTCGGTGACGCATGAAAACTTAAGTGAGTTCGATTTATTTAAGAGGGCTTAAATCTTGTTGGGGCTTTCCAATGATTGGAAGTCCCAAAATCCCTTACCACATTAATTTTCAAAAGCTGCCTAAGAGTAGTTTTTTTCTCTCTAATGACTTTTTAAAAAATGTGGCCATATTTGTGAATTATACTGGAGTTTGACTTTTTTCCAAAAAACATTAGAGAGATAAAATGCTCATTTAGGTCACATTTGGTAAGACTTTTGGGGGTGACTTTCAACCTCGAAATCTCACCTCTCAAAAGTCAGAACAAATGACAAAATATCACATCAACTATTTCAAAAGTCAGCCTTTTGATTTTAGGCCGCATTTGGTAAGGGTTTTGGGGGCGACATTTTGAATCAAAAGCCTTACCCTCAAAAGTGAAAACAAATAGCAAAAGATCAAGTCAACTTTTTCAAAATTAACTTTTTTAAGGTCACATTTAGTAAGACTTTTAGGGGTGAGTTTTGACCTCAAAATCTCCACCTCTCAAAAACCAAAACAAATGGTGAAATATTAATTCAACCTTTTCAAAAGCTAATTTTTTATTTTTATCAAGGACATGTTTGTAAAGAACTCTGCCCTTTAGACTTTTTGGGAAAATGCAGTCCCCATACTCGTGCGGACACCGGGCCCACTACCGGATCCACTACTCGGAGCCGACGATGCACTGCTGCGACCGCACCGAGCTTGTGGCTCGGAGACTCATTTGAAGACTCGGCGTCCTGAGTATGTATGTATTGTGTATGTGTGTATGTATTGTGTGTATTTTCCTATGGTGGTATTTGTATTATTAAACTACCAAAGTCAAAGTATTTTATTTTATTTGGTCCAAGTCAAATATTGGTAGGTGGCTTTTGTTTTATTAGGCTAGGGTATAAATGCTATTAGTGAAGATTGAGGGTATGAATGTTATAGCATTTTTCTATATAAAGGGGGCTAAGGTGTAAGGTTTTCATATATGAAAGATTGAAAGATTGCATTCACGTAAGAGCCATTCCCCTCTTGCTATTCCCTTCTCTCCTTTCTCCTTTTATGAGATTTGAGTGTCGTCCGATGTGAGACCGTTTGGTGTGAGGTCGAGCTACGCGAGGTAGTGGTTATCCAGTCCCGTTCGCGTCACGGAGCTTCCGTCGATCCTTCCTCCGACGCCGACCGCGTCAAATTTGGTATCAGAGCCCAACAACGGCGCCTCCGTCGACCCCGACGTCCCCGACGTCTTCCCTCCTTTCTTTTGGTTGTCGGAAGTGAAAAAAAATGAAATGAGCTCTCTCGGTTGAAGAGAGAGAGAGAAAAGAAAAAAAGGGGAAGCTCTCTCTGTTGAGAGAGAGAAAAGAACAAAAAAATGGAAAAAAATTTTTCTCTGTTCGCGTGGCAGGGCCTCGTCGCCCGTGCCACCTTTCAAAAAACCCATCGACCGAAACGGCCGCCCCGGCCGCAGCGACCCCCTGCGCCCATCACCGCCGCGACCCGCCCGCGCACCGTCGTCGCCGGGCCGCGCGCCCATGCCTGCGTGCGGGCCCGCCCACGCCCGCGTGGGTGCCCGCCCGTGCCCGCGAGCGCACCCCGCCCGCGCCCGCCCGACTGCCAGTGCTCACCCGCACCCTGGGCTCGCCCCGCCTGCGCTGGCTGGTGCACGCCAGTGCCCTATCGCGCCCATCCGGCGCCCGCCAGGTCACCGGCCCGCTCGCCAACTCACGCTCGCGCATGCGCCCGCCCAGGCGCCCGCCCGCGCCTCCGTCGCCCCGCTCGCCGTGCACCCGCCCGGTCCCCTCCGTAGGCCTGCAACTGCGAGCGCCCGTCTGCGCCCGCGTGGCCGCCCACGTGCAGCCGCGTGGCTACCTGCAACCGCCCACGTTTGCGTGGGTTGACTACCGCCTTCTGCCTGCGTGAGTTGCGGAGGAAAGATTTAAAAAAAAAACAAACATAAATATAATAATAATAATAAAGGTCAGAAAAGGGAGGTTGAAGATTTGTTGATATAAATATATATTGAAGAGGGGCGATCTCGCGCTGGTCCTGAGCTGGGGGAGATGATCACCGAATAGTGAACTGCAAGGAAGGGAAACAGATCAGGGGGCCCAGGGATGGTTCCCTGGCGAAAACCCTCCGATGCCTAAGTCAGTAGAGGAGTGGTGGAAGCTATGAGGGGAGTTTTAGGCGTGTGTTGGCCTTACCTTTCGCTGGAGGGAGTCCCAGGTTTAAATAGTGCACCAGCCTTATGAGTCCCGTAAGCTGAGGAGTTTCAGGCGGGGGTTACGTCCTCGACGTGGGCTCTTTACATCCTCGTCGTGGGCTCCTTATAGCCTTGAGGATTCGTGGGCCCCCTTATCCTCGTAAACTCTTGCTCAGAAAGGGTTCTCAATCGCAGCGTGGATAAGCAATCGTCGGTCGACCCAAGCGTGAAGAGTACCAACCTTGTCCCGGGCGATAGGCATAGCTTGGGTGAGGTTCGGCCGGAGTGGGCGCTGGGCGCCAGCCCTTATCCCGGCGAGGGGGATAGGTCGGGTGAGGGTCTTCCTCCGACCGGACCGACGCTCGGCCTTCCGAGCCTAATGGCCGCCTAGGAAGTGCTTGATCCTGAGTGAACTTATTGGGCTTTTATGCTAAGTGGGCCCTGCGGGGCGGTCACTTAGATGAGATGGGCCTTGTTTGGTCTCGCTGAACCTAGTTTGGCCACTCTTAGATGGGCTACAGAAATCCCCCTCTCCACTTGTCCCCCTCCTACTCCCAAGCCTTGGCAGGCTTGGAAGAGTAGCCGTTGGAGTTTTGGACCAGCGTGGCTCGGATGGGTGGAGATCTGGCGGTGTTAAGAAGCCATGTGTCGTGATCACCTAGGCCCGTAATAATGATGATCTTGACGGATTTAAAGTGAAAGAGCCACCCTTTCTCGGAGGTCGGAACGACGCGCCGCCTTCTGCGAGGGGATATAAGCGATGTGCGCTTGCTGTCGTTCCATACTCCCTTCACTTTAGGGTTTTGCCCTCCTTTGTACTTGCTTTCGGGGCTCTCTGATGCGCCGTAGGGATACGGCGGAAGAGCACGGACTCGCAGCAGCGTTCGCAGAGTTGGCGGAGATAACCGCAGAGGCGGTTTGACAGCTTCCCCTTCCTCTAGAGTGTTTGGAATCTTGGGAGCCTTCCTCTTCAAGTTCCTCTTCGGATTTCATGGCGGACCAGTGTCCGGAGGTCGAGGAGTTGGAGGGTGAGCCTGAGGCGAGGGTGGTGGTGATACCGCCGGCTCCGAACTGCAGCGAGCTGGGGGGGGCGGAGGTGAAGCGGCTGGAGCACCAGTTTCGCCTGACCTGGAAGTACTACTTCGCCGCGGCTACCCCAAACGAGACGAGCTTGGATTCTCGTAGGGGCCATTTCTGCTCCTTCCTTCTGTCATGGAAGGGTGGGTTCCGTCTTCCCTTCGACCCTTTTGTTCTTAACCTTCTCAATTTCTTCATGTTGGCTCCCATACAGTTGGTAGCCAACTCTTATCTTCTTCTCTCCGCTTTCCGCATCCTCTGCCTCCAGTGCGGGGTTCCTCTTTCCTTGGACCTCTTCCATTACTTTTTTGAGTTGAAGGAGCATTCCTCAGTAGGGAAGGGCTTCTATTTCATCCAGGCGAGGTGAAACATGAGCTGCGTCTCCTTATCCGTGAAGGACTCTTCCCATAAGGGGTGGAAGACTCAGTTCTTCTGGGTGGGG
Source organism: Amorphophallus konjac (assembly GCA_022559845.1). Classification (NCBI taxonomy): domain Eukaryota; kingdom Viridiplantae; phylum Streptophyta; class Magnoliopsida; order Alismatales; family Araceae; genus Amorphophallus; species Amorphophallus konjac. The sequence continues at coordinate 208,656,401 of CM040125.1, read as the reverse complement.
ATTTGTTCGGTGGAGGAGTCTTGGAGGTGTCCCGTAATCTCCAACTTTCACCCGAACATCCCTCCGAGGCAAGATGAGTTCTCTCCGGATGTGGAGAAGTACGCGCCCATTCTGCTGAAGCATCGCCAGTCCACGGAGGAGCTGGTGACCCCGGAGAACATCGAGCGATGCCTTCTCCAGCGGCTACGGCCTGCAGGTACGGGCACCATGAATCAGCATTCTCTTTGGAGGATGAAACCATTTTTCTTTTCCTGACCACATCTTCTTTTGCGCAGACACCAGGCGGACGGCTGCGAAGGAGGAGCATGTGACCGAGCGGGAAGTGATCGATCTGGACGACAACTCGGCTGCCATTGAGTCATGAGCTCCCGAGGGTCGCTCCCGAGCCCGAGATGAGGGCAAGGGGGTGGCCCGGGAAGGGTCTTCCAGGCCGCGGGGGTCCAAGCGCAAGGATCCCATGGAGAGGATGCTGCAGGACGCCGCGAAGGCCAAGAAGCGGGCCAAGAAGGCAGGGGCCGTCCCCGCAGTCGAAGGTGGCTCTGGCTCGGCTCTCCCCTCTGCCGAGCCTGACATGGCCGACCCTGTTAGGACGGCTCTCCCATCCGCCGAGCAAGAGGGGGCCGAGGAGGCCAGGGCCGTTTCTGTGGTTGGCGGCGGCGCTGGCCCGACTCTCCCCTCTGCTGGAGCCGAGGGGGCCGGGGCCGAAGCCGGCGACTCTAGGACTGCGGCCGAGACTGGAGCGTCGAGTGAGGCAGGCGGCGCTCCGGGTGGCGACGCCGGGGCCAGGCCAGTCGAGGCCGGGGGGTCGGCAGGAGAGGCGACGCAGCCCCAACCTACCGAGGCAAGAGGGGAGGATGAAGCAGCGGCTCAATCCGAGCCGATCGGTACGGATCCCGAGGGGATGCCACTCGGAGGGGGGGCCCCTATTCCGGCGGCTCTGGAGAGGCTAGGCATCCGGGGCCCTCTGTATCAGAAATGTCGCAGTATAGCTACGAAGGTGGCGAGGGGAGGAGAGAAGCAATGCTCCTCACCCGTGGCCCTTGAGATGGTCATGGAGGGTGGCCTGGTCCTGGCCCAGTTGGGGGCCTCTCTGGCGGAAGCTTACGCTCGGTCAGAGTCAGAACGGGCGAACCTTGCTTGGACCCTTGGCGTGTCCGACGGGAAGGTAGCTCGGCTCACCGTGGAGCGTGATGGGCTTCGGCAGGAGCTCTCCTCAATTAGAGAGCTGGTGAGGGTGCGCCAGGTGGAGGCCCGGACATTGACCGAGAGACTGGCTCAGGCCCGTGGGTCGCTAGAGAGGAAGGGCAAGCTTCTGGAGGAGGAGCGCGTGGCCCGCGTCGAGTGAGATGGCCAGTGGGAGGTCGAGCGCGCCGAGCTATTAGACCGAGCGGAGGAAGCCACGCATCTTCGGTTGGAGGCTGAGGCTGATCAGGCCGAGGCGGAGAAGCAGATGGCCGAGGCAGAGCGGAGGTTGGCCGAGGCGGAGTGGGAGAAGGCCGAGCTCGCTAGTAGGGTGGGATCGGTCGGGGTGGAGGCACTTGAGCAATACAAACGCTCGGAGGCCTACCGGGTCGACCTTAAGGAGGCTGCCCTCCCCTACTACGAGTTAGCACTTCGCCGGGGCCTCCGCAAGGGATTCGAGCATGGCTACGGTCGGGCCATCTTCTACGCGGAGGAGCAGGCGCCCGGGACAATTATTTTCACGTCCGGGCAATGCTACGACTCGGATTTGGCGTCGTCCGATTCCTCTGATTCGGCGTCGGGGGAAGGAGGAGACCAGGGGGACTCATCTTCATCCGAGGGGTCGCCAACTCCGGATGCCTCGGGAGGGCGGGCAACCGAGGCAGTTCCCACGCAGGTGGGGTCAGTGCCAGGGTCGGCCGTCGCCGAGGGTGTCGGGGGCCGACCGTCCGAGCCTTCGACTTTTGAGTCTCAGGATGGGCCAGGGGCCTGATGTATCTATTTTTCTCTTTCTCCTTGTACGTTTTTCCTTTTTTGAAGAAAAAACTTCTCTTTTTGTGTAAAGGAAGGCCGAGAACGTAAGGCAGTAGCGTTATGATAAAGACTTAACTATTTTTTATCGGCATTGCCGTGGTTTGACCAGTGTATCCACAGTAGTTGAAAAGTGCCGATACTTTCTGCGTGGATCTTGCATGATGGTTGGGGGGGACGTCTGACAGGGTGTCTTTATATTTCATCATGCTTTAAATGCCCGGCCGCTTCATGTGTCCCGCTGGGATGGAACTGAGGAGTTTGAGGTGACCGTTCGTAGGAGGAGGTCCCTTTAGCATGTTTTTCGAGGGGAGAATCATTTAAGGCAAGTAGCCTCCCTTCGCCTATAAAGGTCTGAAGGGTGTCTCTTCCTCTCCATCGCTTGGGGTCTTCTTTGAAAGTCTTTCCTCCCTCCTTCTTCACGAGACGTTGTGCTGTCAAATTTGAAGCATGGAAGACGCTCTGGAAGACGAAGCTGCAGATGACGGAGGGCAGAGAGTCTTTACTACTTCGGGTATGAAGGGAGTTTGATGGCCGGCGGGCGGGGTAGAAGGGGGTTCGACGTGCGGAAGCACGTCGCCTTCTTTTTATCAGTTCCGGCGGCGCTTGCGGGGAGGGACGTAATGGCAGACGGAGGGGGGGGATCAGGCACCCCCTTCTCTCATCCCTTCCCGCTCACTCTCTGGAGGGGATCCCTCTCCACTTCCTGCTTCTCCTCCCTTCTCCCCGCAGCCTCTTTCTCTCTCTTCTGCCCTTCTTATCATTTCTTTCACTCTTCGCAGGATGCCTCTCGGCATTCCCTGCGATGAGTTGCCTTCCTCTTCCCCTTCATCTACCCTGTGCATCTTGGAAGGTAGCCTTCCTCTTTCTAATCCCTCTATCACCTTTGTTCCGAGTTACCCGAGCCAACGAGGTCGACTATCCTTTATCCGAGTCAGTTTCCACATGAGGCAGAGTCAGTGGATGGACGCAGCAAGGTTAACCGAGTCAGCCGAGCGATGGGCTCATTCGGCGGCGCCAGATGGATTTTTGCTCTTTTGACATGTATTGTATTGGCTTCGGCCTTTCTGATGTATAAACAATTATTTGAATAAAAGAGGAAGATAATTTTTGTTTTATCTCATATTGCTTACACGACTGAAGCGTTTAGAAGTAGAACTTGTGTAGTGTAGTCACGTTCCACGTCCGAGGGATGGGTTCTCCTTCCATAGTAGATAGCCGGTACGCTCCTTTCCCAAGCGTCTCGACCACTCGGTAGGGGCCTTCCCAATTAGGGGATAGCTTGCCTGCCGCCTCAAGTGGTCGAGAGGCTTCGGCTTTTCTGAGAACGAAGTCTCCCGGCTGGAAGTGTCTGTCTCGGACTTTGACATTGTAGTATCGAGTGAGGCGGCGTTGATATTCCGTTGCTCGGATGCTGGCAATCTCTCGGACTTCATCTGCTAGGTCGAGGTTTTCGAGCAGTTTCTGGTCATTTGCCTCGGGCGAGAAGTAGATGACTCGGAGGGAGGGATTGCTAATCTCCAACGGGATCACGACCTCGGTGCCGTACACCAGTTGAAAGGGACTCTCACCGGTTGCCGCTCTGGGAGTCATTCTATGCGACCAAAGTACGTTCGGCAATTCCTCAAGCTAGCTGCCCTTGGCTTTGCCGAGCCTAGTCTTGATGGCTTTTAAGATAGTCTTATTGGCATTTCAACCAGCCCGTTAGCCTGAGGGTGGGCGACCGAAGTGAAGTGATTGCGAATGTTTAGGTCGGCACATCTATCTCAGAAATAACAAGAATCAAATTGCCAACCATTATCGCTCACTATCACCGAGGGGATGCCGTAGCGACAGATGATCGACTTCCAGACGAAACTCCATACGACTGTCTCGGTGATCCTAGGTGTAGCTTCAACCTCGATCCACTTGGTGAAATTGTAAGACCCCAGAATTTATGTAAATAATTTTTGAATTTATAAATAATTTTCTAGAATTTATAAATGTAACGACCCGAGAATCCGATTACCGGGAAGGCCCGATAACCCGAGACTCGCACCGCCGCCCACGAGCCGGGAGGGCTCGGAAGGGCTAAAAGGAGTGTGGAGGCACAAAGAAATAGGAAATAAAGTAGGACAAATCAACAATTAACAGAAATAAATAAACAACTACAGCTATAAAAGAGTCCAGTTCAACAGAAAGTACAGTCTAAAGCAGTAAAGCGTACCACATGCCAAGTGAACACTCGGCCCGGCAAGCTGACAACTGAGAACCTCCGCTCCGCACCCTCGAACCTCGAGGAAGAAGAACCGCCTCACCTAAAAGTAGGGAATGAGTCTCCAAAACAGAGACTCAGCAAGGATCCCGTGGAACCCCAACCGGAAACAATGGCGGTAGCGGAAAGGAAGACTAAAAGAGCAACCGCAACAGCAGGAACAGTAAACCCGATGGCCGGTCGAAACTCGGCACTACAACTACTCCTACTGTACCAAAAACACACCCCGAACTCACAGTCGAGGCTACCGAACTACACTAGTATCGCTTACCGAAGTAAAAACCCACGGCAACCACGCCATAGAGGCCTGTCCCCTGGACATAGCCGACCTGGACACGCTGTCCAAGGTGCAACCTCGACCATCTGATCGCGAGTACTGCACAACAAGATGCAACCTCGGTAAAGCCACTAGCACTAGTCTGACGGCGAGAAAACCAACACACGCGCCACGGTGAAACAACCGAAACTCAACGGTCGACACGACCGAAACCCGAAGGTCAAAGTCACGAAAACTAACAGTATGTCACTCCTGACTCGACAGGAGTACCTCCTACTAGAAGCACAGTCGGTAGCGTCCCCTGACGTCTTACACCGCACCGCAGGTGAACTGCCTGACGTGGTAGCGCCTACCAAAGGCACGAACACCGTACAAGTAACCATAAATAAGTGACTAGCTGGGGTCACGCCCGTTGACGTGGGTCCAACCGCCCCCAACCACGTGTGCACACATAGACCGCGCGTCCCTGGTCTGGCCCTCTGACCGGTTTTCCCCTCAGCCGGACTCTGGCTGCAAGACGTGGGGCCCGACGGCAACCGGTCCATAAACCGCCTCTAAGGGTAAGCCCGTACATCACTCCCTGGTGCGACCGGTACCGCGTACTGGTAGGCTACGACTAGTGGAGGGTCACTGAGAGAGTAGACTCTCAAGACAACAGAAAATAATGTCCGCATCCGACGGCGTACGGGGACCATCCCACGTACCAGCCCCGTCGCACGGTGACCACAGTCGGAGAAGAAAAAGGACTCGCAGTCCACGGCCACGCACGCACCCTGTGCGAGAGTCGAGAAAACTCAAGTGGCGCTAAGCCACTGGACTCTGGGTAGTCCTCTAGATGCATTACACCCAACGGTCCTTGAGTCACAAGACTCGGGGTCAAGACCGTTGTACGCAACAGCACAAGGCTGTCAATCTAGTCTAATCTCTAGGTCTAAAATCACGGTATCACGAGTACCGAGATAACTCACGAGCCGCCAAGACCACTCCCTCGGGAAGGGAACGCAAAGGACTAAAGCCACCCACACGGGCCACACGGAAAACACAGAAACACGATTCCCAGGGTAGCACGCAAGCCGCCATGTCGATTTCCCAGCTCAGGGCAAGCAGGAAACCTCCAACCCTAGGCCGGATAACTGGACTCGCAGTCCAAGGCCAAACACGTGGCCCACATGGGAATCGCCTTCCAAAGAAACCCACGACATGCGGGGGAGACCCCACCGCACACACACCGATACACGGTGACTCGATCGAGCGTAACACGAAAACCCGGAACACGTGAGGTCACCCGGACCCACCACACCTACGGACACACTAATCGAGGTAACACGGAATCTCCGGACACCCAAAGACATGGTCACGGAACTCCACGGGGTGTCAAGGACATTCACAAGACCTAAAGTCAACCACTGGGTCACAACCGGGTCGACCGGAGGTCAAAACAACGCAAACGGGAACTGCAACGTAGTCACGGTCACTTGGGGACCGCGACCACAGTCACGGTCGACTGGGGACCGCGACCACACAGTAGTGGTCGACCGAGGACCGTGACCATGCAGTCACGGTCACCTCTCGACCGCAACTAGCCACGCGCAAACCCGATGGTAGCGGTTGCCCAAGGACCGCGACCACACAGTCACGGTCGGGTCACGACTGTGACTAGCCGAAAATGGTCTATCGCACGTCCGTGACGCTTGCCGACGCTCTTGGGCAAACGCGGTTCTCCCAAGACCGCGACCAATGAAAGCGGTTACTGGTAGACCGCGACCATTTCGGAAAATCGAGAACGGCGGGAAAACGCCCAAAAATCCGATCCACGCCCCGATCACCCCCGGGTGATGGGGAAATAAAGGGGAATCCATCCCCAAGCCCCTAGGCATGCATCTAAACCACTGGATCGGCCAAAAACGCCGTAAAACGAGAGATCCGGCTCACTCCCCAAAAACATACATTTTTTCCCAAATCGCCCCAGACGACCCGCTCGGCTCACCACGGCCTACAAAACTCATGGGGAAGGAAGTGCACGAGCTGGGGGTCCATCTCCCTACCTCCACCGAAGATTTCGCGCACCGTGGATGCCGATCCACGAAGAAACGATGTTGAAGCCCCGCCGGTGTCTCCACGCCCGCGAACCGGCTCGCCACGCGCCACCGCCTCGTTCCTCGACCCGTCCTCGCCCGTACCTCACCCACGCCGTCCCCACCTCGCCCACGCTCCACCCCGTCGGCCGCCGGAGAGAGAGGGAGAGAGGAGAGAGCGTGAGAAGAGAGAGGGAGAGAAGAGAGAAATGAGAGGGGAGACAGAGAAAAGGGCTATATATAGAAAAATCCAGAAATTCAGAAAAATCCCGAAAAATAGAAAATCACACCCTCGCGATCCTCGGAACGCACCGATCGCAACGGTACCACACTCGCCTAGGTGAACGGCCCGGTTCACCCGCAACGACGTTCCGAAGGAATTACCGAAACACACACCGAGAATCGGAAAACACACGCGGAAAAATCGCGGAGCTCTTCCGAGCCTCCGAAACAACTCCGGATCGCGCCGATCTGAACCCGAAAGATGTCCGAAACATCATTTCGGACACAACGGAGCCAGATATACCGGAAACGCAGATCCGGGACCTGAGAAGAAGGATCCGAAAAACCCGGGGCATTACAATAAAGGCCTAAATGTATTGATAAATGGGTTATTAGATTAATAAGTCATTATAAGGCCCATTTGTGTTAAATAATTAACCAAATCTATTTAAATAAAGTCAAAACGGTTTAAGGACCAAGCCCATTAAGTTTGGCCCATATTCTAGAAGGTTATTAAGTCTATTCACATATTTTAAGGATAAATACTAATTATATAAGATAATTATATGGATAAACAAATAAAAGAGTTTTATTAAATTGCAACTCTATACACGTTGACTGTAACGGTCCATCGGGCGACCGCCACAGCCAGATAACGCGCCTGGACACGACCGATACATGTTGCAAGTTCCGTGAGTCAAAGAACTCCCAAAAAGATTGGAACTTTGGGATCTTATCCACTAGGGATCGACTTGGGAAGAGTTATAACATTACTAAGGACTCTTAGGGATTAGATTCTGGCAGATTAAGGACTCTAGAATCGATCTAATCTTCAAACTCTTGCCAAAACCCTATAAATAGGACCTAGTTCTGAACTGAGCAACCCTTACTTTTGCTCGCGTGGAATCAAGGTAAGGAGTCATAATTTCAGGTAAGTTCTTTAGAAACTTTTGTTTATAATATATTATACTAATGGCTCTCCAAATTTCGTGCTAGGAGACCAAGCAACCAAGGAGTTAGAGCCCAAGGAAGTTGCTGAAAAGTCACAGGAAGAGGAGAACTAGGGCCGACTTTTCAAGACCCAAATTGGGAGTTTGAAGCCTAGTTATGTAGCAACCCTAATAAATGAATAATTGAAATGAATTAAAACATATATATTACAGAAGTAATATATATATAAAAGGAATAGGGTTAATTGGACGAAATAAAACAAATTAAAAATAACGCCTCTTATTAAGGCGTTAATTTATAAAGAAACGCCTCTACCCATGGCATGAATAAAGAAAGGACGCCTACACCTACGGTCGTCAGTTCTCACGCGACCAAATGGGTAAGTAAAAGAAACGCCTCTATCTTGGGCGTGTTTTAAAACAAGAAACGCCCTTTTTCAAGGCGCTTTTTAAGAAACGCCCTTATGCAAGGCGTTAATTAAAGAATACACGCCCTGACCAAAGGCGTTAATTCCATTCGAGTTCCGTTCGACACGGGAGCTTATCCAGGGAAGGATTATTTTAATCCAGTAAGTATTTAATAGGGCAAGGACTCTATATTGGAAGCATTACTTCTACTAGAACACTAACCTTAACAGGACGTCCAAAATCCTATATATAATCTTGATCGAACAAACCCTAAACCTATTTGGACGATCGAACCGCACAGGTACGTGAAGAACATATCTTCTTCTTCTTTTCCTTATGAACGAAATAGCAGTTCATATAAGTTTCTCTTTGCTTCGGTTACATGAAGAACTAATAGTTCTTCATCCTCTTTTCCTCTTACAGGTTGAGGACGCAGCAGCATAAGTGAAGAACAAGGTAACGTTCTTCTAATCTCCTCTGTTCTGATAGGTGAAGAAATTAATAAATGTTTCTTCTTCTGTTCCTGTAGGAGTACAGAACCGAAGAACAAGGGTTCTTCATCAAAGCCATCATCTTCTGCTAGCCAAAAACCCCTCACGGTCATCTCCAAATCAACTCTTAAGGTAGGTTTTCTCAAGTTACTGTAGCCCAAATGAAATTAATGCAAGATATATATATATATATAAGCATGTCATGCATATGATTATTATAGTTTTCATGCGTTTTCTGAAATATTTTGAAAGAAACGCCCTTGATTAGGGCGCTAATTTAAAAGAAACGACCATGCTAGTGGTCGTCAATTTAATATTTGACGCCCTCTACGCAGGCGTTAATTTCATAAGAATCGCATGTGATTAATAATTGATCCTGTTTAAAAATTACCATACATATGAAATATTGATTTTTAATATCTTGCATGACTCTGTGAATTCCTGTTAAATTTTACTGCCATGACATGTCTCCTGTCTCTCGAAATATTATTTATTAAAATATCGTAAATCCCTTGAAATTCACGACTTGGACAAAGTCGTTTTCCATATTCTAACGCCCCAGTACAAGGCGTGAATCTGAAAAGTAACGCCCCTTCCTAGGGCGTGTATCTGTTAAAATCCTGAAATTTCCATATTCTGTAAAATGGAATTAGAAAGTAACGCCCCTTCCAAGGGCGCGTTTTTGATAAATTTCTGAGAATAATTATATCCTGTCGAATATGTAAATGATGAGACGCCTGCCTCTGCAGTCGTCAACTTTGAAGAAACGCCCCCAGGAAAGGCGTGTTTTTGATAAATTAATGAAATAATGGAAATTCTGCAAATTGGCAATACATGTAAACGCCCTTCTGTTAGGCGTTAATTATTCAATACACGACTTTACTTAAGTCGTTATTTTACTGTAAACTGATTTTATCCTGATTCTATTACCGATGGTTTCATATTATACATATATATATATATATCGGCACTATTCTCCACTCCGTGAGTATAGTCCCACGTTTCATGTTGATTTATCGATCACACTCAACTCTCATTGACATACAAGCTCTCCATTGGACATTCCGTTCCTTTGGACTAGCGAGTTAGTCATAGAGACCTCCGTAAGACTCCTCGTAGCCTTGGATTCCCTCAAGGCCGACTGAGCTGGTTGTATCATAAAAACCCATTACACGATCCTTGCCATGTCAATCTAAAAGAAACATGGTATACCGGCCCTTATGATTATACAAAGAGTATATCATAAGAAATTCTTGATGGGATGATGATATCATGCCATATCGTGTCATTCTTGTAAACCCCAATTCTATGATAAGAATGAGGGTATCTTGCTTGATCTAATGTTCATGTGGACCTCAATTCTATATAAAGAATGTCCATATTGATTTGTCATGGTACCTAAGTTAAGGGAACCATATTCTACCTAGTTTTATCGAACTCGTGATTATACCGTTATTATCGCCATTCTATGTCCTTTGTCATATTTTGGACTCTATTCTATCAAAGTTGTCATACGTATCTACAAGCTTGATTATTGAAATTCTATATTGGCTATATAAACAAGAGTGGATGTCAAAACACATGATAAATGCCTGCGCATATAGGGCCCGATCTGGTCCTGGGAGGAGCACCCGAAAGTACTTGTGCCCATGGGAGTTAAAATGATAAGGTATCTGGCATTATACCGAGTACTTGACTTGCTTGATTGGACATTCCACACACATCTTGTACTTGACTCGTACTTGACATGAAATGAAATGCGTGGCCCGAAAAAGGGTAATTTACTTGCTTGATACATGATAGCCAAAGTCCTTGACATGACTTGTTAAATGTACTTGCTTGAATATCTCGAATAAACTTGTTATCTTGTTGGAAGTTCATGAAAGTTCATCTTATTTCTTTGATATTACATTCTCTCTATCTTGTCGTTTCATGCGAGCATGCATAGCTTTATTGCATCCATGAAAATGTAATTACTTAAACCACTTGCTAGTACTTGAGATATAATTTCCTACTGAGCGTTCGCTCATTCCGTTTGTCCCTTTTTACTTTTCAGGTAAGTCCGACGACGATGGAAGTCAATCGGATGGGAATGGTCAAGAGTGAAAGTGATAGAGCTTCTACAAGTGTCGTCTAGTCTTTTCCATAGTTTCTTGAGTCAACTATGTATTCTTTTCCTTTTTATTTAACAGAGTATTGGATTTGTAATAGTCTATCCATTATGAAATAAAGGATTGGGTTATCTTGCTATTTTGCGCATCTCTGTATTCGTGTCGAATACACGACCACTCTGATTGACATGATTGATATAGACACGTCGCGCTTCTCCGGGTATCTTCCGCGCTCGGGGCGTGACAGTCTTTGTGGTATCAGAGCCTAAGGTATTCAATTCCTAGGAAACCCAAGTCCAAGGATAGGTTTCAAAACCTTTAACCAAGTGAGAGTGGGTAGAACCAAGGGTTAAATGATCAATGAGTCCTTTATAAGATCATAGTGATATAATACTAACATAGCTATTGTAATTGTAGGATAATGGCTGCCGAACGTGCTCAATGGCGCAACATGCAGCGTACCCTTCAAGGGATGACCCAAGTGCTACAACAGGTAGCACAAGGTGGTGCTCCACGAGCTGGAAGCTTACACCAAGCATTCAAGAATATGAATCCCCCGAAGTTCATGGGATCGACCGATCCAGACGATGCCGAGCATTGGGTTCGGGAGATTGAACGTATATTCCGTGTCATGCAATGCACGGATCAGGACAAAGTCTTATTAGCTACTTTCCAGTTAGAAAAGGATGCTAGATGCTGGTGGGAGTCGATTGAAGCTACTATTGACCCAACTCAAGTTACATGGGGTGAATTCGTTGAATATTTCAACGCCAAATATTTCTCTGATAGGGTCCAGGAAAGGAAGGCCGCCGAATTTGCCGCATTAAAGCAAAGATCTTTATCGGTGGCTGATTATGAAGCACAGTTCTCTAGACTGTCTAGATATGCTAAGCATTTAATTGGCACGGAAAAGATGAAAGCCCGTAGATTTCTTAATGGGCTTAGGCCCCACTACATTACTCAACTGGCGCCTATGGATATTCAAGTTTATACTGAAATAGTGCGCCGAGCTCAGTTGCTTGAAGATGCCACGGAACTATCTGATAGGATCCGTGGGAAAGACAAAAAGGAGCAAGTCACAAGTTAGGGTTCTTTTAAACCCAACTTTAAGAAGAGGCCCAATAATGGAGGTTCTTCCTCTCAAGATCAGAAGTACAAGAAATCCAAGCCTTTCTCTATCACCACTACCCCTTCAAACGTAGTATGCAAGCATTGTGACAAGGCTGGTCACAAAACAGAAGAATGCTGGAGGAAATTAGGAGCATGTCTCCGTTGTGGGAGTCGTGAACATCGGATTCCCGATTGTCCATTAATGAATGACCAAGACGGTGAGGGTAAACGCCCAGTGACAAGGAACGCGCATCTTCATGCAATCCAAGAGACCGAACCAGAAGAAGAAGGCGGATTGGTGGAAGGTACATTAAAAATTTGTTCCAAATATGCACATGTCTTATTTGATACGGGTGCATCGCATTCCATTATTTCCAAGAAGTTTGCTGACCCATTACCTCTAGAACCAGAATGGATGAAAATAGTGTTGTCTACTCCTCTCGGAAACGAGACGGATATCACGCATCATTACCAAAACTGTGAGGTGTTGGTTCGAGGAAAGAATTTTCCTATTGATCTTATCTGCTTAGATCTAAAAGAGTATGATGTTATACTAGGAGCAGATTGGTTATCCAAATACCAGGCAACGGTTGATTGCCGTGATAGCAAGATTGTTTTCAAGGAATTTCCGGAACTGACTTATACTAGTCCTAAGAGTCGAAGCAAATCCCCTCTTATTTCGGCTCTTCGAGCAAGCAAGCTCGTCAAGAAAGGATGTGTATCCTTCCTTGCTTTTGTCACTATTAAAGAAGCTAAGGAAACCAAGATAGAAGACGTTCAAGTAGTACGAGAATGCCCAGACGTATTTCCGGAAGAATTGCCGGGATTACCCCCGCAAAGAGATGTGGCCTTTACCATCGACTTAGTCCCTGGTGCTGGTCCGATTTCAAAGGCACCATATAGAATGTCCCCTGCTGAACTCAAGGAGTTGAAGGAGCAGTTGATGGAACTAATCCGAAAAGGGTTTATTAGACCAAGTACTTCCCCGTGGGGAGCACCAGTCTTATTTGTAAAGAAGAAGGATGGATCCATGAGATTGTGTATTGACTATCGACAGTTGAATCATCTTACTATCAAGAACAAGTATCCACTGCCGAGAATCGATGAATTGTTTGATCAGATTTCAGGATCCAAATATTTCTCCAAGATTGATCTCCGGTCGGGATATCATCAATTAAGGATCAAGGATGATGACATTCATAAGACCGCATTCAGAAGCAGGTATGGCCATTACGAATTTGTTGTCATGCCTTTTGGACTAACAAATGCCCCTGCTGCCTTTATGCAGTTAATGAATAGCATATTCAGGCCTTACTTGGATCAATTCATAGTAGTCTTCATCGATGATATATTGATATATTCTAAGACTAAGGAAGAACATGAAGAGCATTTGAGGATTGCATTGCAAGTCTTGAGGACAAATCAATTATATGCTAAACTCAGCAAATGCGAGTTCTGGCTTGAAGAAGTGGCTTTTCTCGGACATGTCATATCCAAGGACGGTTTATCTGTGGATCCGTCAAAAGTTGAAGCTGTGAGAAACTGGGAGAGACCCACTAATGCAAGCGAGATCAGAAGTTTCTTAGGTCTTGCAGGCTATTATCGGCGATTTATCAAAGATTTCTCTAAGATCGCCGTACCACTTACAAGATTAACTCGTAAGGAGATCCGATATGAATGGAGTGAGGAATGTGAAAGCAGTTTCCAAACTCTCAAGGATCATCTCACCACAGCTCCGGTCTTAGCCCTACCAATTGAAGGAGAGAAATTCGAGGTCTACACTGATGCTTCTGGCATTGGCCTCGGATGTGTTCTAATGCAACATGGGAAGGTCATAGCATACTCTTCTCGTCAACTGAAGAAGCATGAGGAGAATTACCCCGTCCATGACTTGGAATTGGCCGCGGTAGTATTTGCCCTAAAGATATGGAGACACTATCTCTATGGGGTACAGTTTACTGTATACTCCGATCACAAAAGTCTCAAATATCTATTTTCACAAAAGGAGCTGAACATGAGACAAAGACGTTGGCTAGAATATCTCAAGGACTTCGACTTCAGTATACAATACCATCCCGGAAAGGGTAATTATGTGGCTGATGCCCTTAGTCGAAAGCCGAGAGCAAAGATAGCAAATTGTATGATACAAGAATGGAGGTTACTTGAACAATTCTCCGAGCTCAATATAAGCTTGGACACGGAATCCAAATTGGTCACACTATCCCATGTAAGCATACAGTCAGATTTGTTATCTGAGATACAAACACTTCAGGATGATGATTCTATGTTAATAGAAATCAAAGGCAGATTAGAAGGACAAACTGATTTTCAACTAACTTCTGATGGAAGATTATCGTTCAAAGATAGAACTTGTATACCCGATTGTTCGGAATTAAAGAAGAAGATCTTAGATGAAGCTCACCGATCAAGATACACTATTCATCCTGGATCAACTAAAATGTACCAAGATGTAAAGAGGAACTTTTGGTGGCCCAATATGAAAAGAGAAATAGCGGACTATGTATCACGCTGTCTCACATGCCAACAGGTCAAGGCGGAACACCAAAAGCCTGCGGGAAAACTACATCCTCTAGATATTCCTAAGTGGAAATGGGAGGATATTGGTATGGACTTCATCATGGGTTTGTCTAAATCTAAAGGAGGACATGATGGAATCTGGGTTATCATTGACCGATTGACTAAATCGGCACATTTCTTGCCAATCAAAAGCCGATGGTCGATTGATGTGCTAGCTGCACTATACATTAAAGAAATAGTCAGGATACATGGAATTCCTGTCTCAATCGTGTCTGATAGGGATCCCCGTTTTACTTCTCATTTTTGGAAGGGATTACAACATTCGTTGGGGACAAGGCTCAACTTTAGTACTGCTTTTCACCCACAAACGGATGGTCAGACCGAGCGAACTAATCAAGTTGTTGAAGATATGCTGAGAGCATGCATTATTGACTTTGGAGGAAGCTGGCATGACCACTCACCTTTAGTTGAATTTGCATATAATAATAGCTACCAAGCTAGTATCCAAATGGCACCTTTCGAAGCCTTATACGGAAGGAGTTGCCGATCTCCCATATGTTGGAACGAAGTTGGAGAGAAACAACTATTAGGTCCAGACATGGTAAGGGATACAACTGAGAAGATCCAGGTAATCAGAGAAAGATTACAAGTTGCTCAGACCAGACAAAAGACTTATGCAGATACAAGAAGAAGAGATCTTGAATTCCAAATCGGAGATCATGTATTTCTTAAAATATCCCCTGGACGTGGCATACGAAGATTTGGTGTTAAGGGCAAGCTTACGCCAAGATTCATCGGACCATTTGAGGTACTCGAAAGAGTTGGCGAGGTTGCTTATCGCATCGCGTTGCCTCCTCAGTTGTCCGAGGTACACAATGTATTTCACATATCTATGTTGAAGAAGTATGTGCACGATCCGTCACATATTATTGAGCATGGAGATCTGGTGATCCAGAAAGATCTCACATATGAACAGAGGCCCTTGAAGATATTAGATCGAGAAATACGAGCTCTAAGGAATAAGGTTATTCCCATGATCAAGGTGCAATGGAATAAGAATCCTGAACGCGAAGCGACATGGGAGACCGAGGAATCTATGAAGAAACGATTTCCCGAGTTATTCTAAGAGGTATATGTCCTACACTCTCCACGTATAATTATATATATATATTGAATTTGGGGACCAAATTCTTTTTAAGTGGGGGAGGGTGTAGCAACCCTAATAAATGAATAATTGAAATGAATTAAAACATATATATTACAGAAGTAATATATATATAAAAGGAATAGGGTTAATTGGACGAAATAAAACAAATTAAAAATAACGCCTCTTATTAAGGCGTTAATTTATAAAGAAACGCCTCTACCCATGGCGTGAATAAAGAAAGGACGCCCACACCTACGGTCGTCAGTTCTCACGCGACCAAATGGGTAAGTAAAAGAAACGCCTCTATCTTGGGCGTGTTTTAAAACAAGAAACGCCCTTTTTCAAGGCGCTTTTTAAGAAACGCCCTTATGCAAGGCGTTAATTAAAGAATACACGCCCTGACCAAAGGCGTTAATTCCATTCGAGTTCCGTTCGACACGGGAGCTTATCCAGGGAAGGATTATTTTAATCCAGTAAGTATTTAATAGGGCAAGGACTCTATATTGGAAGCATTACTTCTACTAGAACACTAACCTTAACAGGACGTCCAAAATCCTATATATAATCTTGATCGAACAAACCCTAAACCTATTTGGACGATCGAACCGCACAGGTACGTGAAGAACATATCTTCTTCTTCTTTTCCTTATGAACGAAATAGCAGTTCATATAAGTTTCTCTTTGCTTCGGTTACATGAAGAACTAATAGTTCTTCATCCTCTTTTCCTCTTACAGGTTGAGGACGCAGCAGCATAAGTGAAGAACAAGGTAACGTTCTTCTAATCTCCTCTGTTCTGATAGGTGAAGAAATTAATAAATGTTTCTTCTTCTGTTCCTGTAGGAGTACAGAACCGAAGAACAAGGGTTCTTCATCAAAGCCATCATCTTCTGCTAGCCAAAAACCCCTCACGGTCATCTCCAAATCAACTCTTAAGGTAGGTTTTCTCAAGTTACTGTAGCCCAAATGAAATTAATGCAAGATATATATATATATATAAGCATGTCATGCATATGATTATTATAGTTTTCATGCGTTTTCTGAAATATTTTGAAAGAAACGCCCTTGATTAGGGCGCTAATTTAAAAGAAACGACCATGCTAGTGGTCGTCAATTTAATATTTGACGCCCTCTACGCAGGCGTTAATTTCATAAGAATCGCATGTGATTAATAATTGATCCTGTTTAAAAATTACCATACATATGAAATATTGATTTTTAATATCTTGCATGACTCTGTGAATTCCTGTTAAATTTTACTGCCATGACATGTCTCCTGTCTCTCGAAATATTATTTATTAAAATATCGTAAATCCCTTGAAATTCACGACTTGGACAAAGTCGTTTTCCATATTCTAACGCCCCAGTACAAGGCGTGAATCTGAAAAGTAACGCCCCTTCCTAGGGCGTGTATCTGTTAAAATCCTGAAATTTCCATATTCTGTAAAATGGAATTAGAAAGTAACGCCCCTTCCAAGGGCGCGTTTTTGATAAATTTCTGAGAATAATTATATCCTGTCGAATATGTAAATGATGAGACGCCTGCCTCTGCAGTCGTCAACTTTGAAGAAACGCCCCCAGGAAAGGCGTGTTTTTGATAAATTAATGAAATAATGGAAATTCTGCAAATTGGCAATACATGTAAACGCCCTTCTGTTAGGCGTTAATTATTCAATACACGACTTTACTTAAGTCGTTATTTTACTGTAAACTGATTTTATCCTGATTCTATTACCGATGGTTTCATATTATACATATATATATATATATCGGCACTATTCTCCACTCCGTGAGTATAGTCCCACGTTTCATGTTGATTTATCGATCACACTCAACTCTCATTGACATACAAGCTCTCCATTGGACATTCCGTTCCTTTGGACTAGCGAGTTAGTCATAGAGACCTCCGTAAGACTCCTCGTAGCCTTGGATTCCCTCAAGGCCGACTGAGCTGGTTGTACCATAAAAACCCATTACACGATCCTTGCCATGTCAATCTAAAGAAACATGGTATACCGGCCCTTATGATTATACAAAGAGTATATCATAAGAAATTCTTGATGGGATGATGATATCATGCCATATCGTGTCATTCTTGTAAACCCCAATTCTATGATAAGAATGAGGGTATCTTGCTTGATCTAATGTTCATGTGGACCTCAATTCTATATAAAGAATGTCCATATTGATTTGTCATGGTACCTAAGTTAAGGGAACCATATTCTACCTAGTTTTATCGAACTCGTGATTATACCGTTATTATCGCCATTCTATGTCCTTTGTCATATTTTGGACTCTATTCTATCAAAGTTGTCATACGTATCTACAAGCTTGATTATTGAAATTCTATATTGGCTATATAAACAAGAGTGGATGTCAAAACACATGATAAATGCCTGCGCATATAGGGCCCGATCTGGTCCTGGGAGGAGCACCCGAAAGTACTTGTGCCCATGGGAGTTAAAATGATAAGGTATCTGGCATTATACCGAGTACTTGACTTGCTTGATTGGACATTCCACACACATCTTGTACTTGACTCGTACTTGACATGAAATGAAATGCGTGGCCCGAAAAAGGGTAATTTACTTGCTTGATACATGATAGCCAAAGTCCTTGACATGACTTGTTAAATGTACTTGCTTGAATATCTCGAATAAACTTGTTATCTTGTTGGAAGTTCATGAAAGTTCATCTTATTTCTTTGATATTACATTCTCTCTATCTTGTCGTTTCATGCGAGCATGCATAGCTTTATTGCATCCATGAAAATGTAATTACTTAAACCACTTGCTAGTACTTGAGATATAATTTCCTACTGAGCGTTCGCTCATTCCGTTTGTCCCTTTTTACTTTTCAGGTAAGTCCGACGACGATGGAAGTCAATCGGATGGGAATGGTCAAGAGTGAAAGTGATAGAGCTTCTACAAGTGTCGTCTAGTCTTTTCCATAGTTTCTTGAGTCAACTATGTATTCTTTTCCTTTTTATTTTAACAGAGTATTGGATTTGTAATAGTCTATCCATTATGAAATAAAGGATTGGGTTATCTTGCTATTTTGCGCATCTCTGTATTCGTGTCGAATACACGACCACTCTGATTGACATGATTGATATAGACACGTCGCGCTTCTCCGGGTATCTTCCGCGCTCGGGGCGTGACAAGTTAAGAGGTAGGTCATCTCATGAACGGCAAAAACAGCTTGATAGGAATAAAAGCCCTCTGGTTTGATTGAATTCCATGCATGATAGATCATGAATTTCATGTTTTAATAGTTCTATGCATTACATGCATCTCTTAGTTCTAATTGGAAAATTAAAAGATGTTACCTTGTCTATTCACTGATACCTATGCATGTAGTTGGCCTATACTTCGTTATCATGTCTAAGAATACATGGTATTTTAATTATAGACATGATGTGAGTTAATCTCTTGTATCTCATACTGATTTCTGTTAGCAGATTCTCTGACGGATCATAGTAGGACCGTCACAGTGATATAACGGCCTTACGATAGACCGTCACACACTCTGTTATATTTTTATTTTCACTATTGTCTCTAATGCACCCAGATAGGAGCATTACATATTGTAACGGCCCCTCGATAGACCGTCACAGACACTGTGACGAACTCCTGTTAGACCGTTAGACTCTGTGTTCTGTCAGTCCATGACAGAATAGTAACCAGTTAAGTTAACTTATAAATAAGCCTAGTTAGCTGAGTTTTGACATGTTATTATGATTTTAAGTTTACTTACTAATTCATATCGGAATCTGCATGATCTAGGCATCTTGAACTATTTTAAGTTATGTTAATTTCATTGGCCAAAACTCTATAGCTTTGTATTCTAATCATGATTTTCCAAATATTGTAATGACGGAGTTTCCTCATGGTTTCACAATGTTACACATTCTTCCTCTATCTATAGAGTCATTTTCTTTAAGTACATGGCACATACTCCGGTATGTTGTCCATTAGTTCACTTTGCACTATAGGAACATTATTCTTAGACTTGAGGACCTCTCTATTGGATATTCCTTCCAATGGACTAGGAAATCTTGTTTCAAGGCCTCCGTAATTCTCCGCGAGTCTGGGATTCCCACTAGGACGCCGAGTTGGTTGTACCATTAAAGTCCATTGATTAGACTACACTATCGATGTTTTCTGGTTATCAGTAATTTAACGGCTCTGTGTTGGACCGTCAGGCACATGTAATGGCCCAATATAAGACCGTCACATTCATTTAAGTTTGAATTCTTGATTCGGGGTTCAGACTAATGTAACGGCCTAATCCTGGACCGTCACATAATGTAACGGCCCAATGCATGACCGTCACCTTTCTCTGAGTCCATTTTTATTGTTCTGGACTCGGATCATTGTAACGGCCCACTACTGGAGCGTTACATGATGTAACGGCCCAGTAAACGGCCGTCACATTGCTTAAGTATTTAACCCAAGGTTTGACCCAAGGGTTGATATTCCAAAGGTTCTAGATGGACTAATGATAGTCTGGAACTTATAATATTGATCAAGAAACTTAATATAATGATTGGAAAGAGAAAAGAATGTACCGTTATGCTGTCGATTTGTTTCTGTGAGCATGACATTATTTAAATCTTTTTCTTGATCTCTCATACTCTAAATTGAAGCATTCATTCATTGATTGTTGTTATCATGAGTTCTTGACCTTATTACATTATTGGCCATACTTTATTGTTACACTCATGGAAGTAGCTTGATTTATACGTGAAGATGCAGTTCGGGCGCTGATTGTGTCCAAGGGCTCTATGCTAGTCCCCACGGTTGATTGCCGGAAACATACTGTTTTATAAACCATGGGATATGATGCTACTGGCGTCGCATTGCGCTGGGAGTACTTTCTTTATAAATAAGTGAAATCCATGAGCACTCGTGAAAATCTAGTGAATTGCTACATGATTGACATTCTCGTGTGTAACCTTTATGGTTATGAAAGTGAAAAGTGAAAGTGCATTCTCATTACATTCTTGTTCATGAAAGGCCAATCTCATGTTCTTGTCACATTCGTGCTAGTTCAATCTTACTCTCATTCTATCTTATATGATCATCTTGTTACGTTGGTTTAATCGCATGGTTATCACATTCGCATGATTTTGCCTTATTTCTCTAGAGCAAAAATGTTAATTACTTTAATAGTGCCTTCATGTTGATGCGAAGATATCTACTGGGCAAGTGTGCTCATTACCTATTTCTAATCTTTTTCAGGAAATGATAGTGAATCGGGTTCGGATTCAGAATATTCAAGTAGCGGATCCGAGAGTGATTAAAGGATGAGCGAAGACTTAGGAAGTCTACTTTGTTTAGATAGAGTCAATGTAATTTCTTATTTCTTGAGTCTAGTGGAGTGATGAAAAAGGTGGTTGTATTTTGAATATTGATCATTTATGAAATAAAGTTGGAGTTTGATTAAATAATGTGCAATTGTATTTATGTGTGTGATTGTCTCGCGCTCTGATCGTTCTTGCTCGCAAGAGGCTTACCATGCCAGATGTTCACGCTTCTCGAGTTAGTCTTCCGCTGTAATAAAGGCTCGGGGCGTGACAGAAATAGTCAATGGCGACGATGACGAACTTCTTCTGGGCCTGAGCCGTAGGTAACGGCCCAAGGATGTCGATCCCCCACCAAGCGAAAGGATAAGGTTCGGCTAGGGTGACGAGCTCCGTTACCGGCTGATGGACCAAGTGGTCAAATCGCTGGCATCGGTCACACTGTTACAGGTAGGTCGAGCAGTCACGCTGCAGAGTGGGCCACCAGTAACCATGCCGAAGCAAGATCCTGGCGAGCGACCTTTCCCCTTGATGCACTCCGCATAGGCCTTCGTGAACCTCTTGAATCGCTCGGCTGGCTTCATCAGTACTGATGCACTTCAGGAGGGGACCGGAGAAGGATCTGCGGTATAAAGTGCCGTCCAGAATGACGAATTACCGAGCTTGGTATTTCAATCTCCGGGCTTCCCGAGGGTCGGGAGGCTCCTGAGAGTCTTGGAGCCACGACAGATAGGGGGTACGCCAGTCGCTCGGGGAGGCCGAGTCAACAGCCATGAGCTCTGAATCAATGCTCGGTCGCTCTAGCTCTTTGAGAAGGATCGATCGAGTACCCTCGGGGTCAAGAGAGGAGGCCAGTCGGGAGAGGGCGTCCGCTCAGGAGTTTTCCTCCTGATCTATTCGGACTACCTCAAAACTCTCGAACTGTTGCACCACGGTTTTGACCAGCCGGAGGTATTTGACCATCGGTTCTTCCCGAGCTTCGTAATCGCCATTGACCTGGCTAGCAACTAGTTGGGATTCAGTGTGAATTCTGACTCGCTCAGCCCCCAACCGCCAGGCCATGCGGGCTCCCGAGATAAGGGCTTCATACTTGGAGGCGTTGTTGGATGCCTAGAAGTTGAACTTCAAGGCGTATTGCAGCTCTGCTCCTTCGGGGGACTTCAAGAGGATACCGACGCCACTCCCGGCCGAGTTGGAGGATCCGTCAACGAACAATTCCTAGGTTGGCCCGGGCGCGGACGGAGATCTTTCTTCGATCGAGATGGTGCTCTCGGCGATGAAGTCAGCGAGCGCCTATCCTTTGATAGCCGAGCAAGGCCGGTACGATATATCGTAGGCCTCGAGCATAATGGCCCACTTGACGAGGCATCCCGAGGCTTCAGGGTGAGCGAGGATCCTCTTTAGTGGTTCACCGGTCAACACGATGATGGAGTGCCCTTGGAAGTAAGGTCGAAGGCGCTTGGTCGAGGTAACCAATGCTAGCACGAGTCTCTCGGTTGCGGGGTACCTTCTTTCAGCCTTGTTGAGCACCTTGCTGGTGTAGTAGACCGATCTCTCGACTCCCGAGTCATTTCTGACCAGGACCGAGCTAACTGTGGATGGAGTTGCCGAGAGGTAGAGATGCAAGGCTTCACTTGGAACAGGCTTGGACAGCACCGGGGGCGAGACCAGGAACTCCTTAAGTTCAGCGAACGCCTTTTGGCATTCCTCGTCCCATGCGAATGTAGCAGATGCCATTTTGGGCCCCCTTAATAGTTTGAAGAAGGGTAGGCATCGTTCAGCCGCACGGGACAGGAATCGGTTGAGCACAGCAATGCGCCCGGTAAGGCGTTGAACGTCCTTGGTGCAGGTGGGCGGCCGCATGTCCAGGATGGCCTGGACCTTGTCGGGGTTGGCCTCGATCCCACGCTGGGTCACCAAGAAACCCAGGAATTTCTCAGACCTTACTCCGAAGGCACACTTGGCGGGGTTGAGCTTCATATTGTACCTCAGGAGAGTGTCGAAGGTCTCAGCTAGGTCGGCGAAGTGGTCCACAGCCTTAGGGGTATTGATGAGCATGTCGTCAATATAGGCCTCGACATTCCAGTCGAGCTGTCCCTCGAACATATGGTTGACCAGCCTCTGGTACGTGGCTCCAACGTTCTTCAGCCCGAAGGGCATCCGGGTGTAGCAGTGTACACCGAAGTTGATGATGAAGTCGGTCTTCTCGATATCTTCTGGATCCATTCTGATCTGGTGGTAACCTGAATAGGTGTCCAGGAAGCTGAGTATCTCGTTGCCCGAGGTTGAGTCAACCAGTTGGTCGATGCTCGGCAACGGATAGCAGTATTTCGGTGTGACTTTGTTCAAGTCGGTGAAGTCCACGCACATTCACCACTTTCCCGAAGCTTTTGGCACCAGGACGACCTTAGCCAGCCACGTCAGGTACTGGACCGATCTAAAAAGACCAGTCTTCTGCCCCTTGGTGACTTACTCCTTGATGACTGTCTGCTTTTGCGGGGAGTGCTTCCTTCTGTGTTATTGTACGGGCTTCACGGTCGGGTCAAGGTTGAGTTTATGCACTACTGTCTCTCCCAGTATCCCGGGGAGTTGATCATCAGACCATGCAAAGACTCGGATGTACCCGGAAAGAAATTCTTTGTACTACTGTTGAACCTCGGATGGTAGGTCGACTCCAATCTTTACTCCTAGGGTCAGGTCATCGTTTAGGAAAACCGTTAACAACTCACCTCCAGGATCGGATGTTGCGGGATTTTCCTCGACTTCCCGGGGGCCCTTGTTCTTCCCGTCTGGCCTTGTAGCTTTGACCGAGATAGGCTTCGACCGAGATAATATAGCACCTTCTGGCCATCGCCTGGTTGCCCCGGACTTCCCCCACCCCATGTTTAGTGGGGAACTTCAACTTTTGGTGATAGGTAGAGGGCACAGCTCTCGTTCAGCTAAGGATCCCCCGACCGAAGATTGCGTTGTATGCCGTCATACCCTTGATCACTATGAAGTCCACCATAACCGTAACGATTTTGAGTGGGGTGCCGAGGGTAACCAGCAGGCTCAGGGCTCCCTCGAGATAAGTGGCCTGGCCATTGAACCCGCAAAGGGGGGTTCGGATCGGGCGGAGTTTAGACGGATTCTCCCCCATCTTAAGAAAGCACTCATAAGACAATACATCAGGGGTGCTTCCATTATCTACTAGAATCCTATCTACGTTACAATGGTTTATCGTAGCCGATACGACTAGGACGTCGTCATGCGGGGTGATCAGCCCTTCCAGGTCTTGGTCGGAGAAGACTATGACATGTGGCTCACTTGGCGGGGCCTTGGGAGGCTCGATGGCTTGGCTCACCCGCTCAGCATGACGCTTCCTTCCTCGGCTACTATCTCCTCCTGATGCAGCTCCTCCAGCGATGACATTGATGTGGACCCCGCGAGGGGCGTTATCGATCTCCTCTGGGGCGTCTCGGTCTTCCTTATGCCCGGCCACGAACCGGGATAGGTGTCCCTGGCAGACGAGACGCTCGATCTCATCCAAGAGCTGGCGACAATCGTCGGTATGATGCCCGTGGTTGCTATGGAACAGGCAGTGCTTACTGCGATCGCGGTTCTTTGACCTCATTGGCTCAGGTTGGCGGAGGAGGCCCGAGCCTTTGATGTCTTCATAGATCTCGTACACTGGAGCGGTTAAGGGAGTGTACCGCTCGTACCTCCAGGATAGTTCTTTGTGCTCCCCGTCTCGGTTCCACCTTTTTCCTTGGCCCGAGCTTGGCTCAGGTGCTCGCTTCTTGTCCCCCTCCCGACCTGAACCTGTTGCGCCTCGGCATGCGCTGAGAACTTCTTCGCACTCAGCATGGCGTAAAGCCAGAGTCACTATCTCGGCAAGGGTCGAGGGAGGGTGGAGGACAAGTTCGCGATGGAGGTTCTCATCGCGAGTGCCTTCGGTCAGCGCGGTTATGGCCGAGGCCACATCCAGGCGGGGGATTCTCAGGGCTTCCGACTTGAATCGGTTGACATAAGCCCGGAGTTTCTCCCCTTGGTCCTGTTTGAGAGCCAATAGCCCCGCTACCGACCTTGGGGGGCCGCTGCCGGTGAAACTCTCCTTGAACACTCGCCCAAATTGCTTGAAGTCTTGGATGGATCTAGGGGCGAGGGCCGGGAACCATGCTTGGGCACCTTGGACCAGGGTGGTCACGAAGGCTCGGCACTTGATGGCGTCGGACGCCCCGTGGAGGGTCATCAGGGCATCGAAGCTGTCGAAGTGGTCGGCCGGGTCGCCCTGGCCGTCGTAAGACTTGAACGTCAGAATGGAGATTCTGGGAGATATCTCTGCCTTCAAGATGTAGTTGGAGAACGGGGATTTCTTCTCATCCTCTGCTGGGGAGGTCTTCTGGAAGGCGCGTAAGGCGCGCTCCTGCTTTGTAAAGCGCCTCTCGAACTCTAGCAGTCGGAGGGATAACTCCGGCTGTTGTTGTGCCGTGGGGCTAGGGAGGCGTACTGGCGTGCTGTCCCAGCGTTCTCTAGGGACTTCGGTCTCTGGGTGCGGACGGCGTGCCCCAGGTTTTCCCCTTTTCGAAGCGGAGGAGGTCTCTTGCTCCGGAGGAGGGGCTTGTGAAGGTCCTCCTGACCTGTTGCGAATAAGCCGCCATCCTTGGAGGGTGAAGCAGCCTCCGGCAGTGTGTTGGGACGCATCTCCGCGGGGAGGGCTTTCTAGAGGGATGTGTGACCTTCCTTCCCTGGCCGCCTGGGTCGTCATGAGTTCCACGAGGACGTCCAGTTTTACGTTGAGGGCTTGGAAAGCGTCAGCGCCCCCGTTGGATGGTAGCTCCACCACTGCGGGTGAAGGCAGTTCACCGACTGGGGTGCTGGCGTTGGAGGGGGGTTCTGTGTGGCCTAAGAGGGGGCCTCTCCCCCAGCCACCATGGCTTTTCCCCTATCGCCAGCGGACCTCCTCCCCGTACTCCTTCGCACCATACTGGCTCTTTGATCGTTTCCCACATACGACGCCAGATGAAGAGGGGCGATCTTGAGCTGGTCCTGAGCTGGGGGAGATGATCACCGAATAGTGAACTGCAAGGAAGGGAAACGGATCAGGGGGCCCATGGATGGTTCCCTGGGGAAAATCCTCCGATGCCTAAGTCAGTAGAGCAGTGGTGGAAGCTATGAAGGGAGGAAGAAGGAGAGGCACGAGATCTCTCTCCACCAAGGTGGTGAAGTGGTTCCTGCTCAGGGAGTTTTAGGCGTGTGTTGGCCTTACCTTTCGCTGGAGGGAGTCCCAGGTTTAAATAGTGCGCCAGTCTTATGAGTCCCGTAAGCTGAGGAGTTTCAAGCGGGGGTTACGTCCCCGACGTGGGCTCTTTACATCCTCGTCGTGGGCTCCTTATAGCCTTGAGGATTCGTGGGCCCCCTTATCCTTGTAAACTCCTGCTCGGAAAGGGTTCTCAATGGCAGCATGGATAAGCAACCGTCGGTCGACCCAAGCGTGAAGAGTACCAGCCTTGTCCCGGGCGATAGGCATATCTTGGGTGAGGTTCGGCCGGAGTGGGCTCTGGGCTCCAGCCCTTATCGGGTGCGAGGGGGATAGGTCGAGCGAGGGTCTTCCTCCGACCGGACCGACGCTCGGCCTTCCGAGCCTAATGGCCGCCTAGGAACTGCTTGATTCCGAGTGAACTTATTGGGCTTTTATGCTAAGTGGGCCATGCGGGATGGTCACTTAGATGAGCTGGGCCTCGTTTGGTCTCGCTGGACCTAGTTCGACCGTTCTTAGATGGGCTACAGAAATCCCCCCTCTCCATATATATATATAATATATATATATATATATATCTATTATATATATATATATCTAGATATATATATATATCTATTATATATATATATGATAACATGGATATATATATATATATATAATTTAATTATCATATATCTTTATACATATACCATTTGATTGGCTTATTGATTGTGGCACCCAAGTCCACAATGACGGCTAGAGTAGCACCCGAGCCACCCAATCATCGACATATAGTCCGTAATTTATGGAGTGTGAGTGTCCGAAAGTCTCCCTGCGCGAAGAAAGTTTTGAATTAATTTGTTCCCCTGCGCGGGAATATTTTAAATTACGCGATTTTGTAATAATTACACCCTCATGTTGACACTAAAAATATTCCTAATACTTCCTGACTTCTGCTTCTGCAGGTCGTAAGTTCTGATCGGGTGCTCCTATGCCGACAAAGAAGAAAAGAAAGAAAAGAAGAAAAAGAATGGTGGAAGCCGAACAAAAGATGAGACCAAAGAAAAGAAGAAAAGAAAAGATGCTCGGCTCCAACGGACGGCCACTAAAGCATGACCCGCGTGCTCGAGCCAAACACATACGAAGTTCTGATTAAGGCCATTCATCGGGCCTAGAGCTTCGTCAATGCCCCGTCAAGGTCTTTCAAGGACCACAACGAGGGGAACGGCTAACAGTGGCTTCTGGAACCATCTCCGGACCCATCGGCTAGCCCGCGTCGTGCGAACAAGCTAAACCGGCGCACAAAAGGTTGCCGGCGCCCCTTAACCTGGCGCCGCCAAATCCGACGCGCCAAAATGGTTGGGGGGCATTTGTCCCCGACGCCACTGAATCCGGCGCGCCCTCCGTGGCGTCGGATTAACTTGTTGCTATAAAAGTAACACTTGTTCGACCCACTGCGGGGACACTAGAGATAGTAGAAGGGGGAAGGAGCTCGAGGCCACCAATCAAAGCAAGGAGTGCGAGGGTTCTTGGGGAGGAAGTATCTTCGCCTGAGAGTTTTCCTGCGGCCGCCGCTCTGTTCTTTCTGAAGTCTCTGGCGTCGAAGAAGAAGATCCTATGTTTCGTCGTCCGTCTAGGTGGGTCGCCGTTGTTTCCGGCCGATCCCACTTTGCTTGGTTTTCCCCTTTCGTCATAATGTAAATGGGAGAGGGGGGAGAGGCGATGATATGAGCCTACTCCCCCCCTTTCACCATCTCTGTTACTCACTACCTCTCCCTGCGACCTTTTCTTTCATTCGATGTTAATGATGACTGGGCGGCAACGTCGGCGTCGATGTATGCAATTTGTACAGCTTTCCTTATTCGTGGAATGAATTTCGTGCACGACTGCACTAATGTGGCAGGGGGATTAACGTTGTTTTCCATCTCTGCATCATCTCTTCTTCTCCCCCCCTGCGTTTTCTTCTTGCGGCCAGTGAGACGGCGCCGTGCAACAGTGTCGACGCTGGAATGGGTGATATGCATATGTGCATCCCTACTTACTGTGCTTAAAAAGGATGAATGAACTGTGGTTGTGCTTGGCACCGTCTCTAACTTCCCCAGTTACTCATCTTCTCTTCGCCTGTGCGTTTAATCGTTTCCCTGCGCATATCGTCTCTGTACCCGTCTTCTCCGACGCCGGATACGCCCTGGTACACAATGGGCTATAGTAATTTCCCCTCTCCCTGGGGTTCTTTCTTTCATGAGGTATTGAAGGCTTCACCGCCAGAGATGTGTGCATGTATGTCTTACTGGTCGACCCTGGGCCAGTCCTCTTGCCCCCCCCCCTTCTGTTTCTAATCATAAATAGGAGGAGATGAGGTCGCGCCATAAGCTTGATGCTTGGCTTCTCCGCATCATTGTCCTCCGAGCGTTAGCTCGGTAATCACTCTGTTAACCTGCTAATCCCTCTCTATATATATACCTATAGATATCATGATCAGTTTGCCGACTGAGTATGAGTTGCATCCGCACCGTGTTACCGTTCTTTTAAGGAGATTCGGTGACCGGGGAGAGGGGAACATTCCCCACTGGTCCATTGTGATAACACTCTGTCCACAGGGGACCGTCCAGTAGTGACGAATCTCCTATGGATTAATGAGTGAATAGTAAACGGGTTAATCCTGACATCTCAAATCCACAGTCCCTAATGGACTTTGTGGTGGCCGTGGGTTGCGTGCCCCTCGTAGGCTAGCCCTCGGGTTTCCTTCCCTCTACCGATCGTCCCGATTCGAGCGTTGTGTCGACTCGGGTTGCGTGTCCCTCGCAGGCTAGCCCTCGGGGTTTTCTGTAACACCCGAATTCGTCTGAAACTTAAAGATAGTTAAATATCTTATAGTTAGTCCATATAAGTTTTATGTTACCTTAATTAAAGTCTAATATCTTGAACGATATTATTTAACGAACCTTATTAAGTAAATTAAATAGCTATCTTACTTTAATAATATATAACTTTTTATAGGAATGTCAGAATAGGATCAATATTAGGCCCGTTGGATAGAGATTTTAAAAATCTACAAGTTTCATATTAAACACTTTTTTAAATTTTGACGTTTGAAGGCCAAAAATAAGATAGAGTAAACTAGTTCTTAGAAATTATGTTATTGTTAATTTTTTAGGAATTTTCTTATAAAAATCCAAAACAAACAAAAAAAAATATATAATCCAAAAATATCTTCCCTACTACGTGTCCTCCCCCCCCCTCAATCCTTGTCCCCTTCCATTCTTATCCTCTCTCTCCTCCCTCTTCTTCTTATCTTCCCTCCTCATCCTTATCCTTTCCCCCCACCTTCCTATATAACCCCCCTCTCCCCCCTCCTCTTTCCTCCCACGTACCACTCCCCCCTCCAACTCTTTCTCTCATCTCCTCCCCACTCTCTCTCTCTCTCACACACACACACACACACACACACACACACACACACACACACACACTCTCTCTCTCTCTCTCTCTCCATCTCTATTTCTTTCTTTCTATTTTTATTTTCTCTTTTTTTACTCTCTCTCTCTCTAATCTTTCTCTACTTTCTCTCTCTATTATTTTTTACTTTCTCTCTCTACTTTCTCTCTCTACAATTCCTTTACTTTCTCTCTCTACTCTCTTTATTTTCACTATACTCTCTACTTTCTCTCTCTATTCTCTCTGCTCTCTATTTTCTCTCTCTACTTTCTCTCTCTACTTTTTCTCTCTACTTCTCTATCTACTCTCTCCACTTTCTCTCTCTAGTTTCTCTCTCTAATTTCTCTCTATACTTTCTCTCTCATCTCTCTTCCCACTCATCCTTTTATTAATAAACGGAGAAGATAATACATCATCAAAATAATATAAATAATTAATAAAAAGTTTGGACGGAAGATTTGAAACTTATTTGGATAATTTCACCCTTCTTTACGTATCTAGAACGGGAAAATTATCTTTTCCTACGCAAGGACTTTTACGGGAGCTCGGGTGAGATACTAAAGTTAATTCGGAAGTCCATTCTAAATGTAGGCATGATAAACCGAGTGCATGTTATTTGTTACTTACATTTATTTGATTTGATTTTATTTGAAATGTGATTTAAGTCATTGATTTATTTAACCTAATGATCTATGTTTAGAATCAGTTATTTATTTAGTTATCATTCTATAAAAATATTATTTTCTCTCAAATCTCTCTCTAATTTCTCTCTAATCTCTTTCTACTTTCTCCCTCTACTTTCTCTCTCTACTCTCTCTCTCTACTCTCTCTCTACTCTAATCTCTTCGAATATTATATAATAGTAATTTATTTAGTTAATGAATTTGACTCACTACCCTATGATTAAAATCTAACTCCTGATATTAAAATACGATCCAGTTATTTTGTAAAGTTCAATGGCAAGTTTTAAGTATTGAGACGACTATATAATAAGCATCATAATAAGAATAAAAATTTGATTAAGCATATGGACTATGTCACTTTAAGGAGGTGTGGGACGACAAACCGTAGTTAGCTTCCGCTACAGGATTAGGCCCATTTCCGAGGACAAACGGACTTCTGAAAAATCCAGAACCCAGAATAAGAAAATTATCTGGGGAATGGTGGAGTATTAACTCCCGATCCTACGTGGTTGATCAAGGCCGACAGGCTCCAGCATTTAGACCATTTATCTTTATGTCGACGTATGGATGCCTAGGTATGTGTTTGCTACTGCTTTTAGTGACGGGATGTCTGTCCAATATATGCTGCCAAATAATAATATGAAGTTCAAATTTGATATTGACTTTGATATGATCTGAAAATAAGTTCATCTGTATAAGCTCTGATTTAGCTAAGATATGTATTATGCCACTTATATGTAAGTCAGATAAGATTTGTTATACGCATTCGCTTATAAATATGAAAATTATGTTACTCTATTATATTTCATATTTCCTTCGCATTCATAGTATATGTACAATCCAGTGAAATTGTGCTTAGCTTTATGTATCATGGATTTGCACAGTTTAGTATATGATAAGCATGTGATTGGTTTTAATGCCTACTGAGTCTTTGGACTCACTTTCGTTGCCTAACCATTTCAAGAAATTGACCAGTGTGCATCTTGACTCCGACGGGCGGTAGGCCGGAGGATGATCCCGGGTTTAATTTGGATTCCGCCGTGCAGAATAAATGGATTTAGTTTTCCTTTGAATAATGAATGTAAATATGACTTTTGGATAGAGATATGTAGTACTCTATATACGATGTAAATTATGAGTGTTTATCTTATGGAAATGGTATGGTTATGTTTCTTTTGGAATATGTGATGGTTTGGCCTTTATTGCCTTGCAAATATTCGGCCCACAACACTTCCGTACATCCGCTGTGACGTCCCCGGACACGATACGGGATCGCGGGAACGGGGCGCCACATTTTCACTCCCACAATGAGTCGCCTCATTCGTTCACTCTCGCCCACGGACCTGGTGCCCCTAGTAGGCTAGCCCTCGGGGTTTTCCTATCCGTTCAGGTTTACCGGCCGCCGTTGTGCCACCCGGCTCTTAGGGGTTGCTCCGTCATGTGAGTATTCCCCGTTTCTCCCCGACAATCCTCTGGGATGGGAGATGCTGCCGAAATTTTGGCTCGAATAATCTAATGAATCGCTCAACAGTATTAACGTAATAGATCGGCTCGATTTAGAATAATCGCCGCGCTCAAGTACGAACCTCGCGCGAGCCCGTGACTTGGCCTCCGAAAGTCCCGGAGCCGAACTGACGGACAATTGACTCAATAAAGCTCCAAAATCCTTTAAAACATTTTTAATAAACCCAAAAATAACTAATAAAACCTCAGATTCTACGAAATTGGGCTAAACCGGTGCCGTCGGCACCCGGCGCACCTTAATACGGCGCGCCCTAAAGCGGCGCACCCTATTCCGACGCGCCCCAAGGGTTGCCGCGCCGTTTTAACCCCCCCTCTTCTCCTACGGTTGCCGCGCCGTTTCAAGCTCTTTTCCTACACGTACCGTGCCGGTTTCAGCCTGATTCGCGTCGTCGCGCCGTTTTAACTTTCTCCTCGCCTTCGGGGTGATTTCTAGTTCCAATAACGAAACCAAATAAACTCGGTCATCGATAAAAATGAATGAAAAGGGTTCGTTTAAGCCTGATTTAGTTATTTTTATGGTTTCGTCATCATGCTTTATGCTTAAACATATATGTCATGTTAATGCATGTCCAATTGCACGGACCCTCGGTATATCAAATGGCATTAGTGGAAAGTCGGGTCATGCCCGACAGAAAGCTCCTGCTATGCGTGAGGGTGGTCTTCGGACTTAAGTCCTCTGCCACGTACCAAGGGTTCCGCCCTAATAAACCATGCATGGTAGAATATCTTGCATGATCATTCGCATCCTTTGCATTCTCTCCCGGCCTCGACGACCCATTATCTCGACAATTAATCAAATGTTTTCCCTTCTCGCGGGGATGTAATTAATGCCATAGCCTTTATGGTATGGCGGACTGCTGGTCCCGACCGAATCTCACTCTTGCCCGACACGGGTAAGAATGAGCACATAATAAACTTGTCACTTACGTGACTGGCACACTTGCGCGGTTAGTCAGTCAGTTAATTACCGATTAATTAATTGGTTGATCGACATGTAAATAAACCAGAATAAATCCCCTTTTTACACGGATAAGATCCCGTCGAAACAGTCTGGCACGCCCGGTGGGACTAACAGTCTAAATAGCATCGAAACAGTCTGGCACGCCTGTTGGCACTCAAAATATAATCCTTCGGTGACCAAGCCGCAAAGACGAATGATACGGCCCACTGAAGCACAGAAGCCGATGAAGATCAACTTATCAAAGATTCCTCAAGTTGACGGAGCCCCAAGTCACCTTGAAATGAGCACCGGGGACTTTACCTCAGGAGAGTCGGAATGAACCCGCAACCAACCGGCAGAGCGACCAAGCCTGCCCAATGATCCGACATCGACCTCGTCATGCCGCTACCTTACATCCATCGCCCGACCACGGACGACGGTCTACCCAATGACTCTCCTAAGGAGGAAGAACGTCCTCGGTCATCCACAATAAGGGACCGAAGGTTCTATCAGCAGAAGGCCCCGATCACCCGACACGGGTTCAGCTTCTCGCCATAGTGGGCCCGTTAGTGGCCGATTGATCGCCATTCAAGGCGGAATTACCCCGAATGCAATGCCATCCCGCAAGGAAGCTTCGAGCACGAGTCCGTCTCGACCAGAAGCATAAATCACAGTGCCGAAGGCCGTGCCAGCAGGATACCCATGTGCTCGGGCCAAACACACGCGAAGTTCTGATTAAGGCCATTTGTCACATCAAGAGCATCATCAACACCCCGTCAGGGTTTTCCAAGGGCCAGGGCGAGAGGAACAGTCAACAAAAGCTTCCGGAACCATCCTCGGACCCATCGGCTGACCCACGCCGAGCAAATAAGCTAAAACGGCGCGTGAAGGGTCACCGGCACCGCTTAATACGGCGCCACCAAATCCGGCGCGCCCACACAATCGGGGACTTTTCCCGGCGCCGTTTGATCCGGCGCGCCCCCTTCCCAGGGCGCCGGATTAGCGAGGTATATATATACCCCGCCCTCGAAACAGAAGAGAACACACGAGGAAAGGGGGAGGAGGAATCAGAAAGAAAAAAAAGAGAGAAGATAGCCAATACGAGGGGAAGGGTTGTTGGTTCAAGAGAAAAACCTTGGGGGGAGAAGTAGGGTTTCCCATTGAGGGTTCTCACCGCCGTCTTCCTCGTCTGCTCGTCTGAATATCCCCGGAGCTGAAGAAGAGAAGCCGGTGATCCGATACCCTGTCCTGGAGAAAGAGTTTAGGTGGGTCTACGTGGTTTTCTTCCGGTCGATTTCCCTTTTTCTTCTTTGGTTTTCTCCCCCTGATACAATGTAAGTGAGAGAGGGGAGGGGCGATGATACGAGCCTGACCTCCCCTCCCTCACCATCGCCTCTGCCTCTTCTCTTCATCTGGGATGATCTTCTGCTATTAATGTAAACGACGACCGAGCGATAACACCGGCGCCGGAATATATGCTGTGTGTACATATCTTCCTGTATCGTTCATCGAATGAATGGAATGCGTTGATGCCCGATGCTGTATCCATCTTTCATGCTTTCTCTCTAATTTCTCTTCAGATGTTTCCCGACGTGCATAGTTCCCGGATCCCTTTTTCCCTATGCTGGATATGCCCCTGGGCTATATGAATCGTCCCCCCCTCCCCGGGGTTCTCTCTCTATTCCAATGTGATGGTCGGGCTCTGCACCATGTGTGCCACGGGTTTTGTGATCGGAGACGCACTCGTGTGCGTATCTCTACTCATCTCCGTCTAGGGAGCATACCCTTCGCCGCCCCTGTGCCTTTCCTCATGGGCTAGATGGGAGGGGAAGATCGCTTCTGTCATCCCTTCTTCATCCTGGGATGAGCCCCTGTCGGTTTTTCTGAACATGATGTATATATACATCCCGTCCCCAAATCTTTACGCTAATCATATAGCATGCCAGTATTAATTTATCTAGCCTGTGGGCTTTACTGTTCTAATATGTGTCTAGCAATTCGGTTGCCCACTTGTCGTCAGACGATGTCTTACGCCTCCCTTTCCACTTCGCATCTTAACAGGAGTCTATTCTGTAGCATCGCTCCAGTACCCGGGGAGGGGGATATTCCCCCAATCTTCTATGTTAGTCACTCGGTCGACAGGGGAGGCTCATCCGTTGATGACGAGTATCCCTCCCAGCCATTGAGTGCACAGTGATGGGGCTAAGCCCTACAGTTCAAATCCACGGTCCCTAATGGACCTCGTGGTGGCCGTGGGTTGTGTGCCCCTTGTATGCTAGCCCTCGGGGTTTCCTTCCCTCCATCGGTCGTCCCGATTCGAGTGTTGTGGTGACTCGGGTCGCGTGCCCCTCGCAGGCTAGCCCTCGGGGTTTTCGCTCCCATAATGAGTCACCTCATTCGCTCACTATCGCCCACGGATTCGGTGCCCCTAGCAGGCTAGGCCTCGGGATTTTCCTCTCCGTTCGGGTTTGCCGGCCGCCGTTGCGCCACCCGGCCCTCAGGGGTTGCTCCGCCATGTGAGTACTCCCCGCTTCTCCCCGACAATCCTCCGGGATGGGGAGATGCTGCTGAAATTTCGGCTCGAACGAGTCTGACTCGGAACAATCGCCGCGCTCGAGTATGAACCTCACGCGAGCCTGTGACTCGGCTCCCGGATGCCCCGGGGTCGATCCTTTGAATAAATGACTTAAGTAAACTTTCAAAGTTTCCTAAAGTATTTTAATAAACCCAAGAAAAATGAATAAAATCTCGATTTTCGTGAGATCGGGCTAAACCGGCGCCGTTTATATATGGCGCGCCTTAAAACGGCGCGCCCTTTCCGGCGCCCTTCTTCCCGGCGCGCCCCAATCAAGCCACGCCGTTTTAACTTCCCTCTTGCACCTACGGTTTCCCACGCCATTTTAAGTCCTATACCTACGTTTCCTGGCGCCGTTTCTGATCGTTTTGCTGTCTAAATCCCTGGCTCGCCCCCGAGGTAATCCTGGCCTCCCGTGGTCAAGATTGGCAGCCCCAATTAGCAGTAGATTGAATAAGGTAAGGGCTGTTTATGCCATGAATAAACCTTTCTATCATGTTCGCTATCATACGTATTAGCACTTTACTTTCGTCATCACCTTTTGTGTTACCATTTTCCCCGCTGGCGGGGCTTAATAAATATGACTGAGCTCTGCTTACCTTCATAATCCTGTCATCATGCTTAGCATAGTTATCATCATCATGCATGCATGCTTGCATTGACCCTCGGGTATATCAAATGGCGTAGACAGAGGGTCGGGTTACATCCGATCGGAAGTCTCTGCTATGCGCGATGGTGGTTTCTGGGCCTACGCCCTCCGCCACGCGCCAAGGGTCTCCAGTTCAACGAACCATGTCTCTCCTGCATGATAGATAGATGCATCTCGCATGATTCCATCATGTTCATAAACGTTGCATCCTTTATTCCGGCCTCGACAGCCCATTATCTCGGTAATTAATCAAAGGTGTTCCCTCCTCGTGGGGGATGTAATTAACGTCATAACCTTTATGGTATGGTGGACTGTTGGTCCCGACCGAACCTCACTTTCGCCCGACATGGGTCAGAATGGGCGCATAGTAAACTCATCACTCACGTGACTGGCACGCCCGCGTCGTCAATCAGTCAGTTAATTACCAGTTATTTAATTGGTTGATCGACACGTGAAACACGATATATATATATGTACATATATACATATATACACGAAATAAAACCACAAGATGGTCGGATAAAACCCATCGCAAACAGTCTGGTACGCCCGGTGGGACAAGTGTCACCTTTCATCTCTTTGCCGAGATACTTGGGCTTCGAGGCCCTCTCAAAGGCTACTGATCGTTGGCTTGTTTGTCTTTGCAGGCGCACAATGACAACCAATGGATTAACTGGCGTTGGCTTCGGTCCTTCGATCGTTGCTGGACATGCACAAGGGTACCTGGCGGTGCCCATGGAGTTCGGCAGCTTCCCTGCCGCTGTTGGCTTCCCCAACTTCTTGGGGTTAGCCTTTGTTGATATGCTGGAAGTCGAAGCCCCAGAACCTGTCGAGGAAGCTGTGGGGAAGGTGGAGCCTCTGAAGGCTCCCTGCTGCAGCGACTCATCCAAAAGTTCGGCCCCGGCCGCTAGCTGTCTGGTGCACCACATCATACGTGGGACCCACTCCAATATCGTCAACAAGCACCCTGGAGGACGTCAACGTCGCCAAACCCAGAGGAGTGCTGTTGTGAATACCGGGACTCTATCCCAGTCCGGAAAATCTATGATGGTTGGCGGCATGCGTGTCTTCCTCAACGGACGCAATGCACGGGTGGCCCCAGACCGAGTCATCCCCATCATCCCTATCCACAACGCATACCAGGCCCTCGCTGGAAGGAGGGCAGAAAGAGAAGAAACCGGCCACTATGGCCAAGGAAGCTCGACCCCCAGGCCGAGGAAGTTCAAACAGGTGTGGGTTCCCAAGCAGGCCCAACCTGCCCACTAGTTGACACCCATCCACCGTCGTCCTGTGAATGACGAGGCGGAAGAGAGAAAAGAAAGGGGCTTGCCCCCGAAGAAGGAAGAAGAGGTGGTTGCGGATCCTCCGCGCCGCAGAAGTTTCCGGGCTGCTGCCCGTCAAGCCAACGTCCCAGCCACGGGACGAAGATTCCAACAACCTGCCGACAGAGCTCGGCTGGCTTATATCCCTCCTACGGGGGGTCGACAACTATCCCCCGTGCTACATCAAGAGCGGGGTCAAGAAGAGATGACCTATTTGGTCAGAAACTACTTTCGAGCGTTAGGCAACCCCTCGCTGGGTCAACAGTGACTGATGCAGACAGTAGCCACTGATGAAGATTACTGCCCATTAATGGCAGATGAAGAAGGTATGGGAGAAAGAATGATGGTGTCGTCAGTCGACGACAATGGATATGATAACGACTTCAAGATCGAAGCCGATGCAACCATCCCCGAGTTGGAAGAAAGAAGAAGAGTTTCTGTGTTCGAGAGGCTGACCTTCCCGCAGCAAACTAGAAGGAGGGTCCATCGGCAGAGGAGAAGGATGCAGGTCTTCACTTGCAACATGGCTGGTATATCCAGCCGATATGGGGTGCTTCCCGCAGATCCACGAGAATTGGCTCAGTTGGCCGCACAGCCAGGGCCGAGCACTCGCAGAACGGAAGCATCAAGAGAGCTCCTGATGATGACTAAAGGAAAGCAACCCCAGGTTTACCACCACTGGGATGACAAGGCCCCCGTCTTGACAGCTAATGTAGTGATGGCAGAGGAAGAAGACGACGTCCCCCTCGACATCCTGCCCGAGGGTACGTCCGGGGATACAGCAGAAGTTATCCCCACTACAGCCACTAAGGACCCATCGGTCTTGATGCTACTGCAGAAATATCGGCAAGAAATAGACTTGCTGAAGAAGCAGCTGATGGAGAAAAATGAGCAATCCTCAGCTTCCAAACCACCCGAAGTCCAGGGTGAATCATCTCGGGGAGCAGTCCGTCGTGACGGCCCTCCACCACTCTACACACTGCCTTCGTCATCAGAACCAAGCATGGCGACAATGCAACAGCGGCCACCACAGCCCCAACCGCTACTACCACCGGTGCTCCCTTAGGCGCACCAGGCACCCCCGCTGCCGCGTCCTCCACAGGCGACCACCCTGGTCACCCCATACCTGCAGCCGGCGCACTTCTATCCGGAGCCAGTTGACCCCACGGTCATGAACCGGATGATGGTGGAGAGGATGATCGAGCTGAAGCTCGCAGAGAAAAGTGAAGGCGACTATGTCACATTTGATGCCTATCGGGTGCCCTACCCGCAACACCATGCGGCTAAACGACTTCCCCAGGGGGTCAACAAGCCACCCAAGTTTGATAAATTCAACGGGAAGGGGTCCCCGAAGGAGCACATTGCATATTACATGACCGTCATGGGTGATCTGGCCACCGACGAGTCATATTTGTTGAAGTTCTTCGGGTCCTCGCTGACAGGACTCACATTTGAATGGTACTCTAGCCTCCCGACTGGGTCGATCAATGACTGGTCGGATATGCAGAGAAAGTTCAGAGAAAGGTTTCATGTTACAGAGAGGGAGGTCACAGTGGCCGAACTCTATTCAACAAGGCAGAGGACCGATGAGACAGCCCTCGATTATATCAAGAGGTGGAGAAACCTCGGAATGAGGTGCAAGCGGCCCCCACATCAGGAGGACGCTGTGCAAATATGCAAACAGAATCTCAGAAGAGAGGTTCTGGAAAAGATGATTGGAATGGAAATACGGTCGTTCGACCGACTGAATAATGTCGTGGCCGAGGTGGAAGCTTTCCTGGCCAGACCTGCCCCTACTTCTACTGCCAACATGACCCAGAAGGGCAAGGCGGTAGACCGGCGCTCCTCTCCCAAAGAAGTGAACGCTCTTGACATAAAGACGTTCGAACAGCAAAAAGGTGAAGGCAAGTAGGGAGTCACCCCTTAGCCTGTAGAAGCTCCAGACGGCAAAGAAGGTCCTTCGCTGAGGGACAAGATGAAGAAGGCTTATTCCTTTCCAAAGGACAAGACCCAGGTTCTGTTCGACTGGGTAACATAATATAGCATGGTCACCCTGCCAGAGCCAAGAAGACCAGAGGACCTGAAAAGAAAAGATAGTCCAAGATTCTGCCCCTACCACCAGATGTTGGGGCATCCAATCGAAGACTGCTATGTTTTTAAGGACATCATCGAAGGGATGGTGAAGAAGAATGAAATTGAGCTGGGAGAGTACAAAGTAGACCCTCCTCAGCCACATGAAGTCCCTCGGAGAAGGGCAGCAGTCAACATGATCTCCCTCTACCAGGCAGTGCCCGAGGAGATCTCTGAAGCAAGCACGCGGAGCACCTATGAAACTCATTTCTTGGAGCCCGCGAAAGAACAGCAGGGATGGCAGCAGGCCCCTGTGAAGCATAAGAAGAAGAGGGCACCTCACCCGAAAAAGGGGGCACATATCCATGGTGTCACACCCCGGCCTGCTCCGCTAGTGGTAGCACCCGTATGGGTCACTCCACCTGCCACCGTCAGGATACCTACACATAATCGGAGGAGACAAACTCCGCTGCCGGTGGTTAAGGAGACCAATCCTGGGGTCCTTCGACTGTAAAACCTCATTGAAGGGCTAGATGAATACGTGCAGCCCGAACTGAAGCCCTTGCTGGTGCGGGACCACGTCCCATGGCAAGAACTAGAGCAGCTCTCACTTGAACAAAAGGAGGAAGCTGAAGAGGCACCCGACAGAGAGGGCAGTCTATTCTGGGGGCACCCACCCGCAGAAACAAAAAATAAGAAGAAACAAAAGAATAAGAAAAGAAAGGCCACTGGGGCCAATAAAGTGCAGGTTGTCTCCTGTAATACCCTATCAGCACTCTTCAACTTATCCGGAGAGGAGGAAGAAGAGGAAATTTGCTTCACACCCCATGCTGGGGGAGGCAAGGCCGAGGCCGCAACTGCTGCACATGCCACCCGGTCAGGCCGAAAATGGGGACGCCAGCCGCCACCCAACCACAACATCATGTTCAGAGGGGAGCAACCCTACAAGACACCTCCGCCGGAGGTCAAGGGAGTCCAAATCCCTCCTCCATCAGGCCTATATAACAAGAGTGGGGGCAAGGGGGTCCCTTCATTTCTTGAATTCATGAAGATGTCCAAGGGGAAATAGCCTTGCCAGGAGGCTAACTCTACACCCGGGGCCGTTCACCCGCAGCTAGCACAACCTGCTGAAGATCCAAGTGCAGATGGAGCTTGCCCCGCAGCAACTAACAAAGAACACCCAGAAGTCGGTACCAGCCAGAAGGGCACCGAATCTGAGGAAGATGAAGCAGGTCCGTCAGGGCCCGCAAATCAAAACCTCCCCAAGCCCAGATGGGCTGAGGAGATGAAGCTCTCCAATGTCTGAGCTGGGAGCCGAATAATGAAGCTACTCAAGAAGCTCCCTGCTCGATTTATAATCTGGGAGATCCTTTCTTTGAGTGAAGAGACTCGACAGGCGATTGTTACTGCTCTCCAGACGCCTGCTCATTTTGAGACATGTCTGGCCGAAGCAATGCCGGAGGCTAGCATGACCTTCACTCCAGACGACATGCTGCTGCCCACCATCAGCCACAACAGGCCGCTGTATATGAAGGGGCACATGAATGGAAGGGAGCTGAACAGGATTCTGGTTGACCCCGGTGCAGCGGTCAACATCCTACCTTATAGAATATATGAGAGGCACCACTTTAACGTGCATCTTGAGAAAGTCGGGGATATGCGTATCGCCGGCTTCAATCAGAAATGTGAAGTGTCAATGGGAGTGGCGAGTTCACCCTCACCTTAGCAGATTTCACTACGACGGTGCAGTTCCATGTCATTGACTCCTGCACCTCGTACAAGGCACTGCTCGGCCGCCCATGGCTACATGAAAATATGGTGGTGCCCTCCACGCTCCACCAATGCATCAAGTACAGTCTCCAAGGGAAGGAGGAAAGGATACTTGCAGACCCCCATCCATTTGAGGTGTTTGAATGTCATTTGGCGGATGCCAACCTATATACAGGGCCTTCCCAGAAGACCTCTGAAGCTAAGACCCCTACGGGGGCATCAAGAAGCACATCTGACAGCAGTTGGTATCCACCACCGCCGCGCGGATATATCAAGCCCAAGGTGGTCTCCCATATCACAGCATCCGGGGACGTGGGCAGGGTAGCACCCCCAATATTATACCCTGAAGCTAATGAAGTGCGGGTCGCTCAGCGGCACAATCATATTGAAATCCCGGATGGCCTTACCAAGCCAGCTCCCGGCCTTGACAACCCTACTGTCGAGCCTTTCAAGACTTGGGAGGTGACACAGGAAGATGGACCCAACAGCTTGTTCTATACAGCTGAGGAGCATCCTACTCGGGAAGACACAGACTATAGCCTTCCCGAAGATATAAGCAACCCGCCGGTTCCCGTCCAAGGTCTGGCATTTACAACTGATCGGATGGCCATGATGTTTCAGAAGCAACACATTCCCCCCGATCAGTCTCAAAAGCGTAAGGAAGCTTTCCAGAAAATGTGGTATCCCGTAAATCTGGATAAGGAAATGAGACGTGTCTCTCAACATCCAGGGTTGGGCTTCACCCTGGAAGAATATTATTACAGTGGGTGATACGAGGTGGACACCATCTCCGCCTTCTACCCTGCTGAAGATAGCCCACTAGGAGCAACTTTTGATGAATACCCGGTGGAAGCTGAGCATGTTGAACTGGCTTGACCCAGAAATCAAGAAGCAGAGACCATGGCCTCCTGCCGATGCTGGGAGCAGGTCTACCCTGAAGAGGCGGCCCTTCAAGCCAAATTTGACACGGCTAGCAGCAGTGAAGCCGAAGATACTGAGGAAGCAGGAGTTTCTCCCTCCAATGGAGCCCTACTAATGATAACTTCAACATCCCTTCTACCAATCAGGGAAGCCTCGGTCGACTCCGATCAGGGGGAACAAGCTACCAGGAAAGAAAAAGCCACTTCTACTGAAGATACAAGTGCCCCAGAAGGCGAGACCTCCTCAACTTCTGCTACAAAACCGGGATGCCGTCCAAGCCCGGCAATAAACAACTACCAGCCTGTCGCGGCTGCAACCTCATCTACAAAGACTGAAGCTGCTCTCTCGCCCTTGGGAGCTGCAACGGCAGTGGATTTGCTAATAGAACAATCCGCGCAGCCGCTAGCACAGGAAACAGAGAATCCTCAAGAAGCTCTGGTGGTGTCTGACGAGGAAGTCGAAGTACTCGACCCTCAAGATGGTATTCCAGATTTCGTTGACCTCCAGCCGGCACCTCCGAAGATAGAAGACGGAGGCCAAGCCACAGTCGATGAACTGATAGAAGTCAACTTGGGAAACGAGGAGGACCCTAGGCCTACCTTCCTCAGTGCCCAACTATCCCCAGAAGAATAGGAGCTATACATCCAGCTGCTGCTAGAGTACCGGGATTACTTCGCCTGGACTTACAAAGAGATGCCGGGTCTAAGCCCCGCCGTCTCACAACATGAGCTGGCAATCAACCCTGAGGCCGAGCCGATGAAGCAACCACTGCGGCGCATGAGGCCAGAACTCATCACCGAAATTTGTGCTAAAGT
Organism: Amorphophallus konjac; assembly: GCA_022559845.1. Taxonomy (NCBI): domain Eukaryota; kingdom Viridiplantae; phylum Streptophyta; class Magnoliopsida; order Alismatales; family Araceae; genus Amorphophallus; species Amorphophallus konjac. Next base: position 208,613,595 of record CM040125.1, on the reverse strand, counting down.
CGACAAGCTCATTGACGTGGGATTTGTTGAAGAAAACTAGTACACCACATGGCTGGCGAACATCATCCCCGTGAAGAAGAAGAATGGATAGATCCGGATATGTGTCGACTTCCGAGATCTAAATAAAGCCTGCCCTAAAGATGATTTTCCGGTGCCAATAACCGAAGTCATGATAGATGTTATGACCAGCCATGAGGCCCTGTCATTCATGGACGGGTCATCCGGTTACAATCAGATTTGGATTGCGGAGCATGACCGAGTCCATACTGCTTTCCGAACCCCTAAAGGCATTTATCAGTACAAGAGGATGCCGTTCGGACTAAAGAATGCTGGCGCAACCTATCAGCGCGCAATGACCAAAATCTTAGATGAGTTGCTCTACCACAAGGTCGAGTGCTACATAGATGATATGGTGGTCAAAACCAGAAGAAAAGAAGATCATCTGCAAGACCTCCGGATCATTTTTCAGAGGCTGAGGCAGCATGAGTTGAAGATGAACCCCATGAAATGTGCGTTCGGAGTGTCGAGCGGAAAATTCTTGGGCTTCATCGTCCGATATCGGGGGATCGAGATAGACCCCGCAAAAATCAAAGCAATTCAAGAGCTACCTCCACCAAGGAATATCTCCAAGCTGAGATCACTACAGGGCCGCCTGGCTTATATCCGGCGGTTCATCTCCAATTTGTCAGGGCGATGCCAGCCTTTTCACAAACTAATGATGAAAGATGTTCCCTTTTATTGTGATGAAGATTGCCAAACAGCCTTTGACAAGCTGAAAGACTATCTGAAGACTCCGCCAGTGCTGGGCGCACCAGTAAAAGGAAGGCCATTAATACTGTATATAGCAGCTACACATAACTCTCTAGGGGCAATGCTGGCCCAGAATAATGAAGAAGGGAAAGAGCAAGCCCTCTATTACCTCAGTCGGAGACTAGTCAGGACCGAGGAGAAATATACTTACATTGAGAAGGTCTGCCTGGCACTGGTCTTCGCAGTTAAGAAGCTCCGACACTACATGTTGTCGCATGGAATTAGCTTGGTATCCAAAGAGGATCCCCTGAAATATATTATGTCCCAGTCGGCACTCAAAGGTCGCCTGGGCAAATGGGCGGTAATCCTTATGGAGTTCGACATCTCCTATGTATCGCGCAAGGCCGTCAAGGGCCAAGCTATTGCATACTTCTTCGCTGAACACCCGGTACCTGGGGACTGCCCGTTGGAGCCAGAGCTCCCTGAAGATGAGACCCTGGAAGCCGTTCAGGTACAGCCCTCCTTGTGGCAGCTATATTTTGATGGCGCTTCCAGAATTGACACCTCTGCCACTGGACCGGCCAGAGTCAGGGCAGGAGTAGGCATAGTCCTGAAATCCCCAGAAGGAGAAGTGGTGCACACATCCTGCTCTATAAACAAACATTGCACAAATAATGAAGCAGAATATGAAGCCCTGATAATCGGGTTGTAAATTGCTCTATGCATGGGAATTCAGATGCTGGAAGCATTCGGAGACTCCCTGCTAGTTATAAAACAGTTGGAAGGAGAGTTCGATGTGCGAAAACAAGAGCTTCTCCCCTATCACCAGTTGGCAACCCGCCTGATGTCAAGATTCTACTCCATCAGCATCAAGCACATCAACCGAGGCCAAAATGCTCAGGCAGACACCCTCGCTAAGCTGGCCAGTTCATTGGCAGTCCCGCCAGACACAAGCCTGAATATAACAGTGATCAACCGCTGGCAAGTCCCCAGTGTAACAGAGGTCTTAGTCGACGAACGAGAGATTGAGGTGATGGCCGTCGAAGAGGTTCAACAGCCCGACTGGCAAGAACATCTCCTGCGGTGGTTCCAACACCAGCAGCTTCCAAAAGAAAAAGAACAGAGAATGAAGCTCCTGAGGGTCAAGGACTCTTACGAGATGAGAAGCGGAACCCTGTTCCGAATAATGGCAGATGCCCGAAGGAAAGTCCTACTTCATTGCTTATCTTCAACAGAGGCAGGACAGGTGATGCAAGAAGTTCATGCGGGATCAGCTGGAGCACACCAGGCTGGCCCCAAGATGAAAATTGAGATAAAGAAATTGGGCTACTGTTGGCCCACTATATTTGATGATTGCTGCAAGTTCGCCAAAGCTTGTCAGAAGTGTCAAGAACACGCTAATGTGGCAAGAAGACCTCCAGTGCCATTACACCCAACCCTGCCTAGCTGGCCGTTTGCTCAGTGGGGCACGGACGTGGTAGGGCCACTACCAGCATCTTCATCAGGGTGCAAATATATCTTAGCAGCTACTGACTATTTCTCCAGATGGGCGGAGGCGGTAGCACTAAGAGATGTGACAGGAGAGCTAGTTGCAAGATTCTTCCGACAGAATGTAATATTCCGGTTCGGGATCCCCAGCCGAATCATCTCTGATAATGGCAGCCATTTTAGGAACCAGAAGGTTTATCGGCTAGCCGACAAATATAAGATTGACTGGAGGACATCGTCCCCCTACAACCCTCAAGCCAATGGACTTGCAGAAGCCTTTAACAAGACTATATGTACGTTGCTGGCAAAGACTGTCAAGTCTAATAAAAAAGATTGGGAAGAAAGGATGTACGAAGCGCTCTGGGCTTATCGTATTGTCTACAAAACCCCAACTGGCTGTTCACCTTTCTCCCTCGTCTATGGGTCAGAGGCTGTGGTGCCGATTGAACTGGAAGTTCCTTCGCTGCGAGTCGCCATCCAGCATGGACTAGTCAGCGGTGAACAAACCAATGCAGAAAGAAGATTAGAAGAGCTCGCTGAGCTCGAAGGAAAACGCCTCCGAGCACAACAAAACATCCAACTCTATCAAGCTCGCATGGCCCGTGCTTTTGACAAGCTGGTCAAAGGTCGAGAATTCAAGAAAGGAGACCTGGTAATGGTCAAAAGAAGAGAAGTAATGACCTCCAACCCCAAAGGGAAGTTGGTCAAAAACTGGGTCGGACCATATATCGTCCGCCGAGTATATGAAGGAGGTGCCTACGTCCTGGTAGACCATAAAGGAGTCATCCAGTTCTCTCCCCTCAACGGAAAGCATATGAAGCTGTATCATGCAGCGCAACTGACATTTCCTGAGTGATCGGTGGGAATACCCATATCTTGGCCTAGTGGCATTCCGCCCTAGCCGAGCTACCCTTATCTTGGTTTAGTGGCACTCCGCCCTAGCCGAGCTACCCTTACCTTGGTCCTGTGGCATTCCGCCCGGATCGAGCTACCCTTATCTTAGTTTAGTGGCACTCCACCCTAGCCGAGCTACCCTTACCTCGGTCCAGTGGCACTCCGCCCTGATCAAGCTACCATTCCTTGGTCTAGCGGCATTCCGCCCAGATCGAGCTACCCTTTCCTTGGTCTAGTGGCATTCTGCCCTGATCGAGCTACCTTTCCTTGATCTAGTGGCATTCCGCCCTAGCCAAGCTACCCGTATCTTGGTCTGTGGCATTCCGCCCGGATCGAGCTACCGTTTCCTTGGTCTTGTGGCATTCCGCCCTGATCGAGCTACCTTTCCTTGATCTAGTGGCACTCCGCCCTAGCCCAGCTACCCTTATTCTGGTTTAGTGGCACTCCGCCCTAGCCGAACTACCCTTTCCTTGGTCTAGTGGCATTCCGCCCGGATCGAGCTACCCTTTCCTTGGTCTAGTGGCATTCCGCCCGGATCGAGCTACCCTTTCCTTGGTCTAGTGGCATTTCGCCCTGATCGAACTACCTTTTCTTGATCTAGTGGCACTCCGCCCTAGCCGAGCTACCCTTATCTTGGTCTAGCGGCACCCCGCCCTAGCCGAGCTACCCATATCTTGGCCTAGTGGCACTCCGCCCCAACCGAGCTACCCTTATCTTGGTCTTGTGGCATTCCGCCCTAGCCGAGCTACCCCCATTTTGGTCTAGTGGCACTCCGCCCTTGTCGAGCTACCCTTATCTTGGTCTAGTGGCATTCCGCCCTGATCGAGCTACCTTTCCTTGGTCTAATGGCACTCCGCCATGGCCGAGCTCTCAAAAGAATACACATATTGCCGTTGCGGGTCTTACGTCCGAATCGGCGAAAGATCATTCCTTGGCGTTAGCATTCAGCCCTTGCTAACGAATACACCGCTCTGCTCGGCACGAGGCCCGGTGATCCAGCCAACAGCCGTCTATTACCAACCAAGGGTCGGACATCACATTTCGACCTACCATCCTTTATATAAAAAAAAAGAGAAAAGAAAATGGGGTTAAAAATAGAGATATCCCGCCAGACTTGCTCCTATATTAGGACAAGTGCAAAAATGGCTATAACCCAGCTGCGGCGAAAACCCGAAAGGGCGCTGTAGGTAAAATCGGGTACCCCGCCACGTGAAAACCCGAGAGGGCGCGTGGGCAAAAGCAAGAGGGGGCTGGCTTAGGCGAAAACCCGAAATGGCGCTTAAGTCGGTAAAGTGGTAATTTAAAAGTGCCTCTTTTGTTATCCACCTGATGAAACTCCAAAAGGGACAATCATCAAAAGTCCCACCGGAAATCCTTTAACCAAACCCATGTTCGACCCTCGTCATCATCGGCGAGATCGGTCGATCTCTACCCCTAACTTGGACCCTCCGTCCCTGTTAGTAATCCTACCTTTGCTTCGGCATATGACCCATGCTGATGAACAAACCCATGTTCGACCCTCGTCATCATCGGCGAGATCGGTCGATCTCTACCCCTAACTTGGACCCTCCGTCCCTGTTAGTAATCCTACCTTTGCTTTGGCATGTGACCCATGTTGATGAACAAACCCGTGTTCGACCCTCATCATCATCGGCGAGATCGGTCGATCTCTACCCCTAACTTGGACCCTCCGTCCCTGTTAGTAATCCTACCTTTGCTTCGGCATATGACCCATGCTGATGAACAAACCCATGTTCGACCCTCGTCATCATCGGTGAGATCGGTCGATCTCTACCCCTAACTCGGATCTTACGTCCTTGTTAACAAACCATGATCTTTGCTCCGACATTTAGCCAGTGTCGACGAACTAAACCAGAGACCAATCCTTGTCATCATTGGCAAGCCCAGTCCACATTCTCACAGTCCAGTTCTTCGGTATTCCTAATTCAAAAAAAAGAAGCAGAGAGAAAAAGAAAGAAAAATGGGGTTAAAGAAAATAGAGATACCCCGCCAGACTTGCTCCTATATCAGGACAAGTGCAAAAATGGCTATAACCCAGCTGTGGCGAAAACCTGAAAGGGCGTCGCGGGCAAAATCGGGTACCCCGCCACGTGAAAACCCGAGAGAGCGCGTGGGCAAAAGCAAGAGGGGGCTGGCTTCGGCGAAAACCTGAAAGGGTGCTTAAGTCAGTAATGTGAACAAAAAAAGGAAGAAAGATAAGAAAAAAAATTATAAATCAATGACGAATAGTGATGATCCGTCCTCCATTCGGAAGGCCCTTTATAGGGTCGAAGCGAAGTCGGCATCCAATGTCCCCCCTTATATATCTACATATATATTTCCTTCAAACAAACCCTTTCCGGTTCTTGTCATCATCGGCGAGACCGTCTACCCTGTTCGACCCTTGTCACCATCGGCAAGATCGGTCGCTACCTTTCCAGTTTTTGTCATCATCGGCAATACCGTCTACCCTTTTTGACCCTTGTCATCATCGGCAAGATCGGTCGCTACCTTTCCAGTTTTTGTCATCATCGGCAATACCGTCTACCCTTTTCGACCCTTGTCATCATCGGCAAGATCGGTCGCTACCTTTCCGATTTTTGTCATCATCGGCAATACCGTCTACCGTTTTCGACCCTTGTCATCATCGGCAGGATAGGTCGCTACCTTTCCGGTTTTTTCCATCATCGGCAATACCGTCTACCCTTTTCGACCCTTGTCACCACCGACAAGATCGGTCGCTACCCATTTCGACCCTTGTCATCATCAGCAAGATCGGTCGCTACCTTTCCAGTTTTTACCATCATCGGCAATACCGTCTACCCTTTTCGACTCTTGTCATCATCGGCAAGATCGGTCGCTACCCTTTCGACCCTTGTCATCATCAGCAAGAGCGGTCACTCCCCTTTCGACCCTTGTCACCATCGACAAGATCGGTCGCTACCCTTTTCGACCCTTGTCATCATCGGCAAGATCGGTCGCTACCCTTTCGACCCTTGTCACCATCGGCAAGATCGGTCGCTACCCTTTTCGACCCTTGTCATCATCGGCAAGATCGGTCGCTACCCTTTCGACCCTTGTCATCATCGACAAGATCGGTCGCTACCCTTCCGACCCTCGCCACCATCGACGAGCCTGGTTGACTACCCTCTAACCTGGGCCTTCCGCCCTCGTTGATCAACAAAGCATCATTGCATCGACGTTTAACCCGTGTCGATGGTTCTAGCATACTTTTCATCATCATTGGTGAAGTTCACTAGGCACATCCGCCTACGCTACATGTGTCCTGCCGTGGCAAAAGATCCTGCTCCGGGAACGGCTGCGTGGCGGTGGAGCGAACACCTCACCCCTTCCTTGAAGGCGTGAGCGCTCTCCTGTGCCATCAGCACGTATCCCTAAGTTCGGACGGTCGGCCAGAGGAATAAAGAGAAGAAAAGAAGGAAAGAAGTCATGATTGAGGCGACAGACAGAGATGTTTTCATTGATAAGAACTGTCAGAATACATTGGTGTCTGGGGCATTCCCCAGAGGTACATAAGCTCCGAAGGCAAAAAGAGGAGCAGAACCCAATGCAAAAAAAAAGAAGTGAAGCAAAGCTACGGCAAGGGACGCCGGAAAATATCTACCAACTCCAGGAGGCCTAGTGAGGGGTATTGAGTCAATTCCTGCAAACGAGCCTCGGTGGCTGTCAGCTGCAATAGCCTCTCATCTAGTGAGACAAGTCATCCTTCGGCCAGGTCAGCTTCTTCCGTTGTCTGGACCTCTAGGCGCTCGCCTTCCTGCAGCTCGGCTTCGACCTTAGCAAGTTCCGCGCGTAACTCTTCCATCCGCGCCGCAAGGAACAGCCAACATTCTGAGATATTGCCAGCAACAGTTCTTAGTTGTTCCACGGTCACCCTCAGCGAAGTAGTGGCGGTGCGGCAATCTGCCCTCTCCAGCTTCACAGCCGTCAGCTGATCAAATACCTCTCGACTGAGGAAATCCCGCTTGTTGGTGTGCTTTAACAGCATTGTAACCCGCGAGATCCAGTCATCCATTGGGCAGCCAAATGCTAGTAATGATCATGAGAGGTGGTCTATCAGGCCTCTCAGTTGCACGTAAGTTAGACTCGGGGAAGCTGACATGGCCCGTTGGAGATTGTCCAGAGACTGCCACACCATGTCACTGGAAAATTGCAAGCCTAGTGGCGAAGTCTCGGGGAGCTAAAAGTCCACCTTGCTATCTACCTCGGCCCAGATATCATCGGCCACCATAAGGGATGTCGACGGCAAGGTCTGTACAGCACCGACGTCCGGCCCGACAATCGCAGCTGCAGCAGCTGAAGGGCTCTCCACGATGGCAACTTCCTTGCCCGCCCTTTGAGGTGAAGCTATGACAGCCGTCTCAGCAGCGAAGGGTGCTTGCTCCTCCTGAACAGTCTCATCAGCCGCTAAAGGAGGGGAGCTTTCTATGACCGACAAGGCTTTGATAGCATCGGCCTCTTCTGCGATAATTTCTCCCGCCTCTGTTTCCGGGGGGCCACTTGACTTCAGCAATAATTCCTCACCGGCAACCAAGGCTTGAGTCCCTGCAACCTCGGTCAGGTCGCAGACTTCAGCAGTTGCGCTGGGCTCCTCTGAGGTCGCTGCAGCAGCATAGGCCCGTGGAAGCCGTAGGGCGATGGGCCGCACAATAGGTAGAAAGGCCGATTGGCCCATGCCCAAGTCAGGGAGGGGTATGCGAACCATCACAGCTGGCGGTACCACCTCAGCCTGCATCACATGTATGTACATCAGCCAGCTGGCTTGGAAATAAAAAGAAGTGCTGCGGGTGGGAGTCGGAACATTTCCTACCTCAACCGGCACTATATTTAAGCCTCCAAAAGTGGCCTCTGAAGATTCTGGCCCCTCTCCTGTGGTCGGGTATGATGGCCCGTGTTCGGCTCCCGGTAGTCTCGGAGGGCTGAATGTTAAAAGGTCACTTTCATAAGTTGAAGAAGCCCCAGCATCCTCGGCCTCGGTGTCGACCGGTGGGAACCCCTCGTCGTCGCCAGAGCCGCCACCATAATCAACTCGCTCAGAGGAGGATGACTCTTCCGCTTGTTCTTCCGCTTGTTCTCGAATCTCCACTATCTGAGCGGGGACCATGCTACTAGAAGAAGGCTCTTTAGCCGGAACCTCCTCGGCGGTCTCTGCCTCGGAAGCACCCGTTGGCTGAATATCTAGGGGCTTGTCCCTTGGAAGCCCCTGCTCTCCAGTAATAGCTCCTGCCATGGCACCGACCTCGGGGAGCATCGTTGGTCGGACATCCACTGGAGTTAAAAGACAAACAGTCAAGACCCAACTGAAAGCACAATAGGTCGCTAAGCTCTACGGGCAAGCTACAAGTTACCTTCTATTTCTTGATGGGGTGTCGGTGAAGGCAAGTCACCCTCAACAGAGGCCGAGGGGGCTTCCGCCTCTCTCTCCTCAGCCGCGGCTCCGGTCATCGCCTCCAACCCAACAACGGCGGAGGTAGTGCCAACAGCTAATGAAAGGAAGGATGATCAGCCAAGGTGGCAGAAATAAACAAGCAATCCATACAAGAAGGAGAAGTTACCTTCACCCTCAGGCCCTTGCATCCAAGCGGCCTCAAACTTGGAGAATGATGGAACCCGAGGAGGGGTAACTATGGGCTCCTCTTCAGCGGCCTTCCTCCGGCGCGCCCGGGTAGCGCTGGAATCTGCCCTCTTGGCCTTCTTGGCCCTACTGATAGCCTCCCTGACCTGGGACCTGGTTCGCTTCCGCGAATCCCCAGGGGGCAGCGGTGTAGTGGTCGGAGCTGGCTCCGGAATGTTAAAATACGAAGGCTTCTGCGCCTTGGAAATCAACTCCCTATAATGTCTGGTCGCCTCCACAGAGAGGTGAGCTACAAAAGTGTTAGGGTGCTAGGCCCGGATACAGAGGGGGGGGGTGAATGTATCCCTTTACAAATTATGCCCAAATAAAAACTTGGATGCTAGAGATAGACACAGAATAGAACCAATTCGATTCAACTCAAATACAAACACTTGGAGCGCGCCTATTCAAGCATCTAGCGGAAGCAAAGCAAACAATCAAACCACTGCACAAGAGATTTTTAGGTGGTTCGGTCCACAGACCTACATCCACCCCTCACTCCCAACCGGAGTGAGGCTTCCACTAGCACAAGCTAGAAACCTGCAGACTCAGTCTGCGAACAAGGTGCTGCCACACAGCTTGACCAGGGGAACAACCTCCCCTCTTCCTCCCAACCGGAGGGACACCCCAAGTGACTCCCAGCCATTTGGAAACCAGAGACCGAAGTCTCTCTTCCTCCAGACCAGGAGGGAACCCACCAGTGACTTCCAGTCACCAGCAAACCAGAGGTCGAGGACCTCTCTTCCTCCAGACCAGGAGGGATCCCTGGACTTGCAACCCACAAGCCCAGAATCGGAGAACTGATCTCCCTTCTCCTGAGTCCACAGGAGGAACCCGACCTTAGTCCAGAGGATCGGAAGTACAAAGGTAATCAGAAAATAAAGGAAAATAATAAACGAAAATAACACAACAATCAGAAGGCTGTAAAAGATGAAAACACAGATGTGGCTCTCAACGGAGCTGACTGGCCTGGATCTGATCCACGGTCCAGTAGGAACTAGTCTTCAGATGAAGCTTCCTATCTCTCGATCTCTCTTCTTCTTTCTCTTCCTTTTTCTTCTCTGCTTCCTTCTCTCACTCGCGAGCTCTCTCTCTTTCTCTTTTTACTTCTGCTGCTTCTCTCACTCTGCCACTCTTCTTTTTCTTCTTCTTCTCTACTCACTGGATCGAGATGGGCTCTCTGCTCTCTGCTTTTTCTTTAAGGCTTCTGCATTCGAGCTCCACTACTTGATCTTTGCTCCTCTATTCTCTTCGGCTCACTCTCTCTCTTTTTCTTCTCTGGATCAAAAATTCTCTGCTGCTCTCAGACTGGATGTATAGACTTTGCTCCTTTTCTTTGATCAGTCTTCTTTAGTGGAAGAAGGCTCGTATATATAGCAGCAGCAGCAGCAGCCCCTGGGCGCGTGGCTTCCACGTTTTCCCGCCCAAGGAATTCGCCAGATCCGAGGCAGCTTCATCCACGTGTCAGCATCTGCATACCTCGTCCTCCTGGGATCACAAGCCAGGTCATCAATCTCGGTAAGAATCCCTGTCAGACAGAGCATCGGATAAGTCATCAGTTTAAGTCTAAACACCCTGTACAGACTCTGTGAATGCAAAGCATTGTATAGACTTATAGAAATCAATATAGCAAGTGTGTACAGAGTGATGGAGTGTATAGACTTAGAAGTCTTCATGCGTGCTTAGTGTATATACTTGCTGAAGAATGCATTATCATAACAGGAGAGTGTGTAGACTTAGGCCTTCTGTTCAAGACAAAGACCAATGTACAGACTTCATGCTGTACATACTTGATGTTGATCAAAAGACCTTTGGACATCAGCCCAAGGCGTCAACGCTTCCAACGTGCAGCGTCGCCTCAGCTCCTCAAGCGAGATGCTCACGCCCTTGGCAACTGGCCAATGCGTCAACGCATCCAGTGTCAGCGTCGACGCAGTGAACAAGACAGGTGATGAACGATGCATGCACTAGCTTTACCAATGTGTAGACTTCACAATGCTTAGCCACTGTATAGACTTCACGAAGCTCAACCAGTGTATAGACTTCAATGCAGAAACCAAGGCTGTATGGACTTCAGACTTGAACGTATGACCTGTGAGCGATGTATACACTTGGCCCTTGAAGGATGTACAGACTAGAAGGAATGAAGCCCACGATGTATAGACTTGAAGATTGAAGGCGATGTACAGACTTTGATGGAAGACGCAGAATGAGACGCTTAAGTCTGTATAGAGTTTGATGACTGAAGCATGAACAGTACGCCAACGTATGGACTTGGCCAAAGCGTAGGGAAAGCCCCCAATGTGTAGACTTCCAATGTGAATGAAATGATGTACAGACTTGCTCAAACAATCCGATGTATGGACTTGGAATTCCAACAGAAGGATGTATGGAATTTGATAAGAGAATGGCTGTACAGACTTCACCACAGCTGCGATGTACAGACTTTGACAAAGCAGCGATGTACAGACTTTAAATGAAAGTCCGATGTACAGACTTTAGCTGAAGACCAATGCATGGACTTCGAGTATGAAGACCAATGAACAGACTTTGAATACGAAGACCAATGTATAGACTTGAAAGTGATCTCTGCAGCGAATGTATAGACTTCAAGGTTCATTGAAGGATGTACAAACTTCAGAACTGAACATAGGTAAAAGGCTCCCAATGTATAGACTTCGAAGTTCACTGAAGGATGTTCAGACTTTGTTCCACCGACCAGTGTATTGACTTTGCAAGCGTGAGACGCTGGATAAGACGGTGGATGTACAGACTTTAGGTGAAGGCATGAAACGATCTCTAAGACGATGAAGTCTGTATAGACTTTGCAGTGAATGGATGCTCAGTGAGACGCAAGTTAAGACGATGCAGTGTACAGACTTCATGTAATGCATGCAGACGTTGAACAATAGAATGTGCAGACTTTGCCATGAGACGCTGAACAAGACGCTCTAATGAATAGACTAGCTGGATGCACTGTAGACAATGTATAGACTCTGAAAGCTAACAAGCGGCCTCAGTGTACAGACTTGGGCTATACAAACTTTGACTCAAACATGCATATAAGACGCTAAATGAGATGCAAAAGTGTGTAGACTTATGCTGTGCAGACTTTGACTCAAATGTGCATATGAGACGAACGATGTATAGACTTGCATTACTGTACCAATGAATAGACTTGAGATGCACTAAGACGATGACTGTTCAGACTTTGGAAATGTGCAGACTTAGAACAACAGCTAAGCATGTGTGTATTGTGTGAGAGTGTATACACTTGAAGCTATTGAACACAAGTACAATGTATATACTTCATGAACAGACGATGTACCTACTTGGAATTGGTGCATGCTGTGCAATGTACATACTTTGAAATCATGCAAGCTGATGTGCAGACTTCAGTTGAACCCAACCGAAGAGTGTATACACTACACTTATCTGGGGGGGTCGACCCATCTAGAAAGGGGTCGGCCCACACTATGCTGACTGTGATGTATGAATGCTTTATGCAGCAGATAACATGGCTGAACATCAAATATGCAATGCAAATGCTTTATGATCTGATAAACTAACAGAACAGCAATGCAATGCTTTGATAAACCGGCTGAACATCAGAATGACTGAACATATGAAGATGACTCATTTCAGCAAGATGACTCATAGTAGCTCACATCAAACACCAATCATCAAAACCAAATCAATCATCAAAACAGAACATCAATGCATGGTGACTCACAGTGTATGACTCACATCAAAACCAATCATCAAAACCACAGAGGCACAACAATCTCCCCCTTTTTGATGATGGCAACTCTACACAGTGAGTCAATCTGATGACTCAAACTATTCTCCCCCTTTGACTTCATCAAAAAGAAAATAGTTTGAGAAATTATAGCATGTATAAAAATTCAGTCAAATGATATTCTCCCTCTTTGGCAAACAATCTCCCCCTTTGGTATAATCAAAATAAACCATGGGAAGGGGTGAATGCAGATGCAGATACCAGAATGCAAGAACACAATTCTCCCCCTTTAAGAGTTTCTATGCAGCATGATGCATATGACATGGAAGCTCCCCCTCAATAAGTGGAATCTTATGAGATGGATAACAAGGAGAGGTTCAGGTCAATGAATCAATGATATTGAGCAGAAGAGTTTCAAGTAGCAGATTTTCAAAGAAGCTCCAATCACAAGAAATTCAGTCAGATTTTCAAAGAGATATCAATCTCATAAATCCAAAACATAAGTGTTCAAAGTCTTCCATTATAAGGGCTTATGAATGAGCTTTATTGAACAACATGGTTTAAATATGATGTATGCAGAGTTTATCAATAAAATTCTGTATTGATATCTAAAATCATGTTTTAATCCAAATGAACCAAGCCCTCATATTTATCTTGATAAAACTCCCTTTCTCTTACACAATCAAATTTATTGACTTCTTTCGGAATTACATGCATCAGTATTGAAATCAAGTAATTATGAAGTCATATGATTTTATCTAGGGTTGTAGCAATTTGATTTTAGCATCAATATTCAGATATTTCAATTCGTTCAACAATTTTTCATGCTATAAATTTTACGAGCACTCTAGTTCAGTGCACACCTTGTAACTAGAGGATATACCTTGATCAGAGGCCAATATCCCTAAGCACTTAGTGTGACTAACTGTCATGCTTTATATGAACAGAGATAGCATTTACACATCATGACACACTGTAAATCATTTCTTGATGAGTGAGTTGTATTTCTCAGTGTGCATGCCATTGCTCTGCCTGAATTTCAATTATTCTTAATCAGAGTTAACTATGGTACCTCATGACACAGTCCTTTGGGCATGTGTTTCTCAGTGACCAAGGTCATTGCTCTAACAGAAAATACCCTTTAGACATTTCAGAAAAATTCATTTGCTTCAAATCAATAACAATTTCATGTACTTAACCAAATAAAGTCATGTATTCAGTAATATAGATTTCAGAAGATTTTACAAGACATAGCATGAAACAGATGGTTAAGGTTTATTAAACATGCTTCAGATATTTTTAAGAGATTTTAAAGCCAAACTCATTGAATACATTAAACTTAAACCACATGAGTTATTTCAGTCATTCATAAAAATGTATAATAGAAGATTTCTAGTTCTATAATTTCTAGATTTATGATCGAGATAGTCCCATTGAAATCTTCATGACAGACTGATAGATTTCTGAAGCCAAATGATACTAATTGATAGGAGAGATTTTGAAGCTTAGTGTTTTTCGAATATGATCAAGGTTTGTCAACAAAAATGAAAAGAAGGGATATGCAATGAATTCTGACAAATGTATGCATTTGACAACCTTTATGCAATGCATTGACTCCCCCTGACAACATGCATTCAGACAATCTTTTTGGCATTTTCAGTTTAAGGAAATGCAATGCACTATATGTATGAAAAAAAAACTCAACACTGAATACTATGCAAGGACATGCAATTAACTCCCCCTGAAAACATACAATGTTTGCCATGAGACACTGAACATATGATTTTGATTCATGCACATTCAGACTGTCCTAACCAGCAAGGTGACCCATGGTACTAGGCGGAGCACTTGGTCTAAAAGACCACCTCACACATAGTAAGAACCTCCAGACAGACCTCCCTGCCTTTTGGTACCTTACCATTTATATACCATTGAGGTCATGCATGATTATTCAACATGCAGTCCTATATGCAATTCAGAATTTTAGTGAGCTATTGCAACACACAAATTTCAAGTCACACTCATAAGCAGTTCAGATTTTTCAGAAAATTCGAAATGCAATTTGTTTTCAGAGTTTATGCATAACATAATTATCAATCAATTGTAATTAGCCTATGTATGCATCAGATACAGACAACCCTTTTTAATCTGATATTTGCATAGAACTCTCAGCAAATGCATGATCAGAAAATAATGCACATGGCAGATGATGAATGAAAATGTAAAAACAGATTTAACTTGCTATGCATTAAAACTAAAAATAAGAAGAGCAGGAAGTTTACCTGAAAAGTTCAGTATGGGGTTTTCTTCTTGAGTGTCTTGGATCATTACCCCTTTTTATTCCAGTCCCAAGGCACACCTGCATAGCAATGTTATTTTGCACAAACAGGTACCCAAGAAGTCTTGGGTCCTGACAAAACAGTATTACTCCTAGCAGGTTTTCTCAGCACATTTCTAGGAGCAGTTTTCAGATCTGATTTATGCACATTCTTGTTAGCATGAATTCTATGTGCATATGCATGAAATTTCTTGTTAACAGAATAAAAATTCTGTTTGCCAAAACCAGTTTGGTTTTGATATCCTGCCAGCCAACAGGTTGCAGCCCTGTGACCTGGCTTCCCACAATGATGGCATGTAAATTTCGCAACATGGAATTTAGCAGAGTTATTCTGAACATGCCAACAATCTCCAGCTCTGTGGCCTGGCTTCCCACAGTGATAGCATGCAGGAGACTTTCCAATGGCAGGTTTAGAATTTAATTTTCTACCCTGAGCATGCCAACAGTGGGTTGCAATGTGGCCCATCTTGCCACAGTGAAAGTATGAATTAGAACTTTTCTTACCAGCATTCAGCCAGCATTCAAATCTCTTATGACCCAATTTTTCACAATTAAAGCATGTCATATGCTGGTTTATTGGAACAAACTTGTTCTTGTTAAGAGCATGATCGTTTGCATGAAATTTATTCTTATCACTAACAAACTAGCATTGTGAAATTTTGTGTCCTAGTTTACCACAATGAAAACACTCAATTTTCCTTTTCTGAGATGAAAGATTTTTATCATGATATCTCCTAGCATTCTTATCATCCTTCTCCATCAACTTACACTCATGCATCAGATGTCCAACTTTATGACAGTAATGACAGATAATCTTCTTTTTAGATGCATGTGAGTGTGTGTGAAGACTGTGATCAGCAAATACTGATGGACCCTTTTTATTTATTTTCTGTTTTCCAATCATTTTCTGATTTTTATCATGTTTTTCTATTTTCTTAGCCTTATACTGAGGTGAAGATGAAGTAGAAGGCTTTTCCTGTTCAGAAGATTTAACAAAAATAGTTTTCAAATTGGATCCATCGACCTTCCTCATGACTGGACTGTAGCCCAGTCCCTCTTTCTTAAAATTATCCTTTGCTCCCAATATTTTCTGAGCAATGGGCTGTTTATCTTTAGAGGTGGTAGCTACATCTGAACCACTTACAAAAGATGTCATAACTTTGTTCTGAAGTTCCTTCTTGTTTATCTTATTGTAGCCCAGCTCTTCCTTCCTAGGGTTGATTTTTATACCTAGTAGCTTGTCTAGGTTTTTCTGCCCATCAACAAATTTAGACAAGGAAACTTTCAAATCCTGAATTTCATTTTCTAAAGAGGAAATATGTATCTCATAACTGGCAATCTCTTGCTCACAGCAATTCATAGCTTCATTCAAAACTTTGTTAGCAGTTTTATATTTTTCAATTTCATTTTCCAGATTGCTCAGTTTATCAGAATCTTCAATGCAAACAGTTTTTCCTCTTTCTAAAGTAAGAAGTCTTTCAGACATCCCACTGTTTAACAGCTTCAATTTTTTAATTTCCTTTTTAAGTTTATCATTTTGAACCAATTCATTTATTAGAAGCCGATCTTCTGAATTGACTTCATACTTTCTTCCATTTTCAATTTCCTTCATATCTTTTTGTTGTTTTTCAAGATCTTTCTATAATTCTATGTTTACAGACTTTATGGCATTAAGTTTTTCAATCAGCAATTTGTTCTCCTGTTTAAGTTTCTCTGATTTTTCATCATCTTCTTTGGAGAGTTTTCTGAGAGAGTCATCTTCAGATTTTAGCTTGTTTAGTTCAGAGTAAACACATTCAAGTTCTTCTTCAGTTTTGCATTCTGATTTTTATACATATGATTATCAGACAGACATGCATCATGAAATTGCTTCGTACTTGAACAGTTTTCACATGAAGAGCTAGAACTATCTATCCCAGTACCCTTCTTCAATTTTTTATACTGTTTTCTTAAGCTCTCATGTGACTCTAACAATTCAGCATATGCATTCTCCCAATCA
Source organism: Amorphophallus konjac (assembly GCA_022559845.1). NCBI lineage: Eukaryota > Viridiplantae > Streptophyta > Magnoliopsida > Alismatales > Araceae > Amorphophallus > Amorphophallus konjac. Next base: position 208,596,752 of record CM040125.1, on the reverse strand, counting down.
TCAAGAGAAAAATTCTCGAAGAGATTTACATCATCATCATCATCTTCATTTTGGCTGCTGCTTTGATTGCTTCTGTCAGCCATCATGCAGCTTGTTTGATTTCCTTTCCCGGCTCTCTTCATCATTTCCAACATATCCCTTGCAGATCTGCAATCAAGGAAACATGAGTGAAAGGCTTTGTCAGTGGCTGCTTTCATCAGATTTATAGCTGTCTGATTCTCCTCATGCATAGACTTGTGACTGTCAGTCCATTTGGACTTTTTCTTTGGTAGTTCATGAGGACCATGTGAAATTACATTCCACAGGTCTGGATTCACAGATTTGATATAATTCTTCAGACTAGCGAACCATGCATTAAAATGCGTACCACTGAAGATCGGTGGATGAGCCATGAGAACACAACAGATTAATGCAACAGGAATATTGATGCACTAAAAACAAATTAGCACCGAAAACCAGAGATCGAATCTGCAGGTCGCTGGACCTTGTATGCAGACACTGCTCTGATACCAACTGTTAGGGTGCTAGGCCCGGATACAGAGGGGGGGTGAATGTATCCCTCTACAAATTATGCCCAAATAAAAACTTGGATGCTAGAGATAGACACAGAATAGAACCAATTCGATTCAACTCAAATACAAACACTTGGAGCGCGCCTATTCAAGCATCTAGCGGAAGCAAAGCAAACAATCAAACCACTGCACAAGAGATTTTTAGGTGGTTCGGTCCACAGACCTACATCCACCCCTCACTCCCAACCGGAGTGAGGCTTCCACTAGCACAAGCTAGAAACCTGCAGACTCAGTCTGCGAACAAAGTGCTGCCACACAGCTTGACCAGGGGAACAACCTCCCCTCTTCCTCCCAACCGGAGGGACACCCCAAGTGACTCCCAGCCATTTGGAAACCAGAGACCGAAGTCTCTCTTCCTCCAGACCAGGAGGGAACCCACCAGTGACTTCCAGTCACCAGCAAACCAGAGGTCGAGGACCTCTCTTCCTCCAGACCAGGAGGGACCCCTGGACTTGCAACCCACAAGCCCAGAACCGGAGGAACCCGACCTCAGTCCAGAGGATCGGAAGTACAAAGGTAATCAGAAAATAAAGGAAAATAATAAATGAAAATAACACAGCAATCAGAAGGCTGTAAAAGATGAAAACACAGATGTGGCTCTCAACGGAGCTGACTGGCCTGGATCTGATCCACGGTCCAGTAGGAACTAGTCTTCAGATGAAGCTTCCTATCTCTCGATCTCTCTTCTTCTTTCTCTTCCTTTTTCTTCTCTGCTTCCTTCTCTCACTCGCGAGCTCTCTCTCTTTCTCTTTTTACTTCTGCTGCTTCTCTCACTCTGCCACTCTTCTTTTTCTTCTTCTTCTCTACTCACTGGATCGAGATGGGCTCTCTGCTCTCTGCTTTTTCTTTAAGGCTTCTGCATTCGAGCTCCACTACTTGATCTTTGCTCCTCTATTCTCTTCGGCTCACTCTCTCTCTCTTTCTTCTCTGGATCAAAAATTCTCTGCTGCTCTCAGACTGGATGTATAGACTTTGCTCCTTTTCTTTGATCAGTCTTCTTTAGTGGAAGAAGGCTCGTATATATAGCAGCAACAGCAGCAGCCCCTGGGCACGTGGCTTCCACGTTTTCCCGCCCAAGGAATTCGCCAGATCCGAGGCAGCTTCATCCACGTGTCAGCATCTGCATACCTCGTCCTCCTGGGATCACGAGCCAGGTCATCAATCTCGGTAAGAATCCCTGTCAGACAGAGCATCGGATAAGTCATCAGTTTAAGTCTAAACACCCTGTACAGACTCTGTGAATGCAAAGCATTGTATAGACTTATAGAAATCAATATAGCAAGTGTGTACAGAGTGATGGAGTGTATAGACTTAGAAGTCTTCATGCGTGCTCAGTGTATATACTTGCTGAAGAATGCATTATCATAACAGGAGAGTGTGTAGACTTAGGCCTTCTGTTCAAGACAAAGACCAATGTACAGACTTCATGTTGTACAGACTTGATGTTGATCAAAAGACCTTTGGACATCAGCCCAAGGCGTCAACGCTTCCAACGTGCAGCGTCGCCTCAGCTCCTCAAGCGAGATGCTCATGCCCTTGGCAACTGGCCAATGCGTCAACGCATCCAGTGTCAGCGTCGACGCAATGAACAAGACAGGTGATGAACGATGCATGCACTAGCTTTACCAATGTGTAGACTTCACAATGCTCAGCCACTGTATAGACTTCACGAAGCTCAACCAGTGTATAGACTTCAATGCAGAAACCAAGGCTGTATGGACTTCAGACTTGAACGTATGACCTGTGAGCAATGTATACACTTGGCCCTTGAAGGATGTACAGACTAGAAGGAATGAAGCCCACGATGTATAGACTTGAAGATTGAAGGCGATGTACAGACTTTGATGGAAGACGCAGAATGAGACGCTTAAGTCTGTATAGAGTTTGATGACTGAAGCATGAACAGTACGCCAACGTATGGACTTGGCCAAAGCGTAGGGAAAGCCCCCAATGTGTAGACTTCCAATGTGAATGAAATGCTGTACAGACTTGCTCAAACAATCCGATGTATGGACTTGGAATTCCAACAGAAGGATGTATGGAATTTGATAAGAGAATGGCTGTACAGACTTCACCACAGCTGCGATGTACAGACTTTGACAAAGCAGCGATGTACAGATTTTAAATGAAAGTCCGATGTACAGACTTTAGCTGAAGACCAATGCATGGACTTCGAGTATGAAGACCAATGAACAGACTTTGAATACGAAGACCAATGTATAGACTTGAAAGTGATCTCTGCAGCGAATGTATAGACTTCAAGGTTCATTGAAGGATGTACAAACTTCAGAACTGAACATAGGTAAAAGGCTCCCAATGTATAGACTTCGAAGTTCACTGAAGGATGTTCAGACTTTGTTCCACCGACCAGTGTATTGACTTTGCAAGCGTGAGACGCTGGATAAGACGGTGGATGTACAGACTTTAGGTGAAGGCATGAAACGATCTCTAAGACGATGAAGTCTGTATAGACTTTGCAGTGAATGGATGCTCAGTGAGACGCAAGTTGAGACGATGCAGTGTACAGACTTCATGTAATGCATGCAGACGTTGAACAATAGAATGTGCAGACTTTGCCATGAGACGCTGAACAAGACGCTCTAATGAATAGACTAGCTGGATGCACTGTAGACAATGTATAGACTCTGAAAGCTAACAAGCGGCCTCAGTGTACAGACTTGGGCTATACAAACTTTGACTCAAACATGCATATAAGACACTAAATGAGATGCAAAAGTGTATAGACTTATGCTGTGCAGACTTTGACTCAAATGTGCATATGAGACGAACGATGTATAGACTTGCATTACTGTACCAATGAATAGACTTGAGATGCACTAAGACGATGACTGTTCAGACTTTGGCAATGTGCAAACTTAGAACAGTAGCTAAGCATGTGTGTATTGTGTGAGAGTGTATACACTTGAAGCTATTGAACACAAGTACAATGTATATACTTCATGAACAGACGATGTACCTACTTGGAATTGATGCATGCTGTGCAATGTACATACTTTGAAATCATGCAAGCTGATGTGCAGACTTCAGTTGAACCCAACCGAAGAGTGTATACACTACACTTATCTGGGGGGGTCGACCCATCTAGAAAGGGGTCGGCCCACACTATGCTGACTGTGATGTATGAATGCTTTATGCAGCAGATAACATGGCTGAACATCAAATATGCAATGCAAACGCTTTATGATCTGATAAACTAACAGAACAGCAATGCAATGCTTTGATAAATCGGCTGAACATCAGAATGACTGAACATATGAAGATGACTCATTTCAGCAAGATGACTCATAGTAGCTCACATCAAACACCAATCATCAAAACCAAATCAATCATCAAAACAGAACATCAATGCATGGTGACTCACATTGTATGACTCACATCAAAACCAATCATCAAAACCACAGAGGCACAACAAAAAGTACGTAGGTGAGAAAGGTGCATACTGACTATAAAAGAAGCAATTTCAAGGCTGAAAGAAAAATAAGCATTACCTGGCGGCCCTGTGTATCTGGGGCTGAGCGACCAGTAAAGCAATGCGGGCGCCTTGTCACGGGAAGCCGCCTCGCGAATAAGCCAGCACACATCACCAATCTTCTCACTTTTCTCCGCCAGCTGCGCCAGATCTTCATGGCCACAGGAGGATAAGTGATGATATAGACCCAAGTGGTCGAATCCCCAGCCATCGACATACTTGAAAGATACGAGGAGCTGATGGTCCCGGATGGCTTCTAGTGGACCAGAAATTGAAAGCCCATGCGAATGAAGCAGTGCGAATATCCAGGGGGTGCTGGAGTACAAGTCAGCCCGTCTATCTTCCCTCCTGATGAAAGTCCGGTAGGGATGAAAACGGCCAGCTTCTGGGCGCCAACCCGCCACTGTAGGAAGAGGTTCTTCCACCGGAAGGGGGATTGTCTGGAGGGCAATCCGGTCACTGCTAACCCGGCACAACCCCCAGAGAGTCTTGATATAGTCATCCTTCTGGATCTCTGGCATCTTCGGGTCGGCCTTGGACGACCTACCCTTCACGGCTTTCCTGGCTTCCAGATATGCCATCACCTCGGTGTTGGACCAGGACTTCAATTTCTTCAAATAGGATGGATCGACATCCAAAGCGGGCTCCCGCTGGGAATCCAAGAAACGACGTTCGGCGACATGCCAATAGTCCTTCCGAAAGTTCCGGTAGAAGCCCGTCCGTGCATTCCACCACTTGATGAAGTCCGGAGTCACTCGGGGCAGGCGGGCCGGGGTTGGCACCTTGAAGGATACATCCTCCCGACGATGGAAGTAATCCCACCATGTGTGGGCCTCATCCGTAGTCGTCTGACCAGCCCGATGTCTATTCGGGAGATTGAACCGGGCTGAAGAAGAAGGAATCTGCTGGTCATATCCAAAGTTCCGGCCAAAGCGGAAGGGATAGTACGGCTCCAGCCACAGTAAGCCGCTCTTTCTGAATACAAGGACACTGGGGCGGATAGATAGTGCCCAATCAATCAGTTCTGGTTCCAAGATTGGCCTTGTGCTCTTGGCCCCAGTGAGCTGGTGAATGAATTCCTCTGTCTCAAACAACCGGCATTGCCACATCCTGTTGACGAGAGGACTGGAGCTAGCAGCCAAGCTCCAAAAATGCAGAACTCCTAGGGAATCTGTCGGAACTGTAGTCAGCTTCCCTCGAATAGCAAAAAGCTGATCCGCCAGTGAAGACAGTTCAGCACTAGCAAATTCGATCATCCGCGGCAAAGGACGATCCGACTGCATTGACCGGGGAGCTGCTTCAGGGAACAAGGTGCAGACCCAAGCATTGAAGAAATGGATGGGACCAACTGTCCGTGAATTTCTAGGGATGCGTGACTTGTGCAAATCCCCCAACATTTTGTATGTAAGGCATAAAGCCACCGGACACAGGGACAACTTTGTCCCCCAAGCCATCAGACAGGCAGGGTAGATGGCCTCCGGCTTGATTACCGTCTCGTCTCCCTGGGGAAGGGTGAACGAGCAAAGCCAATAGGTCAGATATGCATCACAATGTGTGACTGCGTCAACTCCTGTGGGATTTGGGGCCCCTTTCCGCCCTCTCCCTGAAACAGCAGGGTATGTCGCTTGGCGTCGAGCCCTCTTCTTCCGCTTCACCGCTGTCGAAACTACCGTGGGGAAGTCCTCATATTGCTGCTCCCCACCAAAGAAATATTGAAGCCACGTGCCCATCCGCACGCGTCTCTTTTCGCCAGGCTTCCGCGCTTCCCGCGAGTCAAGCGTCAGGCGCAGCAGGGTGCGGTATGCCTTCATCAAATAGCGGTAGGCGAAGCCCGTAAAATATTTGCCTTCGCCATCTGTCTGGTCTTTTAGCCAGTCTGGAAAACAAACTTCTTCATACGGCTCCCCGTCTATCGACAAGCCGCTCAGCTGGGAAAGGCTCCCGAGGTCCAGTGAAGTCTCGCCCTCTGCAGTATAAAAAGTGTTGTATTCCGGGCAGAAGACTTCAATCATCCCGCAGCACAAACCTCGGGAGATCGGATACCTATACCGGGAAGCATATACACTCTGATAAATACCGGCATGTACCAGGATGGGAGCATATTGCCGCAATACAAAATCTATAAATTCAACGGCGCCTGGTCTGAAGGCGTGAGCATCGGTGGCTTTGAGTTCTCCGAACCACCCCACTGAAACCTGATGCTTGAACCGGACCGCCAAGCAGTCCAAAAGAAAAGGCTCATCTCGGTACCCCCAATGAAGCGGGGCGAGGAACAAACCGTATACGGGCTTCTCCCTATCGACGCGCCCGGCAGTCTCGTTCCAGCGGGCTGGTGTATACTGCGGTGCTCTTGTCAGCAACCCGGCCTCTGGAGATAACTCCTGCACCCCAAGCACGGCCCCACATTTTCTGGGCTCGCCCGGAATATATATAGGCATACCGTGAGTGACTGACTCGGTCAGGCTGTCTCTCTCCGCCAATAGAGCTCCCTCGGCTCGATGGACGAGAATTATATCGCGCTTCCCGCCAAGGTTGAAGCGCTCAAGGAATGCCATCAAGTGTTTGTCCTTGGGATGGTCCAATCTGACGCCATCCCCTCGCTCATACTTGAAGTGGTTGCCGTCAAGAATCAACAGGCGGCCGGTGTCAACGGTGTCGGTCTCCGAGTCCGAGGACTCAGCTATAACAGCTATCCGTCGAGGCCCCCGATCAAGGGAATGGACATTCCCCCATGTCACAGCGACCCGGGATGCAGAGGAAGAAGGGCCGAATGCCATATTATCTGCAAAACAACGTCCAGAAAAGAACGAGCAAAGTCAGAAAGTAGTTGATCAAAGTAAGACTTCTGACAAAATTTTGGCAGCACCTCCTCAGCTTGAGGGTTTGCCAAAAGAGAAGTGGAAGCCGTCCACTGAGGGAGCAGCCCCTAAAAGTAGCCATAGGCACTAAGCCAAGGCCAAATAGGACACCCGAGGGATCTAGCTCCGAGGAAAAGTCCTACGAGGAGCCTCCCGGGGCCTGAAGAGTGGGTTTAAAACCTGAACAGACCAACAACTCGACTCACCCGCTCGAAGGGCAAGCTCGCCCACAGCCCTAGCTCACTCGGCGCCGCGGTGGAGAGGAATGAGGAGAGAGAAAAAGTTTTCGCAAATGAAGAGGCTGTGAAGAAAAAACAAAGAAGAATGCAATATATAGGGGGCTCCACCCCTGTTAAAACGGCGCGCCCCGGGGCGGGCCGTTTTAAGCAATTGGTGCGCCGTGGAGGCCGCACCGTTTCAACCTCCAAAGCCCAGGGCGCGCCGGATATGTTGGCGCCGTTTTAACTTCGGAATAAAAAGGGCGCGCCGTTTTAAGTGGTGCCATTCAAGCTTCATACCGCGCTGGATTAACATCCGAAGCCGGAATTAAGTACCGTTTCGAGCTTCCGTCACCCAACGAAGCTCATCCGTAGGTGCTGCTGCACTCCCGCCTCGCTTGCACCACCCACGTCTGGGGGGCATTTGTTGGCACTCAAAATATAATCCTTCGGCGACCAAGCCGCAAGACGAATGATACGGCCCACTGAAGCATAGAAGTCGATGAAGATCAACTTATCAAAGATTCCTCAAGTTGACGGAGCCCCAAGTCACCTTGAAATGAGCACCAGGGACTTTACCTCAGGAGAGTCGGAATGAACCCGCAACCAACCGACAGCGCGACCAAGCCTACCCAATGATTCGACATCGACCTCGTCATGCCGCTACCTTACATCCGTCACCCGACCAAGGATGACGGTCTACCCAATGACTCTCCTAAGGAGGAAGAACATCCTCGATCGTCCACAACAAGGGACCGAAGGTTCTATCAGCAGAAGGCCCCGATCACCCGACACGGGTTCAGCTTCTCGCCATAGTGGGCCCGTTAGTGGCCGATTGATCGCCATTCAAGGCGGAATTACCCCGGATGCAATGCCATCCCACAAGGAAGCTTCGAGCATGAGTCCGTCTCGACCAAAAGCACAAATCACAGTGCCGAAGGCCGTGCCAGCAGGATACCCGTGTGCTCGGGCCAGACACACGCGAAGTTCTGATTAAGGCCATTCGTCACATCAAGAGCATCGTCAACACCCCGTCAAAGTTTTCCAAGGGCCAGGGCGAGAGGAACAGTCAACAGAAGCTTCCGGAACCATCCCCGGACCCATCGGCTGACCAACGCCGAGCAAATAAGCTAAAACGGCGCGTGAAGGGTCACCGGGGCCGCTTAATACGGCGCCACCAAATCCGGCGCGCCCACACAATCGGGGACTTTTCCCGGCGCCATTTGATCCGGCGCGCCCCCTTCCCAGGGCGCCGGATTAACGAGGTATATATATACCCCGCCTTCGAAACAGAAGAGAACACACGAGGAAAGGGGGAGGAGGAATCAGAAAGAAAAAAAAGAGAGAAGATAGCCAATACGAGGGGAAGGGTTGTTGGTTCGAGAGAAAAACCTTGGGGGGAGAAGTAGGGTTTCCCATTGAGGGTTCTCGCCGCCGTCTTCCTCGTCTGCTCGTCTGAATATCTCCAGAGCCGGAGAAGAGAAGCCGGTGATCCGATACCCTATCCGGGAGAAAGAGTCTAGGTGGGTCTACGTGGTTTTCTTCCGATCGATTTCCCTTTTTCTTCTTTGGTTTTCTCCCCCTGATACAATGTAAGTGAGAGAGGGGAGGGGCGATGATACGAGCCTGACTTCCCCTCCCTCACCATCGCCTCTGCCTCTTCTCTTCATCTGGGATGATCTTCTGCTATTAATGTAAATGGTGGCCTAGCGACAACGCCGGCGTCGGAATATATGCTATGTGTACATATCTGCCTGTATCGTTCGTCAAATGAATGGAATGCGTTGATGCCCGATGCTGTATCCATCTTTCATGCTTTCTCTCTAATTTCTCTTCAGATGTGCATTTAATGTTTCCCAGCGTGCATAGTTCCCGGATCCCTTTTTCCCTATGCTGGATATGCCCCTGGGCTATATGAATCGTCCCCCCCTCCCCGGGGTTCTCTCTCTATTCCAATGTGATGGTCGGGCTCTGCACCATGTGTGCCATGGGTTTTGTGATCGGAGACGCACTCATGTGCGTATCTCTGCTCATCTCCGTCTAGGGAGCAGACCCTTCGCCGCCCGTGTGCCTTTCCTCATAGGCTAGATGGGAGGGGAAGATCGCTTCTGTCATCCCTTCTTCATCCTGGGATGAGCCCCTGTCGGTTTTTCTGAACATGATGTATATATACATCCCATCCCCAAATCTTTACGCTAATCATATAGCATGCCAGTATTAATTTATCTAGCCTGCGGGCTTTACTGTTCTAATATGTGTCTAGCAATTCGGTTGCCAACTTGTCGTCAGACGATGTCTTGCGCCTCCCTTTCCACTTCGCATCTTAACAGGAGTCTGCTCTGTAGCATCGCTCCAGTACCCGGGGAGGGGGATATTCCCCCAATCTTCTATGTTAGTCACTCGGTCGACAGGGGAGGCTCATCCGTTGATGACGAGTATCCCTCCCAGCCATTGAGTGCACAGTGATGGGGCTAAGCCCTACAGTTCAAATCCACGGTCCCTAATGGACCTCGTGGTGGCCGTGGGTTGTGTGCCCCTTGTAGGCTAGCCCTCGGGGTTTCCTTCCCTCCATCGGTCGTCCCGATTCGAGTGTTGTGGTGACTCGGGTCGCGTGCCCCTCGCAGGCTAGCCCTCGGGGTTTTCGCTCCCATAATGAGTCGCCTCATTCGCTCACTGTCGCCCACAGATTCGGTGCCCCTAGCAGGCTAGGCCTCGGGGTTTTCCTCTCCGTTCGGGTTTGCCGGCCGCCGTTGCGCCACCCGGCCCTCAGGGGTTGCTCCGCCACGTGAGTACTCCCCGCTTCTCCCCGACAATCCTCCGGGATGGGGAGATGCTGCCAAAATTTCGGCTCGAACGAGTCTGACTCGGAACAATCGCCGCGCTCGAGTATGAACCTCGCGCGAGCCTGTGACTCGGCTCTCGGATGCCCCGGGGTCGATCCTTTGAATAAATGACTTAAGTAAACTTTCAAAGTTTTCTAAAGTATTTTAATAAACCCAAGAAAAATGAATAAAATCTCGATTTTCGCGAGATCGGGCTAAACCGGCGCCGTTTATATACGGCGCGCCTTAAAACGGCACGCCTTAAAACGGCGCGCCCTTTCCGGCGCGCTTCTTCCCGGCGCGCCCCAATCAAGCCATGCCGTTTTAACTTCCCTCTTGCACCTACAGTTTGCCACGCCGTTTTAAGTCCTATACCTACGTTTCCTGGCGCCGTTTCTGATCGTTTTGCTGTCTAAATCCCTGGCTCGCCCCTGAGGCAATCCTGGCCTCCCGTGGTCAAGATTGGCAGCCCCAATTAGCACTAGATTGAATAAGGTAAGGGCTGTTTATGCCCTGAATAAACCTTTCTATCATGTTCGCTATCAAACGTATTAGCACTTTACTTTCGTCATCACCTTTTGTGTTACCATTTTCCCCGCTGGCGGGGCTTAATAAATATGACTGAGCTCTGCTTACCTTCATAATCCTGTCATCATGCTTAGCATAGTTATCATCATCATGCATGCATGCTTGCATTGACCCTCGGGTATATCAAATGGCGTAGACAGAGGGTCAGGTTACATCCGATCAGAAGTCTCTGCTATGCGCGATGGTGGTTTCCGGGCCTACGCCCTCCGCCACGCGCCAAGGGTCTCCAGTTCAACGAACCATGTCTCTCCTGCATGATAGATAGATGCATCTCGCATGATTCCATCATGTTCATAAACGTCGCATCCTTTATTCCGGCCTCGACAGCCCATTATCTCTGCAATTAATCAAAGGTGTTCCCTCCTCGTGGGGGATGTAATTAACGTCATAACCTTTATGGTATGGCTGACTGCTGGTCCCGGTCGAACCTCACTTTCGCCCGACATGGGTCAGAATGAGCGCATAGTAAACTCGTCACTCACGTGACTGGCATGCCCGCGTTGTCAATCAGTCAGTTAATTACCAGTTAGTTAATTGGTTGATCAACACGTGAAACAAGATATATATATATGTACATATATACATATATACATGAAATAAAATCACAAGATGGTCGGATAAAACCCATCGCAAACAACGCCCGGTGGGACCGCACGTCACCTTTCATCTCTTTGCCGAGATACTTGGGCTTCAAGGCCCTCTCAAAGGTTGCTGATTGTCGGTTTTTTTATCTTGGCAGGCGAACGATGACGACAACAACTGGACTAACTGGCGTCGGCTTCGGCCCTTAGATCGTTACCGGTCATGCGCAAGGGTACCTGGCGGTGCCCACGGTGTTCGGCAACTTCCCTGCTACTGTTGGCTTCCCCAACTTCTTGGGGTTAGCCTTTGTGGATATGCTGGAAGTGGAACCCTCGGAGCCCATCGAGGGAGCTACGAAGAAGATGGAGCCTCTGAAGGCTCGATGCTGCCACGACTCGCTCAAGAGTCCAACCTTGGTCGCCAGCTGCCTGGTGCACCATGCCGTCCCTGGGGCCCGCCTCAATGCTGCTAACAAGTCCAGAGGTCGCCAGCGCAAGCAGGTCTGGAGGAGCACTACTGTGGTTACCGGATCCCTGTCTCAGTCTGATAAATCCATGATGGTTGGCGGTGTGGGCGTTTTCCTCAACGGACGCGACGCACGAATAGTCCCGGACCGGGTCATCCCTGCCGTCCCCGTCCACAACTCATACCAAGCCCTCGCTGGAAGGAGGGCGGAAAGAGAAGAAGTTGGCCGCTATGGCCAAGAGAAGTTGGCCCCAGGGTCGAGAAAGTTCAGGCAGGTGTGGGTCCCCAAGGGGGTCCAACCTGTTCAGCAAGCTGCACCAGTTCGCCGCCGTCCTGCACGCGACGAAGTTGAAGTGAGGAAGGAAAGGGGCCTGGCCCCGAAAGAAGAAGAGGTGGTTGTGGACCCTCCGCGCCGCGGAAGTTTCTGGGCCTGCGCCCGCCAAGCCAACATCCCTGCTGTGAGATGAATATTTCAGCAACCTACCGACCGGGCTCGGCTGGCTTATATTCCTCCTACGAGAGGTCGACAACTGTCCCCCGTGCTGCATCAAGAACGGGGTCAAGAAGAGATGACCAATCTGGTCAAGAATTACCTCCGGGGGCTAGGCAACCCCTCGCTTGGACATCAGCAGTTGATGCAAGCAGTCGCAGCCAATGAAAACTATTGCCCGTCAATGGCAGTTGAAGAAGACGCAGGAGAAAAGATGATGGTGTCGTCGGTCGACGACAATGGCTACGACCACGGCTTTGACAGCGAAGCCGATGAAACCGCCCCTCGGCGGGAAGAAGAAACATGGACAATTTCTGTGTTCGAGAGGTTGACCTTCCCGAATCAGGCTAAAAGGAGGGTCCATCGACAGAAAAGAAGAATGCAAGTTCTCACCTGCAATATGACATGGGTAATGGGCATACCCAACACCCTGTCAAATGAACAAGAAGAGCCGACCGAGATTACTGGAAGAAAAGACCCGATGACAAGATGGGACAAAGCTGAGGCTGAGCTACTGCAAGCCACAAAGGGCAAGCAGCTTGCTGAAGAAAACATCACTACTGTCACCTCCAGAATAGTGGCATCTGAGCAAGAAGGAGCATCTCCGCCTCCTTCGATTGAAGGTCCTTTGGGTAACACACTCGAGGGCATCATTAATAAAATAGCTATGGACCCTGCCGTCCTGATGGGACTAAAAAAGTACCAACAAGAGATAGAACCGCTGAAGAGACAACTAAATGAAAAGGCGGAACATGCTATGGCGCCCGAGGAGCCGGGGGCACGAGCTGAGCCGTCATGGGAAGGTTCCGACCCCACAGGTGCTCCTTCACCGGCTGTTCTACAATCTGCAGATCAGAGCTGGGCTACTCCCCAACATTATTCCCAGTGGCTCCAGCCAACACGGCCAATGCCCCTTCAGATGCAGCGGCAGGCTCCCCTGTTAGAGCCTTTGCCATCCAATGCTATGACTTCGGCCGCATTATCAATGCTGCCCGCTCACCTCTACCCTCAACCAGCAGATCCAGTTATGATGAACAAGTTGATGGTGGAGCAGGTGATTGAGGCAAGGCTGGCAAAGAGGGGTGGTGATGATTACGTCCCCTTCGACATATATGAAGTGCCATATCCAGCCAACCATGCTGCCAAAAGACTGCCACCCGGCGTCAATAAACTCCCAAAATTTGACAAATACAACGGGCATGGTTCCCCGAAAGAGCATGTTGCACAATATATAGCCATCATGGGTGACTTGGCAGCGGACGAGTCATACCTACTGAAGTTCTTTGGGTCTTCACTGACAGGACCTGCCTTCGAATGGTATTCCAACTTATCGGTCGGGTCTATCAAGGACTGGCATGATATGCAGCAGAAATTCAATGAAAGATTCCACATCATCGAGGCAGAGGTGACCGTGGCTGAACTATTGGCAGCCAAACAAAGAGATAATGAAATGGCTGTAGAATATATCAAGAGATGGGAGGAGCTCAACATGAGGTGTCGGCGTCCACCGCATCCAGAAGATGAAATACAAATATGCAAACAAAATCTGAAGAAGGAGATTCTGGAAAAGATGATCGGAATAGAAATCTAGTCATTTGACCGATTAAGTGATATTGCCACGGAGGTTGAAGATTTCTTCACGAGATTCCCCTCCATTTCTGTTGACTCAAGTCGTGAAGCCAGGCAGGTTAATAAATGACCGATACTGAAAGCGGTTCATGCCGTCAGCCTCACGGTGAAAAGGCACAAATGGGTGCACAATCCTCCTTCCAATGAACCTATTGAATGTTGAGAAAGGCCTCTCTGGCAGAATAAAGAAAAGAAGCTCTATGCTTTCCCAAGGGAGAAGACTCGAGCACTGTTCGAGTGGGCAGTTAGATATAACAAGATTACTCTTCCGAAGCCAAAAAGGCATGATGATCTCAGGAGAAGAGATGACCCTTGCTTCTGCCATTATCATCAAATCCTCGAACATTCTATTGAGGACTGCCAGATATTCAAGGACATCGTCCAAGGCTTAATCAAAAGGGGGGAGCTGCAAATGGGGGAGTACAGTGTCGATCCCCCATGCCCTCATGCAATGTCTACTCTGGGGGTATCAATTAATATGATATCCATATATCGGCAACTGCCCAAGGAAGTGTCAGAGGCTTACAGCCAGTGCACCAATGAAGACTGTGCCCTAGCGCTTGAAGAAAAGCAAAGAAATTGGCAAGCATCTACAATAAATAAAAGATCAGCATCCCTTCCAACTCCGAGAGTCCAGGTTAGTGGAGCCATGGATCGGCCTACTCTACCTCTTGCAGTCTCTGCCTGCCTTCAAACAGCCTCTCCAATGGCTATCAAAAGGTCAATCAACAGTAAAAAGAAGAAACAAACCCCGTCGCGGGGACCTGAAGAAGCTAGCTCAGCCATGGAGCGGCCACAAGCTATTATAAGTGGGCTTGATAAGCATGAGCAGCTCAAGAGTCAACCTATGCAGCTCAAGAAGCGTGCCCCTCAAGGACACAATAAGTCCCATGGGCTAACAAAAGGAATTAAAGAAAAGGCAAGGGTGTTCGGCGCACTGAGCGACCCACTGTGGGGGCAGATGCCAGCCATATGGGAAAATGAAAATGAGAATACAAAAGCTAAAATAAGATATGTTGCTCTCTCTTGCAACATGCTGTCAGCACCGTCTAGTGTGGCTCAAGCTGCTGATGAAGAAGATGAAGAAATTTGCTTCATGCCAAAAGGAGCAAATCAGGCTAAAGCTTCTGCCTCCCACCATGCTACCGGATCCGAGAGAATACCAAGACACCCACCAGCCAACAAGGGGATACAATACCATGTTCCTCCTATGCTCGAAGTCATAAAACCCAGGGAGTTCATCTCGAAGAAACCGGGCACGTCCAGCAATAATGACGGGATGCCACTCACCCTAGTCAAATCGGAGGCGCAAGATAGCACTCCCGGTCCCTCCTGGCAAGGTCCCACTGTGATGGCACTGCTACACCAGAAGCAGCAGGAAATTGAAATGTTGCAAAAGTAGCTGAATGAAATGAATCTAAGACCACATGTGCCGCGACTGGCAGGACTTCTACATGAGGCAACACAAGGTAGTGCTAACCCACTCGAAGCTTCAGCACAGCCAGCCATGCCCCGAATAATACATGATCTTACAAGGGGCATCCTCCCTCAACCACTCCAACATACAGTCTCCCGGGCACGTCAGGGGGCAACTAAAGCATCTCCGAAGATGGTGCCAATGAGACCGCGCATGCGGTCAGGCGAGCTGAAGGTGAAACAAACAATGGATATGAAGATGGCCGAAGGGGAAGTCATCGAGACCGAATTACAAGCAGCCAACCAAAAAGATAATGAGTCTATCATGGACTACATAAGAAGGTGGAGGAATCTCCGTGAAAGGTGCAGACATCCGCCGAGCTACGGGGACGCTGTTCAAATCTGCAAAGAAAATTTGAGAATAGAAATTCTACGATGGGTCATTGACATTGAAGCCACAACCTTTGAACAACTAAGTGATGTCACAGTCAATGCCGAAGCAGTTCTGGCAAGGCTTTGCTCGGCCTCTACGGCCTCGAGCCAGAGAATAAACCAATCAACAAACCTCCGGCACAAGAAGAAGTTTGCGCCTCAAGTTTTGAAACCTTGAGCAACAAAAGAAGAAAATGAAAGAGGCATCTTCCGCCGATCCGGCAAAACAAGGGCCCTCATTAAGGGGCAAAACGATGAAATCATACTCCTTCCCACAGGACAAGACTAGGGCACTTTTTCAATGGGCCCGTGAATGCGGCAAAGTAGTGCTTCTAGAGCCGAAGAAGGCAGGCGATGCCGAAAGAAAAGACGATCCACGCTTCTGTCCTTATCACCAAATGTTGGGGCATCCTATTGAGGATTGCTATGTGTTTAAGGACATTATTGAAGGCCTGATCAGAAAAGGTGAACTATAGATGGGCGAGTATAAGGTGGACCCACCGTGCCCTCATCAAATATCTGTCCTCAAAAAAGTAGCCCTACGCGACGTTACCACCTCAACTGCTCCTCACAAATCTGGCTGAAGCCAATGTTTAGCAAGCCCGCATAGCTTGAATGCGGATGCTTGCCAACAAAAGAAGAATGGCAAATGAAGCAAAAAAAAAAGAAAAAAAGGAAAGGTCCTGTTTTGGGGGCAGGCACCAAGAAAAATGAGCAAAAAAAAAGAGGGCAAATGAAATTTGCCTATACAGATATTGGGCTCCACCCACTGAATCATCTCTCAGAAAGTTGGATCCTTCCAAAAAAATAGAGAATAAAATGAAGGAGGCCTTGATGGCTGCATCTATCAAGGGAGATATCACTCCCCCTCATGTCTTGGTTCGTGCCAAATAAGAAACTACCATTGTGGGGTTGGCGTGGTGGAGCGAACCACTTATCCTCTCTCTGAGGGGGTGAGCGCTCTACTATACACCCACCTTGGTCTGTTTAAAAATAAATGGATGAAGGGTGACGGCTCTACACTGCACTGTCGGCGCCATCCAAGTTGTCCGTTCAAAAAGAATGAATGGAAAAGAAAAAGAAGAAAGGAAATTATGAGGTCAACAAGGCCTCCACATCTGCCCCATAGGCTGAAGGCTCCCTAGTAGCATTGCATGGTGAATGCCCAAGGGGGAATAAAATGATTGCACCGTCTGCGGAGGTGGGAAGGCCCAATAGCCGTAGCCTCTAAGAATAAGCGTCAAGAGGAGGACACTTGGCGTAAGCGCCGGAGGCCCGAACCGAAGCTATTTGGAGCATCTCCTAAAGAGATTAATGACAAAAGAAGATAACTATTGATCTGATGTATAGCTGTCACTAAATACTCCCAGGGGGATCATGTTAATCAACAGCCCCACCGACACTAAAGAACTTTCATTGGCCGTTAGGCCTCCCATTTCAAATACGGGTCCAAACCCTGTTGGGGGATGAAAAGAACAGGTCCTGCTGAGTTGTCTGCACCCTCGGCTCCTTTCTCCTCATCAAGCCAACAAATAAGCGCCTTTCAGCTTTTAGTGGCCTGTCTCAGTACCCCTGGTCACACTGGAATCCATGGTGCCATGTCATCTCCCCTTCCTATGGGGTGCTCCCCACTAGTCCCATCAGGACTAGCCCTCCACCCTTGATCTGGGACCTACGCTCCCAGCCAATGCATTCTCATGGCCTTTCGGCATTCAGCCGCAACAATACCATATTTGTCCCAACGGACTATCCTATCACTGCCGGTTCGGATTCCTTGCCCAATATCGGCCCAATAGAATATCCTTTTCCTTGGCATAAGGTGCTCTGCCCCTATCGAGCTTGATAATTCGCCCATCAGTCTCGCCGGACTGTATCCATAAAGCTTTCCCTTGGACGGAGGTGCTCCCTCTAGCCAAACTTGAAAATTATCTTCTGTCCCATCCAGCCGAGTCCACAAAATCTTTTCCTTGGCCTGAGGTGCTCCGCCCTCGCTGAGCCCCAAAATTACACTTTGTCCCACTGAGACGGGATTCATAAAACCCTTTTCCCTGGTCTGAGGCACTCCGCCCTCGCCGGGCCCGCCGGGCTCTTGGACATCAATCCCTAGCCCCACCAACAGGATAAATAGTCAACTGCATCAATAGTCCCACCAAATAAAAAATATCCCCCACCGTAGATTAGTCTGCGTTAGGGAGCCCAAAAAAAAAGAAAAACAAACAAACAACAACAACAAAAAGAAACAAACAAAAAAAATGAAGAAAAGAAAATGATAATCTAAAATAAGCATAATGAGTCAATAAACACAATAAATTTAATAAACTCAACGAACTCGATAAAATCAATAAATCCTATAAATCTAATGAGCTCAATAAACCTAACGAACTCAATAAACCCAATCAACCAAATAGATCAAAATAAACCAGCAAACTCAGAAAATCGATAAACCCAAAAAAAATTGCAGTAAACTCAATAAATCAATAAACTCAATAAATCAACAAACTTAACAAACCCGATAAACCCAATAAAATAAAACAAATCAATAAACCCAATGGAATCGATAAAATCCAACAGACCTAATAAACCCAACGAGTCAATCGACTCATCAAATCAATGAACTCAATAGATCAAATAAACCCCAACAAACTCAATTAATAGATCCGATGAATTTAATAAACTTAGCAAAACCAATAAACCAATAAATTCAATAGACTAAACAAATTCAATAAACTCAACCAATCCAAACTAATAAACCAATAAAAGACCTCTTCGCTTTGTCTCGGACCTTCTGTCTGGGCAAGGTTTGGTGATCCCGTCATCTCC
The DNA here is from genome assembly GCA_022559845.1 of Amorphophallus konjac. Classification (NCBI taxonomy): domain Eukaryota; kingdom Viridiplantae; phylum Streptophyta; class Magnoliopsida; order Alismatales; family Araceae; genus Amorphophallus; species Amorphophallus konjac. The sequence continues at coordinate 208,578,370 of CM040125.1, read as the reverse complement.
ACGGGTCAACGCCCATACTCTATCCTGGCTTAGACCTCACGTCTCTGCCAGGTTGGTTGACCCTGACGTGACGTCGGGTCGACATCTGCATTTATACGTTCCTCCCTTGCTTCTGACCTTCCGTCGGAGCAGAGTCCGTTGACTCTGACATTTCATCGGGTTGACATTGATATCTAGCCTTGGGTCTGGACCTCTCATATGTCTGCATTCTAGTCAATCCTTGCCCCCAAATCTTCTGTCGGGGTAGGGCCCATTGACTTCGACGTTCTGTCGGGTCAGCACCTATTTTATATTCTGTCCTTGGCTTAGGCCTTATGCCTCTGCCAAGTTCGTTGGCTTCAACAGGACATTGAGTCGACACCCATTCTATATTCTGCCCTTGGTTTAGGCCTCACGTCTCTGCCAAGTTTGTTGGCTCCGACACGACGTCGGGTCAACATCCATATTCAATATTCTTCCATTGGCTTAGACCTCACGTCTCTGCCAAGTTCGTTGACTTTGACAGGACGTCGAGTCAACACCTATCATATTTGCTTCCCTTGGCTTGGGCCTTACGCCTCTGTCAAGTTCGTTGACTTCGACAGGACGTCTAGTCAACACTTATCTTATATTATGCCCTTGGCTTAGACCTCACGTCTCTGCCAAGTTCGTTGGCTCCGACAGGACGTCGAGTCAACACATATCCTATACTCTTCCCTTGGCTTAGTCCTTATGCCTCTACCAAGTTCGTTAGCCTCGACAGGACGTTGAGTCAACATTTATACCCTATATCCTACCCTTGGCTTAGGCCTCACGTCTTCGCCAAGTTTGTTGACTTTGACATGACGTCGAGTCAACACTTATCCTACATTATACTCTCGGCTTAGACCTCACGCTGTCACCAAGTACGTTGACTCTGACACGACGTCGGATCAACATCCATATCCTACATTCTTTCCTTGGCCCAGGCCTCACGCCTTTCCCAAGTTGGTTGACTTTGTCAAGTCCGTCAAGTCAACAACCATATTTTGCCGTGGCCCAGACTGTAACGACCCGAGAATCCGATTACCGGGAAGGCCCGATAACCCGAGACTCGCACCGCCACCCACGAGCCCGAAGACTCGGAAGGGTTAAAAGGATGGTGTGGAGACTACACAAGTATCACAATTAATTGCAGAAATTAAAAGGTTTATATGATTAAGCAGGAAATCAATTAACAATTTAATTAATACATGGTCCACAGGATAACATAAAATAAACAACATTAGTCCACGACTAGTACAGAGACAAGAAAGAAAAGTACAGCTACACGGGGCATACCCCGGCTCTGACCTCTGACACTAACGCTGGGCACCTGAACCACGCAGAGCCTCAGTCGTGCTCCTCTGAGGCCGCGCCTCGCCTGAAACACAGTGAATACACGCAGGGAATGAGTCTCAGAATAAGACTCAGTAGGGATCACTCGAACCCTACCTCGTGAAACGAGAAACCACTACGCTAGCGGTTGAGCGAGTACCTCAGAAGTAACAGCCCTACAACTACAACACCGGTCTCGCGGCACGAAAATTGACGCACGTGCCATGATGAAACAACTGGAGCTCAACGGTCAACCCGACCAAAACTTGAAGGTCGAAGTCACAAGACTGACAGTCTGTCACTCCCGACTCGACAGGAGTACCTCCCACTAGAAGCACAGTCGGTAGCGTCCCCTGATGTCTTACACCGCACCGCAGGTGAACTGCCTGACATGGTAGCGCTTACCAGAGGCACGGACACCGCACAAGAAACCACAAAGCAAGTGGCTAACTGGGGTCACGCTCGTCAGCGTGTGTCCAACCGCCCCCAACCACGTGTGCACACACAGACCATGTGTCATAGGTCTGGCCTCTAACTGGTTTTCCCCTTAGCCGGACTCTGGCTACAGACATGGGGCCCGAAGGAAACCAGTCTAAAAATCATCCTCAGGGTAAGCCTCTCCATCTACTCCCAGGTGAGACCACTCACGTGTAAGCAGGCTACGACTAGCGGAGGGTCACTGAAGGGGTAGACTCTCAAGCCAACAGAAAACAACGTCCGCATCCGACGACGTACGGGGACCATCCTACGTACCAGCACCGTCGCATGGTGACCACAGTCGGAAAAGAAACGGGACTGCAAACCACTCGGTGCAACCCTGAGCCTGGCGGTCTACTCTAGACGCGCCACATACTCTGACGGTCTATCGCTGGACCATCACAGCCATTTGACGGCCCAACACAGGCGCGTCAGACCCTCGGTGTAAAAATGACTGTGACACGCCTACCCTGGTGCGTCACAGGCCCTGACGCACTCAGTCCAATGCGTCACAAGGCGCGAGGAAACTAACTGTGACGCGTGCCACTCGGTGCATCATAGGCTGTAACGGACCTCCCCTGGTGCATTACAGGTTGGGAGCGCGTCACCTCTGACGCTCCCACACAGGGGCGTTACAAGGCTCTGACGCGCCAGCCCTGGTGCGTCACAATCAACGGTCAAAACCCAACGGTCAAATGCCAACGGTCGGATCGTCACCTGATGGTCCTACCTAGGCGCGTCACAACGCCCTGGCGGTCTATCGTGGGACTGTCACACCCACGGACTACCCAGTTGGCCAAAACAGAGCTGTGACGCACCCACCCTGGGGCGTCACAAGATGTGACGGTCACTGGAAGGACCGTCACACCGACCCGACGGTGAAACGGCGTGAAACGCCCAAAAACACCAACCACGCCCCCATGCCTCCATAGGAGAGGGGGAAAACAAGGGGGAAGCCCCCTAGGGACCCCTAGCATGCTTCTGAGCCACCAAAACGCCGAATCACGGCCTAAAAACATAGATCAGGCGAACTCTCCCCAAATCATGGAAATCCCAAACTCGGCATGAAAACCCATCTCTCGGCCTCACACCGGCCTAGAAACCACGGGAATGGAACGCGGAGAGCTAGGGAATGTCACCCTACCTCGATCTCGCCTCGAGACGCGCCGGATCGTCCACAAATCGCGAAGAACGCTTGAAGCCCTCGTTCCTCCTCACGTCGTCGCCCACTGCCGTCAGCAGTCGAAGGGGACGCCGCCGTGGTCGTCGTCGGCCGAAGAGAGAGGAAGGGGGCGCTCATGGTGGGGGAGGAAGAAGAAAGAGGAAGAAGAAGAAAAGGGAAAAAGAAAAGGAAAATAGGGGGGTATTTATAGAAAATCTAAAAAATTTGGAAAATACCAAAAAATTAAAAATTATATTTTCGTAATCCTCGGAACGCACCGATCGCAACGGTACCACTCTCGCCCAGGTGAACGATCCGGTTCACCCGCAACGAGAGTCCGAAGGATTTGCCGGAACCCGTACCGGAAATCGGAAAACACGTACGGAAAAGACGCGGACGCACTCCGGGACTCCGAAACAACTCTGGATCGCGCCGATCCGAACACGAAAGATGTCCGAAACGAAATTTCAGACACAACAGAGCCAGACACTCGGAGAAAGTAGATCCAGGACCTAGAAATAAAAGATCCGAAAGGTCCAGGATATTACACAGACCCCTTGTCTCTTCCAGGTTGGTCATTTTCGACATAACGTCGAGATGACAACATTGTTTATGTCTGCCCTTATCTTGGACATGCCGTCTAAGCAAGGTTTGTTAGCTCTGACATCCCGCTGGGTCAACATTAATATCCTATACTCTGCCACTGGCTTAGGCCTCATGCCACTGCCAAGTTCGTTGACTTCGACATGACGTCAAGTCAGCACCTATCCCACGTTATGCCTTTTACTTAGGCCTCACGCCTTTACCAAGTTCGTTGACTTTGACAGGACGTCAATCCAACACCTATGTTATATTTTGCCTTTGGTTCAGGCCTCACGCCTTTTCCAAGTTGGTTGACTTTGGCAAGTCTATCAAGCCAACGACCACATTCTACCCTGGCCCTGACCCTTCGTCTCTTCCAGGTTGGTCATGTTCGACATGACGTCAAGATGACAACACTGCTTTATTTCTGTCCTTTCCTAGACATACTACCTAGGCAAGTTTTGTTGACTCTGACATCCCGTCAGGTTAACGTTCATATTCTACCTCTGGCGCGGACCTTTCATCGGACCAGACAACAAAAAGACCCTTTTACCTCTGACGCGGACCTTTCATCCAGTCAGTAAACAAAAAGACCCTTCCACCTCTGGCTCGGACCTTTCATCCATCTAGACAACAAAAAGACCTTTCTACCTCTGGCTCGGACCTTTCGTCCAGCCAGACAACAAAAAGACCTTTCTACCTCTGGCTCGGACCTTTCGTCCAGCCAGACAACAAAAGGACCCTTTTACCTCTGACGCGGACCTTTCGTCCAGTCAGTAAACAAAAAGACCCTTCCACCTCTGGCTCGGACCTTTCGTCCAGCTAGACAACAAAAAGACCTTTCTACCTCTAGCTCGGACCTTTCGTCCAGCCAAACAATAAAAAGACCTTTCTACCTCTGGCTTGGACCTTTCATCCAGTCAGTCGACAAAAAGACTCTTTCACCTTTGGCTCGGATCCTTTCGTCCAGCCAGACAACAAAAGCCCTTTCTACCTCTGGCTTGGACCTTTCGTCCAGTCAGTCGACAAAAAAACCCTTTTACCTCTGGCTCAGACCTTTCGTCCAGCTAGTTAACAAAAAGATCCTTTTACCTTCGGTTCGAACCTCCCGTCCGACCAGTCAACAAAAAGACTCTTTTACCTCTAGTTCGGACCTCCCATCCGACCAGTCAACAAAAAGATCCTTTTTACCTATGGCTCTGCCCTTCCATCTAGATTGGTGAACGAAAAGACCACTTTTACCGCCAGCATCATGACCTTTCGTCTAGGTTGGCACGCAAACAAAAATATTCTTATCCGGCGTCATGGCTTTCCGCCTAAGCCGATAAATATTTTGCCTTGGAGTCATGGCCTTACGCCTAAGCCAAGTTGGACAGCGTCATGACTCCATGTCTAAGACGTTAAATATCCATGTCTGGCATCATGGCTTTCCACCTAAGCTGGTAAATATTCTGCCTTAGCGTCATGGCCTTCTGCCTAAGCCAAGTCGTACGGCATCATGACTCTATGTCTAAGCCGTCAAACATTCTGCCTTGGCATCATGGCCTTCCGCCCAAGCCAAGTTATACGACGTCATGACTCTATGTCTAAGCCATTAAACATTCTCGTCCGGCGTCATGGCTTTCCGCCTAAGCCGGTAAACATTCTGCCTTGGCGTCATGGCCTTCCGCCTAAGCCAAGTTGTACGGCGTCATGACTCCATGTCTAAGCCGTTAAATATCCATGTCCGACGTCATGGCTTTCCGCCTAAGCTGGTATATATTCTGCCTTGGCGTCATGGCCTTCCGCCTAAGCCAAGTTGTGCGGTGTCATGACTTCATGTCTAAGCCGTTAAATATTCTTGTCCGGCGTCATGGCTTTTCGCCTAAGTCGGTAAATATTTTTTTTCTGACGTCATGGCTTTCCGCCTAAGTCGGTAAATATTCTGCCTTGGCGTCATGGCCTTCTGCCTAAGCCAAGTTGTACGACGTCATGACTTCATGTCTAAGCCGTTAAATATTCTTGTCCGGCGGCATGACTTTTTGCCTAAGCCGGTAAATATTCTGCCTTGGCGTCATGGCATTCCGCCTAAGCCAAGTTGTCTGACGTCATGGCTCTACGCCTAAATCGATAAATATTCTGCCTTGGCGTCATGGCCTTCCGCCTAAGCTAAGTTGTATGGCGTCATGACTCTATGTCTAAGCCGTTAAACATTCTACCTTGGCGTCATGGCCTTCCGCCTAAGCCAAGTTGTACAGCGTCATGACTCCATGTCTAAGCCGTTAAATATCCATGTCCGGCGTCATGACTTTCCGCCTAAGCCGGTAAATATTCTGCCTTGGCGTCATGGCCTTCCGCCTAAGCCGGTAAATATTCTGCCTTGGCGTCATGGCCTTCCGCCTAAGCCAAGTTGTACGGCGTCATGACTTCATGTCTAAGCCGTTAAATATTCTTGTCCGGTGGCATGGCTTTTTGTCTAAGCCGGTAAATATTCTGCCTTGGCGTCATGGCCTTCCGCCTAAGCCAAGTTGTCCGACGTCATGGCTCTACGCCTAAGTCGGCAAATATTCTGCCTTGGCGTCATGGCCTTCCGCCTAAGCCAAGTTGTACGGCGTCATGACTTCATGTCTAAGCCGTTAAATATTCTTGTCCGGCGGCATGGCTTTTCGCCTAAGCCGGTAAATATTCTGCCTTGGCGTCATGGCCTTCCGCCTAAGCCAAGTTGTTTGGCGTCATGGCTCTACGCCTAAGCCGGTAAATATTCTGCCTTGGCATCATGGCCTTCCGCCTAAGCCAAGTTATCCGGCGTCATGGCTCTACGCCTAAGCTGGTAAACATTCTGCCTTGGCATCATGGCCTTCCGCCTAAGCCAAGTTATACGGCGTCATGACTCTATGTCTAAGCCGTTAAACATTCTCGTCCGGTGTCATGGCTTTCCGCCTAAGCCGGTAAACATTCTGCCTTGGCGTCATGGCCTTCCGCCTAAGCTAAGTTACACGGCGTCATGACTTTATGTCTAAGCCGTTAAATATCCTTGTCCGGCATCATGACTTTCTGCCTAAGCCGATAAATATTCTCCTTTGGAGTCATGGCCTTCTGCCTAAGCCAAGTTGTCCGGCGTCATGGCTTTCCGCCTAAGCCGGTAAACATTCTGCCTTGGCGTCATGACCTTCCGCCTAAGCCAAGTTGTACGGCATCATGACTTCGTGTCTAAGTCATTAAATATCCTTGTATGGCGTCATGACTCTATGTCTAAGCTGTTAAATATTCTCCCTTGACGGCATGACCTTATGTCTAAGCTAAGTCATTCGGCGTCATGACCTTTAGTCTAAGCCGACAAACCTCCTACCCTTGGTTCGGAACTGTTGTCCGAACTAATGAACGAAAAGGCCCCCTTTAGTTTCACACCAACCCTTGATCTCTTCAGGGATTTACCACTATGACACCTTCTCTCTACTGCCATGGCATCAAGCTCCTGGCGCCAGAATCACCAACATGCGGGCATGCCCAATAAGCCCTTTAGAAAAGAGAAAACAAGAAAAAGAGAGCAAAAGAAAGAAAAAAGAAGAAAAAAAAGAGAAAGAGAAAAAAAAGAAGGAGAAAGAAAAAAAAAAGCAAAAAAGGCAAAAAAAGGAAGAAAAAGAAAAATAATAATAATCATGACGTGATTCGTGTGCTCGTTTGCCTCACATGCATGTCTGCCTGAAATATAGTACTAACACGCTTCCTCAAACTTCTAAGGCCGCGTACTCCCTTGCTAAATAACGTTGTCCTAATTCAGGCTATGTGTGCGTCACGACACACTCTAAGGGACGAAAAGTCAATTCTCGGCGAGTGCATACGATTATGGGAAGAGTCGTAGCCATGTCGCTGGCATTACTCACAGAATACACTCTAGAAAAAACTCCTACACTTCGCACATAATATGAGCAATGGTCCTTAGTCATAGGGACATCATAAATTCTCCTTAACACTTCATGAATGCTTAAATCTCTGCACCCACATAAAGGGTGACCGTGAGGAAAAAGCTGTCTACCCCCCCCCCCCTCCAAAAAAAAGATAAAAAATGATGATAATGATGAGTGGGATGTGAATCCAAGTAGCCGGGAATCCCCATTGACACACATGAGGAAATTCGCGTGAAAACGGTGCAGCAAACTCCACAATTAAAAATAAGGATGAATCCTAGTAGCCGAGAATCCCCATTGAGACACATGAGAAACTCGCGCCGAACGGCGAAGTCCATCATAAAACCCTAATATAGGATGGATCCTACTAGTCGGGAACCCCCATTGAGACATATGAGGAGACTCGCGTCGAACGGTGAAATCCATCATGATATCATAATAAAGGATGAATCCTAGTAGCCGAGAATCTCCATTGAGACACATGAGGATACTCACGTCGAACGGTGAAGTTCGGAATTAAGAATAAAAGGGGGTTGTGCGGAGCTACCCCAAAGTTGGGAACCTCGAATGTATGTGTAGGTGATAAAGTAATCCTCTAGTGTTACTCAGAATGTCTGCACGTCCCTATGTCTAGGGTTCACTACCCATATAATTACAATTTCACACTATGGAGGAATAGTCATGGGTGTAGATTAAGGTCTATGCTATGCATATGTTCTACACGGCGTCCCCTTTGCGTATGCACATCTCCCTTAGTTGTGCTTCGTGAGCCACACTCTGTCCGTGAATCGTGGGCGCTATCCGTATCCTATCCATGTTATGGGGGAACTATGCTACATACATCTACTCTATGCTTGCAGTCGATGAGTGCCTGCGTGCTTGGATGAGGTTATAAAAAAAAGATAATAAAAATGAATGATGAAATAAGAAATGAATAAATGATGATAAATAGAAATGGAATAAATAATAAAAAGACACATGCAATATTTTCAAACGGGCTATGGGCTACACCCGCAGGCCCCGCTCCCTCGTCCCTCTGTCGCGACACCCGCAGGTGGGGGGCATTTGCTGACACTGAAAATATTCCTAATACTTCCTGACTTCTACTTCTGCAGGTCGTAAGTTCTGATCGGGTGCTCTTGTGCCAATAAAGAAGAAAAGAAAGAAAAGAAGAAAAAGAATGGCGGAAGCCGAACAAAAGATGAGACCAAAGAAAAGAAGAAAAGAAAAGATGCTCGGCTCCAACGGACGGCCGCTAAAGCAAGACCCGCGTGCTCGAGCCAAACACATACGAAGTTCTGATTAAGGCCATTCATCGGGCCGAGAGGTTCGTCAATGCCCCGTCAAGGTCTTTCAAGGACCACGACGAGGGGAACGGCTAACGGTGGCTTCCGGAACCATCCCCGGACCCATCGGCTAGCCCGCGTCGGGCGAACAAGCTAAACTGGCACACAAAAGGTTGCCGGCGCCCCTTAACCCGGCGTCGCCAAATCTGGCACGCCAAAATGATTGGGGGGCATTTGTCCCTGACGCCACTAAATCTGGCGCGCCCTCTGTGGCGTCGGATTAACTTGTTGCTATAAAAGTAACACTTGTTCGACCCACTGCGGGGACACTAGAGACAGTAGAAGGGGGAAGGAGCTCGAGGCCACCAATCAAAGCAAGGAGTGCGAGGGTTCTTGGGGAGGAAGTATCTTTGCCTGAGAGTTTTCCTGCGGCCGCCGCTCTGTTCTTTCTGAAGTTTCCAGCATCGAAGAAGAAGATCCTCTGTTTCGTCATCCATCTAGGTGGGTCACCGTGGTTTTCGGCCGATCCCTCTTCGCTTGGTTTTCCCCTTTCATCATAATGTAAATGGGAGAGGGGGGAGAGGCGATAATATGAGCCTACTCCCCCCCTTTCACCATCTCTGTTACTCACTACCTCTCCCTGCGACCTCTTCTTTCATTCGATGTTAACGACGACCGGGCGGCAACGCCGGCGTCTATGTATGCAATTTGTACAGCTTTCCTTATTCGTGGAATGAATTTCATGCACGACTGCACTAATGAGGCAGGGGGGTTAACGTTGTTTTCCATCTCTGCATCATCTCTTCTTCTCCCCCCTGTGTTTTCTTCTTGCGGCCAGTGAGACGGCGCCGTGCAACAGTGTCGGTTCCGGAATGGGTGATATGCATATGTGCATCCCTACTTACCGTGCTTAAAAAGGATGAATGAAGTGTGGTTGTGCTCGGCGCCGTCTCTAACTTCCCCAATTACTCATCTTATCTCCGCCCATGCGTTTAATCGTTTCCCTGTGCATATCATCTCCGTACCCATCTTCTCCGACGCCGGATACGCCCTTGTACACCATGGGCTATAGTAATTTCCCCTCTCCCTGGGGTTCTTTCTTTCATGGAGTATCGAAGGCTTCACCGCCAGAGATGTGTGCATGTATGTCTTACTGGTCGACCCTAGGCCTGTCCTCTTGCCCCCCCTTCTGTTTCTAATCATAAACAGGAGGAGATGAGGTCGCCCCTATAAGCTTGATGCTTGGCTTCTCCGCATCATTGTCCTCCGAGCATTAGCTCGGTGATCGCTCTGTTAACCTGCTAATCACTCTCTCTCTCTCTCTCTCTCTCTATATATATATATATATATATATATACCTATAGATATCATGATCAGTTTGCCGACTGAGTATGAGTTGCATCCGCACCGTGTTGCCGTTCTTTTAAGGAGATTCGGTGACCGGGGAGAGGGGAACATTCCCCACTGTTCCATTGTGATAACACTCTGTCCACAGGGCACCGTCCAACAATGATGAATCTCCTATGGATTAATGAGTGAACAGTAAATGGGTTAATCCCGACATCTCAAATACACAGTCCCTAATGGACTTTGTGGTGGCCATGGGTTGCCTGCCCCTCCTAGGCTGGCCCTCGGGGTTTCCTTCCCTCTATCGGTCGTCCCGATTCGAGCGTTGTGTCGACTCGGGTTGCGTGCCCCTCGTAGGCTAGCCCTATGGGTTTTCGCTCCCATAATGAGTCGCCTCATTCGTTCACTCTCGCCCACGGACCTGGTGCCCCTAGTAGGCTAGCCCTCGGGGTTTTCCTATCTGTTCGGGTTTGCCGGACGCCGTTGTGCCACCCGGCTCTTAGGGGTTGCTCCGTCATGTGAGTATTCCTCGTTTCTCCCCGACAATCCTCTGGGATGGGGAGATACTGCCGAAAGTTTGACTCGAATAATCTAATGAATCGCTTAATAGTATTAACGTAATAGACCGGCTCGATTCAGAACCATCGCTGCACTCGAGTACGAACCTTGCGCGAGCCCGTGACTTGGCCTCCGAAAGTCCCGGAGCCGAACTGACGGACAATTGACTCAATAAAGCTCCAAAATCCTTTAAAACATTTTTAATAAACCCAAAAATAACTAAAAAACATCAGATTCCGTGAAATTGGGCTAAGCCGGCGCCGTCGGCACCCGGCGCGCCTTAATACGGCGCGCCCTAAAGCGGCGCACCCTATTCCGGTGCGCCCCAAGGGTTGCCGCGCCGTTTTAACACCACCTCTTCTCCTACGGTTGCCGCGCCATTTCAAGCTCTTTTCCTCCGCGTACCACACCGGTTTTAGCCCGATTCGCATCGTCGCGCCATTTTAACTTTCTCCTTGCCTTCGAGGTGATTTCTAGTTCCAATAACGAAACCAAATAAACTCGGTCATCGATAAAAATGAATGAAAAGGGTTCATTTAAGCCCGATTTAGCTATTTTTATGGTTTCGTCATCATGCTTTATGCTTAAACATATATGTCATGTTAATGCATGTCCAATTGCACGGACCCCCGGTATATCAAATGGCATTAGCGAAAAGTCGGGCCATGCCCGATGGAAAGCTCCTGCTATGCGTGAGGGTGGTCTTCGGACTTAAGTCCTCCGGCACGTACCAAGGGTTCCGCCTTAATAAATCATGCATGGTAGAATATCTTGCACGATCATTCGCATCCTTTGCATTCTCTCCCGGCCTCGACGTCCCATTATCTCGGTAATTAATCAAAGGTTTTCCCTCCTCGCGGGGATGTAATTAATGCCATAGCCTTTATGGTACGGCGGACTGCTGGTCCCGACCGAATCTCACTCTCACCCGACACGGGTCAGAATGAGCGCATAATAAACTTGTCACTTACGTGACTGGCACGCCTGCGCGGTCAGTCAGTCAGTTAATTACCGGTTAATTAATTGGTTGATCGACACGTAAATAAACCAGAATAAATCCCCTTTTTACACGGATAAGATCCCGTCGAAATAGTCTGGCACGCCCGGTGGGACTAACAGTCTAAATAGCATCGAAACACCTCCCTGCGTGGAGTGAATTTGTTGTAACCGCCCAAGCTTCATTGACGTCGTGCGGGCACGCACGTCCCCGCTCGCCTTCGTCTCCGGTCGGAGCTGGACTTTTCAGTCTAGCTAGGTACGTGCTCCAATCACTTGCTTATTTAGTATCTTTTCAATTGCCGCACGATGAAGTGAGAGAGAGCCCGATCCGTGCAGCCTGTCTCCTGAGTGCATCACTGTGGACGGAGAGAGAGAGCTTGTATGTACCCATCCTCTAAGCCCTAGAACTGTCACATTAGGGCACCATAATTGTCAGGAGGTAGTTCCACAACTACTTCGCCTACGGGCGAGCAACTCTCCCTGACCGGTCCCTTCGAATTGACCCTTTGCATGTTAGCCAACAAATATGGCCTATAGCTTGCTAATTTTCGGTCCCAGGATTGCATCATTTAGGTCTGAGCCCGTGCATGGCACGCTGGTCTAGGAATTCATCAGGCCGTCTAGAGCGCCCTTCAACATCACAATCACCCATGGATCAGAAGAGCGTGAGTGCTATGTTGGCCCAGCTCGAGCATAACCTTATGGCCCAGTTTGAAGAATCCATAGGCCAATTACGAGCCGAGTTAGGGGAGAGGATCCAAGCCCTAGAGGATCTTGTGTAAAAAGAGGAAGGAAATCCCGTGGCCAATCCTAGGGAAGAGAGAAACCAACCCCACCAAAATCAGGCTCCTCAAGGTAGAGAGCAAGAGGATCGTGCGCCTCGAGAGAGAGACCACGATGATGAGGATATCATCTTACGGAACGTCAAGACCAACGCTCCGAGTTTTGATGGGTCCCTAAACCCCGCTACATACCTTGATTGGGAGACCGGGATGGATCAATACTTTGACTGGCATCACCGCATGACCCCTGCCACAAGGGTGAGGTTTTCCAAAATGAAGCTCCTAGGTCAAGCCAAGACCTACTGGTGCAACATTGAAAATCTCCTAGCAAGGAGACAAGAGGAGCCCATAAGCACGTGGGAAGAAATGAAGGAGAAACTGATGGAGAAGTATCTGCCACCCTCCTACCATCAGCGTCTTTTAGACCAATGGCAGAAACTCACCCAAGTTGGAAAGTCCATGGATGAGTACATAGCCAAATTTGATGAATTCTTTCTTCGAAGTCGAGTCATGAAGGATGCCTCCGTCACCCTCTCACAGTTTAGGGCTGGCCTACACGAGAGTATACAGCGGGAGCTGTTTCTACGAGAGGTTAACACCCTCGAGCACGCCTACCAGGTTGCTCGAGATGTCGAGCGGTTTCAAAGGGTGGTCCCACTTCGGGTCCCCGCCTACCGCCAACCCGAGTCCTGAAACCCCATGGTCCGCTACTCTGAGAGGCCAGGCCCCTCCACTTCCTATGTCCCTACTGCTACCCCACTCCGGGCTGTTGCCCCAACTGTTCCTTTCATAAGGAACCCTTTACCTGCACCCACTGTTGTGCCCAAGATGGAGTACACTCCGCCAACTGATAGGAGGGATGACAAGGGAAAGGGAGCCATCCTGAACACCTCCCAACCAGTCCCTATCTCAAGAATTCGTTGCTTTAGGTGCCATAACCTAGGGCATGTTGCCACCAATTGCCCCACCCGAGCCTTGGTCATCACCGACCCCCAGCCTGTGGAGCTTCCACCTCAGGAAGGAGAAGACACTGAGAGATATATGGTCGATCCTGACCTCATCGCCCAGTTTGAGGAAATGGATGCGGGATTTGATGGCACACATGTCGAGTACATGCAAGTGGGAGATATTATCGAGAGTTCTAGTCAAGGAAGATTGGGTGTAGTTCGTTGCATCTTAACACACCCCCAGGAGGACGACTGGCGTCGAATCTCCATCTTCCAAATCTACATCATGGTGAAAACTCAACCTTACAAGGTGATCTTTGACAACGGGAGCTGTATCAATGCAGTCTCTTCAGACTTTGTCTCCCATCTAGGTCTACCTATGCACCCTCATCCTAGGCCATACAACGTGACTTGGGTTGACGACACGTCTATCCCAGTCACCACTACATGCGTCATTCCCATCCAATTTCAGTCCTACCAAGGACAGATTCTATGCGATGTAGTGCATATGAAGGTCAGTAGCATCATCCTAGGATGACTGTGGATCTATGATGTAGACCTTACTACATTCAGTCGATCCAACCAATGCTCCTTCTCCCACAATGGAAAGAAGATTCAATTGTACCCGACACCCCCAAAGGTGACCCCGGGAAAGAGCTCCACCTCCACCCCCACTGACACCCCCAAGGTTCAGGAGAGTCCCCGAACTCCTAATGAGGGAAAACTTTCCATTCCATCCTCTCCTGCATCTATCACACCCGTTCCCAAGGCCCCTAAGGTTGGTCACGACCTAGTTAGGCGCCTTAACTTCATCAGTGTCCGAGAGCTAAACAGAGAGGTTGCTGAGGGTGCCCCTATTTGGGCTGTTGTCGTCACCATCACACCCGAGGAGTCCTAAGTCTCGGTCCCACCTGAAGTCCAGGCAATCCTGCAGGACTTCCAAGACATCTTCCCTGAGGACTTGCCCTCTATACTCCCTCCCATGCGTGATGTACAACACGCCATTGACCTTTTCCTCGGGTCCACCCTACCCAACCTTCCTCATTACCGACTGAACCCCAAGGAGCATGTTGAGCTCCAAAAGATTGTCGAGGACCATATTCAAAAGGGTTTCCTCAGGGTGAGCAAGAGCTCATGTGCTGTCTCTGCCTTACTCACACCCAAGAAAGATGGCACCTGACGGATGTGTGTTGGCAACCGCGCCATCAACAAAATCACTGTCAAGTATAGATTTCCAATTCCCCGTCTTGATGACATGCTTGACATGATGAGTGGAGACACCATCTTTTTCAAGATTGACTTGAAAAGTTGCTACCACAAGGTCCGAATCCGACCAGGGGATGAGTGGAAGACAGCCTTCAAAACAAAAGAAGGTCTGTATGAGTGGCTTGTCATACCGTTTGGGCTATCCAATGCCCCCAGCACTTTCATGAGGCTTATGATAGAAGTCCTTCGTCCTCTCAATGGTCGTGTAGTACCCCAGAATTTATATATATAATTTTTGAATTATAAAATAGTTTTCTGGAAATTATAAAGGCCTAAATAAATTAATGAAGGATTATTAGATTAATAAGTCATTATAAGGCTCAATTAGGCTAATTAGTTAACCTAGCCTATCTAATTATTATCCAAAAGATTAATGGACTAAGCCCATTAAGTTTGGCCCATATTCTAGAAGGGTAATTAGCTTATTCACGTATTTTAAGGATAAATACTATTGATATAAGATAATTATGGGGATAAATGAATAAAAGAGTTTGATTAAATTAAAACTCTATATACGTTGAATGTAACGGTCTATCGGGAGACCGCCACAGCCATGTAACGCACCTAGACACGACCGTTACATCCTGCAGATTCCGTAAGGTGAGGAAATTGTAAAGAAATTGGAACTTTGAAATCCTATCTACAAGAGATCGACTTAGGGAAGCTTATAACATTACTAAGGACTCTTAGAGATTAGGTTCTGGCAAATTAAGGACTCTAGAATCGATCTAATCTTCAAACCCTAGTCAAAGCCCTATAAATAGGACCTAGTTCTGAACTGAGCGACCCTTACTTTTGGCTCGTGAAGAATCAAGGTAAGGAGTCATAAATTCGGGTAAGTTCTTTAGAAGCTTTTGTTTAGTATACTTTAGACTAATGGTTCTCCAAATTTCATGCTAGGAGATCAAGCAACCAAGGAGATAGAAGCTTCCAAAGTTGCTGATTCAACCTTAGCAACCCAGGAATCTGAACGCAAGTCCCCTGAAGATCCAGAGATTAGGACGACTAAACGAGGTAATTAGAGTACGATCCTTTAGAACTTTTTGTTCCCAATAGTTTCATCTTCTTACCCTCAAAATTTCACATCCTTAGGTCAAGAGGCTGAGGAAATAGAGCAGATTGAAGTTGCTGATTTATCACAAGAAGTACAAGGGACTAAGAGTAGCACCTAGCATCAAATTCGAAGTTTTAAGGTTCTAGAAGAGGTAGGTTATCTCATGATTGGCAAAAATAACTTGTTAGGAATAAAAGCCCTCTGATTGTGCTTGATTTCATGCATTGTAGACTAAGAATTTCATGATTTCCTAGTTCTATACATTCATGCATTTCTTAGCCCTAAATAGAAATTAAAAGATATTATCATGTCTATTGACTAAACCTATGCATATAGTTGGCCTATACTTCGTTTTCATGACTAGGACAGTGGTAGTATGCTGATTTCCAGGCATGTTATGTTTTCATAAACCTTTACTTAGTTTACTGCCAGCAGATTCTCTGACGCACCAACGTAAGACCGTCACATGAATGTAACGGCCTTACGATAGACCGTCACATCCTGTTGTGCTTTTATTTGTTCTATTATCTCTGACGCACCCTAGCAGGAGCGTTACACCACTATAACGGCCCCTCGATAAATCGTCACACACTGTAACGCACCTATCCTAGACCGTCAGACACCTGTGTTCTGTCAGCCCAAGGCAGAATAATAACCAGTTAAGTTTACTTATAAATAAACTTAGATAGCTAAGTTTGGACCTATTATCATGACTTTGAGTTTAGTTTCTGATTCATAATCAAATTGCATGATTAATGTGTCTTAGGTTATTTTAAGTTATGCTAATTTCATTGGCTAAAACTCTATAGTTTTGTATTCTAAATCATGATTTTCCAAAGTTATATTGACGGAGTTTTATCTTGGTTTCATAATGTTACACATTCTTTCCTATCTATAGAGTCGTTTCTTTAAGTATATGGCACATATTCCGGTATGTTGTCCATTAGTTCACTTTACACTATAGGAACATTATTCTTGGACATGAGGACCTCTCTATTGGATATTCCTTCCAATGGACTAGGAAATCTTGTTTCAAGGCCTCCGTAATTCTCCGCGAGCCTGGGATTCCCACTAGAATGCCGAGTTGGTTGTACCATTAAAGCCCATTGATTAGATTACACTATCGATGATTTTGGTTATCAGTAATGTAACGGCTCTATGTTGGACCGTCAGGCACAAGTAACGGCCCAATATACTACCGTCACATTCCACTGAGTCCGATTTCTTGGTTCTGGATTCAGACTAATGTAACGGCCCAATACTGGAGCGTCACATCATGTAACGGCCCAGTACACGACCGTCACACTGCTTGAGTATTTTAACCCAAGGTGGACCAAGGGTTGATATTCCAAGGTTTCTAGATGGACTATTGATGATCTAGAACTTATCACATTGATCAAGAAACCTAAAATAATGAATGGAAAATAAAGAACGTATCGTTATGCTACCGATTTATTTCCATAAGCATAACATTGCTTAAGTCATTCTTGATTTTTCATGATTCTTATTGAAGCATTCATTCATTGAATTATTATTATCATGAGCTTATTTGAACTCATTATATTCTTGGCCATACTTTATTGTTACATGCGTGGAAAAAGCTTGATTTATACTTGAAGATGCGATCGAGCACTGATTGTGTTCAAGGGCTCTATGCTAGTCCCCTCGGCTGATTGTCAGAAACATACTATTTTATAAACCATGGTGTGTGATGCTACTGGCGTCGCATTGCGCTGGGAGTACTTTCTCTATACATAAGTGAAAATCCATGGCACGACATGACATTCTTGTACATGACTTTCTTGCTTGATATTTCATAGAAATTCACGAAGTACTTGCTCATAAGCAAAAGATATTGGAGTGATGATTATGTGGCTTGCTAGTACATTCTCGATACATTCTTGTTCATGAAAG
Source organism: Amorphophallus konjac (assembly GCA_022559845.1). Taxonomy (NCBI): domain Eukaryota; kingdom Viridiplantae; phylum Streptophyta; class Magnoliopsida; order Alismatales; family Araceae; genus Amorphophallus; species Amorphophallus konjac. Next base: position 208,560,774 of record CM040125.1, on the reverse strand, counting down.
GCCAATATCATGTTCTTGTTACATTCTTACTAGTTCGTATTTGTTCTCATTCTAACTTACATGATCATCTTGTTACTTTGGTTTAATCACATGATTGATCGCATTCGCATGATTTTTACCTTATTCTTTAGAGCTAAATTGTTAATTACTTTAATAGTGCCTTCATGTTGATGCGAAGATACCTACTGGGCAAGTGTGCTCATTACCTATTTTCAATCTTTTCAGGAGATGAAAGTGATTCAAATTCGGATTCGGGTTATACAAGTAGCGGGTCCGAGAGCGAATGAAAGTATTGTCAAGATGAGAGTGAAGACTTAGGAAAGTCTATATTGTTTAGATTGAGTCTATGTAATTTTCCTATTTCTTGAGTCTAGTACATAATGAAAGTTGAATTAGTGATTGTAATTGAGGGTTCAATTTGATTATCAATGAAATAAAGTTGAAGTTTGAATATATATTGTGCAATTGCATCTTTATGTGTGATTGTCTTGCGCTCTGATCGTTCTTGCTTGCAAGAGGCTTACCATGCCGGCTGTTCGCGCTCTCCGAGTTAGTCTTCTGCTGTAATAAAGGCTCGGGGCGTAACAGTTAAGTTGGTATCAGAGCCTAAGTCTCAGGACTTAGGAAGAAGAGTCATGTCATAGGAAAAGTCCAAGGTTTAAGACCCCTACCTATAAACTAAGGAAGAAATTTCCATACCCATGTGAGAATTGGGTAGAGCCCGGGATAAGATAATTAATTAGCTTTAAGATTATTTCTCCCAATTTCATGAGAAATAATAAGTTGTTATTTTTCTCTCAGGTACCTCATTTTACAAATGGCTCATCGTGTAGATTGGGATGGTATGCAACAAGTAGTTGCCGGTCTTACTCAGGCATTGCAAACCATAGCGCAAGGTGGCGCAGGGGCAAGGGCTGGTGACCTACATCATAATTTCCGGAGTTTGAATCCTCCGCGATTCTATGGTTCGTCTAATCCCGACGAGGCAGAAAATTGGATAGACGAAATGAATCGTATATTTGATGTCATCCAATGCACCGATCAGGAGAAGGTGCGTCTCGCAACCTTTCAACTCAACAAAGATGCTTGCACATGGTGAAAGTCGGTTCCGGCACCTCCGGCCAATGCACCTCATACATGGGATGATTTTCTTACCCTGTTCCGTGCCAAGTACTTTTCTGAGCACGTAAAGGAACAAAAGGCTATGGAGTTCGCCGCTCTTCGGCAAGGAATGATGACGGTTGTTGAATATGAACTGCAATTCTCAAGGCTTGCACCTTACCCACCGCATCTTATCAGCACCGATCTACTCAAGGCAAATCGATTTATGGACGGGTTACGACTCAGTTTCATTCAGCAGCTCGGGACCCAAAACATCCGTACTTATGCGGAGATGGTTCAGCGGGCGTACCTATGTGAAAGGACCTTAGAGAAGGTCGAAAAATTGAAAGGGAAAGGAGAAGAATCAAGCCGACGCTCAGATCGGCGTTATAAGAAAGAGAAATTCAGCATCACGGAGCCTTACAAAAGCCGTGATAGTAAGAAGAGATCCAGGAATGGGAATGGTGGAAGTTCCCATAAGCAAAAGAAAGTCAAGGAGGAGAAGGAGCAGGTCGCCACGGCTTGCACATTTTGTGAAAAATTCGGCCATTCGGCTGAGGAGTGTTGGAAGCGTCTCGGTGCTTGTTTATGTTGTGGAAGCAGGGAGCATCGCATGTCGAAATGCCCCCTTATGAAGGACCAGTCATCTGGTGGAGGACACAGGAGGCAGGCTCGCCTCAATGCTGTTCTAGAAGGAGAGGAAGCGCCCAGAGATGATGGGCTTATGGAAGGTACTCTTCAAATTTGTTCTCGTCCTGTATTTATGCTATTTGATACTGGTGCCTCTCATTCTTTTATCTCCGCTACTTTTGCTAAAATATTACCAATCGCATCAGTTCCCTTACCTTCAGATCTTACTATTTCCACACCCTTAGGTTCTGGAACAAAGCTTACCAACTATTATCCTGATAGCGAAGTGATAGTAGAAGGTCATGATCTCCCCACAAACCTTGTATGCCTTGACATGAAAGGTTATGATGCCATTTTAGGGGTTGATTGGCTTGTAGATCATGATGCTTATATCAATTGCTGAAATAGGATTATATCCTTTCGAAAGCCCGGTCTTCCAAGATTCTCTTTTCTTGGCATCAAGTACAAGAAGCATCCTACTATCATATCTTCTCTTCACGCTTGCAAACTTATCTCGCAAGGATGTGAAGCTTTTCTTACTTCCGTAATTATCACCGAGTCTAAGGAGGTTATCTTAGTGGACATTCCTACTGTAAATGAGTTCTCCGATGTGTTTCCGTCCGAATTACCCAGTTTACCGCCCGAGAGGGAAGTGAACTTCACTATTGAACTCATTCCGGGAGCAGCACCTGTTTCTATAGCCCCTTACAGGATGTCCCCCACAGAACTCAAGGAATTGAAGAAGCAGTTGCAGGAACTTCTGGACAAGGGTTTCATCATACCTAGCACATCCCCTTGGGGTGCGCCAGTTCTATTTGTCAAGAAGAAGAATGGTTCTCTCAGGCTATGCATCGATTACCGGCGACTGAATCAACTCACAATTAAAAACAAGTATCTGTTGCCGCGTATTGATGAGCTCTTCGATCAGCTCTCGGGAGCAGAATATTTCTCTAAGATAGACCTCAGATCAGGTTATCATCAGCTTAGAATTAAAGAAGAGGAAATTTATAAAACAGCTTTTCGAAGTCGTTATGGCCACTATGAATTCGTAGTGATGCCGTTTGGGTTAACTAATGCCCCAGCATCATTCATGCAACTTATGAACAATGTCTTCTAGCCATATCTGGACCAGTTCATCATCGTCTTCATTGATGACATCTTGATATATTCCAAGACGAAAGAGGAACATGAACAACATTTGAAAATAGCTTTACAAACACTTAGAGAACACAAGCTTTATGCCAAACTCAATAAGTGCGAATTCTGGCTCGAGAAAGTATCATTACTAGGCCACATTATTTCAAAAGAAGGTATTGCTGTGGATCCTTCTAAGGTAGAAGCTGTCAAGAATTGGAGTCGGCCAATGACTGTATCAGAAGTAAGAAGCTTTCTGGGTCTAGCTGGTTATTATAGGAGATTCATTAAAGACTTCTCAAAAATTACGGTTCCTTTAACTAGACTCACAAGAAAAGAAAATCTTTTTGTCTGGTCATAGGAATGTGAGAAGAGTTTCCAAACTCTTAAGAATCATCTTACAATAGCTCCTATTTTATCACTACCAATGGAGGGTGGTGGATTCGAGGTGTATACGGATGTGTCTGGCATTGGCTTAGGATGCGTTCTCATGCAGAATGGAAAAGTAATCTGTTATTCTTCAAGACAATTGAAACGTCACGAGGAAAACTATCCCGTACATGATCTGGAATTAGCAGCGGTTATTTTCGCCTTGGAAATTTGGCGTCATTATCTTTATGGAGAAAAGTTCACGGTCTACTCGGACCATAAAAACTTGAAATATTTATTCTCTCAAAAGGAGCTTAACATGAGGCAGAGGAGGTGGTTAGAATATCTCAAAGACTTTGATTTTGCTATTCAATATCATCCTGGCAAGGCTAATGCTGTAGCAGATGCACTCAGCAGAAAACCAATGGGTATGCTATCAAGTCTTATGATAAGTGTAACTAACCTTGTTTCTCAATTTGCTCAGTTGAACTTAGATATTGACATAAAGGAAGAAGATTGTTTCATAGTTAATATCCGAGCTCAACCTACATTGATAGAAGATTTGGTCAAGCTGTAAAATGATGATCCTATATTACTGAAAATTAAAGCTAATATGGAACAAAGGCCGGATTTTTCTATTTCCAATGACGAAAGATTGTTATTTAAGGGCTGAATATGTGTACCAGATCATGAGGCTACGAAGAAACTAATCCTAGATGAAGCACATAATTCCAAATACACAATTCATCTAGGAGGAACAAAGATGTATCAAGATCTCAAAAGAAATTTCTGGTGGCCCAATATGAAGAGAGAAATAGCTGATTTCGTGTCTCGCTGTCTCACCTGTCAACAAGTAAAGGCAGAGCATTTTAGACTCGCAGGTAAATTACACCCCTTGAGTATTCCCGAATGGAAATGGGAGAGTATAGAGATGGACTTTATTATGGGTTTACCCCAGACCAGAGGTGGACACGATGGAATATGGGTAATCATAGACAGATTGACTAAATCCGCACACTTCATACCAATAAAGAGTCGATGGTCTGTGGATATCCTAGCAGCATTATACATAAAGGAGATTGTTAAACTACATGGTGTCCCCGTCACTATTATATATGATAGAGATCATCGATTCACATTATAATTCTGGAAGGGTCTACAACATTCACTAGGGACTAGATTGAATTTCATCACAGCTTTTCATCCACAAACAGATGGTCAAACGGAAAGAACGAATCAGGTAGTAGAAGATATACTCAGGGCTTGTGCTATCGACTTTGGAGGTAGTTGGCATGATCACTTACCTCTAGTAGAGTTTGCATATAACAATAGCTATCAGGCTAGCATACGAATGACACCTTTTAAAGCTTTATATGGAAAAAGCTGTCGATCACCAATATGCTGGAATGAAATAGGGGAAAAGTAATTTCTAGGCCCCGACCTTATAAGGGATTATATCGAGAAGATCAAGCTCATTCAAGAAAGAATGAAGATGGCACAAGATAGGCAAAAGTCTTATGCTGACAATCGAAGACGTGACTTGGAGTTTCAAGTAGGAGATCATGTATATTTAAAGGTTTCTTCAGGTCGTGGTATTCGAAGATTTGACATTAAAGGAAAGCTAACTTTAAGATTCATTGGCCCGTTTGAAATTCTTGAACGGATTGGTGAAGTGGCTTACAAACTGGCTTTACCTCCACAATTAGCAGGAGTTCATGACGTATTTCACGTCTCTATGCTGAAGAAGTATGTATATGATCATAACCATATTATTACTTATGACAGTCTGGAAATTCAGAAGGACATGACATACGAACAAACGTCAATAAAGATTCTGGAATGAGAAGTGCGTCAACTAAGAAATAAAGTTATTCCTATGGTCAAGATTCAATGGAAGAAAACATGGCCATATGAAGCAACTTGAGAAACCGAAGCAGCCATGCGAAAAAGATTTTCAGAATTATTTAACGGTAAGTACACTCTCCGAAATCCATTTATTGAATTTGGGGACCAAATTCTTCTAAGTGGGGGAGGGTGTAGTACCTCGGAATTTATATATATATATATATATATATTGAATTATAAAATAGTTTTCTGGAAATTATAAAGGCCTAAATAAATTAATGAAGGATTATTAGATTAATAAGTCATTATAAGGCTCAATTAGGCTAATTAGTTAACCTAGCCTATCTAATTATTATCCAAAAGGTTAATGGACTAAGCCCATTAAGTCTGGCCCATATTCTAGAAGGGTAATTAGCTTATTCACGTATTTTAAGGATAAATACTATTGATATAAGATAATTATGTGGATAGACGAATAAAAGAGTTTGATTAAATTAAAACTCTATATACGTTGAATGTAACGGTCTATCGGGAGACCGCCGCCGCCATGTAACGCATCTAGACACGACCGTTACATCCTGCAGATTCCGTAAGGTGAGGAAATTGCAAAAAAAATTAGAACTTTGAAATCCTATCTACAAGAGATCGACTTAGGGGAGCTTATAACATTACTAAGGACTCTTAGGGATTAGGTTCTGGCAAATTAAGGACTCTAGAATCGATCTAATCTTCAAACCCTAGTCAAAACCCTATAAATAGGACCTAGTTCTGAACTGAGCGACCCTTACTTTTGGCTCGTGAAGAATCAAGGTAAGGAGTCATAAATTCGGGTAAGTTCTTTAGAAGCTTTTGTTTAGTATACTTTAGACTAATGGTTCTCCAAATTTCGTGCTAGGAGATCAAGCAACCAAGGAGATAGAAGCTTCCAAAGTTGCTGATTCAACCTTAGCAACCCAGGAATCTGAACGCAAGTCCCCTGAAGATCCAGAGATTAGGACGACTAAATGAGGTAATTAGAGTACGATCCTTTAGAACTTTTTGTTCCCAATAGTTTCATCTTCTTACCCTCAAAATTTTACATCCTTAGGTCAAGAGGCTGAGGAAATAGAGCAGATTGAAGTTGCTGATTTATCACAAGAAGTACAAGGGACTAAGAGTAGCACCTAGCATCAAATTCGAAGTTTTAAGGTTCTAGAAGAGGTAGGTTATCTCATGATTGGCATAAATAACTTGTTAGGAATAAAAGCCCTCTGATTGTGCTTGATTTCATGCATTGTAGACTAAGAATTTCATGATTTTTTAGTTCTATACATTCATGCATTTCTTAGCCCTAAATGGAAATTAAAAGATATTATCCTGTCTATTCACTAAACCTATGCATATTGAAGGGGCGTGATCTCGCGCTGGTCCTGAGCTGGGAGGATGATCACCGGATAGTGAACTGCAGAGAAAGGGAAACGAATCAGGGGGCCCAGGGATGGTTCTCTGGGGAAAACCCTCCGATGCTTAAGTCAGTAGAGCAATGGTGGAAGACATTGAGGGAGGTAGAAAGAGATGCGCGAGAAGTGGTTCCTGCTCAGGGAGTGTTAGGCCTCTATCAGCCTTACCTGCTGCCGAAGGGAGTCCTTGGTTTATATAGCGAGCTCCCCCGAAGAGTCCCATAAGCTGAGGAGTTTTAGGCGGGAGTTACGTCCTCATCATGGGATCGTTACGTCCTCATCGTGGGCTCTTCATGACCTTGGGAGATCGTGGCACCCTTATCCCGTTGAACTCCTGCTCATAAAGGACTGTCAACGGCTGCATGGATAAGCATTCGTTAGTTGATCCAAGCATGAGAAGTGCCAGCCCTGTCCGGGTGATGGGCGTAGCTCGGATGCAGTCAGATCGGAGTGGGCGCGGAGCGCCTGCCCTTATCTCGGTGGGGAGATGGCTCGGGCGTGGGTCTTCATCCATTCTGTCGTTCGGGCCTTCCGAGCCTAAGGGCCGCCGAGGAAGGATGGGATCCCGAGTAATCTTTATTGGGCTTTTCTGCTGAAGTGGGCCCTAGAGGGCTGTCACTCGGATGAGCTGAGCCTCGTTCGCTCCTGATGGGCCTAGTTTGGCTGCTCTTGATTGGGCTACAGAAATCCCCCTCTCCACTTGTCCCCCTCTTACTCCCGAGCTTTAGTAAGCTCGGTCGAGTAGCTGTTTGGGGTTTCGGACCAGCGTGGATCAGGTGGGTGGAAATCTGGCGGTGTGTAGGAAGCCACGTGTCGTGGTCACCTGTGCCCGTGTTAATGATCATCCTGACGGATTTGAACTGAAGGGGCCCCCTTTCCTCGGAGGTCGGAACGACGCGCCGCCTCCCGCGTGGGTTTATAGGCGTTGGGTGCTTGATGTCATTCCAGACTCCCTCCGTATCTTAGGGTTTTGGCTCTCCTTCGTTCTCATTTTTGGGGCTCTTCGATGCGCCGTGAGGACACGACGGAGGAGCAGAGGCTTGCGGCGGCATTCAAGGAGTTGGCGACGATAACCGCGGAGGCCGTCCAACAGCTTCCTCCTCCCCCGATATCTTCAGGGTCTCGGGACCGTCTTCCCTCAGAGTCTTCTTCTGACTCCATGGCGGGCCAGCGCCCAGATGTTGAGGAGGGTGAGGACGAGCCGGTGGAGAGGGCGCCGATCCCCAACTGCAGCGAACTGGGGGAGGCGGATGTTGGAGGCTGGAGCACTAGTATAGCCTGCCCCACAAGTATAGTTTTGCCGTTGCGACTCCATACGAGACGAGCCTGGACTCTCGTACAGGTCACATCTATATGTTTCTTCTATCGTGGAAGGGTGGATTCCGCCTTCCTTTTGAACCTTTCGTCCTGCAGCTTCTCAATTTTTTTTGGTTGATGCCCATTCAGTTGGTAGCCAACTCTTATCTCCTCCTTTCTGCCTTTCGTATTCTCTGCCGTCAGTGCGGAGTCCCTCCTTCCATGGACCTCTTCCACTTTTTCTTTGAGTTGAAAGCGCATCCTTCGGCGGGGAAGGGCTTCTATTTCATCAAGGCGAGGCGAAATAGGAGTTGTATTTCTTTGGCGGCGAAGGATTCTTCGCATAAGGGGTGGAAGACCCAATTCTTCTGGGTGGGGATTTGCTCAGTGGAGGAAACCTGGAGGTGCCCGGTAATCCCCAATTTCCACCCTAGCGTCCCTCCCAGACAGGACGAGTTCCCTCCTCATATGGAGGAGTATGCTGCCATTTTGCTGAAGCACCGCCAGTCCACCAAAGAGCTGGTGACGCCGGGGAATATCGAGCGGTGTCTTCTTACGCGGCTGCATCCGTCAGGCTCAGGTGCCACAACTTAGATCCTCCTTCGGATGTGGGGGTCATCTTTATTTTCCTGAGCACGTCTTCTTCCTTGTGCATACACCATGCGGGAGCCTCTGAAGGAGGCTCCAGAGGTGATCGAGCTTGGAGATGACTCGGCTGCCGACGAACTGACTGCTCCCGTGGGTCACTCCCGAACCAAAGATAAGGGCAAGGGAGTGGCCCGGGACGAATCCTCCGGACCGCGGGGACCCAAGCGCAAGGACCCTATGGAGGGTATGATCCGGGCCGCTGCGAGGGCCAGAAAGCGGGCCAAGAAGGCCGGGGTCGTACCCACGGTCGAAGGTGACCCTACCGCGGCTCACCCCTCCGCCGGGCATAGTGGGGCCGACCCTACCGGGCGGGCTCTCCCACCAGCCGAGCCAGAGGGGGCCGAGGAGGTCGGGGCTGCCCCTGCGGGCAGTGGTGATGTGGGCTTGGTTCCTTCTTTGGCTGAGACCGAGGGGGCCGTGGGGGCTCCTGCAACCGGCAGCGGGGCCGACCCGGCTCTCCCCTCGGCCGGAGCCGAGGGGGCCGTGGCCAAAGTTGGGGGTGCTGTGACTGCGGCCAGGGCTGGCGCCTATGGCGGTGGCACAGGTGGCGAGCCGATCTAGGTTGAGGGACCGCAAGCAAATCCGGCCGAGGGGCGACCGGGGCTCGATCCGAGCCACACAGTGGGGCGTCGGGCGATAGGGGGTTCTCCGTTCCGGCGGCCTTGGAGAGGCTCGGTATCTCGAGCCCCCTGCACCAGGTATGCCGAGGTATAGCCGCGAAGGTGAGGGGGGGAGGTAGGCAGCACTCCCCATCTATGGCTCTCGCCGGGGTTATGGAGGGCGGTATGGCCCTGGCCCAGATGGGGGCTGCTCTGGCAGAAGCGTATGCTCGGTCAGAATGGGAGCGAGCAAACCTGGCCTGGACCCTTGGTGGGTCGGACAGGAGGTTGGCTCGGCTCACCGAGGAGCGTGACGGGCTTCGGCGGGAGCTCTCCTCAGTCAAGGGGCTGATGCGATCGAGCCAGGTGGAGACCCGGGCGCTAACCGAGCAGCTAGTCAAGGCTCGTGAATCGCTCGAGAGGAAGAACAAGCTTCTTGAGGAGGAGCGCCTCATGCGTGCTGAGCTGGAGGGCCAGTGGGAGACCGAGTGGGCCGAGCTGGTAGACCGAGCGGAGGAAGCCGAGCGCCTTCGGCGGGAGGCCGAGGCCGATCGGGCCGAGGTGGAGAAGCAGGTGGCGGCGGTCGAGGAGGGGACTGTTGAGGCCGAGCGGAGGTCAGCCGAGGCGGAGCGGAGGGAGGTCGAGCTCGCTGGTAGGGTGGGATCGACCGGGGCGGAGGCTCTCGAGCAGTACAAGAGCTTAGAGGCCTACCGGGTCTACCTTAAGGAGGCTACCCTTCCCTACTACGAGTTAGCACTTCTCCGAGGCATCCGTAAGGGGTTCAAGCTGGGCTACGACCGGGCGGTATCTTATGCCGGGGAACAGGATTCTGGGATGGAATTCCCATCCGGACAGTGCTACGACTCGGATCTATCGTCCTCGGGCTCCTCTGTCTTGGCATCGGACGAAGAGGATCAGGAGGGGTCTTCGCCCGAGGGATCGCCAACTCCGGATGCGTCGGGAGGGCGCGCAACCGAGGCAGTTCCCACGCCGGTGGGGTCAGTGCCAGGGTCGACCGTCGCTAAGCATTCCGGGGGCGGACTGTCTGAGCCTTCCACTTCCGAGCTTCAGGGTGGGCCGGAGGCCTGATGTTCCCCCTTCACTTCCTTTCTTTGTATACCTTTTTCTTTTTGGAAGGAGAAAACTTCCTTCTTTTTGTGTTGTGATAAATAAGGTAGTGGTATTGTGACGAAGACTTATCTGTTCCATACCGACGTTGCCGTATTCTGTTCAGCGTATCTGCGGTTGTTGGAAAGAGCCGATATTTTCTACGTGAATCTCGCACGATGGTTGGGTGGGCATCTGACAGGGTGTCTTCCCGTTTTCCCACGCTTTAAATGCCTGGCCGCTTCATGTGTCCCGCTGGGGCGGAAGACGAGAAGTTTGAGGTGACCGTTTGTAGGGAGAAATCCTTCTGGCGTGTTTTCGAGGGGGGAGATCATTTAAGGCAAGTAGCCTCCCTTTGCCTATAAAAAGGACTAAAGGGCGTCCCTTCCTCTCCACCGCTTAGGGTTTTCCCTGACAGTCTTTCCTCATTCCTTCTTCACGTTGCGTTGTGCCGTGGTATTCGGAGCATGGAGGAAGCTCCAGATGAGGAGGCTGTCGACGATGGGGGGCAGGGAGTTCCTGTTGCTCCGGACTTGAAAATGAGTCGACGGCCGGCGGACAGACTTGAAAAGGGGCCGACGCGCGGAGGCACGCCATTTTCCCTTTATCAGTTCCGGCGACGCTTGCAGGGGGGCGAGATGGAGGACGGATGGGGGGATCAGACATCCCTGTTGCCCGTCCCTTCCTGCTCGCCTCACGGATGGGAGGAGGAAGCCAACTAAGCTCCATCCCTTCTGGGCCTTCCCCTGCCTCCTCAACCAGCTCTGTTGGTTTCTTTTTCATTCTGGCAGCCTCTTTTCCCCTCTTATGCTCTGCTCCTCCTTTCGTTCACTCTTCGGAGGGTGCCTGCACTCTCTTTCTTCCAAGGAGTTGGCAGTTTGGCGGGGAAGATGCTTTCATATGCATTCCCTCTCCTCCTTCTCTTCCAAGTTTAACTTGGAAGGTGGCCTTCTCTTTCTTAATCCCTCTGTCACCTTTGTCTCGAGTTGCCCGAGCCAACGGGGTCAACTATCCTTTATCCGAGCCAGTTTCTACACTAGGCAGAGTCAGTGGTTGGACGCAGGAAGGTCATCCGAGTCAGTCGAGCGACGGGCTCATACGACGGCGCTAGATGGATCTTTTACTTTTTTGACATGTAATCTATTGGCTTTGGCCTTCCTGATGTACAAACGTGTTGTTTGAATAAAAAGAAAGGAGCCTTTTATTTTATCTCATGTCGTCTGCACAATACTCAGTACTCAGAAGTAGAACTTGTGTAATGTAGATGCGTTCCAGGTCCGAGGGATGGGTTCTCCTTCCATTGTAGATAGGCGGTATGCTCCCTTTCCGAGCGTCTAGACCACTCGGTAGGGGCCTTCCCAGTTAGGGGATAACTTGGCCGCCGCCTCAAGTGGTCGAGAGGCTTTGGCTTTCCTGAGGATGAAGTCTCCCGGCTGGAAGTGTCTGTCTCGGACTTTGGCGTTGTAGTATCGAGTGAGGCGGCGTTGCTACTCCGTTGCTCTGATGCTAGCAATCTCCCGGATTTCATCCGCTAAGTCAAGATTTTCGAGCAGTTTTTTGCCGTTTGCCTCAGACGAGAAGCGGATGATTCTGAGGGAGGGGTTGCCGATCTCCAAGGGGATCACTGCCTCGGTGCCATACACTAGTTGAAAAGGACTTTCACCGGTTGCCGTTCTGGGAGTCATTCTATGCGACCAAAGTACGTTCAGCAATTCCTCGAGCCAGCTGCCCTTGGCTTTGCCGAGCCTAGTCTTGATGCCTTTCAAGATAGCCTTGTTGGCATTTTCGACCAGTCCGTTAGCCTGAGGGTGGGCGACCGAAGTGAAGTGATTGCGAATATTGAGGTCGGCACATCTGTCTCGGAAGTAACGAGAATCAAATTGCCGACCATTATCGCTCACTATCACCCAGGGGATGCCGTAGCGACAGATGATCGACTTCCAGATGAAATTCCAGACGACTGTCTCGGTGATCCTTGCAGTGGCTTCGGCCTCGATCCACTTAGTAAAGTAGTCGATGGCGACGATGATGAACTTCTTCTGGGCCTGGGCCGTGGGGAATGGCCCGAGGATGTCGATTCCCTAGCGAGCGAAAGGATAAGGCTCGGCTAGGGTGATAAGCTCCGTTGCTGGCTGATGGACCAAGTGGTCGAATTGCTGGCAACGGTCACAACGTTGTGTGTAGGTCGAGCAGTCATGCTGTAGGGTGGGCCACCAGTAACCTCGCCGTAGCAAGATCCTGGCGAGTGACCTTCCCCCCAAATGCGCGCATAGACCTTCGTGAACTTCTTCGATCGCTCGGTTGGCTTCGTCGGTACCGAGGCACTTCAGAAGAGGGCCAGAGAAGGATCTCTGGTAAAGTGCGCCATCTAGGGTGACGAATCGCCGAGCTTGGTATTTCAACCTTCGGGCTTCCCGAGGGTAGGGAGGCTCCTCGGAGTCTTGGAGCCATGAGAGGTAGGGGGTACGCCAGTCGCCTGGGCAGGCTGGGCCAACAGCTAGGAGCTCTGAATCAATGCTCAGGCGCTCTAGCTCTTCGAGAAGGACCGATCTAGTACCCTCGGGGTCAAGAGAGGAGGCCAGCCGAGAGAGGGCGTCCGCTCGGGAGTTTTCCTCCCGAGCTATCAGGACTACCTCAAAACTCTCGAACTGTTGTGCCACAGTCTTGATCAGTTGGAGGTGTTTGATCATCGGTGCCTCCCGAGCTTCATAATCACCGTTGACCTGGCTAGCGACCTATTGGGAGTCGGTGTGAATCCTGACTCGCTCAGCTCCTAACCGTCGGGCCATGCGGGCTCCCGATATGAGGGCCTCGTACTCGGAAGCGTTGTTGGATGCTTAGAAGTTGAACTTCAGGGCGTACTATAGCTCTGCCCCTTCGGGGGACTTCAGGAGGATGCCGGCACCGCTCCCGGCTGAATTGGAAGATCCGTCAACGAACAGTTCCCAGGTCGGCCCGGGTGCAGACGGAGATCTCTCTTCAGTCGGCATGATGCTCTCGGTGATGAAGTCGGTGAGCGCCTGGCCTTTGATTGCTGAGCGAGGCCGATACGATATATCGTAGGCCCCGAGCATGATGGCCCACTTGATGAGGCGTCCTGAGGCTTTGGGGTGAGCGAGGATCTTCTTCAATGGTTCGCCGGTCAACACGGTGATGGAGTGCCCTTGGAAATAGGGTCGGAGGCGCTTGGCCGAGGTAACCAACGCTAGCCCGAATTTCTCGGTTGCAGGGTACTTTCTCTCAGCCTCGTTGAGCACCTTGCTTGTGTAGTAAACTGGTCTCTCGATTCCCGAGTCTTTTTTGACTAGGACCGAGCTAACTGTGGATGGAGTTGCCGAGAGATAGAGATACAAGGCTTCCCCCGGGACGGGCTTGGAAAGCACTAGGGGCGAAGCCAGGAACTCCTTAAGCTCGGCTAATGCTCTTTGGCATTCCTCATCCCACGCGAATGTAGCATATGCCATTTTGGGCCCCCTCAGTAATTTGAAGAAGGGTAGGCATCGTTCAGCCGCGCGGGACAGGAATCTGCTGAGCGCAGCAACGCGCCCAGTAAGGCGTTGAATGTCTTTGATGCAGGTGGGCGGGCGCATGTCCAGGATGGCCTGGACCTTGTCGGGGTTGGCCTCAATCCCACGCTGAGTGACCAAGAAGCCCAAGAATTTTCTGGACTTTACTCCAAAGGTGCACTTGGCGGGGTTGAGCTTCATGTTGTACTTCACGAGGGTGCTGAAAGTTTCTGCTAGGTCGGCGAAGTGGTCCTCGGCCTTGGGGGTCTTCACGAGCATGTCGTCGATATAGGCCTCGACGTTCCGACCGAGCTGTCTCTCGAACATATGGTTGACTAGCCTTTGGTACGTGGCTCCGACATTCTTCAACCTGAAAGGCATCCAGGTGTAGCAGTGTACGCCGAAGTCGGTGATAAAGGCGGTCTTCTCGATGTCTTCGGGGTGCATTCTGATCTGGTGGTAACCTGAGTAGGCATCCAAGAAGCTGAGTATCTCATTACCCAAGGTTGAATCAACCAGTTGGTCGATGCTCGGTAAGGGATAGCAATCCTTTGGAGTAGCCTTGTTCAAGTCGGTGAAGTCCACGCACATCCGCCACTTTCCCGAAGCTTTCGGCACCAAGACGACGTTAGCTAGCCACGTCGGGTATAGGACCGGCCTAAAAAGTAGCCTCTATTGATTCCCACGAAACCTGATCTTGATTTATAGTAGCCTCTATTGATTCCCACCAGCATCTAGCATCCCTTTCTAACTGAAAAGTCGCTAATAAAACTTTATCCTGATCCGTGCATTGCATAACACGGAATATACGTTCTATCTCCCTAATCCAGTGTTCAGCGTCATCTGGATCAGTAGAACCCGTGAACTTGGGTGGGTTCATGTTCTTGAAAGTATGGTGGAGACTTCCTGCTCGTTGTCCACCTCCTTGGGCTACTTGTTGCAGCACTTGACTCATGCCTTGAAGGGTACGCTGCATGTTGCGCCATTGAGCACGTTCGGCGGCCATTATCCTACAATTACAATAACTAGATTAATACGTGATGGTAATTAAAGACTCATATACTATGTTAACTTTAACCCTTGGTTCTACCCAATCTCACTGGTTTAATGGTTAAAACTTATCCTTGGACTTGGGTTTTCCTAGGAATTGAATACCCTAGGCTCTGATACCACAAAAACTGTCACGCCCCGAGCGCGGAAGATACTCGGATATGCGCGACGAGTTTATATCAATCATGTCAATCAGAGTAGTAGTGTATTCGACACAAAGATAGAGATGCGCAAAATAGAAAGATAACCCAACCCTTTATTTCATAATGGATAGACTATTACAAATCCAATACTCTATTCAATTAAAAAGGAAAAGTACATAGTTGACTCAAGAAAATAGGAAAAAGACTAGATGACACTTGGAAAAGCTCTAGCTCTTTCACTCTTGACCATTCCCATCCGATTGACTTCCCTCGTCGTCGGAATTACCTGAAAAGTAAGGGACAAACACGGAGTGAGCGAACGCTCAGTAGGAAATTATATCTCAGGAACTAGCAAGGGGTTTAAGTAATTACATTTTCATGAATGTACTATAGCTATGCATGCTCGCATAAAACGACAAGATAGAGAGAGAATTTATCAATAAGACAGCAAGATGAACTAGTCACGAGCTTTCAAGAAAAGATAACAAGATATTCAAGCAAGTACTCTTTAGCAAGTCATGTCAAGAACTTTGGCTATCATGTATCAAGCAAGCAATTACCCTTTTTCGGGTCACGCAAGTCATGTCAAGTCAAGTACGAGTCAAGTACAAGATTTGTGTGGAATGTCCAATCAAGCTAGTCATGCACTCGGTATAATACCAGATACCTTATCATTCAACTCCCATGGGCACAAGTACTTTCGGGTGCTCCTCCCAGGACCAGATCGGACCCTATATGCGCAGGTATTTATCATGTATATTTGACATCCACTCTTGTATATATATATATAGCCAATAGGGAATTTCAACAATTTAAGCTTATAGACACGTAGGATAACTTTGAGAGAATGGAGTCCAAAAATACGATATTGGACATAGATAGGCGATAACAACGGTACAATCACGATGAACGATGAAACTAGGTGGAATTAGGTTCCCTTAACTCGGGTACCATGACAAACAAGTATGGACATTCTTTATATAGAATTGAGGTCCACATGAACAGTCTATCAAAGGTAAGATACCCTCATTCTTATTATAGAATTGAGGTCCACAAGAACATCAACAAATGGCATGATATCGTCATCCCATTTAGAATTCTTATGATATACTCTTTGCATATCATAAGGGCCGGTATACCATGTTTCTTTTATAGTGACATGACATTCAATAGTGTAATGGGTTTTTAGGGTACAACCAGCTCAGTCGACCTTGAGGGAATCCAAGGTACGAGGAGTCTTACGGAGGTCTCTATGACTAACTCGCTAGTCCAAAGGAACGGAATGTCTAATGGAGAGCTTGTATGTCAATGAGAGTTTAAGGGTGATCGATAAAACATCATGAAACGTGGGACTATACTCACGGAGTGGAGTAATAGTGCCTACATATATATATATACATATAGTGAAACCCTCGGATAACAGCAATCGGGATAAATCAGTAATGCAGAAAGTAGCGACTCTGGTAAAGTCATTTTTCGTAAAATTAACGCCTTAAACAGGGGCGTTTATATTAATTTTGACGACATATAAAGAGGTCGTCCTTTCCAATATTGCTATTTTACAGGATATTAAAAATCTGTAATTTTGTTGAAAACGTGCCTTGGGTAGGGGCGTTACCAGGAAAAAGGCGCCCTAGTCTGGGGCGTTAGTTAAACAAGAGACGACCTGGTCAAGGTCGTGAATTCATAATTTTACAAATTTCGAGGTAATGAATATTTCAGGAACATGGTATATAGTCAGGACCAGAAAAATAGCAGGATTACAAGAAATTGACCATGCATTAATTTAGAATCATGTTTGCATTGATAATTACTTTTTAAACATGCTATTTATTAATTAACAGGAATTAACGTCCATGTGCAGGGCGTCAAATCTAGAATTGACGACCTGGGCACGGTCGTGTCTTTTAAATTAACGCCCTTGTTAGGGTCGTTTCTTTCAAACATTCCGTAGAAAATAACCAGAACGCATGAAAACTATATGCATGAACTACCGATGATAATTATCTATAGTTATATGGTAGTTTGGGCTACGTTCCATGAGAAAATCCTACCTCAATGAAGATTTTGAATGGATGCAGGTTCTGGGAAGAAAAGAACGATACTCTGTTTTATAAACAGAGTATTCTGAAGCTTTTGAATTCAATATTAGCAGCAAGGCAGAGGAGGCACGAACAAACACAGTCGTTTGTTGATGAAGAACCCACGTTCTTCAGTAGATTGAGAGCTCCTCGACCTGTAAGTGGAAGAAGATGAAGAAGATTTATTCTTCATACTATCCTATCGGAAGAGAAGGAAAACCAAAGGAAGAACCCACCTGTTCTTCACGGACGGCAGTCAGATTCCCTATAAACAAAAGAGGATGAAGAATCAATTCATGTTCTTCTCATAATAGTAAACAGAGAAAGAAATAAGGAAGAACTGTTAGTTCTTCACCTACCGTAGCAGAGACGATCGACCAAATAGCTTTCTAGGGTTCGATCCATCAAGGTATTTATAGGATTTTGGAAATCCTAATAAGGTTAGTGTTCGATTGGAAGTAACACTTCCATGATAGAGTCATTACTACATTCAAACTCTTTCCCATAGTTATCACTTACCCTGGATAAGTTCCCGGTTCGAACGAAACTGGAATGGAATTAACGCCTTATGCTAGGGCGTCGAATTTTAAATTGACGCCTTGTCAAGCGTCGTTACTTGTTAAAACGCGTCCACGAAAGGGACGTTACGCTAGCTTGTCCTTTTTATTTATTTTGGTCGTTTGAAATTTGACGCCTTAATGTGTGGGCTTCCTTTCTTCAAAACACGCCTTGATCAAGGGCGCCTATTCGTAAAGTCGCGCCTTTTACTGAGGCGTTATTTTTATCAGGGTTTAATTCTTTTTATTCCAAGCTCTCTCGTTTATTTATTAAACCTTCTAATCTATTTTGATTTATTTATTCCTTTTTATTTTATCAGGGTTGCTACAGAGTGTTAGGCTTGTATCAGCCTTACCTGTTGCCGGACGGAGTCCTTGGTTTATATAGCGAGCTCCCCCGAAGAGTCCCATAAGCTGAGGAGTTTTAGGCGAGAGTTACGTCCTCATCATGGGATCGTTACGTCCTCATCGTGGGCTCTTCATGACCTTGGGAGATCGTGGCACCCTTATCCCGCTGAACTCCTACTCATAAAGGACTGTCAACGGCTGCATGGATAAGCATTCATCAGTTGATCCAAGCATGAGAAGTGCCAGCCCTGTCCGGGCGATGGGCGTAGCTCGGATGCAGTCAGATCGGAGTGGGCGCGGAGCGCCTGCCCTTATCTCGGTGGGGAGATGGCTCAGGCGTGGGTCTTCCTCCGTTCTTTCGTTCGGGCCTTCCGAGCCTAAGGGCTGCCGAGGAAGGACGGGATCCCGAGTAATCTTTATTGGGCTTTTCTGCCGAAGTGGGCCCTAGAGGGCAGTCACTCGGATGAGTTGAGCCTCGTTCAGTCCTGATGGGCCTAGTTTGGCTGCTCTTGATTGGGCTACAGAAATCCCCCTCTCCACATATAGTTGGCCTATACTTCGTTTTCATGACTAGGACAGTGGTAGTATGTTGATTTCCAGGTATGTTATGTTTTCATAAACCTTTACTTAGTTTACTGCCAGCAGATTCTTTGACGCACCAACGTAAGACCGTCACATGAATGTAACAGCCTTACGATAGACCGTCACATCATGTTGTGCTTTTATTTGTTCTATTGTCTCTGACGCACCCTAGAAGGAGCTTTACACCACTGTAACGGCCCCTCGATAAACCGTCACACACTATAACGCACATATCCTAGACCGTCAGACACCTGTGTTCTGTCAGCCCAAGGCAGAATAATAACCAGTTAAGTTTACTTATAAATAAGCTTAGATAGCTAAGTTTGGACCTATTATCATGACTTTGAGTTTAGTTTCTGATTCATAATTAAATTGCATGATTAATGTGTCTTCGGTTATTTTAATTTATGCTAATTTCATTGGCTAAAACTCTATAGTTTTGTATTCTAAATCATGATTTTCCAAAGTTGTATTGACGGAGTTTTATCTTGATTTCATAATGTTACACATTCTTTCCTATCTATAGAGTCATTTCTTTAAGTATATGGCACATATTCCGGTATGTTGTCCATTAGTTCACTTTACACTATAGGAACATTATTCTTGGACATGAGGACCTCTCTATTGGATATTCTTTCCAATGGACTAGAAAATCTTGTTTCAAGGCCTCCGTAATTCTCCGCGAGCCTGGGATTCCCACTAGGATGCCGAGTTGGTTGTACCATTAAATCCCATTGATTAGATTACACTATCGATGATTTTGGTTATCAGTAATGTAACGGCTCCTTGTTGGTCCGTCATGCACAAGTAACGGCCCAATATACGACCGTCACATTCCACTGAGTCTGATTTCTTGGTTCTTGATTCATACTAATGTAACCGTCCAATACTGGAGCGTCACATCATGTAACGGCGCAGTACATGACCGTCACACTGCTTGAGTATTTTAACCCAAGGTGGACCAAGGGTTGATATTCCAAGGTTTCTAGATGGACTATTAATGATCTAGAACTTATCATATTGATCAAGAAACCTAAAATAATGAATGGAAAATAAAGAACGTATCGTTATGTTGCCGATTTATTTCCATAAGCATAACCTTGCTTAAGTCATTCTTGATTTTTCATGATTCTTATTGAAGCATTCATTCATTGAATTATTGTTATCATGAGCTTATTTGAACTCATTATATTCTTGGCCATACTTTATTGTTACATGCGTGGAAAAAGCTTGATTTATACTTGAAGATGCGATCGAGCACTGATTGTGTTCAAGGGCTCTATGCTAGTCCCCTCGACTGATTGTCAGAAACATACTATTTTATAAATCATGGGGTATGATGCTACTGGCGTCGCATTGTGTTGGGAGTACTTTCTCTATAAATAAATGAAAATCCACGGCACGACATGACATTCTTGTACATGACTTTCTTGCTTGATGTTTCATAGAAATTCATGAAGTACTTGCTCATAAGCAAAAGATAATGGAGTGATGATTATGTGGCTTGCTAGTACATTCTCGATACATTCTTGTTCATGAAAGGCCAATATCATGTTCTTGTTACATTCTTACTAGTTCGTATTTGTTCTCATTCTAACTTACATGATCATCTTGTTACTTTGGTTTAATCACATGATTGATCACATTCGTATGATTTTTACCTTATTCTTTAGAGCTAAATTGTTAATTACTTTAATAGTGCCTTCATGTTGATGCGAAGATACCTACTGGGCAAGTGTGCTCATTACCTATTTCCAATCTTTTCAAGAGATGAAAGTGATTGAAATTCGGATTCGGGTTATACAAGTAGCGGGTCTGAGAGCGAATGAAAGTATTGTCAATATGAGAGTGAAGACTTATGAAAGTCTATATTGTTTAGATTGAGTCTATGTAATTTTACGATTTCTTGAGTCTAGTACATAATGGAAGTTGAATTAGTGATTGTAATTGAGGGTTCAATTTGATTATCAATGAAATAAAGTTGAAGTTTGAATATATATTGTGCAATTGCATCTTTATGTGTGACTGTCTTGCGCTCTGATCGTTCTTTCGTGCAAGAGGCTTACCATGTCGGCTATTCACGCTCCCCGAGTTAGTCTTCCGCTATAATAAAGGCTCGGGACGTGACATGTCGCTTCGTTGTCGTCTACTTTGACGATATTCTCATCTATAGCCACAACCCTCAGGACCACATCCAACATTTGAGGGAAGTCAGCGAGACTTTGAGGAGAGAAACTATAATGCCCCGGGTTTTTCAGATGTTTCTCGGATCAGGATCCGTGGGTTTCGGATCGTCTTTCCGCGGATTGCGGATTGCGTCTGATTGAGCTTCGGACTATTTATACTGGATTGTCAGACCTATTGGTGGTGTGCCCGTGAATTTCCTTGGGTTCGTGTTGTTGTGAGGAGCACGCCGGTGACGAACCGAGAATCCGGTTACCGGGAAGGCCCGATAACCCGAGACTCGGACCGCCGCCCACGAGCCGGGAGGGCTCGGAAGGGCTAAAAAGGAGTGTGGAGGTACAAAGAAATAGGAAATAAGGCAGGACAAATCAACAATTAACAAAAATAAATAAACAACTACAACAGAGTCCAGTCCAACCAAAAAGTACAGTCTAAAGCAGTAAAACGTACCGCATGCCAAGTGAACACTCGGCCCGGCAAGCTGGCAACTAAGAACCTCCACGCAATGCCCTCGAATCTCGAGGAAGAACCGCCGCACCTAAAATGCAGGGGTGAGCCTCCTGTCACTGGCCCAATAGGGATCCCGTGGAACCCCAACTGAGAACAACGGCGACACGGAAAGCAGTAACTATGAAAGCAGGAAAGTAACTATGGTGGCCGGCAAAACCTCTGCACTACAGCTACTCCTACTGTACCAGAAAATATGACCTAGTCTCCCGTCGGGGGACAACCAAGCCACGCACCCGACCACCCGATCCCACGATCGGGACCACCAGACACGAACCGCCCTAGCCACGCTACTAGGAAAACACCACGATACCTCCGTAACAGAGGCCTGCCCTCACAAAAGGGCCCGAGCCAAAACCACACGTCAGGGAACACGGTCACGACCTCACCGTCATGAACACAATGCTGTCTGGAGAAAGTCCCTCGGTGACACTCACCGAAAACCCCAGACCTCGACTCCGGGATCACTCCCGCAACCACTCACAAAGTCCCGTCTCGCGGACAGAAACAAACCCCGGTACACAACACCTCACGTTGCGTGACAGGAGCACCACCCACTAGAAGAACGACCAGATGCGTCCCCTGACGTCTTACACCGCGTCACAAGTGTCTAGCTACAACGCCCCAGGCGGAGACTCATACACACTCAGTAACCAGTACCACAGAACAAGGACTAGTTGGGGTCGCACCTGCCGGAGCCGTCCGACGCCCCCAACCTCGTGTGCATACTCAGACCATACGCCCTAGGCCTGTCCTCTAGCTGGTAATTCCCCCTAAGCCCGGACTCGGCTGTACGTGGGGGCCCTACGGTAACCAGCCTACTCACCGTCTCTCTCGGGTCAGCCGCTCCACCACTCCCGAGTGGGTCAGCACACGGGTGCCGTAAGAAGGCTACGACTAGTGGACGTGTCACAGAACGTGGACACAGAAAACCATGCACGCACCCATTGTGAGTAACAGGCGTCCTCGGGGCGCGGAATCTTTGGTGGAGGTAGGGAGATGGATCCCCAGCTCGTACACATCCTTTCCCACGAATTTGGTAGGCCGTGGTGAGCCGAGCGGACTTATTTGAGCGATTTGGGGGAAAAGCATGATTTTGGGGTGTGAGCCCGATCTAGAATTTTGATCTCATTTTTGGGGTTTAAATGGGTCCTCTCGGGGCTAGAGAGGTAGGGGACTTGTTTCCCCTTGTTTTCCCCTTCGCGTAGGCACGAACGGGACGTGGAATGGACTTTCCCGTGATTTCCGTCGTTTTTTGGCTCGGGACGATTTAGCGGTCGTTCCGGAGACCGCTAGGGGCGCCAAGCGGTCATGGGGAGACTGCTAGGGGTCCCCCTATGTCGGTTCAAGGCTGACGGTCATGCGATAAACTGCTAGTGGGTTTAGCGGTCCAGAGGTAGACCGCTAGCCAGTGCCTCGTGGTCCATGGGTAGACCGCCAGGATCTTGGTAGCGGTCAGGGCAAGACCGTTTTCAGTTTTGGAGTCGTTCGAGGTCGGTCGGGTAGCGGTCTCGCGACGGACCGTTGGGCATCGCCTAGCGGTCAGGCAAAAGACCGCCACCTACCTAGCGGTTCGAGAGGTGACCGCTAGGGGTTACGAGTTCCTGAGGCTTAGCGGTCCAGGGCTAGCCCGCTAGGCTAGCATTAGCGGTCCAGGGGTAGACCGCTAGGCGATTCTTTAGGCTCGTCGTGCCATTTACCGTCGTGTTGGCCTCCGGTTGACCCGGTTGTGAACCAGTGGTCGACCTTCGACCTCGTGAGTGTCCCAGACATCCCGTGAGTTCCGTGTCCATATTTCTGGGGTATCCGGAGGTACCGTGTTACCTCGATTAGCGTGCCCATAGGGGTGATGGGTCCAGGTGACCCCATGTGTTACGGGCCTTCGTGTTACGCTCGATCGAGTCACCATGTATCAGTGTGAGTGCGGTGGGGTTCCCCCGCATGTCGTGGGTTTATGAGGAAGATGGTTCCCGACTGGGCCAAGTGTACGGCCTTGGACTGCGAGTCCAGTCATCCGGCCTGGGGCTGGAGGTTTCCCGCTCTTCCCTGGGATGGGGAATCGGCGTGGCGGCTTGTGAGCTACCTTGGGAATCGTGCTTCTGTGCTTTCCGCATGGGCCGTGTGTGGCCTGTAGACTGTGAGTCCAATTACCCAGCCTGGGGCTGGAGGGTTTCTTAGTTCCCTTTTCAAGGGAATGGTCTCAACAGTTGTGAACTGCCTCGTGAGTCATTGTGCCAAGGTTTCTGACCCTAGGGTTAGGGCAGATTGACGGCGTGGAGCCGTTACGTACGACGATCTTGACCCCGAGTCTTGTGACTCAAGGACCGTTGGATTTAGTGAGTCTAGAGGACTGTCCAGAGTCCAGTGGCTCGGCGCCACTTGGTTCTTCTCGACTTTCACACAGGGTGTGTGCGTGGTTCTCAGAGTTTCTTCTCGGAGAGTGGTCACATCAGTGACTCCCCACTAGTCGTAGCCTTCCGACACGCGAGTGGTCCCACCAGGGAGTGGTGGCGAGGCTACCCCGAGAGATAATTTTTAGGCTGGTTACCGTCGGGCCCCACGTCTTGACGCCAGAGTCTGGCTGAGGGGAAAACCAGTCAGAGGGCCAGACCTAGGACGCATGGTCTGTGTGTGCACACATGGTTGGGGGCAGTGGACCCGCGCTGACGAGCGCGACCCCAGCTAGTCACTTGCTTTGTGGTTACTTGTACGGTCTCCCCGTTCCACCAGGGGTCGAGGGGGACACCTGAGGCGTGGTCTAAGTCGTCAATGGACGTATCCGGCCTTGCTTCTGGTGGGCAGGTACTCTTGTCACGTGAGATGTGACTCTCCTATTTTTGGGTTCCGTTTCCCATCTGCGAGACGTGGTTCCCCCGACAGTTTCAGGGAGTGTTCCCGAGGTACAGGTCTAGGGGTTTTTCTGGTGAGCGTCACCGAGGGTTTCCCTGGATGGTGTTAGGTCCACGACTATGAGGTCATGATCGTTTCTTCTGGCGGTGTAGCCAGAGGTTCTTCCGTTAGTTCGGTAGTCCCCCGACTGTGAGATCGGGGCGTGTTTTCCTGGTACCGTAGGAGTAGCTGTAGTGCCGAGTTTTGACCGGCCACCAGTTCGTTGTTCCTGCTATAGTTGTAGCTGTTTTTCCTTTCGTTACCGTCGTTGTTCACGGTTGGGGTTCTGCGGGATCCCTACTGAGCCAGTGACAGGAGGCTCACCCCTACTTTTCAGGTGCGACGGTTCTTCCTCGAGGTTCGAGGGTGCTGTTTGGAGGTTCTTAGTTACCAACTCGCCGGGTCGAGTGTTCACTTAGCATGTGGTACGTTTTACTGCTTTAGGCTGTACTTTCTGTTGGACTGGACTATGTTGTAGTTGTTTATTTATTTCTGTTAATTGTTGAATTGTCCTACATTATTTCCTATTTCTTTGTACCTCAACACTCCTTTTAGCCCTTCCGAGCCCTCCCAGCTCGTGGGCGGCGGGCCAGGATTCGAATGGTATCAGGTTCTTCCCGGTATCCGGATCTTGGGTCGTTACAGCTGGTATCAGAGCGGTGGTTGTGGACGTACATAGGAATTCGAGATATTGCTGTGATCAGAGTCCATAAGGTCCAGTACAGTCGGCAGCTGGCATAGGGTTACGTGCATATTTTTTGCTTGATTTCTCTTTTGAGAGCTTGAGTGCGCTGCGTGACGCTGCGGAGGAGGTTGCAGCTTCTATTGGAATGCCGGCGTGGGGTTTGAGCATCGAGGTCGAGAGTTTTCTCCCTCATCGGTTGTGATCCCAATTGTGCTGCGTTGCGCAGAGGTTGCCGACAGGTGCGTTGCTGCGGTGCTGCGTTCGAGGTGTTCGCTGCGAGGTCAGGTGGTTGGTGCGGATTGTTCGTGGTTAAGTGGCCGTGAGCATGCTCTGAGGGAGTCATTGTTGAGTCTGGCCACTCCAACTTGAGGTTTATCTATCCCCTGATGTGTTAAGGCTGTGGTTTGAGGTGGCAGAGCGGGTGCTCTGATCGAGAAGTGTGCTCGGGTGAGCGGAGGATTTTCACGGTGAGTTGCCGTTTCGTCGAGCCTAATGTTCTTGTCGTGCTCCGTGGCGTCAGAAATGACGTGTCGGTCCTGATTATTTTTACAGATTTTGAGGCAGAATTGGGCTGTGGTGTCCCAGTAAGCCTTGCTCCTGCGCTCTTGTGTGCGAATGGGTTGTGTTCGCCTTGGATTTGGTTCGAGATGAGAAGGTTCCGCGGTGGTTTCGGGACTCGAGGATGAGCGTTGACGGTTGTTGATTATGGCTCGTGTGCGGCTCTTGGCATGGTGTGTTGCAGTTTGAGGAATTGCAGTGGTGGGTGCACCGAGAGATGTTGTGATCGTGGTCCGACATGACACTCGCCGAGTGTGTCGGAGGCGCTGACCTGACGAGGTAATGGTTTTCTTGGTGTTGTTCCCAGCATGCACGAGATTTAATGTCAGGTCGAGCATGGAGTTTTTCCGTTGGTCAGAGGTGTGTTGGTTTCTCCTTTGGTTGGAGAGATTATATTTGGCTAAGGTTCATCGTCTTGCATTGTGTGTTTGGATTGGTTGGCCTTCATGTGCCATAAAGTCCGTGCGAGACGTGATCCGTGTTTTGGCAAGGTGGTTGCCTGTGAGAGTTGTGCCCAATTCCCTGGTTGCGTGACGATGCGTCGGCACTGCTCCAGAAGGATGAGTGTTGGTTGGGCGGTGTTTGAATTCTTGGCTGGTGCTGGAACTTTCCGATGCGTGGCAGTTCATAGCCTGCAGAGTTGCAGAGGATTGCCAGATTTGGGAGTGAATCTGTGCTTGGGGTTCGATGTAATGGAGCTTTCCTCACCCTATTTTCTGAAGTTGGCCAGCCGAGTTGTGGATTGTCGGGATGGCGAGTCTCGAGTTGCCGTGTTGGTTGTGCGCGTGCGGATCAGAGTGCGCAGCGAAAGCCTGGTGGGCCCATGACCCATAGGTCCAGGATCGTAGCGCGGGCTGCTACGGGCTGATTCCAGAGGTTGCGTTGAGCATTGGAGGATTGATTCCTCTGTGTGAAACGTGTTGTTGTCGTGCCGCTGCTCGAGGTATTGTGGTTCTTGGCACTGGCAGGATGGAGTGTTGGGGGGAAAATGTGGCAAGTGTGTCGCATGAGTACCCTGTTCCTATGATGGAAGCCGTGTCAGGCGTCGGTGTTAGACCCGGATGGGGTTTTGAGGATGTCGCCTGACGGTGGTCGAGGACGTGTTGGTCAGAGTCGGTGGTTTGGTGCCCGACTTGTGTTGCAAGCTGTGTTCTCGGATGAGGTCATGTTCTAGAGGAAGTGATCTCTGAGAGATTTCCTGTTCCGGTCGGTAGCTGCAAGTGACTGGTAAGGCTAGTCTCGTAGCCGACCATGATAAGGTGTGTATTGCTTGAAGACCCATGTGCATTGGTCGCGGCATTGGCGACCAGGTTGCTGTGAGATTGGGTGGCACTTTCCTCCCCTAGAGACGTGTGCCATGAATTGTTCCGGTGGTGTCCCG
This sequence comes from Amorphophallus konjac, assembly GCA_022559845.1. Taxonomy (NCBI): domain Eukaryota; kingdom Viridiplantae; phylum Streptophyta; class Magnoliopsida; order Alismatales; family Araceae; genus Amorphophallus; species Amorphophallus konjac. The sequence goes on along the minus strand of CM040125.1, from coordinate 208,534,135 downwards.
TGGCTCTGTGGTGAGGGCAGAATCGGGATTGACAGGTGTCCGCTTGGATTGTTTGTGATAGGATTGAGTGGTTATCCCTGGTTTGGTGACCAGCATAGGAGGGTTCCCCTGTAAGCCTGAGTCGAGTGAGGTGATGACTGAAGACTCCTGAGTCTTGTCGTTGGTTTTGTCTTGCTCCCTTGAGAGGGTTGAGTTGGCGCGATAATCAAGATCAGATGCGGTGTCCGAGAGAAGCTCAGTTTGAGATGTGGTAATTGTCTGTGTGTGAGTCAGCGGATGGCATGTTGTGAGTTGGATCGTGCCCGTTGGGCCGATGGAGGTATCCCGTTGACGAGCAGCTGGTGACCGGCGTGTGGTCTTTCACAGACAGAAGATGCTGTTGGTTGTGCATCATGAACGATGAGAGCCATGTATCAGTTGATAGGTCCAGAGGGGGGTGAATGGACCTTTACCCGTTAAAAATTAAGGATTAAAAATTAAGTTTAGATCTCCAACAGGAGTTTCCGAATTAGAGCACAATGATCAAACACTAACCGCAGAACGAACTGCTTGGAGGATAGGGAAGGATCGGCCTAAACAAGCATCTACCGAATAACCAAGCCCAGAAGAGAAGAACAAGCACACGGCACAGGGATTTTTAGGTGGTTCGGTCCTCCAGACCTACATCCACCCCACACTCAAACTGAGTGTGGCTTCACTAACGGCTGGGCAACACAGCTTGCCAACAAATGCTGATACACAGCTTACCCAGGGGAACAACCTCCCCTCTTCCTCCTACTCGGAGGGAACCACTAGCAACCCACGGTCACTAGAAAACAGAGACTCACGTCTCTCTTCCTCTATACCAAGAGGGAACCCCACTGGTAGCAGTCCCACTACCAGTGAACCAGCCAGTAACAACCTACTACCGGCAACCCACCAGAGGCCTAGCCTCTCTTCCTCCAGACCAGGAGGGAACCCACCAGTGACTCCCCGTCACTAGCAAACCAGAGGTCAAAGACCTCTCTTCCTCCAACCGGAGGGACCCCTTGACTTGTAAGCCACAAGCCAAGGACCGGAGGACAAGCCTCCCTTCCTCTTGACCAGAGGGAACCCTCAAGTGACAACCTGCCACTTGCAACCTGGAGATCAGATCTCCCTTCTCCTGTACCACCAGGAGAAACCCGATCCCCAACAGGGCAATCGGAAGAACAAGACTAAACAAGGTAGCAAAAGGAAAAATAAGAAAACATGAAAATGACAGTGACAGAAGCTGGAAATAAAACGCAAGATATATAACTCTCAATGAGCATAGTCGTTCTGGATTTGATCCACGAACAGACTGATCAGATCCTCAGTAAAGCTCTCTCTCCTCTTCCTTTCTTCTTCTTCTTTCTCCTTCAGTTTCTGCTCTCTCTTTTTCTTCTCTTCGTTCTCTCATTTTTCTGGATCGAAGGACTCTCTACTTTTCTGCTCTTTCTTCTATATCTTTCTCCTTTTCGATCATACTCCATCTGAAGACGAAGGTTTCTATTTATATCAGCAGCAGCAGCAGATCCGGTTCAGAATGCGTGTGCCTCCCACGCTTGATCCAGAACCTTCTTGCCACGTGTCCTTATCGGATTGGTTCCTCTAGCATTGGATCACGTGCTGCCCAGACACTGAGGAATAATCTTCCTCGGATCCCTGCAAGCAGATTAATTACATTAATGCTCAGGGTTCGATATATGTAGCTGAGATAAGTTGGTTGGCCATAAGAACAAAGAACTGCACGAGATATATGATAACAAAATAAGGTGCACTATACTGTGACTGACACGAGGTACGTTAGATGAGTTTAGCACGAGATAACACGAGAACGACACGAAGTACACGAGAGTACAGCTAACACAGCAATGAAGACAACACGAAGTCAGATGAAGATAGCATGAGGTGAGAAGAAGATAACACAGAGTGAAGCAATAGAAAGACACGCGATCAGAAGAGACCAGGACGAAAATAGAAGGAAGCAACACAGAGATACACATACAAAAGAAACACGAAGACACGAATACAAAGGCAACACGAAGACACGTAGTGAAACAACACTTGAAAATACAAGAAAAAACAACTCGAGCACTCAATAGCTCGAATGAACGACTCGAAGACGAGGCGACACGGGCTGACCACGACACGAAGACAAATAACAGAAACCGTCACGAGTTGAAGACAACACGAAGATGAAAACAGAAACCGACACGAGTTGAAAACAACACGAAGATGAAAGCAGAAACCGACACGAGTTGAAAACAACACGAAGATGAAAACAGAAACCGACACGAGTTGAAAAACAACACGAAGATGAAAACAGAAACCGACACGAGTTGAAAAACAACACGAAGATGAAAACAGAGGAAATGACACGGAGTGTGGTCAAGGCGAGAAGGACACGAGGTCTAGGAAACACGACACGAAGACATGAGATAGACACGTCTTCAACAACACGTGATGAAATGGTGGAAGCAGAAGAACAACTCGAGGAACTACAGTAATTGACACGGAGACACAAGAGCAAACATAGAGGACTGACTCGAGATGAGCAACTAATTGCTAACGACACGAGGTTCATACAGAAGCAACTAGAAGTTCATCAGACCAATTCGAGCTGCTTCAGAAGAATCAGCACACAACTTAACACAACACGAGGTACGAAAGGACGACACGGCGTGTTGAAAACACAAACAGTACTAAAACTAAAACGACACGAAGGCAAACAGTACAACACGAGGTGTTATACACAAACATGACGAAGTTCCAACCAACACGAAGATAGTCCCTGAAAATACCTGAAGTGAAATGAGGGTTTATTCTTCACAGAAAAATATTCTTTGTTCACTTTCACAGAAAAATATTTTTGTTAATTTTTCACAGAGAAATATTTTTGAACACCACTAAGACTTATAGTGTTGTCATCATCAAAACATGTAAAGATTCAACAAGACTCAACAATCTCCCCCTTTTTGATGGATGGCAACACTATGAGTCTTGAGTCTTTGTAGAAAAAAAATTTCAGCCTTTCCAAGGCTAAACAAACATTAGCACCATTATTAAACATTTTTAAAGTGTCAAAATAACCATTCTCAATGAATAACAAACATTCTCAACGAGCTAGCAAAGGCCTGATTTCTCCCCCTTTGTCATCATCAAAAAGAAGGAAGCAATAAGGATGTAACAATGTAAATGATATGAAATTTAATTAATAAGTCCAAGAGTGTGAGAGAGAAAGCCTCAAAATGGGCAACAAGATACAGAGCATTGTCTTTTCAAGAAAAAAGTCTGGCATGTCTGCTAGAAGGGCCACGCGGCCTGCCATGTGGTGGTCTTCCCCTTGGAGAAGCAGAGGTGTATTCTTGAGGTGGAGTTCTGCTAGAAGAGGCTTGACCAGGTGCTGAACCCAAGATATACTGAAATTCCTTTAGGTCATTTGACAGTTCAGCTAGCCAATACACCACAGCGCTTCTGACATGTGCCACTTCAGAAATGATGTCGTCTTGGCGAATATTAACAGTTTCATATCTGTCAGTCAGAATTGTCATTTCTGTTAAGAAGGCGACCAATTTATCATAGATCTGCTGAACACCTGGACCTAGGGCACTGGATGACTTCTTCAAAACTTCTAAAGATGTTCTGATCTCAAAGCAGTGATCTATAATGTTGGTAGATTGTTTGAAGGAGGAAATTTGAACATCTTGTAACTCACACAGTGCTTTTGCTATCTTTGAACAAACCTCCTGCAATCCTTACATCAAGGATCTGTTGGCATCATCTGAAGCCTTTTTGTTGAGTAGGAACCTTTTCCATTCAGTGAGGAGAGATATCTCAAGCTTCAGTAGCCTGGAATGTACTTGATTGATGTTGAGAGTGACATATTTGAGCAGATCATCTAATTTCTTATCTTGTTTCTGCATCTGCTGAGTCAAGTTTATGAGGAGTTCTTCAATGTTGGGTGCCCGAGCAGATTCAATGTTAGGCGCATGTGCAGATAGAAGTCTAGGTGGACCTAGAGGTGTACCAAAAAATTCTTGCACTGGCGGTTGGTTGTCTACTGCTGGAGCCTGATCTTCAACTTCAGCTTGTGTGTCTTTGACAGGAACTACAATTTCAGGTTCCTCTTCCTCATTTGAGGATTCTGTATCCAATTCTATGACAGGAACTTTTTCTTGACTGTTATCCCCTCTATCTTCCATGAGATCATGATCTGCAGGGCTGTCAACAGGTGCCTGTTCAAGACTTTCAGATGTAACCAAGTTGGTAGCCTCTTCCAAGCTTTTCTCTACAGTCTCTCTTAGAATCACATTAACAAAATCAGCAAGTTCTTGATCAGTACTTTCTTGCTCTTTAGCTGGCTGTTCCACGGTCAATATCACCTCTTCAGATGTCTTCCCAAAAGAATCAAACAGACCATCAATATTTGCATCTAGATCAGTCTGAATACTTTCTTCAGATAACCTTATTTCTTCAGATGCAACCTCAACTAGCCTCTGAAAGGAAAAAGATACTTCAGGGAGTGCAGCAGACGTAATAGACTGTGGTTGTTCAGCTAGTGTATCCTGTACAGCAATCTCAGAAACTAATTGCACACCAGTTTGAGCTAAGTCTTGAGATTGTTCCAGATGCTCCCCCTGAGTTTGTGATTCCTTGACTTTCTGGGCCTTAACTTGCCCCACCATTGAAGAGCCCTCCAAGCCCAAAAACACTGAAAAAAAATTCATATTAAATATGTTTCGGGCCTTAACTTCAGATGCAGCCTCTCCATCCAAGCAAATCTCTGAATACTTGAAGATGTCTGTCAGATGGGCGGCATAGGGAAGGTGTCTCTTGGATCCAATACATCCCTTCATGACAGTAAAAATGATTTCTGGCAAACATATCTTTACATTCTGAATCAGACAAAACAGTAGAAACCTCTGTGTGTCTGTGATTCTACCCCTAGCTCCAGTCTGTGGTGTGACTATAGAAGCAATTATGTTTTGAAGGAGCTTGTGAAGAGGAAGAAATGACGAGGTTTGGAAAGCTTTCAGCTTCACTTGCCCCTTGTCAAGAATGTTACTGGGTTTACCAGTAATAACCGAAAATGCCTCATGCAGACTGTATCTGTACCCTCTCTCCACCTCTCCCTTTTTTGGAATACTTAGAGCTTCATGGAGAGAGTTGCATGTCAATGTTATCTCAACCCCTTTAACAGTCGAAATCAATGCAGACTTATCTCGACTCAACAACAAGTTGTTGTAAAATTCCATCACCAGGCTAGGGTAGAATACCCTGTGATCTTCCAAAAATTTGCTCCATTCCTGAAACTCGAAGATCTTTAAGAGTTCTAGAAACTTCAGGACCATGGATTCATCACCGAAATCAACTATCCTCGGAGGAATGATTTTACCACTCTCTAAAAATACGGTAGTCTGGGAAGGCCTGGTACCTTGCTCTGAAGACATTCCCGCAGCAGCTTCGGATTCTAGACAACGTTGCTGCTTTGACGGAGGCTCCTCAGCAGTTTCCTTTCCTTCCCTCTTCCTTTCAACCTGAGCGGCGGATGCTTGCTGATCCATTTGTCAAGACTCCTAGAGTATCAACTCTCTCTTGCCGGTTGCTACTGGAAGTGAAGCTAGACCCAAGAGAGGAAGAGATCTCTGTGGGGAAAGGAAGTGAGCGGGAAAAGATAGAGATGAGTTTGAAGGAACACTCAAGGTGGAGCGGCACGAAGATGAATAGGAAGCGGCAAGGGGAAACGAGGGTTTGTGGATGAAGGCATGTGAAACAAGAAGGGTTTTGTCGGGTTGCTTTTCACTCTTATCAAACTTTTTCTGGAAATACCCAAACTACCCTCAGTCATGATGTAATACAGCCATTGCCTGTTAAAGTTTGCCCTTCAATATATGGACTAGTTATATTCTTCCAAATTCCATGGTCAGTAACCTCACGATATTAAATCAACATGATCACAAAATTAGCTGTTAAAGTTGCTTAACCTAGAGAGAGTCACGATTAAATTACTCCTTATGTTTGTCAAGCAAAGAAATAACACATCGTTGTCAAGCAGATTTCATTTCTTCATTTAATGGACAAGAGAAGGCATACAGGGTCAACCAATTTGTTGAGCACAAGGTAGAATAGTCCCTTTTTACACAAGGAGACATGTTTATCAGACACCAGAAACCCTGGTTACTCAGGACGGACTACCTTTATGCCAATCAAAGCCAATGAAATTTTTCTTTGTTGACTTTTCCCTTTTTTATTATTTTAACATTTCTATACAGAGATAGCTAGTGTATCATGACAGAAACTCTGGACTTCTCTGATCTATAGTGTCTATTTCTCCACAAAAGCCATTGCTCTGCCACAACGAATGGCGTATTCCCTGGTGGCACTTCTCATGATTTTAGACAAAAGACAGATATCTTACTTAACACAATTTTTATCTCACAGCTCTCTTCACATAAGTTTCAGTTAAATCGAGATCCTCAACAAGTTTTTCTCATTTAACAGGAAGTTTTATAATATGTTGACCAACACTTGAGAGGATAACTTAGAAGGATCAAGGACCAAATATAACCCCCATACATTGAAGTTCTTTATTAACAGGTGTAAGTTGTTACACTAGATATTGGGTGGTTTAAGGTATACAGATCACATCTGATAAGAGCAAGAAGACTGTAAGAAAAAAAATTTCTTTGAGAGAATTTCTGAACCAAAAGTGATAGGAGAGAGATAAGAAGGTGGCAGACAGAATGGAGAGAGATGAGATGAGCAGCACTCCTATCAGCAAGCCAACAAGTGAGAGATCACTCAAGACATTAAGCACCAAGGACGCTTACAAATATAATATTCTTGAAGAAGTTCTGTCACACATCCAGAGAAGCTCTTGGGCAATAAACTGCAACCTCATGAGATGACAGATCTTAACACCACATTAACTGCATCGGCTGACAAAATTCTTCAGAAACCAAATGGCCTGTCAAACTCCTTTTCAGCCCACTCAAGGACATCTCACACACGACTCTTGGAAGTATTAATTATTTATTGAATGCAGTGTTTGCCATGAAAATTAAACATGTGAGTTTGTGAATCATGATAATTCTGTCTAGTCCAAAATAGGCAGTTTATATGAACAACAATAAACATCATTCTGATGGATTGGAGATTGAATTCAGATTAGGAGGGAAGCAGTAAATTTACCTGGAGCATTCAGACATGGGGTCCTTTTATGTGCCCTGGTTTATTACCCCTTTATTCCATCCAAGGCACACCTGCAAAGCAAAGTTATTTTGCACAAACAGATACCCAAGAAGTCTTGGGTCCTGACATGACAGTATTACTTCTAGCAAGTTTCCTATGTGCATAAACATGAGACTCCTTGTCAACAGAATAAGCATTCTGTTTGCCAAAACCAGTTTGGTTTTGATATCCTGCCAGCCAACAGGTTGCAATCCTGTGACCTGGCTTCCCACATTTGAAGCACTCATTGTGCTTGCCTCTAAAGACATTTCTACCAAATGCATTTTTATTCGCAGGGAGATTAACAGTTTTTGAATTGAGTTTTCTACCCTGAGCATGCCAGCAGTCCTTGACTGCATGGCCATGCTTCCCACAATGGGAGCAGAAAGGAGACTCTCTCCTATAAGATCTTGCCCAACTTTCAGTGACCTTATGCCCAAGCTTGTTACAATTAAAACATTTGACATGCTAGTTCGGAGAAGCAGTTTTGTTGATATTAAGAGTATGTTGGTTAGCATAAAATTTAGCATGATGTGGGAGTGGTTTTTTCTTTCCATTAGCAAACCAACATTGAGCAAGGGTGTGGCCTAATCTACCACAATGCGAACATTCCCTTTTCTTTGAATGAACATCAGGATTTCTATCACGATATTTCCTAGCATCCATATCATCCTTTTCCATCAATCTACATTCATGCATCAAATGGCCAAGTCTATGGCAGTAGTAACATGACTTTTTCTTTTTCTGAACCTCATGATTTCTGTCATGAGTTTTCCTAACATGCATTTTACTAGTATTCATGTCATCTTTTCCTTTCAGTTTGCATTCATGCATTTGATGACCAGCTTTATGACAATTAAGGCATGACATAGGTTTCTTGTTAGCATGGGATTTAAAGTCAGGATGCATGTATGTAGTAGAATCCACTTTGTTCTTCCCTTTTTGTTCTACAGTAGTCTTCAGACTTCTTTGAGCAGTGAATTGAAATACAGAAGGACTGGCTAGGCTAGCAGATGCAACATCTGAAACAGCAGAAGTTTGAATCTTATTTTCAAAACTCTTTTTCTCTGTTGAGTTATAGCCCAACCCTTCTTTTCGAAAATTGACTTTAACACCTAACAATCTGTCCAGATTTTCTTGTCCTTCCACAAATTTTGACAAGGATTTCTTCAAGTCCTCTATTTCATTTTCCAAAGAAACAATGTGTATTTCATAACTGGCAATCTCTTGTTCATTGCAGTTTACACATTCACTTAGCACCTTGTTTGCGATTTTATAGTCCTCAATTTCATTTTCCAGATTGCTCAGTTTATCAAAATCTTCAATGCAAACAATTTTTCCTTTTTCTAAGGTTAGAAGTCTCTCAGACATACTACTGTTCAACATTTTCAATTTTTCAATTTCTCCCTTGAGCTTGTCATTCTGGACCAATTCATTTATTAAAATCTGATCTTCACACGGTGGTTCAAATTGTTGATTAGATTCAGATTTTTCAGTTAGCAGTTTGTTTTCTTGTTCAAGGTTTTTAATTTTCTGAACATTTTCTTCAATGATTTTCCTGAGAGAGTCATTTTCAGATTTAAGTTCATTCAGTTCTGAATTAACAGATTCTTGATTCTTTTTCTTTAACCATTTAATTTGACTCTCAAGCTTATGAATCTCAGCTATGGAAGCATCATTTGTTTGTTCCAATTTTAAACAGTTTTGACATGAAGAGGAATTTGCACTGGTTAACATAGTACCCTTTCTCAGTTTCTTATGTTCTCTTTTTAAATTTTCATATAGCCCCAACAAGTCAGCATAGCTATTTTCCCAATCATCCATAGTATAATGTTGAAAAGGGTTTACCTGATCATCATTGTCCTCTTCATTACTTTGATTGTTGCTATGATCAGTCCCATTGGCCATCATGTAGGCGTCCTTCTTTGACTCGAAGGCTATTTTTAGTTGGTCCAACATTTCAGTGGCTGACCTGCAATGATAAAAACATGAATGTAAAGCTTTGTCAGTGGCAGCCTTCAGAATTTCCATAGCCTTCTCGTTTTGATCACACATGTATCTATCATTGTCAGTCCATTTGGACATTTTCTTTGGCAGTTTGTGTGGACCATGTGAAATCAACTTCCACATATCCGGATCACGTTGTTTAACATAGGTATGCAGACTTCTAAGCCACAACTTAAATCCAGAACCACTAAAGATCGGTGGGTGCTTCATTGAAATCAGTTCAGGAGTAAAACCAAGCAGAAGACCAAAACAGAAATGCACCTATCAGACCAGCAGGATCCCCTACAGATCGTTGAATCTGGAGATATAGGGAACCGCTCTGATACCAATTGATAGGTCCAGAGGGGGGTGAATGGACCTTTACCCGTTAAAAATTAAGGATTAAAAATTAAGTTTAGATCTCCAATAGGAGTTTCCGAATTAGAGCACAATGATCAAACACTAACCGCAGAACGAACTGCTTGGAGGATAGGGAAGGATCGGCCTAAACAAGCATCTACCGAATAACTAAGCCCAGAAGAGAAGAACAAACACACGGCACGGGGATTTTTAGGTTGTTCGGTCCTCCAGACCTACATCCACCCCACACTCAAACTGAGTGTGGCTTCACTAACGGCTGGGCAACACAGCTTGCCAACAAACGCTGATACACAGTTTACCCAGGGGAACAACCTCCCCTCTTCCTCCTACTCGGAGGGAACCACTAGCAACCCACGGTCACTAGAAAACAGAGACTCACGTCTCTCTTCCTCTATACCAAGAGGGAACCCCACTGGTAGCAGTCCCACTACCAGTGAACCAGCCAGTAACAACCTAATGCCGGCAACCCACCAGAGGCCTAGCCTCTCTTCCTCCAGACCAGGAGGGAACCCACCAGTGACTCCCCATCACTAGCAAACCAGAGGTCAAAGACCTCTCTTCCTCCAACCGGAGGGACCCCTTGACTTGCAAGCCACAAGCCAAGGACCGGAGGACAAGCCTCCCTTCCTCTTGACCAGAGGGAACCCTCAAGTGACAACCTGCCACTTGCAACCTGGAGATCAGATCTCCCTTCTCCTGTACCACCAGGAGAAACCCGATCCCCAACAGGGCAATCGGAAGAATAAGACTAAACAAGGTAGCAAAAGGAAAAATAAGAAAACATGAAAATGACAGCGACAGAAGCTGGAAATAAAACGCAAGATATATAGCTCTTAATGAGCATAGTCGTTCTGGATTTGATCCACGAACAGACTGATCAGATCCTCAGTAAAGCTCTCTCTCCTCTTCCTTTCTTCTTCTTCTTTCTCCTTCAGTTTCTGCTCTCTCTTTTTCTTCTCTTCTTTCTCTCGTTTTTCTGGATCGAAGGACTCTCTGCTTTTCTGCTCTTTCTTCTATATCTTTCTCCTTTTCGATCATACTCCATCTGAAGACGAATGTTTCTATTTATATGAGCAGCAGCAGCAGATCCGGTTCAGAATGCGTGTGCCTCCCACGCTTGATCCAGAACCTTCTTGCCACGTGTCCTTATCGGATTGGTTCATCTAGCATTGGATCACGTGCTGCCCAGACACTGAGGAATAATCTTCCTCGGATCCCTGCAAGCAGATTAATTACATTAATGCTCAGGGTTCGATATATGTAGCTGAGATAAGTTGGTTGGCCATAAGAACAAAGAATTGCACGAGATATATGATAACAAAACAAGGTGCACTATACTGTGACTGACACGAGGTACGTTAGATGAGTTTAGCACGAGATAACACGAGAATGACACGAAGTACACGAGAGTACAGCTAACACAGCAACGAAGACAACACGAAGTCAGATGAAGACAGCATGAGGTGAGAAGAAGATAACACAGAGTGAAGCAATAGAAAGACACGCGATCAGAAGAGACCAGGACGAAAATAGAAGGAAGCAACACGGAGATACACATACAAAAGAAACACGAAGACACGAATACAAAGGCAATACGAAGACACGTAGTGAAACAACACTTGAAAACACAAGAAAAAACAACTCGAGCACTCAATAGCTCGAATGAACGACTCGAAGACGAGGCGACACGGGCTGACCACGACATGAAGACAAATAACAGAAACCGTCACGAGTTGAAGACAACGCGAAGATGAAAACAGAAACCGACACGAGTTGAAAACAACACGAAGATGAAAACAGAAACCGACACGAGTTGAAAACAACACGAAGATGAAAACAGAAACCGACACGAGTTGAAAAACAACACGAAGATGAAAACAGAAACCGACACGAGTTGAAAAACAACACGAAGATGAAAACAGAGGAAATGACACGGAGTGTGGTCAAGGCGAGAAGGACACGAGGTCTAGGAAACACGACACGAAGACATGAGATAGACACGTCTTCAACAACACGTGATGAAACGGTGGAAGTAGAAGAACAACTCGAGGAACTACAGTAATTGACACGGAGACACAAGAGCAAACATAGAGGACTGACTCGAGATGAGCAACTAAGTGCTAACGACACGAGGTTCATACAGAAGCAACTCGAAGTTCATCAGACCAATTCGAGCTGCTTCAGAAGAATCAGCACGAAGTCAATCAGCACACAACTTAACACAACACGAGGTACGAAAGGACGACACGGCGTGTTGAAAACATAAATAGTACTAAAACTAAAACGACACGAAGGCAAACAGTACAACACGAGGTGTTATACACAAACATGACGAAGTTCCAACCAACACGAAGACAGTCCCTGAAAATACCTGAAGTGAAATGAGGGTTTATTCTTCACAGAAAAATATTCTTTGTTCACTTTCACAAAAAAATATTTTTGTTAATTTTTCACAGAGAAATATTTTTGAACACCACTAAGACTTATAGTGTTGTCATCATCAAAACATGTAAAGATTCAACAAGACTCAACATCAGTGAGGCCTTTGGTGGTCGTTTCCGTGATGTGCTTTCCGGATGGGATCTGGGCTTTGTCGAAGTTTGAGTTCTGGCAGAGTTGGTCCCGTGCTGTTGTGAGCGCTTGGCTTGCCAGGTGTGAACTGATGGAGGCTCTGTAGTGGTTGTTCCTTGAGAAGGGTGTGCGACCTGTCAGCTGGCTGTAAAGCTAATGTGTGATTTGTCTGCCGACCATAGGATGGATCGGTAGCTATTTCTCGTGACGAGGACTGTGTCTCCTCGGTGAGCTAGATGGTGGTAGCGGTGCCATGATTGGTTCTCATGTTGTCTGAGGTGATGCCGGACTGTGTCCTTTGGTGTATGCCTACTCTGATGGCCGGTGTGCATGGCGTGCAGAGCGAGGTGTCGTTCATGATTGTAGTTTGGCTGTGTTCCTCAGGATCGGTGCTTTCGTGAGAATCGAGGTTTTCTGTGCTGGGGCTCTGACGACGTTGTCAGTTGGTTCAGTGTTCTTCCCCTGTGACTTGGTGTTAGTTCTGAATTTCAAGGACGAAATTTCTTTAAGGGGGGAGGGCTATAATGCCCCGGGTTTTTCAGATGTTTCTCGGATCAAGATCCATGGGTTTCGGATCGTCTTTATGTGGATTGCGGATTGCGTCTGATTGAGCTTCGGACTATTTGTACCCGATTATCGGACCCGTTGGTGGTGTGCCCGTGAATTTCCTTGGGTCCGTGGCATTGTGAGGAGAACGCCGGTATTTTTCTGGAACTTTCAGAGCGCCTGTGTGGGTCCCGGGTCACGTTTTGGGTTTTACGCGTGTTTTTCATCAGTCGGACCTTCGGAACCCCGTGTAGGGTGAACCGTTGCGTTCTCCGACACCGGGACGTTACCACTGCATTGTGCGTTTTCTGAGGATCGCGTGGGGTATTTTTACTATTTTTTGGTATTTCCAGATTTTCTAGATTTTCCTATATAATAACCCCTTAACCTCTCTCTCTCTCCCCATTCTCTCCTTCTCACTCTCTTTCATCTCTTTCTCTCCCCCTCTCCCCGGGCGGCCGACGATAGCGGAGGAGGGCGAGGTGGCAATGGCGGGAAGTGAGGAACGGGTCGAGGATCGAGGGCCGGTGGCACAAGGAAGCTCGGTGGTGCGTTCGTGAACCGACGGAGGTTTAAACGGCATTTCTTCGCGGATCGGCGTCCTCAGGGCGCTAAATCTTCGGTGGAGGTAGGGAGATGGATCCCAAGCTCGTGCACTTCCTTTCCCGTGAATTTGGTAGGCCGTGGTGAGCCGAGCGAGCTTATTTGAGCGATTTGGGGAAAAAGCATGATTTTGGTGTGTGAGCCCGATCTAGAGTTTTGATCGCATTTTTGAGGTTTAAATGGGTCCTCTCGGTGCTAGAGAGGTAGGGGATTGGTTTTCCCTTGTTTTCCCCTTCGCGTGGGCGCGAACGGGGCGCGGAATGGACTTTCCCGTGATTTCTGCCATTTTTGGGCTCGGGACGATTTAGCGGTTGGAGAGGGGGATTTCTGTAGCTCATCTAAGAGCGGCTGAACTAGGTCCAGCGAGATCAAACGAGGCCCAGCTCATCTAAGTGACCACCCCGCAAGGCCCACTTAGCATAAAAGCCCAATAAGTTCACTCGGGATCAAGCACTTCCATTAGGCTTGGAAGGCCGAGCGTCGGTCCAGTCGGAGGAAGACCCTCGCCCTACCTATCCCCCTCGCCGGGATAAGGGCTGGCGCCCAGCGCCCACTCCGGCTGAACCTCACCCAAGCTATGCCTATCGCCTGGGACAGGGCTGGCACTCTTCACGCTTGGGTCGACCGACGGTTGCTTATCCACGCTGCCATTGAGAACTCTTTCTGAGCAGAAGTTTATGAGGATAAGAGGGCCCATGAATCCTCAAGGCTATAAAGAGCCCACGACGAGGACGTAAAGAGCCCACGTCGAGGACGTAACCCCTGCCTGAAACTCCTCAGCTTACGGGACTCATAAGGCTGGCGCACTATTTAAACCTGGGACTCCCTCCAGCGAAAGGTAAGGCCAACAGACGCCTAAAACTCCATGAGCAGGAACCACTTCACCACCTTGGTGGAGAGGGATCTCGTGCATCTCCTTCTTCTTCTTCTCATAGCTTCCACCACTGCTCTACTGACTTAGGCATCGGAGGGTTTTCCCCAGGGAACCATCCCTGGGCCCCCTGATCTGTTTCCCTTCCTTGCAGTTCACTATTCGGTGATCATCTCCTCCAGCTCAGGACCAGCGTGAGATCGCCCCTCTTCATCTGGCGCCGTCTGTGGGAAACGATCAAAGAGCTAGTATGGTGCGATTGAGTACGGGGAGGAGGTCCGCCGGTGATAGGGGAAAAGCCATGGTGGCGGGGGAGAGGCCCCCTCTCAGGTCACACAGAACCCCCTCTCCAACGCCAGCACCCTAGCCGGCGAACTGCCTCCGCCCGTGGCAGTGGTGCTACCATTCAACGGGGGCGCTGACGCACTCCAAGCCCTCAACGCAAAACTGGACATCCTCGTGGAACTCATGACGACCTAGGCGGCCAGGGAAGGAAGGTCACGCATCCCTCCGGAAAGCCTTCCCCGCGAAGACGCGTCCCAACACACTGTCGGAGGCCGCTTCACCCTCCAAGGATGGCGGCTTATTCGCAACAGGTCAGGAGGACCTTCACAAGCCCCTCCTCCGGAGCAAGAGGCCTCCTCCGCACCGAAAAGGGGAAAACCTGGGGCATGCCATCTGCACCCAGAGACCGAAGTCCCTGGGGAACGCGGGGGACAGCCCGCCAGCACGCTCCCCTAGCCCTACGGCGCAACAACAGCCGGAGTTATCCCTACGACTGCGAGAGTTTGAGAGGCGCTTCGCAGAGCAGGAGCGCACCTTACGCGCCTTGCAGAAGATCCCCCCAGCAGAGGACGAGGAGAAATCCCAGTTTTTCGACTACATCTTGAAGGCAGAGATATCTCCCATAATCTCCATTCCGACCTTCAAGTCTTACGATGGCCAGGGTGACCCGGCCGACCACTTCGACAGCTTCGATGCCCTGATGACCCTCCATGGGGCATCCGACGCCATCAAGTGCCAAGCCTTCGTGACCACCCTGGTCCAAGGCACCCAAGCATGGTTCCGGGCCCTCACCCCCGGATCCATCTGAGACTTCAAGCAATTTGGGCGAGTGTTCAAGGAGAGTTTCACCGGCAGCGGCCCCCCTAGGTCGGTAGCGGGGCTATTGGCTCTCAAACAGGAG
The DNA here is from genome assembly GCA_022559845.1 of Amorphophallus konjac. Taxonomy (NCBI): domain Eukaryota; kingdom Viridiplantae; phylum Streptophyta; class Magnoliopsida; order Alismatales; family Araceae; genus Amorphophallus; species Amorphophallus konjac. The sequence goes on along the minus strand of CM040125.1, from coordinate 208,518,758 downwards.
CAGGGGGAGAAACTCCGGGCTTATATCAACCGATTCAAGTCGGAAGCCCTGAGAATCCCCCGCCTAGATGTTGCCTCGGCCATAACCGCGCTGATCGGAGGCACCCGTGACGAGAACCTACGCCGCGAACTTGTCCTCCACCCTCCCTCGACCCTTGCCAAGCTAGTGACTCTGGCTTTATGCCATTAGGCTTGTCAACGGATTCGGATATTATCCGGATTCGCTTCGAATTCGAATCCGTATTAACGGATAATATTCGAATTCGTATTCGCTTTTTTGGATACAGATAATATCCGAATTTGAATCGGAGCGGATACGGATATTATAATATTTGCTTCGAAAAATATCTGTTCGTAATATTATATATCATATAATACATATTTTTAAATAATATATTATAAAATAAATAATATTGTAGAGAAATTTAGATATTTTATAGTTGTATTTTAATTTAGATTTTATTTTATATATTTTTGACATTTTATAGTTATATTTTATATGCTTTTAACATTTTATAATTATATTTATATACTTTTGAATTTGAATCGGATAATTCAAATTTTAAAACGGAGCGGATACGGATAGTCATATATTCGCATCGTATCCGAATTCAAATCGGAGCGGATTAAAATCGGATAATTCGAATTTTAAAACGGAGCGGATACGGATAGTCATATATTCACTTCGTATCCGCTCCGTTGACAGGCCTATACGCCATGCTTAGTGCGAAGAAGTTCTCAGCGTATGCTGAGGCGCAACCGGTTCGGGTCGGGAGGGGGACAAGAAGCGAGCACCCAAGCCAAGCTCGGGCCAAGGAAAAAGGCGGAACGAGACAGGGAGCACAACGAACCGTCCCGAAAGTACGAGCGGTACACTCCCTTAATCACTCCGGTGTATGAGATCTATGAAGACATCAAAGGCTCGGGCCTCCTCCGCCAACCCGAGCCAATGAGGTTGAAGAACCGCGATCGCAGTAAGCACTGTTTGTTCCACAGCGACCACGGGCATCATACCGACGATTGTCGCCAGCTCCTGGATGAGATCAAGCGCCTCGTCCGCCAGGGAGACCTATCCCAGTTCGTGGCCGGGCATAAAGAAGACCGAGACGCCCCAGAGGAGATCGATAACGCCCATCGCGGGGTCCACATCAATGTCATCGCTGGAGGAGCTGCATCAGGAGGAGATAATAGCCGAGGAAGGAAGCGTCATGCTGAGCGGGCGAGCCGAGCCATTGAGCCTACCAAGGCCCCGCCAAGTGAGCCACAGGTCATAGTCTTCTCCGACCATGACCTGGAAGGGCTGACCACCCCGCATGACGACGCCCTAGTTGTATCGGCTATGATAAACCGTTGTAACGTAGATAAAATTCTAGTTGACAATGGAAGCGCCCCTGATGTATTATATTATGAGTGTTTTCTTAAGATGGGGAAGAATCCGTCTAAACTCCACCCGATCCGAACCCCCCTTTGCGGGTTCAATGGCCAGGCCACTTATCCCGAGGGAGCCCTGAGCCTGCCGATTACTCTCGGCACCCCACCCAAATCCGTTACGGTTATGGTGGACTTCATAGTGATCAAGGGTATGACAACATACAATGCAATCTTCGGCCGGGGGATCCTTAGCCGAATGAGAGCGGTGCCCTCTACCTATCACCAAAAGATGAAGTTCCCCACTAAACATGGGGTGGGGGAAGTCCGAGGCAACCAGGTGATGGCCAGAAGGTGCTATATTATCTCGGTCGAAGCCACAAGGCCGGATGGGAAGAACAAGGGCCCCCGGGAAGTCGAGAAAAAACCCGCAACATCCTAGCCTGGAGGCGAGTTGTTAACGGTTTTCCTAAACGATGACCCGACCTTAGGAGTAAAGATTGGAGCCGACCTACCATCTGAGGTTCAACAGCAGTATAAAGAATTTCTTTTCGGGTACATCCGAGTCTTTGCATGGTCTGATGATCAACTCCCTGGGATACCGGGAGAGACAGTAGTGCATAAACTCAACCTTGACCTGATCGTGAAGCCCGTACAACAACGCAAAAGGAAGCACTCCCCACAAAAATAGACAGTCATCAAGGAGCAAGTCACCAAGGGGCAGAAGACTGGTCTTTTTAGGTCGGTCCTGTACCCGACGTGGCTAGCTAACGTCGTCCTGGTGCCAAAAGCTTCGGGAAAGTGGTGAATGTGCGTGGACTTCACCGACTTGAACAAAGCCACACCAAAAGACTGCTATCCGTTGCCGAGCATCGACCAACTGGTTGACTCAACCTCGGGCAACAAGATACTCAGCTTCCTGGATGCCTATTCAGGTTACCACCAGATCAGAATGGATCCAGAAGATATCGAGAAGACCGCCTTCATCACCGACTTCGGCATACACTACTACACCCGGATGCCCTTCGGGCTGAAGAATGCTGGAGCCACGTACCAGAGGTTGGTCAACCATATGTTCGAGGGACAGCTCGGCCGAAACGTCGAGGCCTATATTGACGACATGCTCATCAAGACCCCCAAGGCCGAGGACCACTTCGCCGACCTAGCAGAGACCTTCGACACTCTCCTGAGGTACAATATGAAGCTCAACCCCGCCAAGTGTGCCTTTGGAGTAAGGTCCGGAAAATTCATGGGCTTCTTAGTCACCCAGCGTGGGATCGAGGCCAATCCCAACAAGGTCCAGGCCATTCTGGACATGTGCCCACCCACCGGCACCAAGGACGTTCAACGCCTTATCGGGTGCATTGCCGCGCTCAGCAGATTCATGTCCCGTGCGGCCGAACGATGCCTACCCTTCTTCAAACTGTTGAGGGGGCCCAAAATGGCATCTGCTACGTTCGCATGGGATGAGGAATGCCAAAAGGCATTCGCTGAACTTAAGGAGTTCCTGGTCTCGCCCCCGGTGTTGTCCAAGCATGTTCCAGGTGAAGCCTTGCATCTCTACCTCTCGGCAACTCCATCCACAGTTAGCTCGGTCCTGGTTAGAAATGACTCGGGAGTCGAGAGATCGGTCTACTACACTAGTAAGGTGCTCAAAGAGGCTGAAAGAAGGTACCCCGCAACCAAGAGACTTGTGCTAGCGTTGGTTACCTCGACCAAGCGCCATCGACCTTACTTCCAAGGGCACTCCATCATCGTGTTGCCCGGCGAACCACTGAAGAGGATCCTCGCTCACCCTTAAGCCTCGAGATGCCTCGTCAAGTGGGACATTATGCTCGGGCCCTATGATATATCGTACCGGCCTCACTCGACTATCAAAGGACAGGTGCTTACTGACTTTATCACCGAGAGCACCATCCCGATCGAAGAAAGATCTCCGTCCGCGTCCGGGAAATTCCTGGGTTTCTTGGTGACCCAGCGTGGGATCGAGGCCAACCCCGATAAGGTCTAGGCCATCTTGGACATGCGGCCGCCCACCTACACCAAGGATGTTCAACGCCATACCGGGCGCATTGCTGCGCTCAACCGGTTCAAGTCCCGTGCGGCCGAACGATGCCTACCCTTCTTCAAACTGTTGAGGGGGCCCAAAATGGCATCTACTACGTTCGCATGGGATGAGGAATGCTAAAAGGCATTCACTGAGCTTAAGGAGTTCCTGGCCTTACCCCCGGTGCTGTCCAAGCATGTTCCAGGTGAAGCCTTGCATCTCTACCTCTCGGTAACTCCATCCACAGTTAGCTCGATCCTGGTCAAAAATTACTCGGGAGTCGAGAGACCGGTCTACTACACCAGCAAGGTGCTCAACGAGGCTGAAAGAAGGTACCTCACATCCGAGAGACTCGTGCTAGTGTTGGTTACCTTGGCCAAGCGCCTTCTACCCTACTTCTAAGGGCACTCCATCATCGTGTTGACCGGTGAACCATTGAAGAGGATCCTTGCTCACCCTGAAGCCTCGGAATGCCTCGTTAAGTGGGCCATTATGCTCGGGGCCTACGATATATCGTACCGGCCTCGCTCGGCTATCAAAGGACAGGAGCTCGCTGATGTTGACACCCGTTTTATGACCAATAAGTCGGGTCATCTCTTTATTCATTATATATGATGCTCTGAGTTGTTCACTCTTCATCGAGTCTCTTTGTTTAGTTGAAGATCATTTCTTGGGTCTTGACTCCTTGATCGGATGTGGCTCTTTGTGGCATTTCATTTTGACTAAAGCTTAGCAAAACCTTCATTCCTTCTTTTGAACTCCATTGATAATAATGGTCTGTCCCAGGCGCGTTTCTTCCTTCTAACGGATGGGTCCTAGGCCGTTGCTCCTTGAAGAGTCCTGAAGCTTGAGGTCTTGTTCCAAAGCTTATCCTTGGCCTATATGTTGAATATAACGGTCTGTCATGCAGCCGTTGTTTCATTCTGATGCCCTATGCCTTGGCCGTTGCTTTCTTTACAGTGTCCTATTATTTTGATCTTCTTCCTGTTGATCTTATCTCTTTGGGGATAAGGTTGAAAGTAACGGATGTTCCTTGATGCGTTATTTCACTGTGGCGGTCTGTCGTGCAGCCGTTACTTCCTTCAGAGAGTCCTAACAGTTCAGGCCTTTTCTCTGCTACTCCGTGGTCGAGATAAGAACTTGGATTGACGATATCTCTTCCAAATCTGATCCTCAGGACCTTCTGTTTGATTCTATGGACTCTTGGTGATATTATCTTCAAGGATTTGTTAAGAGTTATCCCTTTATCTTGTTGGGTTTTCCTCTGCTCGACCTGAGGGTTTGAGGGTCTATAAATAGAACCCTTGACTTCATGGTCCTGGGGAGGAAATTCTGGAGTTTGCGTCGAAGTGCTGCCGCATTTTAGAGCCATGATTGATCAAGGAGAAGTGTTTCTCACGTTCGTTTGCTGCCTGGAGAAGGGAGTATCTGTTCCTCTTGGTTCCAAAGTTCATATTTGCATATTGAATTCCTTTTCCATCTCCCTTTCATCATAAGCATTATTTCTCTCTTTTCTCCATGTTTTTCACTGGTTTTCATCATCTAAACTTCCTCCCAATCTTTTAAAACGCCCAGAGGGGTTAAAAAACCAAAACCTCCCGGTATTTCCCTTTCCTTTTGATGATATTGTGTTTATTAAAGAATTGATGCTATATTATCTAAAGGGCTAATTTGGGTTATTTTCTGTTGCTTTCCATGTCTTTGGCAGGTTTACAGGTCCACCAGCACGAGGCCCAAGTCTTCTAGCCGGCTGGAAGAGTTGGAGTTAAAAGGATTCACGCTTTGCTACTGCAGGTTATTTGACGGTCTTGTGCAGGCGCGTCATATTCTTCCAGCGGTCTATCGAGCGACCGTCACTTCCAAGTGACGCATAGGGTTCTGACCATTACATCAAGCTAACATGCATGTTTCTTTGATCTTTTCTCTCCCGTGGGCGGGTGCTTCATCCACCTATTTCCAAGGTATTTTCATGTCTTTGGCTTGTTTTTACTTTGGTGGCGATCACATCTTTCTTAAGTATTGGGCATTAGCTTTCTCTTTCGCATCTCACATCTTTTATTTCCTTGCTTGTTTCACCCCTTGCGGTGTGTTTCTATTTACTCCTTGCTCCACGCCTCGGCGTGTGTTTTTCCTTTATTTCTTAGCTTAGTTTGGTTGAGATAGCATGCCCATGCTACAGTTTGCTTTGGTTGCCTAGGTTCATGATCACATGTTCATAGGTTGAGTGCAGATCTTTGATTATTTGCTTGTCATCTTGCTACATATCATCATTAAGACCCCAAGAAAAAGAAGATAGAGAAGCAAAATAAAATCAACAGATAATTTCATCGCCGAGAGCACCATCCCGACTGAAGAAAAATCTTCGTCCGCGCCCAAGCCAACCTGGGAATTGTTCATCGACGGATCCTCCAACTCGACCGGGAGCGGCGCCGATATCCTCCTGAAGTCCCCCGAAGGAGCAGAGCTGCAATACGCCTTGAAGTTCAACTTCCAGGCATCCAAAAACGCCTCAGAGTATGAAGCCCTTATCTCGGGAGCCCGCATGGCCTGGCTGTTGGGGGCTGAGTGAGTCAGAATTCACACTGACTCCCAACTGGTCGCTAGCCAGGTCAACGGTGATTACGAAGCTCGGGAAGAACTGATGGTCAAATACCTCCGGCTGGTCAAAACCGTGGCACAACAGTTCGAGAGTTTTGAGGTAGTCCGAATAGCTCGGGAGGAAAACTCCCGAGCAGACGCCCTCTCCCGACTGGCCTCCTCTCTTGACCCCGAGGGTACTCGATCGGTCCTTCTCCAAGAGCTAGAGCGACCGAGCATCGATTCGGAGCACATGGCAGTTGACTCGGCCTCCCCGAGCGACTGGCGTACCCCCTATCTGTCGTGGCTCCAAGACTCTCAGGACCCTTTCGACCCTCGGGAAGCCCGGAGATTGAAATACCAAGCTCGGCGATTCATCATTCTGGACGGCACTTTATACCGCAGATCCTTCTCCGGTCCCCTCCTGAAGTGCATCAGTACTGACGAAGCCAGCCGAGCGATTCAAGAGGTTCACGAAGGCCTGTGCGGAGCGCATCAAGGGGGAAGGTCACTCGCCCGGATCTTGCTTCGGTAGGGTTACTGGTGGCCCACTCTGTAGCACGACTACTCGACCTACGTGCAACAGTGTGACCAATGCCAGCGATTTGACCACTTGGTCCATCAGCCGACAACGGAGCTCGTCACCCTAGCCGAACCTTATCCTTTCACTCGGTGGGGGATCGACATCCTTGGGCCGTTCCCTACGGCTCAGGCCGAGAAGAAGTTCATCATCATCGCCATCGACTACTTCACCAAGTGGATCGAGGCCGAAGCTACAGCTAGGATCACCGAGACAGTCGTATGGAGTTTCATCTGGAAGTCGATCATCTGTCGCTACGGCATCCCCCGGGTGATAGTGAGCGATAATGATCGACAATTTGATTCTCGTTATTTCTGAGATAGATAGTGAGCGATAAACATTCGCAATCACTTCACTTCGGTCGAGCAGGCAGATGATCGACGGTCGAGCTGAATGCTGATGATGGTTGAGTAGGCAGAAACTGAACCTTTACCGGGTACTCAATATGACTTATTGCATCATCTGGAGCGAGTACCTGCCAAGATATCTGTTCTGGAGCTCATTAAAAGGTCTACCCTTCACCAGGATGCATTAAGGGATTTCTTACAAAAGGTGATGGTTAGCGAGGATATTGCAGTCGACAGCTTACCAACGGCACTAGCAACTATCTCCAAAGGGCCGGCAATCACATTTTCAGAATCTGAGCTAGCACTCCCGGAAGCTCGGCAAATGCCGCTCTGCATTACAATCACTCTGAACAAAGTCAGCATTGAAGCAGCACTGGTTGACACAGGGGCTTCAATCAATGTGTGCCCACTCAGTACCCTCCGAGCTTGCAACATATCTGAAGAGTTATTACGACCTACCCCCACCACTATAGTAGCATATGACAACTCAAGGCGAGCATGTCACGGGGTGGTCACTATCCAAGCAGAGCTCGGACCCCTTATAATGGCCGTGGAATTCTATGTACTAGACATCGATCCTATGTTCAAGGCTATCTTGGGTCGTCCATGGCTGGATACGCTCGGTGCCGTGCCCTCCACCGCACATCAGTGCGTCAAATTCCCTTTCCAAGGGAGGGTCGTCAAGGTCAAAAGTCTATCTACAGTGCAATCGGTTAAAGCCATTTCAGAACAGATTCTTACTACACTTTGGCCAAGCAGCCGACCCGTCATATCAGTGCTGGATTTAAACTTCCCTTGGGCTTATACACCTCCTAGGCCCATCACTACTCCAGTTAACATCAAGATGAAGCCCCAGATCCGAGACTCAAAAGGCTGGAACATTATACTGAAACTGGGCTACCAACCGGGGAGAGGCCTCAGTGCACAATTACAAGGAACGACCAAGCCCATACCCAAGGGAAGAAAGATGGGCAGGATAGGTCTTGGCTACAAAGAAACCGCATTATCTATGATGGGTGATTCTGGGCCACTCACCTGGGACTACAGTCAGCACTTTGTCCGAGGGCCTCTTCAGCCCGGCACATTAGCTCTGCAGCCAGCCCCGTTAGAGAGAAATACAGTATGTCTGATTGCCAGTCCTCCGCCGGTACTAAAAAGGCCAGAACATGATATGCTTGATTATGGTCAAGCCCTTCAGGGGTTGTTTCATGAGGAAGACTGCCAAAAGAAGCAAGAGGTTCGGCTCATGTAATGGAGACCGAAGAAGTGGCCAGACGATGATCCACGGGAGGAGGGGAGCTCGCCGATTGTCTTTTCTTGGTCTCCCTCCCGCTTTCAATCTCTCCTCCAGCAATGGGAGTTCTTACCCCGTCTTCCTCCTATCATGGTAAATCCATCCTTCGTTGATCCGCCCGAGATTCTATTTGTTCCTTGCGCTTGCGGGCACTGCCCGCCCATTGATCTATCCAATCTATTCACTCCTCCTCCTCCCAACGCCCAACTCCACGAGATGTGGTTCTCATCTTCCGATCCCTTCTTTGATTGCATCTTCCCTGAGCTATTCCCTATGCAGCTCCCGCCTCCTCCATCTTGCTGTATAGTCTCTGCTGATCTCCAAAAAAAAATGTCAAATTCAAAATGGATATTTCAGTGGAAGATTATGCTACCATGTCTCCATCCTCATCCCAGGGGCACGAGTCCCCTGCTCCTTCCCTTCCACTAGGTCTCCTTTCTCCTAGGTTAGGATTAGGGTCTATCGAGTCTAGGGAAGTAGAATTAGTTAGATCTAAAGAAGTAGGGTCTTGTTCTAGGTCATCCAACCCTTCCTCCTCTGAGCCGCGCCCGCTTGCGCGTCCTCCCAAATCTGTTCCTGGTAGGTTCTTGCAAGACCTAGCTCAGCGCTGTCATGCCCTTTTAAAATGTCCGGAATTTGTTGCTACGGCAATTACGATTGAGGATGGAGAAGAAATAGAAGGGGCGTGGGGCGATGACGGACTCGGCGTCTATGAAATCTTGGGTGAAAAAGATCCGGTTAATGAGGACAGCGACGTAGATGACACCGCTGATCTGTACGCGCAAGGACTTAAGAAATTCGACGAGCCGTCATCAGCAGTGGATGAACCTACGAAAGAAATCAATCTGGGAACCGAAGAAGACCCCAGGCCCATCATTATTGCTGCTAATCTCCCTCCACAAGTGGAAGAAGATTTGATCAAAGTTCTAAGGGAGTATAGCGATTCCTTCGTCTAGTCTTATTAGGACATGCCAGGTCTTGACCCCTCTTTAGTAGAACATCGACTCGTGCTTAAACCAGGGGCAACACCGGTGAAACAACGGTCAAGAAGATTTCACCCCACATGGCCTTAAGGATTAAGGAAGAAGTTGATAAGTTATATAAGGCCAGATTCATTAGAGTTGTCCTATATCCTCAGTGGGTGGCAAACATAGTCCCTGTCATCAAGAAGGATGAAAAGGTGCGTATTTGCATCGATTTCAGGGATCTCAATAAAGTATGTCCCAAGGATGATTTCCCGCTGCCTCACATTGATGTCTTGGTCGACAGTACCGCCGGGTACGAATCGTTGTCATTTATGGATGGTTACTCAGGATATAATCAAATCCGTCTCGCTCCAGAAGATCAAGAGAAAACCTCCTTCACCACGCCCTGGGGCACGTACTGTTATGTGGTTATGCCATTTGGTCTGAAGAACGCGGGCGCCACCTATCAAAGGGCGATGATGGCCATCTTCCATGACATGATGCATATCTATATGGAATCTTAAGTGGATGACATTTTGGTGAAGTCAAGAACCGAAGAAGAACACCCCTCTATTCTGGCTAAGGTACTGCAAAGAGCCAGGGAGTACAAGCTTAAGATGAATCCGAAGAAGTGTGTATTCGGAGTCTCCTCAGGGAAGCTGTTAGGTTTCATAGTGAGCAAACGGGGGATCCAGATTGATCCTAACAAAGCACAGGCCGTCATGGATATGCCTCCGCCTAAGAACATTACGGAACTTCGAGGATTGATCGGCCGATTACAATTCATTAGAAGATTTATATCCCAACATTCTCAAAGGTGCCGTCCATTTTATGAATTGCTTAAGGCGGGGGTTAAGTTTGAATGGAATGAAGATTGTCAAAAGGCCTATGAGGACTTGAAGGAATATCTATCCAATCCCCCAGTTTTGCAACCTCCTGTCCCTGGGAAACCCCTAATCATATACATCTCAGTTATCGAGGACTCCCTAGGGGCGGTATTAGCACAAGTAGACGATGAAGGGAAAGAGCGGGCTGCGTATTACCTCTCTCGGTTATTCAACCCAGCTGAGTCCAGATACACCGCTATAGAGAAGACTTGTGCCGCCTTAGTGTGGGTAGCTCAGAAGCTTAAACACTATTTTCTTGCCCACCCAGTTAGGTTGATCTCTAGAATGGACCCGATTCGCTATCTCTTAGAAAAGCCCGTCCTTTCTAGTAGGTTAGCTCGCTGGTAGAGCTTCCTCTCTCAATTCGACATCACCTTTGTTGTTCAGAAGGCGGTCAAAGGATATGCCGTTGCTGAGCATCTCGCTCATCTCCCCATTCCTCACACCGATTCCATCCAGGACGATTTCCCTGATGAGTATCTTTCTGTTATCTCTCATCACCCCTTCTGGTCTCTGCACTTCGACGGTGCACTCAATTCTCAAGGCCGAGGGATCGGTGATGTTCTGCTTACTCCAGAGGGGGTGACCATTCTCTTTGCTTATCAACTTCGATTTCCTGCCACCAACAACATCGCTGAGTATGAGGCTCTCCTGGCTGGACTAAAGCACGCCTACCTCTTAGGTGCGCGTTATTTAAATATTATAGGAGATTCTCAGCTCGTCCTACGGCAAGTTCTGACCACTTACCGTACTCGTGACCCCAAGCTCAAGCCTTATCAAGATCTGGTCACGCTCCTTGTCAGGCAATTCCGTAAGCTGATCTATATCCATACTCCCCGTTCTCAGAACATTCTAGCTGATGCTATGGCATCCCTTACTTCTTCCCTATATTTCCCTCTCAGCCGGAGCATTGAGACTATCATCATTCAGAGATTGGACGCACCCTCTCTTCAGGATCCTTGGTACATCAATCTTAGGAAATCTGTAGAGGCAAGAGCTGAGAAGGAAGATCTTAAGGAAGTATCTTTAACAGAGCTAGAAGAGATTCTGGACGAAGAAGAGTTGCCTTGGTATCATGAAATCGAGTTGTTTTGTAAGGAGGGATTGTTCCCAGAAGGGGCAAATGCTGAGCAACGCAAGTCAATTAGAAGAGCCGCCGCAAGGTACACCGTTGTTGCAGGAGAACTGTACAGGCGCGCTACTAATGGGATGCTCATGAGATGCTTAGATGATGTTGAAGCTTGGAAGGTGGCTGAAGCAGCCCATTCTAGTGAGTGTGGGGGTCATGTCAATGGCCAGGCTCTAGCGAAGAAGATCCTAAGGTAGGGCTACTATTGGCCCACTCTAGAGGAAGATTGCTCCCTCTATATCCGGAGGTGTCTTAAGTGCCAACTCCACGCTGATAAAATTCATTCTCCAGCTTCATCTCTCCATCCTCTGACCGCTCCTTGGCCATTCTCTATGTGGGCCTTTGACGTTGTCGGCCCGCTCGGTGATCCTAATTCCCAGATCAAGCAGAAATCCTTTATCCTTACCGCCACTGAGTACTTCACCAAGTGGGCCGAAGCTGAGGCGTACGCAGAGATCAAAGCTACAACGGTGTGCCGCTTTATTATGAAGAATATCATCTCGCGGTTCGGAGTGCCAAGCAGCATCATCACCGACAACGGATCCCAGTTCGTTTCCCAAGAGCTTAAGGACCTATGTAAGAAGTTCAAGATTACATTGCATCATTCATCTCCATATTATCCTCAAGGCAACGGCCAAGCCGAGGCCACTAATAAAACCCTTCTTAAAATCATCAAGAAAACATGTGAAGCTCATAAGTTTTCTGATTGGCCAGAAAGATTAGTGGAAGCTCTGTGGGCTTACCGCACCTCCGTCCGTACCCCTACGGGACAAACTCCCTATTCTCTTACCTACGGGATGGAGGCGGTGCTCCCATATGAGATCCTGATCCCTTCCCTTAGAGTGCAGCTTGATAAGGAACTTAATCTCGATGAACGTCGAGAGGCGTTGCTGGTTCAGTTGGAACTCTTAGATGAGAAGAGGATGAATGCGGCCGATCATGTATCCATTTATCAGAAGAGGGTTTCACGTTATTTTCAAAAGAAGGTAATCGAACGTAAGTTTCAAAAGGGTGATATGGTTTTGAAACGAAAATTCATTCGGTCTGCAGGTCCTAGGTCTAAATTACAACCTAATTGGGAAGGGCCGTTTGTCGTAAAAGAAGCTTATCCGGGAAATGCTTATCGTTTAGTAAACGCGGAAGGTGAGGAGCTCTCTCACCCGTGGAATGGGTTGTATCTTAAGCGTTTCTTTCCTTAGAGTCTAACCATGTGCTACCCCGGCAGCAAGATGTTCCTCCTTTCACTAAAGGAGTCCCGAGTGAGGCAGTCACACACTACACGACGTCCCTGGTCAAGTTTTCCACATTGAGAAAGGACAACGTCTCTTCTTGGCCATGCTTTGGGGGAAAGTCGAGGTCCCTGTCCGTTTCTTCCTTCAGCTAAAACCAGGGGCAAGAGGTGAATAAGGAGGCGATAACCGATCAAAACACCCTCACAAGAGGAGGTCTCAAATAGGGGCAGTCCGTTATGACCTGACGCCACAAGAAACAAAAGAGACAGCGAAGGGGCAATCTCTATGACAAAATCAAAAGCATCACCTCAAAGCTGATATAGTATGAATTATGAATTCCAAAGCTCCAGAAAGGCAAAGCAAGAAAAGCTAGGCATGACAAGAGTGGCAGTATAATTCTCCGCGGGACGTTATGAGCCCGGTCGCGTGCATGCCTAGGGTGGATTAAGGTTCGATGACGGACTCAAAGCCCCAGCACAACAGACCAAATCTCTAATGGGTTGTACGGAAAGGAAATCAAGTCTTAAAACTTCTATATCTGGCCTAAAGCTTACCCCCCGTATTCTGTTTTTCTTTTAGGACCAAGATTAGTACCTTGGGTATGGCCCTCGCAGAAACACTATCATGACAATTGGACCTTGTCCAGGGGTCGTCACCTTCTCTCACACCAACCCCCGGACTCGATATCAACAAGGAAGGGCTCACGCTGTTGGGGAAGCACTAGTTTTCCAAAATCCAAAAAAAATCCAAAAAAAAATCAAATATTTTCAAAATCCAAACAAATTAAATATTTTTAAAATCCATACAAATTGAATATTTTTCAAAATCCAAACAAAATCAAACATTTTTAAAAATCTAAAAAAAATTGAAATATTTCCAAAATCCAAAAAACATCAAATATTTTCAAAACCCAAACAAATCAAATATTTTTAAAGTCTCACAAAAATCAGATATTCTCCAAAACCCCCGAAAAACACCATCATATGCATTGCATGCATTGCATTATTTTTATTATGTTCTCCGCCTGTTTAACAAGGCTCCACCCCTTGACCAAATATTGAGAAACGGTCATTATCTAACTTGCTTCAAGGTAAGGGGTTGAGTCTAAGAACAGATCTAACTTGTTTCATGTTTAAAGTGTGCGCAGAACACAAGATCAAGATCAAAGTGAGAAGCTCGCAATTATGCAGATTCAAAGGCTGTAACGCGTCATCACCAGGCCGCTACAGTCATCCAACGGTCATATCCTTACCATCACTCCTCTTCTTGCATAAGCTTTCTTTCTTTCAGCAGCCATCATTCTAACGGCCAGGGTTATGACCGTTACTTACTCTAACGGCCTGAGTCTTGACCGTTACATCCCTCAGAGAACAGGGTTCTTCGTGCTTCCATTCTAACGGCCTATCGTCAGACCGTCGTTTCTTTATAACGGCCCAGTTCACATCCGTTACATACTCCAGAGGCTCTGCCTGTTCACATCATTCCAGACGATCAAGCCACAAAACTCTTGCTCGTTCAACTGAGACAATCTTATCTCATTCAATCAGGCTTAATGAAAAATGAATCCACAAAATTCCAACTTTTTGTCATACAAGTAACATCTCTCATAAATAAAAAAAATATAAATCAAGCTACATTAAGTTTTTCATCTGCAAGAGGGCGGATCTTCCTCAACTCTTTCACGTAGCCTCAGCGTGCTTCATCGTTCTCTTCAACTTCTTCTTGCCACGGGCGCACTTTGCCGATCTCCCACATGGTCAGCGCGTTCCGGATCGCTCTTTCATCCTCCTCGGTCCCCATCTTCCTAGATAGAAGGGGAGGGTAGTGTGATAGTGCAGGAGCTTGGGTTCTTGGAATTCCGATCTGAAGATGGCACCGGTGCGGGTTGTAGATCGCCATTGTAGTGTTCCCCACTAGCTGGAGGTCCAAGCCTTGACGCCGCAGTATTTTAAGAGGAGTGCTTCGAAGGATTCTTGGTCGCATATTGAACTTGTCTATTGGCAAAGTATTGAAGAAGAGGCACCATTCATCCCGAGTTTTCTTATCCACCGTCTTGCATTCAACCTGTGAAGAGTATCCAAATGCCCCTCCAATGAAGAGGAGAGGGTGGCTCCCGAAGATTCGGTTGGCTGAAGTTATGTCTTCCTTTGGTTAGAATTTGACTCTCACTCCCATCCAACACTCAAGAAGTATCATGGAGCCGAACAAAGGTCCTCCTAGGCAAGCCAAGCTGAGTCCTTCATAGAGGTATGAGAGGATCGCTTGAGAGATGGACATTCCCCGCCACAACCCACTAATAATGCTGAGATTTTTTGTCTAAAAGGTGGTCGGTTGTGGTGAAAAGGAAGACTCCGCATAAGCACACCGTGTAGCAACCCTGATAAATTTAAAAGGAATAAATAAATCAAAATAGATTAAAAGATTTAGTAAATAAACGAAAGAGCTTGGAATAAAAAATAATTAAACCCTGATGAAAATAACGCCTCAGATATAGGCGCTACCTTACAATAAACGCCCTCACCTAAGGCGTGTTTTGAAGAAAGGACGCCCACATGTCACGGCGTCAAATTTCAAATGGCCAAAATAAATAAAAAAAAGGTAAGTTAGCGTAACGTCCCTTGCGTGGACGCGTTTCAACAAGAAACGACGCTTGACAAGGCGTCAATTTAAAATTGACGCCCTGACCTAGGTCGTTAATTCAGTTCGAGTTTCGTTCGACCCAGGAGTCTATCCCGGGTAAGTTGATAACTATGAGAAAGAGTTCGAATGTAGTAATAACTCTATCTTGGAAGTATTACTTCCAATCAAACACTAACCCTATTAGGATTCTAAGGATCCTATAAAAACCCTTGCCAATCGAACCCTAAAGCTATTTGGTCGATCTGCTGTTGCTACGGTACGTAAAGAACATCAGTTCTTATCTCTTTTCTTTCGGTTGCATGAAGAATCACTGATTCTTCATCTTCTTCTCTTCTTACAGGTTGAAGAAGACGAACGTGAGAAGAACAAAGTGTAAGTTCTTCTTTCTTCCACCTTCAGTCAAGTATTATGAAGATAATACTAATGATCGTATATATATGTTCTCTGTAGGAAAGTCATCTTAACCTACTAAAGAACGTGGGTTCTTCATCGGTGAACGTCTGCACCTGATCGTGCCGAAAAGAAAACCTGTCGATAATCTACACCAAAACCTCTGCCCTTTCGTCCTACTCTGTTGATAACATAGTACCGTGTCTTCATCAGTTTGCCAGTTAATCATCAAAAAGGTAGGTTTTCTCAAGCACTGTAGCCCAAATCACCATAATAACTATGTTAAACCATATATATTAGTTCATGCATATAGTTTTCACAAGTTTTAAAAGTTTCTATTGTTGGAAAGAAACGCCCTTTCCAAGGGCGCTAATTTTATATGCGACCCAGACTAGGGCGCTATTTAAATAAACGACCCTGACAAGGTCGTCAGTTCAAAAGATTTGACGCCCTGCACACAGACGACAATTTAATTACCTGATAATTACCCATGTTAAATAGTCCAATATTCACTTAAACATGATTCTAAATCAGTGCATGATCATTAATCCTGATATTATCCTGTCATGACCATATCTCGTTTTCTGAAAATTTCAATACTTGAAAATTGTAAATTCTTGAAATACACGACCCTGTATAGGTCGTCTCTCACTTGACTAACGCCCCTGTTCATGGCGTGAATTGAAAAGTAACGCCCCTGTACAGGGCGTGTTTTTGATAAATTACTGAAAATATATATTCTGCAAAAATAGAAGTAAAGAATGAACGACCATTGTATACGTCGTCAACTTGTAAATAAACGCCCCTTACCAGGGCGCGTTTTTGGTAAAATACTGAAATATTGAAATTTTGCAAAAATGTAAAATAGATAAACGCCCTTACTGAAGGCGTTAATTACTTGAGTAGTGACTTTACTTAAGTCGTTATTTTCCTGTAAAAATATTTTTACCCTGTTTCTGATAACCGATGGTTTCGGTATATCTATATATATATATGTATATCGGCACTATATCTCCACTCCGTGAGTATAGTCCCACGTTTCATGATATTTTATCGATCACCCTCAATTCTCATTGACATACAAGCTCTCCATTGGACATTCCGTTCCTTTGGACTAGCGAGTTAGTCATAGAGACCTCCGTAAGACTCCTCGAGCCTTGGATTCCCTCAAGGCCGACTGAGCTGGTTGTACCCTAAAAACCCATTACACTATTGAATGCCATGTCACTCTAAAGAAACATGGTATACCGGCCCTTATGATATGCAAAGAGTATATCATGAGAATTCTTAATGGGATGATGATATCATGCCATTTGTTGATGTTCTTGTGGACCTCAATTCTATAATAAGAATGAGGACATCTTGCCTTGATATACTGTTCATGTGGACCTCAATTCTATATAAAGAATGTCCATACTTGTCATGGTACCCGAGTTAAGGGAACCTAATTCCACCTAGTTTCATCGTTCATCGTGATTGTACCGTTGTTATCGTCTATCTATGTCCAATGTCGTATTTTTGGACTCCATTCTCTCAAAGTTATCCTACGTGTCTACAAGCTTAAATTGTTGAAATTCCATATTGGCTATATATATATACAAGAGTGGATGTCAAATATACATGATAAATGCCTGTGCATATAGGGCCCGATCTGGTCCTGGGAGGAGCACCCGAAAGTACTTGTGCCCATGGGAATTGAATGATAAGGTATCTGGCATTATACCGAGTGCATGACTAGCTTGATTGGACAATTCCACACAAATCTTGTACTTGACCCGTACTTGACATGACATGAATTGCGTGACCCGAGAAAGGGTAATTACTTGCTTGCTTGATACATGATAGCCAAAGTTCTTGACATGACTTGCTAAAAAGTACTTACTTGAATATCTTGTTATCTTTTCTTGAAAGCTCATGACTAGTTCATCTTGCTGTCTTATTGATAAATTCTCTCTCTATCTTGTCATTTTATACGAGCATGCATAGCTACAGTACATACATAAAAGATGTAATTATTTAAAACCCTTGCTAGCGCTTGAGATATAATTTCCTACTGAGCGTTCGCTCACTCCGTGTGTTCCCTACTTTTCAGGTAATTCCGACGACGAGGGAAGTCAATCGGATGGGAATGGTCAAGAGTGAAAGAGATAGAACTTCTCCAGGTGTCATCTAGTCTTTTTCCTATTTTCTTGAGTCAACTATGTACTTTTCCTTTTTAATTGAATAGAGTATTGGATTTGTAATAGTCTATCCATTATGAAATAAAGGATTGGGTTATCTTTCTATTTTGCGCATCTCTGTTTTGGTGTCGAATACACTACTACTCTGATTGACATGATTGATATAAACTCGTCGCGCATATCCGAGTATCTTCCGCGCTCGGGGCGTGACAGTTTTTGTGGTATCAGAGCCTAGGGTATTCAATTCCTAGGAAAACCCAAGTCCAAGGATATGTTCAAACCTTTAACCAGTGAGATTGGGTAGAACCAAGGGTTAAAGTTAACATAGAATGCTAGTCTTTAAGATACAAATCACGTATTAATCTAGTTATTATAATTGTAGGATAATGGCTGTCGAACGTGCTCAATGGCGCAACATGCAGCGTACACTGCAAGGCATGACTCAAGTGCTGCAGTAAGTAACACTAGGAGGTGGACAACGAGCAGGAAGTCTCCACCAGACTTTCAAGAACATGAACCCGCCCAAGTTCACGGGTTCTACTGATCCAGATGATGCTGAACACTGGATTA
Source organism: Amorphophallus konjac (assembly GCA_022559845.1). Taxonomy (NCBI): domain Eukaryota; kingdom Viridiplantae; phylum Streptophyta; class Magnoliopsida; order Alismatales; family Araceae; genus Amorphophallus; species Amorphophallus konjac. The sequence goes on along the minus strand of CM040125.1, from coordinate 208,500,553 downwards.
GGGAAACAGAACGAATATTCCGTGTTATGCAATGCACAGATCAAGATAAGGTCTTATTAGCTACTTTTCAGTTAGAAAGGGATGTTAGATGCTGGTGGGAATCCATAGAGGCTACTATAAATCAAGATCAGGTTTCGTGGGAGGAATTCGTTGAACACTTCAACGCAAAATATTTCTCGGACCGAGTTCAGGAAAAGAAGACTGCAGAATTTGCTGCATTAAAGCAACGATCTTTGTCAGTGGCCGAGTATGAGCCCCAATTCTCTAGATTGTCTCGGTATGCTAAGCATCTAGTTAGCACCGAGAAAATGAAAGCTAGGAGGTTTCTTAATGGGCTCAGGCCCTAAGCTATTACTCAACTGGCGCCGATGGACATTCAAGTCTACTCGGAGATAGTATGTCGAGCTCAACTATTAGAAGATGCCACGGAACTGTCTGATAGGATTCGTGGTAAGGATAAGAAGGAGCAAGTTACAGGTTCGGGTTCCTTTAAACCCAACTTCAAGAAAAGGCCTAGCAATGGAGGAGTATCCTCACAAGACCAAAAGTTCAAGAAGACCAAGCCCTTCTCTATCACCACTACCTCTCCAAATACAGTGTGCAAACATTGTGATAAAGCGGGTCATAGAGCAGAAGAATGTTGGAGGAAACTTGGAGCGTGTCTCCGTTGTGGGAGTCGTGAGCATCGGATTCCCGATTGCCCATTACTTAACGATCAAGCCGTTGACGGAAAGCGCCCAGTAACCAAGAATGCTCGTCTTCATGCAATCAAGGAGACCGAGCAAGTAGAAGGAGGCGGCTTAGTGGAAGGTACATTGAAAGTTTGTTCCAGGAATGCATATGTCTTAATTGATATTGGTGCATCGCATTCTATTGTTTCTAAGAAGTTTGCTGACCCATTACCCCTAGAACCGGAATGGATAAAGTTAGTTTTGTCTACTCCTCTGGATGATGAGACTGATATTACACATCATTACCAAAACTGCGAAGTATTGGTTCAGGGTAGAAATCTCCCTATTGATCTCATATGTTTAGATCTGAAAGAGTATGATGTTATACTAGGGGCAGATTGGTTATCCAAGTATCAGGCAACGGTTGATTGCCGCAATAGCAAGGTTACATTCAAGGAATTTCCAGAACTAATATTTACTAGCCCCAAGAGTCGGAGCAAAAACCCTCTTATTTCAGCTCTCCGAGCTAGCAAGCTCATCAGGAAAGGATGTACATCTTTCCTTGCCTTTGTCACAGTTAAAGAAGCTAAGGAAGCTAAGCTAGAAGACATTCCAGTGGTACAAGAATTTCCGGACGTGTTTCCAGAAGATTTGTCGGGATTACCCCCGCAAAGAGAAGTGGCCTTCACCATTGACTTAGTCCCTGGTGCTGGTCCGATTTCAAAGGCACCTTATAGGATGTCACCTGCTGAACTCAAGGAGTTAAAGGAGCAATTGATGGAACTCATTAAGAAAGGATTCATTAGACCAAGTACTTCCCCGTGGGGAGCACCTGTGCTATTTGTAAAGAAGAAAGATGGATCCATGAGATTATGCATCGACTATCGACAGTTGAATCATCTCACTATCAAGAATAAGTATCCACTGCCGAGAATCGATGAATTATTTGATCAGATTTCAGGATCCAAATATTTTTTCAAGATTGATCTCAGGTCGGGATACCATCAATTAAGAATCAAGGACGAGGATATTCATAAAACCGCATTCAGAAGCAGGTATGGCCATTATGAGTTTGTTGTTATGCCTTTCGGACTAACGAATGCCCCTGCTGCCTTATGCAGTTAATGAATAGTATATTCAGGCCTTATTTGGATCAATGCGTTGTGGTCTTTATTGATGATATATTGATTTATTCCAAGACCAAGGAAGAGCATGAGGAACATTTGAGGATTGCATTACAAATATTGAGGACAAATCAATTATATGCAAAACTTAGCAAGTGTGAATTCTGGCTTGAAGAAGTAACTTTTCTCGGACATGTTATATCAAAGGATGGCTTGTCTGTAGACCCATCAAAGGTTGAAGCAGTAAGGAACTGGGAAAGACCGACCAATGCTAGCGAGATCCGAAGTTTCTTAGGTCTTGCCGGCTATTACAGGCGATTCATCAAGGATTTCTCTAAAATCGCCGTGCCACTTACGAGGTTAACTCGCAAGGAGATCCGTTATGAATGGGATGAGGAATGTGAAAGAAGCTTCCAAACTCTCAAGGATCATCTTACTACAGCTCCTATCTTAGCATTGCCAATTGAAGGAGAAAAGTTCGAGGTATACACTGATGCTTCTGGCATTGGCCTCGGGTGTGTTCTAATGCAACAAGGGAAGGTTATAGCCTACTCTTCTCGTCAATTAAAGAAGCATGAAGAGAACTACCCCGTCCATGACTTAGAATTAGCCGCGGTAGTATTTGCACTCAAAATATGAAGACATTATCTTTATGGAGTACAGTTTACTGTATACTCCGATCACAAGAGTCTCAAATATCTTTTCTCACATAAGGAACTAAATATGAGGCAAAGACGATGGCTGGAATATCTCAAGGACTTCGACTTCAAAATACAATATCATCCCGGAAAGGGTAATCATGTAGCAGATGCCCTTAGTCGAAAGCCGAGAGCACTGTTAGCCAATTGTCTGATTCAAGAATGGAAATTGCTGGAACAATTCTCTGAACTCAATATAAGCATGGACACGGACCCTAGATGTGTCACATTATCTCATGTAAGCATACAGTCAGATTTGTTGTCTGGAATACAAGCACTTCAGAATAATGATCCTACATTAGTAGAAATCAAGGGCAGATTAGAAGGACAATCGGATTTCCAATTAGCTTCTGATGGAAGATTAATGTTCAAGAATAGAACTTGTATACCAGACTGCCCAGAATTGAAGAAGAAGGTCTTAGATGAAGCTCATAGGTCAAGGTATACGATTCATCCTGGATCCACCAAAATGTACCAAGATGTAAAAAGAAATTTTTGGTGGCCCAACATGAAAAGAGAAATAGCGGACTACGTATCACGCTGTCTCACGTGCCAACAAGTCAAGGCGGAACACCAAAAGCCTGCTGGAAAACTACATCCTCTAGATATCCCTAAATGGAAGTGGGAGGATATTAGTATAGATTTCATCATGGGTTTATCTAAATCAAAAAGAGGACATGATGGAATATGGGTTATCATTGACCGATTGACTAAATCAGCGCATTTCTTGCCAATCAAGAGTCGATGGTCAGTTGATGTCTTAGCTGCACTATACATCAAGGAAATAGTCAGATTACATGGTATTCCTGTTTCAATCGTGTCAGACAGAGATCCCCGTTTCACCTCTCATTTTTGGAAAGGACTACAACATTCGTTGGGAACAAGGCTTAACTTTAGTACAACTTTTCACCCTCAAACGGATGGTCAGACCGAGAGAACCAATCAAGTAGTCGAGGATATGCTTAGAGCTTGCATTATTGATTTTCATGGAAACTGGCATGATCACTTGCCTCTGGTCGAATTTGCATACAATAATAGCTACCATGCAAGTATACAACTGGCACCTTTTGAAGCCTTATACGGAAGGAGTTGCCGATCACCCTTATGCTGGGACGAAGTTGGAGAGAAACAACTGTTAGGTCCAGACATGGTAAGGGACACTACCGAGAAGATACAATTGATCAGAGAAAGACTACAAGTTGCTCAGTCTAGACAAAAGGCTTATGCTGACACAAGAAGGAGAGATCTTGAATTCCAAGTTGGAGATCATGTATTTCTCAAGATATCGCCTGGACGTGGAATACGGAGATTTAGTGTTAAAGGCAAGCTTACACCAAGATTCATCGGACCTTTTGAAATTCTAGAAAGAGTTGGCGAGGTTGCTTATCGCATCGCATTGCCTCCTCAATTGTCCGAGATACATAATGTGTTCCACATATCCATGTTGAAGAAGTATGTACACGATCCATCACATATTATCGAACATGGAGACCTAGTAATCCAAAAGGATCTCACATATGAGCAGAAGCCTATGAAGATCTTAGATCGAGAAGTACGTACCCTAAGGAATAAGGTTATTCCCATGCTAAAAATACAATGGAATAAGAATTCAGAACATGAAGCTATATGGGAGACCGAGGAATCTATGAGGAAACAATTTTCAGATTTATTTTAGAAGGTACATACTCTACACTCTCCAAATGTAAATATATGATATGGAATTTGGGGACCAAATTCTTTTTTAAGTGGGGGAGGGTGTAGCAACCCTGATAAATTTAAAAGGAATAAATAAATCAAAATAGATTAAAAGATTTAGTAAATAAACGAAAGAGCTTGGAATAAAAAATAATTAAACACTGATGAAAATAACGCCTCAGATATAGGCGCTACCTTACAATAAACGCCCTCACCTAAGGCGTGTTTTGAAGAAAGGACGCCCACATGTCACGGCGTCAAATTTCAAACGACCAAAATAAATAAAAAAAGGCAAGTTAGCGTAACGTCCCTTGCGTGGACGCGTTTCAACAAGAAACGACGCTTGACAAGGCGTCAATTTAAAATCGACGCCCTGACCTAGGTCGTTAATTCAGTTCGAGTTTCGTTCGACCCAGGAGTCTATCCCGGGTAAGTTGATAACTATGAGAAAGAGTTCGAATGTAGTAATAACTCTATCTTGGAAGTATTACTTCCAATCAAACACTAACCCTATTAGGATTCTAAGGATCCTATAAAAACCCTTACCGATCGAACCCTAAAGCTATTTGGTCGATCTGCTGTTGCTACGGTACGTAAAGAACATCAGTTCTTATCTCTTTTCTTTCGGTTGCATGAAGAATCACTGATTCTTCATCTTCTTCTCTTCTTACAGGTTGAAGAAGACGAACGTGAGAAGAACAAAGTGTAAGTTCTTCTTTCTTCCACCTTCAGTCAAGTATTATGAAGATAATACTAATGATCGTATATATATGTTCTCTGTAGGAAAGTCATCTTAACCTACTAAAGAACGTGGGTTCTTCATCGGCGAACGTCTGCACCTGATCGTGCCGAAAAGAAAACCTGTCGATAATCTACACCAAAACCGCTGCCCTTTCGTCCTACTCTGTTGATAATATAGTACCGTGTCTTCATCAGTTCGCCAGTTAATCATCAAAAAGGTAGGTTTTCTCAAGCACTGAAGCCCAAATCACCATAATAACTATGTTAAACCATATATATTAGTTCATGCATATAGTTTTCACGAGTTTTAAAAGTTTCTATTGTTGGAAAGAAACGCCCTTTCCAAGGGCGCTAATTTTATACGCGACCCAGACTAGGGCGCTATTTAAATAAACGACCCTGACAAGGTCGTCAATTCAAAAGATTTGACGCCCTACACACAGATGACAATTTAATTACCTGATAATTACCCATGTTAAATAGTCCAATATTCACTTAAACATGATTCTAAATCAGTGCATGATCATTAATCCTGATATTATCCTGTCATGACCATATCTCGTTTTCTGATAATTTCAATACTTGAAAATTGTAAATTCTTGAAATACACGACCCTGTATAGGTCATCTCTCACTTGACTAACGCCCCTGTTCAGGGCATGAATTGAAAAGTAACGCCCTTGTACAGGGCGTGTTTTTGATAAATTACTGAAAATATATATTCTGTAAAAATAGAAGTAAAGAATGAACGACCATTGTATACGTCGTCAACTTGTAAATAAACGCCCCTTACCAGGGCGCGTTTTTGGTAAAATACTGAAATATTGAAATTTTGCAAAAATGTAAAATAGATAAACGCCCTTACTGAAGGCGTTAATTACTTGAGTAGTGACTTTACTTAAGTCGTTATTTTCCTATAAAAATGTTTTTACCCTGTTTCTGATAACCGATGGTTTCGGTATATCTATATATATATGTATATCGGCACTATATCTCCACTCCGTGAGTATAGTCCCACGTTTCATGATGTTTTATCGATCACCCTCAATTCTCATTGACATACAAGCTCTCCATTAGACATTCCGTTCCTTTGGACTAGCGAGTTAGTCATAGAGACCTCCGTAAGACTCCTCGAGCCTTGGATTCCCTCAAGGCCGACTGAGCTGGTTGTACCCTAAAAACCCATTACACTATTGAATGCCATGTCACTCTAAAGAAACATGGTATATCGGCCCTTATGATATGCAAAGAGTATATCATGAGAATTCTTAATGGGATGATGATATCATGCCATTTGTTGATGTTCTTGTGGACCTCAATTCTATAATAAGAATGAGGACATCTTGCCTTGATATACTGTTCATGTGGACCTCAATTCTATATAAAGAATGTCCATACTTGTCATGGTATCTGAGTTAAGGGAACCTAATTCCACCTAGTTTCATCGTTCATCGTGATTGTACCGTTGTTATCGCCTATCTATGTCCAATGTCGTATTTTTGGACTCCATTCTCTCAAAGTTATCCTACGTGTCTACAAGCTTAAATTGTTGAAATTCCATATTGGCTATATATATATACAAGAGTGGATGTCAAATATACATGATAAATGCCTGCGCATATAGGGCCCGATCTGGTCCTGGGAGGAGCACCTGAAAGTACTTGTGCCCATGGGAGTTGAATGATAAGGTATCTGGCATTATACCGAGTGCATGACTAGCTTGATTGGACAATTCCACACAAATCTTGTACTTGACCCGTACTTGACATGACATGAATTGCGTGACTCGAGAAAGGGTAATTACTTGCTTGCTTGATACATGATAGCCAAAGTTCTTGACATGACTTGCTAAAAAGTACTTACTTGAATATCTTGTTATCTTTTCTTGAAAGCTCATGACTAGTTCATCTTGCTGTCTTATTGATAAATTCTCTCTCTATCTTGTCGTTTTATACGAGCATGCATAGCTACAGTATATACATAAAAGATGTAATTATTTAAAACCCTTGCTAGCGCTTGAGATATAATTTCCTACTGAGCATTCGCTCACTCCGTGTGTTCCCTACTTTTCAGGTAATTCCGACGACGAGGGAAGTCAATCGGATGTGAATGGTCAAGAGTGAAAGAGATAGAACTTCTCCAAGTGTCATCTAGTCTTTTTCCTATTTTCTTGAGTCAACTATGTACTTTTCCTTTTTAATTGAATAGAGTATTGGATTTGTAATAGTCTATCCATTATGAAATAAAGGATTGGGTTATCTTTCTATTTTACGCATCTCTGTTTTGGTGTCGAATACACTACTACTCGGATTGACATGATTGATATAAACTCGTCGCGCATATCCGAGTATCTTCCGCGCTCGGGGCGTGACACACCGCCACCGCCTTGGCTATTGCTTCGTGTCTCTCCCACTTGTTCTTGCAATGGGACACTATCCATTGTGCCAAGGGTATCAAATGAACGTGGTGTGGGCTGATCATGGTCCTCACGTCCTTCGGATTATGGATAAAAGCACTCAAGATCAAGGAGGGGTCAATAGGCTCAACCGTGTAACAAACCCGGTCTTCATCCCCCACCTTAGTCTTAGGAAGGGCTAGGTAGGTCTCTACCTCTTCTAATAGGACTGTCGCTTCAAAGGAAGGGAAGACGAAGGTATGAGTTTGTGGATGCCATAGTTCTACAAGAGCTGAAATACTTGGCCAATCTAAAGATAATTTCTGGAAATTTTTACCTAAGACCAAGAGAGGTTGAAGGTGCCATGCTTTAAGGATTGATGTGACTTCTATAGGGAGTGCCTTTACCATGGGAGCCACCCACTTCAAATTTGAATAGCATCTTGGGTCAGGAAGGGGCTTAAGAAGGCGAAGAAGAAGAAGTCATGAAAGGAATTGAAGTGCAGAAAATTCTGAACTTGGTTGGGTTATTGAGACTTACCACCCTTTGAGCATTAGAGCTTAGGTGCTTGGGAATCGAGGTTAGTCGTTGAAGCTCTCCGTGTTCCTTTCTTGCAGCCTTAGGCCCGATGTAGACCTTCTCCTCCATAGCCATCACCTCAAAGCTTCTCTTCATCTTGATTTCTGCCTTTAGGAGTGGTCTTTCAGCCCTAGAGCAGAGGTTTCAGCAAAGCTACGATTTTGGTTGAGTTTCCAAGTTTTAAAGGCTTGATTTTGGAAGGATAAGAGGCCTTATCTTCAATCTAGATAAGTTCTAGTGGGAGATTAAGTGGATAAACCTCGGGTTTAGGCTCTCACGGCTCAATCCGTCTCGGAACACAACTCAGGCTCCAACGGTCCATCGTGGGACCGTCATTTGTCTCTGATGCACCAGAATGGGGCCGTCGCATTTCCTGTAGGTTCAAGTTCACCCGATCCTGTTCTGTGAAGTTTGACGGTCCAGCGTTTGACCGCCGTTCTTTCGTAACGCGTGAACCCTGAGCCGTTACACCCTCAGCCGTTCAGCTCTTTGGCTTCTGGGCTAAACATTTCCCGACGGTCTTGGTCAGGACCGTTGCTTCACCCCGACGCGTCTCCTTTGGGCCGTCGCATTTCCTGCTAGTTGCCCTACAAACCATCGCTCTGCCATGATCAACGGTCTAGCATTAGGCCGTTATTTGTCTTTGACGCGCCTTCCGTTGACCGTCACCTTTCCTGCAGCCCCAGCTACAATTTGACCACTGTCATGGTTAACGGCCCTTATCTAGCGCGTTATTTGATTATGACGGTCTGAACCTGGACCGTTACATTCTCTGCTGCTGAATTGAGGCTATTTCTTCCTGCCCTTGCCTAGACCTGGCGGTCTTTCACATTTTACACCTCCTTCTCCGCACATTCTCATGCACAACTGTTTTTCATTTGTCACATACATGCATTCCTACACATGCATTCATACACACATCTTACACATTCATCATCACATACAATCCTTCATTTGTTTTTGGCATTTCACAAACACACATTCCTGCACAAAATAACAAAAGACCAAAAAGAAATTTCATTTTTCACTCCATTTTTCTATATAAGTCATGTACAAGTGATAACAAAAGGCAAAGAAAAAAATATATATATCACTCGGCCGGCTTATCTCCCGGGCCGCCATCACTATCTCCGGTACCCTCGGGCTGCCTGGCGGTTGGTCCCATGGCGCTGTGCTCACCCTCTGGCTGTCGTCTCTGGTCCGCCTCCTCATTCCTCCGATGTCCGAAAGAACTAGTAAAATACCCACGAACTCCGCTGATAGGGGCCACGCTCTGGCTCCGGCTGCTCGTCCCCGACCTCTTCCCTAGAAGCCGGAGTGCATCCTTCAAGCCCCGAATCGCGCCCATCATCTCGAAGGTCTGCACTCGGAACTGATCTCGCTCGCCTCTTACACGTGCGATGTCAGCCCTGAGTCGCTCCACCTCTCCGTCATCCGGGCGTCGCGGGGTCTCCGCTCGCAATCTGGCCATCTCCGCCCGCACAAGCTCTGTTTCTGCTCGGGCCCTCTCCGTCTCGGCTCGGCTCCTCTCTATCTCCGCCTGGAGACGCTCTGCCTCCGACCGAGCCTGCCTCGCCTCGGCCACTGCTACGGCTACCTCTCTTGCCTGTAGATTGCATTTCATATAGTTAATCATAAGGCATTTAATTGGCATCATCATGAGCATAAGCATTTTAGCATATTACCCGCTCTGCGAGGGTGGCCTCCGCCTCCTCGGCCTGGGCAACCGCCCGAGCAAACTCGGCGTCCTGCTCTGCCCTGCCTCCCGCAGGCTGAGAGGAAGACGATGGGGCATCCGGTCCAGCTCGTTGGGCTCTTTCGGCCCGCTGCATTTTCATGATTAATCACATTAAGCATTTCATAAGCATAATCATTTAAGTTTAAGTTTAGAGTCTCACCAGGAGCTCCAGGGCGGTCCGGTACTCGTCCCGCTGCTGGATGGTGGAGTGAAGTAATCCCTCCAGCTCGGCTATCCGTCCCTCAGGGTCTAGCTGCATTTAGAAAGCATGTTAGTCATTTACATATAGCATTGCATTTTTTTGCATATAAAGAGGTTTAAGGTTTAGAGTTGCATACCGGTCGTCGGGTACCTCGGTACACCCGGTCACCGTAGAGTCGAGCAAAGGCCTTCAGATATGCCTCGTCGCTCTCATCTCGCTCCTTCACTGCTCGGCCCCGCTTGTTCCAGTCGTGGACGTACTTCGCCTTCCGGGCGCACCAATCCACGTTGCCACTGATGCCCCTTGCCGACTTGCCTGGGTGGTCATCACTGTGGCGTGGAAAGGTCACCTCGGGTTGGTGTAGTCCCCGAGTCCACAGGATCAGCCTGTAGTGCAGAGGCTCGATGATGTGGATGCAATGCAGCCATATGTGTCGCCCCCTGTATGACAAGGCCGCCTCTACCCACGGCTGTCCCGTGTAACCCTCGTCGCGGTACGGGGTCCATCTCACCTAGAAACATTAAGTCCATTCATCAGCATATAAGTTCATCATGTAGAAGCATTTAAAGGCGTGTAGAAGCATTTAAAAGCATGTAGAAATCATTTCACATTCTGGACTTACCGACGTGTGTGGGTAGGAGTCCAGGTCATCCTGGATCGTCCGGGTCAGTCTGATGATCGACCCTGTGTCCCTCGCTACCGTCCATCGCCTCACGATCGGGATGCGGCCGGGGTGGAGTAGTGTGCCTCTCCCGATGCCCGGGAGATACATGTAGCTCCAGATCTGCATTTTAGAAATCAAGTCAGTCAAATTGCATAGTCATTTGCATGACATTTTTTACATAATATAGAAAACATTTAAATTGCACTCACCTGTAGAAAAGGCGAGAAGCCGCCCAGCATCGTCTGTCGATCCGTCGTGCTGAGGGACTCGAACAGGAACGCGAGCACTGCTGCTCCCCATGCATATCTCCCGACTCTGTGCAAGTTTTCTATCATCGGAAGCAGTCTGCAGCTGATAACGTCCGCTCGAGTCGCGAAGAGGAGCTTCCCGAATAGCAGCATCAGGAAGCGTCGCAGTACTTTATCTCCCTCAGGTCCTGCCTCCGCCGCCACGTAAGGGCGCACCTGGTCTATCACTCTGCCCAGATGCACCTCGGGTAGCTCTCCTACGGCGATCGCTGCTCCTCTCAACCCCAAGCTCTCCTGCAGTACTGATCTCGAGAGTTGAGATGAGGACTGTCCCGGCCTGATCAGATCCAGTCCGAGCAGCTGCTGTGCCATCTCCCGGTAATCACCGTACGTCCATCCTGTCACTGCAGCTCCGTGGACTCTCAGTCTCGTAATCCTCGCTATATCTTCTAGTGTGGGGATCATATGGCCCCACGGGAAGATGAAGGCTCTGCTGACTGGGTCCTACCTCTCGTGCAAGGCGTACAGCAGCGGCGTGTCCATCCGGATCACCTCGATGCTGAGCACCTCGGCGAATCCCATCCCGGCCAGTCTCTCCCTCTGGTAATCGGGCAATGCCTGGTACACTGCCTGGATCTGCAGCCAGGAGATCCGCGTTCTTCTCTTTCCCTGCATTCATGTAGATCGTTGGTTAGGCAATTGCATCATAAAATCATTGCATAAACATTTATAAAATGAAAACAAAACAAAAATTCAGAAATTGGAAAACCTAAAAACAAGTTTGGGTCTCTGGTAGATGTAACGGCCCTGGGGTGGGGCGTTACTTGGCTCTGACGCATTCGGGGTAGTGCGTCAGGCATGTGACGGTCGCTGGCAGGACCGTCACATCATCTGCCTTTGGTTTTTTTCCCTTTGCATTCCCATTTTGTTTCCCACCTTGGCCAAATGGCCTACAAGCAATCCTAATGGGTTTATGGACCCATTTCTACCCCCAATCCTACATGCATCCATAATAAAAACATAAAAAATCAAAAATTGAAATTAGGGCAAGGGGACCTACCTCATGGTCCATGCCCCTTCTCCTCTTCTTTGCTGGCTCCTTGGGTTCCTCTGCACCCAAGGGGGCTTCTTCTTGGTCCTCTGCAGCCATGGGAGCTTCCTCTTCCTCCCTTGGATCTCTTCTCGCCGTTTGCTCTTCTTCCACCGGCGGGATGGCCTCCCGTTCTAGCCGGCGGTGGAACCGCCGTATTGCCTTCCTCTTTTCTCTCTCCCTCTTCTGTGGAGGCGGCTGGGATGGCTCGTCACCGGCCATTGGAGCGGTGGGGTTGGTGGTCGCCGGAGGTTTCTCGGTTGAGGGTTTTTGGGGTGTTGAATGTTGAATGAATGGGCCGTGACCGTTCGGGTTTTATTTTTTTTGAACACTCAGGAAATGTGACGGTCTATCGACCAACCGTTACATCCTTCTGACGCGTCTGTCTTCGTCCGTTACATCTGTTGGCCCTGTTTTATTGAAGAATGTGAACCGCCTGGTTTATGACGGCCCAGTGTTGGTCCGTTATTTCGTGTGACGCCCTTACACTAGACCGTTACAAACTTGCAAGTTTCTTGATGAATTAAATGGTCTAATTGATGTCAAAATGATTCCATTTCCTTTCATGTTGTTCATTATTGATGCCTCTTGCACGTACAAATGGTTAGGCCTTGATTCATGCTCATATTCATATTTATTTATGGCTAACCTATCTTTCATGAAGGAAGTTATGATCAAACATCACGCCTTGTCGATCGTCAGGCAGGTAAGTCAGGTATTGTATCTCGTTCCCTTATCCCTATAATGCATTACTATATGTTATTTATGATATATTATCTCAAGAACCGGCTAGTCATTCATGTGTTCCGGGATCTGATGTTCCCCTTAAACAAAAATAATGATGATCTAAGTTCACATGTTTAATCGTTGGATAGGCCGTTAGGTTGGAAAAATTTGGGGACGATGGTTCTGTCTTGCACGCCGTGGTTGCAGATGGTGTCCTGACCCTGGTTTCTCCAGCTTAGCAATATTATTCTCGAGTATCTTGATACTTCATCTTTCTTTGCATTTGTTTTAAAGATTTCTTTTTCTTTAGCCCAGCATGCATCATACGCATCTTTTGAGCATTCATGTGCTTCATCTGTTCAAGGTGTCTCAATGATGGTGAATAGCTGTGTTCTTGATCTCGAATGAGGAGAATTATTCCACTCCGAATTAGAGGGTTTCCTTCGATCTCTCGCTTGATTTGGTTGGTTGAAGATTCATGTCTGGAGTTTAGTCAGTTCTCGTTCCTTTCTGTTGCCTCCGGCGGCTAGCCGTATTTCCTTTCCTTAGTTGTTAATTCCTCCAGACATGCGTCCTTTGGTTGGCTATTTCCTTGTGATCAGTTCGAAGTTTTTCCAGAAAATTCCTATCGCTTGTTGGTAAAGAACGGGTGTCGTTTACCTTAACGCCCACTTTTTGATCCACTCCACTTCGTTTCCGCTTCATCTCCATATTCCATTTTACTTTCGCTTCACCTCCGCTCGCTCCCCTGCAAAGAGGACGTTAAGGAGGGGCATCTGTTGACACCCGTTTTATGACCAATAAGTCGGGTCATCTCTTTATTTATTATATATGATGCTCCGAGTTGTTCACTCTTCATCGAGTCTCTTTGTTTAGTTGAAGATCATTTCTTGGGTCTTGACTCCTTGATCGGATGTGACTCTTTGTGGCATTTCATTTTGACTAAAGCTTAGCAAAACCTTCATTCCTTCTTTTGAACTCCATTGATAATAACGGTCTGTCCCAGGCGCGTTTCTTCCTTCTAACAGATGGGTCCTGGGCCGTTGCTCCTTGAAGAGTCCTGAAGCTTGAGGTCTTGTTCCAAAGCTTATCCTTTGGCCTATATGTTGAATATAACGGTCTGTCATGTAGCCGTTGTTTCATTCTGACGCCCTATGCCTTGGCCGTTGCTTTCTTTACAGAGTCCTATTGTTTTGATCTTCTTCCTGTTGATCTTATCTCTTTGGGGATAAGGTTGAAAGTAACGGATGTTCCTTGATGCGTTATTTCACTGTGGTGGTCTGTCGTGCAGTCATTACTTCCTTCAGAGAGTCCTAGCAGTTCATGCCTTTTCTCTGCTACTCTGTGGTCGAGATAAGAACTTGGATTGACGATATCTCTTCCAAATCTGATCCTCAGGACCTTCTGTTTGATTCTATGGACTCTTGGTGATATTATCTTCAAGGATTTGTTAAGAGTTATCCCTTTATCTTGTTGGGTTTTCCTCTGCTGGACCTGAGGGTTTGAGGGTCTATAAATAGAACCCTTGACTTCATGGTCCTGGGGAGGAAATTCTGGAGTTTACGTCGAAGTGCTGCCGCATTTTAGAGCCACGATTGATCAAGGAGAAGTGCTTCTCACGTTCGTTTGTTGCCTGGTGAAGGGAGTATATGTTCCTCTTGGTTCCAAAGTTCATATTTGCATATTGAATTCCTTTTCTATCTCCCTTTCATCATAAGCATTATTTCTCTCCTTTCTCTATGTTTTTCACTGGTTTTCATCATCTAAACTTCCTCCCAATCTTTTAAAATGCCCAGAGGGGTTAAAAAATCAAAACCTCCTGGTATTTCCTTTCCTTTTGATGATATTGTGTTTATTGAAGAATTGATGCTATATTATCTAAAGGGCTAATTTGGGTTATTTTCTGTTGCTTTCCATGTCTTTGGCAGGTTTACAGGTCCACCAGCACGAGGCCCAAGTCTTCTAGTCGGCTGGAAGAGTTGGAGTTAAAAGGATTAACGCTTTGCTACTGCAGGTTATTTGACGGTCTTGTGTAGGCGCGTCATATTCTTCCAGCAGTCTATCGAGCGACCGTCACTTCCAAGTGACGCACAGGGTTCTGACCGTTACATCAAGCTAACCTGCAGGTTTCTTTGATCTTTTCTCTCCCGTGGGCGGGTGCTTCATCCACCTATTTCCGAGGTATTTTCAGGTCTTCGGCTTGTTTTTACTTTGGTGGCGATCACATCTTTCTTAAGTATTGGGCATTAGCTTTCTCTTTCGCATCTCACATCTTTTATTTCCTTGCTTGTTTCACCCCTTGCGGTGTGTTTCTATTTACTCCTTGCTCCACGCCCCGGCGTGTGTTTTTCCTTTATTTCTTAGCTTAGTTTGGTTGAGATAACATGCACATGCTACAGTTTGCTTTGGTTGCCTAGGTTCATGATCACATGTTCATAGGTTGAGTGCAGATCTTTGATTATTTGCTTGTCATCTTGCTACATATCATCATTAAGACCCCAAGAAAAAGAAGATAGAGAAGCAAAATAAAATCAACAGCTGACTTCATCGCCGAGAGCACCATCCCGACTGAAGAAAAATCTCTGTCTGCGCCCAAGCCAACCTGGGAATTGTTCATCGACGGATCCTCCAACTCGGCCGGGAGCGGCGCCGATATCCTCCTGAAGTCCCCCGAAGGAGCAGAGCTGCAATACACCTTGAAGTTCAACTTCTAGGCATCCAAAAATGCCTCAGAGTACGAAGCCCTTATCTCGGGAGCCCGCATGGCCTGGCGGTTGGGGGCTGAGTGAGTCAGAATTCACACTGACTCCCAACTGGTCGCTAGCCAGGTCAACGGTGATTACGAAGCTCGGGAAGAACTGATGGTCAAATACCTCCGGCTGGTCAAAACCGTGGCACAACATTTCGAGAGTTTTGAGGTAGTCCGAATAGCTCGGGAGGAAAACTCCCAAGCAGACGCCCTCTCCCGACTGGCCTCCTCTCTTGACCCCGAGGGTACTCGATCGATCCTTCTCCAAGAGCTAGAGCGACCGAGCATCGATTCGGAGCACATGGCAGTTGACTCGGCCTCCCCGAGCGACTGGCGTACCCCCTATCTGCCGTGGCTCCAAGACTCTCAGGACCCTCCCGACCCTCGGGAAGCCCGGAGATTGAAATACCAAGCTCGGCGATTCATCATTCTGGACGGCACTTTATACCGCAGATCCTTCTCCGGTCCCCTCCTGAAGTGCATCAGTACTGACGAAGCCAGCCGAGCGATTCAAGAGGTTCACGAAGGCCTATGCGGAGCGCATCAAGGGGGAAGGTCGCTCGCCCGGATCTTGCTTCGGTACGGTTACTAGTGGCCCACTCTGCAGCACGACTGCTCGACCTACGTGCAACAGTGTGACCAATGCCAGCGATTTGACCACTTGGTCCATCAACCGACAACGGAGCTCGTCACCCTAGCCAAACCTTATCCTTTCACTCGGTGGGGGATCGACATCCTTGGGCCATTCCCTACGGCTCAGGCCTAGAAGAAGTTCGTCATCGTCGCCATCGACTACTTCACCAAGTGGATCGAGGCCGAAGCTACAGCAAGGATCACCGAGATAGTCGTATGGAGTTTCATCTGGAAGTCGATCATCTGTCGCTACGGCATCCCCCGGGTGATAGTGAGTGATAATGGTCGGCAATTTGATTCTCGTTATTTCCGAGACAGATAGTGAGCGATAAACATTCGTAATCACTTCACTTCGGTCGCCCACCCTCAGGCTAACAGGCTGGTCGAAAATGCCAATAAGACTATCTTAAAAGCCATCAAGACTAGGCTCGGCAAAGCCAAGGGCAGCTAGCTTGAGGAATTGTCGAACGTACTTTGGTCTCATAGAATGACTCCCAGAGCGGCAACCGGTGAGAGTCCCTTTCAGCTGGTGTACGGCACCGAGGCCGTGATCCCGTTGGAGATTGGCAATCCCTCCCTCCGAGTCATCAGCTTCTCGCCCGAGGCAAATGACCAGAAACTGCTTGAAACCCTCGACCTAGCAGATGAAGTCCGAGAGATTGCCAGCATCCGAGCAACGGAATATCAACGCCGCCTCACTCGATACTACAATGTCAAAGTCCGAGACAGACACTTCCATCCGGGAGACTTTGTTCTCAGAAAAGTCGAAGCCTATCGACCACTTGAGGCGGCGGGCAAGCTATCCCCTAATTGGGAAGGCCCCTACCGAGTGGTCGAGACGCTTGGGAAAGGAGCGTACCGGCTATCTACTATGGAAGGAGAACCCATCCCTCGGACGTGGAATGTGACTACACTACACAAGTTCTACTTCTGAACGCTTCAGTCGTGTTAGCAATATGAGATAAAACAAAAATTATCTTCCTCTTTTATTCAAATAATTGTTTGTACATCAGAAAGGCCGAAGCCAATATAATACATGTCAAAAGAGCAAAAATCCATCTGGCGTCGCCGAACGAGCCCATCGCTCGGCTGACTCAGTTAACCTTCCTGCGTCCATCCACTGACTCTGCCTCATGCGGAAACTGGCTCGAATAAAGGATAGTCGACCTCGTTGGCTCGGGTAACTCGGAACAAAGGTGATAGAGGGATTAGGAAGAGGAAGGCTACCTTCCAAGATGCACAGGGTAGATGAAGGGGAAGAGGAAGCCAACTCATCGCAGGGAATGCCGAGAGGCATCCTGTGAAGAGTGAAAGAAATGATAAGAAGGGCAGAAGAGAGAGAAAGAGGCTGCGGGGAGAAGGGAGGAGAAGCAGGAAGTGGAGAGGGATCCCCTCCAGAGAGTGAGTAGGAAGGGACGAGAGAAGGGGGTACCTGATCCCCTCATCCGTCCGCCGTTACGTCCCTCCCCGCAAGCGTCGCCAGAACTGATAAAAAGAAGGCGACGTGCTTCCGCACGTCGAACCCCCTTCTAACCCGCCCGCCGGCCGTCGAACTCCCTTCAGAGCCGAAGCAGTGAAAACTCTCTGCCCTCCGTCGTCTGCAGCTTCGTCTTCCAGAGCATCTTCCATGCTTCAAATTTGACAGCACAACGCTTCGTGAAGAAGGAGGGAGGAAAGACTGTCCGAGAAGACCCTAAGCGATGGAGAGGAAGAGACGCCCTTCAGACCTTTTATAGGTGAAGGGAGGCTACTTGCCTTAAATGATTCACCCCTCAAAAATACGCTAAAGGGACCTCTCCCTACGAATGGTCACCTCAGACTCCTCTATTCCATCCCAGCGGGACACACGAAGCGGCCGAGCATTTAAAGCATGAGAAAACGGAAAGACTGTCAGACGTCCCCCCCAACCATCATGCGAGATCCACGCAGAAAGTATCGGCACTTTCCAACTACTGCGGATACACTGGTCAAACCACGGCAATGGCGGTAAAAAATAGTTAAGTCTTTATCATAACGCTACTGCCTTACATTCTCGACCTTCCTTTACACAAAAAGAGAAGTTTTTTCTTCAAAAAAGGAAAAACGTACAAGGAGAAAAAGAAAAACAGATACATCAGGCCCCTGGCACATCTTGAGGCTCGAAAGTCAAAGGCTCGGACGGTCTGCCCCCGACACCCTCGGCGACGTCCGACCCTAGCACTGACCCCACTTGCGTGGGAACTACCTCGGTTGCGTGCCCTCCCAAGGCATCCAGAGTTGGCAACCCCTCGGACAAAGATGAGTCGCCCTAGTCTCCTCCTTCCCCCGACGCCGAACCAGAGGAATCGGAGGACGCCAAATCCGAGTCGTAGCATTGCCCGGACGAGAAAACAATTGTCTCGGGCGCCTGCCCCTCCGCGTAGAAGATGACCCGGCCGTAGCCATGCTCGAACCCCTTGTGGAGGCCCCGGCAAAGTGCTAACTCGTATTAGGGGAGGGCAACCTCTTTAAGGTCGACCCGGTAGGCCTCCGAGCATTTTTATTGCTCAAGTGCCTCTGCCTCAGCGGATCCCACCCTACTAGCGAGCTCGGCCTTCTCCCACTCCGCCTCGGCCAACCTCCGCTCTGCCTCGGTCATCTGCTTCTCCGTCTCGGCCCAATCAGCCTCGGCCTCCAGCCAAAGACGCGTGGCTTCCTTCGCTCGATCTAATAGCTCGGCGCGCTCGACCTCCCACTGGCCATCTCGCTCGGCGCAGGCCACACGCTCCTCCTCCAGAAGCTTGCTCTTCCTCTCGAGCGACCTGCAGGCCTGAGCCAGTCGCTCGGTGAGTGTCTGGGCCTCCGCCTGGCTCACCCTCGCCAGCTCTCTAACCAAGGAGAGCTCCCACTGAAGCCCATCACACTCCTCGGTGAGCCAAGCTACCTTCCCGTCGGACACGCCAAGGGTCCAGGTAAGGTTCGCCCGTTCTGACTCCAACCGAGTGTAAGCTTCAGCCAGAGAGGCCCCCAACTGGGCCAGGACCAGGCCACCCTCCATAAGCATCTCAAGGGCCACGGCTGGGGAGCGTTGCTTGTCTCCTCCCCACGCCACCTTCGTAGCTATACTGTGACATTTCTGATACACAGGGCCCCGGATGCCCAGCCTCTTCAGAGACGCCGGAATAGGGCCCCCCCCTCCGAGCGGCATCCTCTCAGGAGCCCCGCCGGCCGGCCCAGATTGAGCCGCTGCTTCATCCGCCCCTCTTGCCTCGGTCGGTTGGGGCTGCATCACCTCTCCCCGCAACCCCCCGGCCTTGACCGGCCCGGCCCCGACGTCACCACCCAGAGCGCCGCCTGCTTCGCTCGACGCTCCAGTCTCGACCGCGGTCCTGGACTCGCCCGCTTCGGCCCCGGCCCCCTCGGCTCTAGCAGAGGGGAAAGCCGGGCCAGCGCCACCGCCAACCGCAGAAACGGCCCTTGCCTTCTCGGCCCCCTCTTGCCCGGCGGATGGGAGAGCCGGCCTAACAGGGTCGGCCCTGTCACGCTCGATAGAGGGGAGAGCCGAGCCAGAGCCACCTTCGACTGCGGGGACGGCCCTGGCCTTCTTGGCCCGCTGCTTGGCCTTCACGGTGTCCTACAGCATCCTCTCCACGGGATCCTTGCGCTTGGACCCCCGCGGCCTGGAAGATCCTTCACGGGCCACCCCCTTGCCCTCATCTCGGGCTCGGGAGCGACCCTCAGGAGCTCGCGACTCAACGGCAGCCGAGTCGTCACCCAGATCGATCACTTCCCACTCGGTCACATGCTCCTCCTCCGCAACCGGCCGCCTAGTGTCTGCGCAAAAGAAGATGTGGTCAGGAAAAGAAAAATGGTTTCATCCTTCGAAGAGAACGCTGATTCATGGTGCCCGTACCTGCCAGCCGTAGCCGCTGGAGAAGGCATCGCTCGATGTTCTCCGGGGTCACCAGCTCCTCCGTGGACTGGCGACGCTTCAGCAGAATGGCCGCGTACTTCTCCACATCTGGAGAGAACTCGTCTTGCCTCGAAGGGATGTTCGAGTGAAAGTTGGGGATTATGGGACACCTCCAAGACTCCTCCACCGAACAAATCCCCACCCAGAAGAACTGAGTCTTCCACCCCTTGTGGGAAGAGTCCTTCATGGCTAAGGAGACACAACTCATGTTTCACCTCGCCTGGACAAAATAGAAGCCCTTCCCGGCCGAGGAGTGCTCCTTCAACTCAAAAAAGTAATGGAAGAGGTCCAAGGAAAGAGGAACCCCGCACTGGAGGCAGAGGATGCGAAAACCGGAGAGAAGAAGATAAGAGTTGGCTACCAACTGTATGGGAGCCAACATGAAGAAATTGAGAAGGTTAGGAACAAAAGGTTCGAAGGGAAGTCGGAACCCACCCTTCCACGACAGAAGGAAGGAGCAGAAATGGCCCCTACGAGAATCTAAGCCCGTCTCGTTTGGGGTAGCCGCGGCGAAGTAGTACTTCCAGGGCAGGCGAAACTGGTGCTCCAGTCGCTTCACCTCCGCCTCCCCCAGCTCGCTGCAGTTCGGAGCCGGCGGTATCACCACCACCCTCACCTCAGGCTCACCCTCCAACTCCTCGACCTCAAGACGCTAGTCTGCCATGAAATCTGAAGAGGAACTTGAAGAGGAAGGCTCCCAAGATTCTGAAGACTCTGGAGGAAGGGGAAGCTGTCGAACCGCCTCCGTAGTTATCTCCACCAACTCTGCGAACGCCGCTGCGAGTCCCTGCTCTTCCGCCGTATCCCCACGGCGCATCAGAGAGCCCTGAAAGCAAGTACAAAGGAGGGCAAAACCCTAAGGCGGAGGGAGTATGGAACGACAGTAACCGTACAACGCTTATATCCCCTCGCGGAAGGTGGCGCATCGTTCCGACCTCCAAGATAGGGGGGCCCCTTCGCTTCAAATCCGTCAGGATCATCATTATTACGGGCCTAGGTGACCACGGCACGTGACTTCTTAACACCGCCAGATCTCCACCCACCTGAGCCACGCTGGTCCAAAACCTCAATGGCTACTCTTCCTAGCATGTCAAGGCTCGGGAGTAGGAGGGGGACAAGTGGAGAGGGAGATTTCTGTAGCCCATCTAAGAGCGGCCGAACTTGGTCCAGCGAGACCAAACGAGGCCCAGCTCATCTAAGTGACCACCCCGCAGGGCCCACTTAGCATAAAAGCCCAATAACTTCACTCGGGATCAAGCACTTCCTAGGCGGCCATTAGGCTCGGAAGGCCGAGCGTCGGTCCGGTCGGAGGAAGACCCTCGCCCGACCTATCCCCCTCGCCGGGATAAGGGCTGGCGCCCAGCGCCCACTCCGGTCGAACCTCACCCAAGCTATGCCTATCGCCCGGGACAGGGCTGCCACTCTTCACGCTTGGGTCGACCGACGGTTGCTTATCCACGCTGCCCTTGAGAACCCTTTCTGAGCAGGAGTTTACGAGGATAAGGGGGCCCATGAATCCTCAAGGCTATAAAGAGCCCACGACGAGGACGTAAAGAGCCCACGTCGAGGACGTAACCCCCGCCTGAAACTCCTCAGCTTACGGGACTCATAAGGCTGGCGCACTATTTAAACCTGGGACTCCCTCCAGCGAAAGGTAAGGTCAACACGCCTAAAACTCCCTAAGCAGGAACCACTTCACCACCTTAGTGGAGAGGGATCTCGTCCATCTCCTTCTTCCTCCCCTCATAGCTTCCACCACTGCTCTACTGACTTAGGCATCGGAGGGTTTTCCCCAGGGAACCATCCCTGGGCCTTCTGATCCGTTTCCCTTCCTTGCAGTTCACTATTCGGTGATCATCTCCTCCAGCTCAGGACCAGCGCGAGATCGCCCCTCTTCAGCGGTCGTTCCAGAGACCGCTAGGGGCGCCAAGCGGTCATGGGGAGACCGCTAGGGGTCCCCCTATATCGATTCAAGGCTGGCGGTCATGTAATAAACCGCCAGTGGGTTTAGCGGTCCAGAGGTAGACCGCTAGCCAGTGCCTCGCGGTCCATGGGTAGACCGCTAGGATCCTAGTTATGGTCATGGCAAGACCATTTTCTATTTTGGAGTCGTTCGAGGTCGGTCGGGTAGCGGTCTCACGACGGACCGCTGGGCATCGCCTAGCGGTCAGGCAAAAGACCGCCACCTGCCTAGTAGTCCGAGAGGTGACCACTAGGGGTTACGAGTTCCTGAGGCTTAGCAGTCCAGGGCTAGACCGCTAGGCTGGCATTAGCGGTCTAGGGGTAGACCGCTAGGCGATTCTTCGGGCTCGTCGTGCCGTTTACCGTCGTGTTGGTCTCCGGTCAACCCGGTTGTGACCCATGTAAGGTTCCAAAAAGCCCTGTTTGGGCAACGCAGCGGATAACAAAAATTTATTAACCCGAACCCGACTTGATAGAATCCTAGATCTGTGTTCTAATCGATGCATTTAATACCCCAACCCCTAACTACGGGTTGCAGATTTCACCTTGCGCGGAACGACGCTGTCCGCAGTGCCCGATGCAGAATCTCACGAACACCGAGCCACACAGAAGTATGACCTCTAGAACAGATCCACACGGATCCTCGCGCAGCGACGATATCTTCCGACCACGATCTTCCCTTTGCTTCCCTTTCTAGAGCGAGAAAGCTTCTAGGGAGAGAGAGAGCAAGAGGGAGGAAGGGGGAGGAGTTAATCTCTCCTCCTTGCTGTTTGTGCTTGATTAAGCCAAGAGGGGAGAGAGTTCTCGTAAGGAGCATATATATAGATTTAGGACCTTTTCAAAAGAGCCCATAAGGACCAAAATTGTATATATGACGTTTCTATTATTATACATATATATTAAACCCCTTTTTGTACTCCTTTCCAAAAGGAATTCAAGGAAATTAATATATACATTTGTACAATAATAATCCGTCACCCAAGAATCCATTGTGTGTGATCCTCTAGGTCCATAGTCACTCTAGTTTAAGGCCCATTAACTTCTAATTCCTAATTAGAAGTAAATTAAACTTATTCTTCGATTCTACTAGAGCCGAATAACAGTTTAATTTATTCCGAACCTTTGATCACGTTGGGTCAAGAAAATCCGCGTGATCCTAAAGGACGCTGGGTTTAAACCAGCCTGTCTGGTACCTGTAAGTCTACAGTTGTCGCATCGCTCTAATCCCTCGCTCCTTCTATGAGTCTGGTTCGATCGAGGATATGATTTCTGTCAAACCCTATGATCGTGCCATTTGACCATGACCTCCTTAAAGTGTATGACGTCCGTTCTAAACAAACTCACACGACCCTGGCCAGGGATTTAATGGAGCGTCAGTGTCATGACCCATTAACTGTCTGATATATACCCGACAGTGAGCGATCCCCTCTTGACCATTGATGATCTTCACACGTATTCTAAAGTGGTTAATGACTCGATAATTCATGACTTATGGTTAAAGTCACTTAGTCAAATAATTAAACCATCCCAGTCCTCGTGTAAGATGCAATCAATGTCTCAGGTCAAAGGACCAACGATGCTACTGAGACAGTTGGATCTTCAGTTGACATTAGGTATAATCAACCATCTGAAGATCCAATAGCGGATCAGTTCAGTGTGCATCCTCCAAGGACATACACCTACACATATGTGTTGGTGCCCTGCACCAGTGACCATGAGACTGGTCCCGTACATATCATGTGTACTGGTTTAATAGGTAATCCAAGTCCCCGAGTGATTACCCTCTAACCAGGAACAGTTTAAGGTATGTGTCCATGTAAAGTCAGTCTCATGATCGAGATCCCATCTCGAGTTGACTTTACAACCACATATCCTAGGGACATCGTAAAGTAATACACAATCACATATTTACGCTCAAATACCACTTTATTAATGATGAACAAGATCGTACAACTATTGGGCCTACCCGACCCAAAATTGGCCTGTAGCACACCAATACTAACAACCCAGTGGTCGACTTTCGGTCTCGTGAGTGTCCCAGACACCCCGTGAGTTCTATGTCCGTGTTTCTGGGGTATCTGGAGGTACCGTGTTATCTCGATTAGGGTGCCCATAGGTGTGGTGGGTCCAGGTAACCCCATGTGTTCCGAGATTTTGTGTTACGCTCGATCGAGTTATTGTGTATTGGTGTGAGTGCGGTGGGGTTCCCCCGCATGTCGTGGATTTCTGCGGAAGATGGTTCCCGACTGGGCCAAGTGTATGGCCTTGGACTGCGAGTCCAGCCATCCAGCCTGGGGCTGGAGGTTTCCCGCTCTTCCCTGGGATGGGGAATCGGCGTAGTGGCTTGTGAGCTACCTTGGGAATCATGCTTCTGTGCTTTCCGCGTGGGCAGTGTGTGGCCTGTGGACTGTGAGTCTAATTACCCAGCCTGGGGCTGGAGGGTTTCTTAGTTCCCTTTTCTAGGGAATGGTCTCAGCAGTTGTGAATTGCCTCATGAGTCATCGTGCAAAGGTTTCTGACCCTAGGGTTAGGGAAAATTGACGGCGTGGAGCCGTTGCGTACGACGGTCTTGACCCCGAGTCTTGTGACTCAAGGACCGTTAGATTTAGTGAGTCTAGAGGACTGTCCAGAGTCCAGTGGCTCGGCGCCACTTGATTCTTCTCGACTTTTGCACAGGGTGCATGCGTGGTTCTTAGAGTTTCTCCTCGGAGATTGGTCACATCAGTGACTCCCCACTAGTCGTAGCCTTCCGACACGCGAGTGGTCCCACCAGGGAGTGGTGGCGAGGCTACCCCGAGAGACGATTTTTAGGCTGGTTACCATCTGGCCCCACGTCTTGACATCAGAGTCCAGCTGAGGGGAAAACCAGTCAGAGGGCTAGACCTAGGACACATGGTCTGTGTGTGCACACGTGGTTGGGGGCAGTGGACCCTGTGGACACTAAAAATTTCTCACCACATGTTTACGTGCATGGGAATAAAGAAGAGAAGAAAAGAGAAGATGAAAAGAAGAAAAGAAGGCCTCTAGCGGCACACCCTCAAAAGTGCCCCAGCGGCACACTTTGGGATGCCCCCCAGCGGCACACTCCAAATGCCTCCAGCGGCACACTACTCTGGTGCCTCCGGCGGCACACTCCAATGGACCCTCCAACGGTTGTAGACGTATAAAATTGCACGCCCATATGTCCTGTCCGGCTTCACATCAACAGCAACATCAAGCAAAGAAACCCCCGGAGAGACTGGTCACCCAGACTCCCCCAATATGCACACTGCCGTGAAGCCGTCTTCGGAAGCACGACAGCGAAGAAGAATCAACCCCCGGGAAGCACACAATCCATGGGCCCCGAAGAAGATCAATTGGATCGCAACTCATGCTCACAACGGGCTCGAATCTACCCCTTTGGCGTGCCCTTGTGCTGCCCCAAACAGCACACCCCTGCGGACGGCCTGAGCGGCACACCCCCTTTGGTGCCCTCCAGCGGCACACCCCAGGGCAGCCCCGCCCAGCGCGCCCTGCAGATGGCCTCACCGGCACACCATGCGGATAGCCTCAACGGTACACCCTTGAGGCCCTTCAGCGGCACAGTTGTCCAGCCCCGCCCAGCACGCCCCTGCGAAGGCCTTCAGCGGCACGCCTTCAGGGTTCTTCAGCGGCACGCCTGCAAGGCTCTCCAGCGGCATGCTCGCACTGAAGCCTTCAACGGAACACCTTTCTCACCCCTCAGCGGCACAATGTTCTGCCCATCCGTCGGTGCGCTCCAATTTGTTCTTCACCCGGTGCAACCGGCAAAAGAGATCTAAGGTTATGCCCTACGGCCCTTGGCGCGCAGCGGGAATAGCTCAGGGCTAGCTGAGGTGTCGCCCTCTGAGGATGGCACGCAAGGTACCCTCACACCAGGGACGGGACCGAGATCAACTCCCATTCAATGCCACAGACATTCCCGCCTTCGCCCGATCTCGCCGCTGCTGGGGTATAAAACCCCCTCCTCTCCATGCGAACAAAAAGACACACACAGACAGAAGCACCCGTGGGCAGGCAAGCACAGAAGAAGAAGAAGAAGAAGAGAAAGAAGGAGAGCCCGCCGGTCCGAGCTCGATAAGCCAAGAGAGTGCCAGAGAGTAAGAGAAGAAAAGAGAGAGGGAGAGTGAGGGCTTTTCTGTGTAATGGAGGGACTGGGGAAGAGCAGAAGGCCGTTGCCTCTGCTCGACCCCAACTCCCTCCTCGTCTCCTTACCCTTCTTCTTCTGTTCTTGATTTCTTCTTCTCCCCCCCGTCTGGGCTTGAATGTATGATTTGATGTACATGGCCGGTTATGTCCTTCTCTCTTCATGAATGAAACCCCCCCCCCTCTTTGGGTTTCTTACTGCCTCCGTTGGTTTGGGTCGTTACGTGTGTTTGGCCGTCTTCTTCCTCCCTTCTGGTGGTGTGCCAGCTGGCAGTGATATTTCCCCCTTGGCATAGCTCCTTCGTAGGGCCTCTGACCTTCACCCTCGCCCATTTGCCTGAGGGGAGATACCCCTCTCTTGCCCCTCGAACACCCTAACCCAACGCTATTGACAAAGTACTTCCCTGGGCCGTCCTCCCTTCCTGCCAAATTTCCCTTGGGTTTGGCCAACTCAATGCCCCTGGCCCTGTCCCTCTTCCACCTTCATCCTCCCGGAAGACCCCAACCCGGTGCATTTCCGCCCCTTTCGGTCGGTACACCCGACACTAACCCCTGGCCGGCACACCCTTGGCGCCCTAACCCAGCACACGCCTGAAGGGGGCTCAGCCCAGCACGCTCTGGCCAACTCCTACTCGGCACACGCCTGAAGCCCCTCAGCCCGGCACGCTCTAGCCAACTCCTACCCGGCACAGCCCTCCTTCGCCCCTTCTTCCCCGGCACACTTCCAGGCCATCCCAGCCCGGCACACCTCCCTCAGCCCTACCATCCGGCACGCCAGTCTCCTCTTCTCACCTGGTACACCCCAGCCAGTGTTAGAGGTGTCTTCCGTTCGTCGGTTCCTCCGGGCTTTCTGAAGTTTTATCAAAGGTGCTGCTGCCTCTGGCACCCACCTCAAATTGTCGGGTTCCGCCACTCCTTGTGGGCGTGTTCCCTTTTACCCCCCTTACCATCCGGGTCAAGGGGAGATGCTGCCGAATTTTTATCAGAATCAATGAACCCATTAAAAGACAAAAGGAAGCAACTAACAAATAAAAGAAATAACAACGAGATGCTCCCGTGAGTCGAGAGAACTGTGAAAGGCGCGAAGATGACCGCACTTGAACACCGCTATGACGAAACGACAAACACGAACATAAGCATTAGTTGTATAATGAAGAAGAGACTTAACTAACATTTCTCATGTGCATTGCATGAATAAAGGAGGTTGCATCTCCCCTGCATACCATTGCATCGCATGTCACGTGTGCCTGCATGCCATGACTCCGTGGTATATGAAATAGCGTCGTGTGAAAGATCAGATTACGTTCGGTCGGAAACCTTCCCTATGTGTGACGACTGACCTCCGCCTCGTACCCGGGGTCGATTCCCAAACTCCATTCCCCTCTTGCATTTGCTTGAACTTATGTGTGGATTGTTGAACCCGACCTTCTGCACGCATCAAATATGCATCCAGAATGCCGAACATAATCACAAACATGATCCACATGAATAAAAGAAAACCAAATCAAACCCCTCGCATACTTCTCATGAATAAGAGGAACCTTCCCCGACCCAGCCATAGCTGCATCAACCCTTGAACCAACTTGTCCCTTGCCCGTGCCTTGCCCGGTGCGCTCCACCCCTTTCTTGCCCGGTGCACCCTCGCGCCCACTTGGCCGGCACACCGCACCTCCCTCCTTGCCCGGTACAGCCTCATCCATTTCAGCCCAGCGCGCCCCTTGACCTCTTCTCCCCAGGCTGGTACACCCTCCGGTCCGGCACACCACACCTCCCTCCTTGCCCGATACACCCCTAACAGTGCCTTGCTCGGCACACCCCTCCTGGCCCCTTCTCCGGCATGCTCCTATCACCTCTGCTCGGTACGGTCCAAACGCCCTTCTGCCCGATGTGCTCCCTTCACCCCAGCCCGGCACACCCTGTCGATCTCCACCGGCGCACCCCCGCCTGCCTGGCCGGCACACTCCTGGCTTGTCCTACCGGCGCACTCTTGGCTTGCCCCTTTGCCCGGTACACCCCTCGCCCGCCTTGCCCGGCACGCTTGCCAGGCCTCCCTCACCAGCGCGCCCGCCAGCGTCCCTTGTCCGGCACACTTGCCTGCATGCTCCGCCGGCACACCTTCTAACCTTCCTCTCCCAGTATACCCGAAATGCAATAATACAATAAAAAAGGAAACATAATAATAAAAAAATGATAATGATAGCAATGAAATGAATAATAATAATAATAATAAGGAATACCACGCATATGCAATAAAAGAAGAGTCAATCAACATAAAAAAATGTAAATAAATGAATAAATAATGATAATGATAGTACTGATAACAAGCTCAAAAAAATATATACAATAAATAAACAAAAAATGATAATAATAAATAAATAATAATAATAATAAACCCACCAAAAAAATATATAAAAATTCAAATAATTATGATAAAAATTCAAATAATAATAAAACGATGAGATCTACTCCGCAGCCCCGTTTCTCCTCAAGACCCGGTGTAAAGGGAATATTAACGTTGCCCCTCCAAGTCGGGTTCGAACCTTGGGAACCATCCCGATATGGCCGTAATCCGGCGTTGCTCTGAGCCGATAATTCGTCAAACCGGACTCATTCCCATTGGGATTCGTTTCCGCTCTTTCATTAAAATCGCCGTAAACTCAGGCATACATTTGTACTGGTTTATTTCTGTTTACGTCGTGCCTTCAATACATATCTTTGTCCGAACATAAAATGGTCGATGAATGACCAACAAAATCTAAATGGAACGAGGCGGCTCTCGTCTTCCCGGAACCCTATGTGTGAGAATATCAATAAGACCTTCGTGAGTCACATTTGGACCTCGGGTTCGCCCCAACCATGGTCATTGCCTGACCCACATCCTAGGCCTATAGCCAGCTATCTTTGTACACGTCTTTGTTTTGGAATCTAGTCCCGGGACACTTTCCCGCTGCCCTTCGGCACCGGAGATATTAACGATGCCCACGCAGCCTCGTTTGGACCGCGGGAGGCGCCCCCGGAATGTTCCTGACTCAATCTCGCATCGGGCTAATAAACTCGCTGATTTTCGACCCCTCTAACTGGGATTCAACCGAATGTCTCCTATCCCTTCGAACAATAAATTTGACGTACCCCGGCATACATATGCTCTGGTTTTCCCCATGACGATCATGATTTTCTGAAGTCGGACGCTCGTCCGAATATCAAAATGGTCCCTTGAGTGACCGACATATTTCGAATGCTTGCTTCCCTAGACATCGGGCTTTCCGACTGATTCGAGACCGCTATCAGCTTGTTTCTCTCGATATAGTTTCCTGGCCATGAGGTCCTAATTCCCGGCGATTAATCATGGGTGTTCCCCTCTCCGAGGGAATGTAAATGACGCTGTGACCTTTATGGCGCGGTGGGTTTTGGTCCCGACACGAATCACACAATCATCTGATTAGTCAGATCGAGCGCATCATGGGCTTCCTCGAAGCCCGAACAAATCGTCACTTTGTGACTGGCACGCCCACGCATTTAATAAACCAATAAACGAATAAACAAAATGATGTTTAATAAAAAGTGCATCCACAGACCCGCGCTGACGAGCGCGACCCCAGCTAGTCACTTACTTTGTGGTTACTTGTACGGTGTCCCCGTTCCACCAGGGGTCGAGGGGGACACCTGAGGCGCGGTCTAAGTCATCAGTGGACGCATCCGGCCTTGCTTCTGGTGGGCAGGTACTCCTGTCACGTGAGACGTGACTCTCCTATTTTCGGGTTTCGTTTCCCATCTGCGAGACGTGGTTCCCCCGACAGTTTCAGGGAGTGTTCTCGAGGTACATGTCTAGGGGTTTTTTCAGTGAGCGTCACCGAGGGTTTCCCTAGACGGTGTTAGGTCCACGACTGTGAGGTCGTGATCGTTTCTTCTGGCGGCGTAGCTAGAGGTTCTTCCGTTAGTTCGGTAGTCCCCTGACTATGAGATCGGGGCGTGTTTTCTTGGTACAATAGGAGTAGCTGTAGTGCCAAGTTTTGACCGGCCACCGATTCGTTGTTTCTGCTGTAGTTGTAGCTATTTTTCCTTTCCGTTACCGCCGTTGTTCTCAGTTGGGATTCCACGGGATCCCTACTGAGCCAGTGACAGGAGGCTCACCCCTGCTTTTCAGGTGCGATGGTTCTTCCTCGAGGTTCGAGGGTGCTGTTCGGAGGTTCTTAGTTACCAGCTCGCCGGGCTAAGTGTTCACTTGGCATGTGGTACGTTTTACTGCTTTAGGCTGTACTTTCTGTTGGACTGGACTCTGTTGTAGTTGTTTATTTATTTCTGTTAATTGTTGAATTATCCTGTATTATTTCCTATTTCTTTGTACCTCCACACTCCTTTTAACCCTTCCGAGCCCTCCCGACTTGTGGGCGGCGGGCCAAGATTCGAATGGTATCGGGTTCTTCCCGGTATCCGGATCTTGGGTCGTTACAGAAACCCTGTATGCCAACCTTAAGAAATGTGAATTCATGACAGACCGAGTCACTTTCCTCCGATTTATGGTTTCGAGTCATGGAGTGTCTGTGGACCAGTCCAAGCCTTAGTCGACTGGTCGGAGCCCCAGAACGTCCATGACGTTCGCAACTTCCATGGGCTAGCCACTTTTTATAGATACTTCATTAAGAACTTCATCACCATTATGGCACCCATTACGGATTACATCTGTAAGGGGAATTTTGAGTGGACCAAAGCCGCCTCCCAGGCTTTTCTTGCCATAAAGGAGCTTATGACCAAAGCCCTATCCTCCGCCTGCCAGACTTTTTTAAAGTCTTTGAGATATCCTGTGATGCATCTGGCGTAGGTATAGGAGGAGTGCTTAGCCAGGAAAGCCACCCTGTGACTTATTTCAGTGAGAAGCTTTCTGATGTAAAGCTTCGATACTCCACATATGATAAGGAGTTCTATGCCGTAGTCCAAGCCCTCAAACACTGGAGACACTACCTCTTACCTCAATAGTTTGTCTTATATTCGGACCACGGGACTCTAAAATTCCTTAGCTCTCAGAAGGGCTTAAACCCAAGGCATGGTCGGTGGGTAGAATTCCTCTAGTCTTTCACATTTATCCTAAAACATAAGACTGGAAAAGAAAATAAGGTGGCCGACGTCTTGAGTCGAAGGGTCTCCCTTCTTTCCACTGTTCGGGTAGAGGTCACTGGATTTGACCGCATGAAGGAACTCTATGGAGAGTGTCCCGACTTTGGCCCTGTCTACTCTGCCTTATCTGCTGGATCCTCGACCACCTTTGCTGACTATCTACTCCAGGATTGTTTCCTTTTTCGAGGATAGTAACTCTGTGTCCCGAGAACTTCTGTACGGGACTTCCTGATTTGGGAAATGCATGCTGGAGGTCTTGCTGGTCACTTTGGACGTAACAAGACCATCCATTCTATGGAGGAGCATTTTTACTGGCCTGGCCTGAAGAAAGATGTGGCCAATATTGTAGCCCAGTGTAGGACATGCACAATGGCCAAACAGGTTAAATAGAACACTGATCTCTACACTTCTCTCCCCATTCCTGATAGACCGTGGGTTGATGTGAGCATATATTTCATCCTTGGATTACCTCGTACTGCTCACAAACACGACTCCATCTTCATGGTTGTTGATAGGTTCTCTAAGATGGCCCATTTCATTGCATGTTCCAAAACATCGGATGCATCTACAGTAGCCCACCTATTCTTTGATGAAGTCGTGCGTCTGCATGGTCTCCCCCAAACCATAGTGTCTGACCGAGATGTCCGGTTCACTAGCTATTTTTGGAAGACACTTTGGCACCTAGTTGGCACTAAGCTCAAATTCTCCACTGCCTATCACCCACAAACTGACGGACAAACAGAGGTCGTCAACAGGAGTTTAGGGAATCTATTGAGGTGTCTTGTAGGGGATCATTCTAACACTTGGGACCTTCTTTTGCCCAGAGCTAAGTTTGCATACAATAGCTCTGTCAATAGGTCCATAGGTATGAGTCCATTTGAGGTCATGCATGGATACAAACCTAGGAAACCTGTGGATCTCATTCCCCTTCCCTTCGAGTCTAGAACATCCAAGACAGCTGAGGAATTTGTCCAGCATGTCAAAAGTCTGCATGAGTCGATTAGCAAGCAAATAAACCTCAATAATGAGACCTATAAATGATTGGCTGATTCGCATAGGCGTCACCATGAATTTCAAGAATGTGACTTGGTTATAGTACGGGTTCGACCCGAACGACTCCCCTCGGGAGCCGTCAAAAAATTACAAGCCCGTAGTGATGGTCCCTTCCCAATACTGCGGAAGATTGGCTCAAATGCTTATGTTGTGGACTTACCTCCCGAATATGGGATTAGTTCTAATTTTAATGTGGCAGACCTAATGGCCTACAAGAAACCCACAGCGATTCCTAGTGACCCTTTCGAGCCTTCTCCTCCCATTGAGAGTGAGCCCACCCCTGTGCGTCCCACAGCCTCGAGAGCACCACGCGAGCAAATTGAGAGGATATTGGATGAGCAGGTGATAGCTACACGGAGTCAGGTGTACCAGCGTTACCTTGTCCGCTGGAGGGACCGACCACCTTCTGATGACTCCCGGATTAGCCGGGAAGATCTCCAACACCTCGATCCAGACCTGCTGGAGCACTACCACAGCAGTGTCCCCCCTTACTCGACGGAGTCGAGTTCTAGCCGCCCCGGGAGGGTTGGTGGGGACACCGGGCCCACTACCGAACCCACTACTCGGAGCCGACGCCGCACCGTCCCGACCGCACCGAGTTTGTGGCTCGGAGACTCATTTGAAGACTCGGCGTCTTGTGTACATATGTATTGCATATGTGTGTATGTATTGTGTGTATTTTCCTATGGTGGTATTTGTATTATTAAACCACCAAAGTCAAAGTATTTTATTTTATTTGGTCTAAGTCAAATATTGGTAGGTGACTTTTGTTTTATTAGGCTAGGGTATAAATGCTATTAGTGAAGATTGAGGGTATGAATGTTATAGCCTTTTCCTATATAAAGGGGGCTAAGGTGTAAGATTTATATATATGAAAGATTGCATTCACGTAAGAGCCATTCCCCTCTTGCTATTCCCTTCCCTCCTTTCTCCTGTTGTGAGATTTGAGTGTCGCCCGGTGTGAGACCGTCCGGTGTGAGGTCGAGCTGCGCGAGGCAGAGGTTATCCAGTCCTGTTCGCGTCCTGAAGCTGCCGTCGATCCTTCCTCAGACGCCGACCGCGTCACATACAGATCTGACACGAGTACAACTTTTGAGAAAAATGAAAGTGAAATAATTTCATTTGGCTAGGTTCTCCGACTTTTGGGTGTGCCATGGGGGTCATTGCACTAATTATATGTGTCCACATTTGTTATAAAATTTTGGAATCATTCTCATCGATGCACGTGCCCAAAAAGTTAAACATAATATTTTGATTTCAAAAGCGATTCTAGTAATTGAAAAGCTCAGTTCCCCCAACTTTTGAGGGTTTTTGCTACACCTCTCTTTTGTGTTTACACTATCTCTCCTCCATAAGTCATTTTGATGCAAAAACCTAGACCACTGTGTTTCATTATTTGAGAATGCTTTCACCCTATTAGAGCTTCCAATTATTGGAAGCTAGTTTAAAAGTGTTGCCAAAGGAGGCCTAAGAGAGGTATAGGAACAAATAAGCTCTAGAGAGAGATTTAGTTTTTTTTTCCAAAAGCTTCTACAGAGAGATAAAACTCCTCTAGAGGAACTTCTAGGGCTTTTGAAAAGTGAGTTTTTTGTTCCTATACCTCTCTAGACTACGTTTGAGAATGAGTTTGAGCTTTGACTTTTTCTTAAAAGTCTATAGAGAGAGGAGTTTCTTGGAAAGTGAGATTTTTTGTTCTTATATCTTTTTAAGGTTGCATTTGAGAATGATGATATGATTTGATTTTTTTCCAAAAGTCTTTAGAGAGATATAGAAGCTCCTCTAGAGGAGCATCTTTGACTTTAAAGAAGTTAGTTTTTTTGTTTCTACTCCACTCTAAGGGGGCATTTGTTTTGGATTTTAGAGGGTGACTATTGGCCTTGGAAGTTGCACCCCTAAAAGTAAAATAAATGGGTTATTATCACATCAAACTTTTCTCAGAGTAATTTTTTATTTTAGAGAGATATAGGAACAAAATAGTCACATTTTGATAAGCACAAAAAGTTCCTATAAAGGAGCTTCTTCTCTCTCTTGAGACTTTTTTCAAAAAAAGTTAAAACTCACGAACCTTCCCAAACGCGTCTTAAGTGTGCTTGAGAACATTTATGAGAAATGTTGACTTTTGATGTAGAGGATTATGAAACATGTGAATTTCACCTAAATGATTGGAGACCACTTCCTTTTTCCAAAAACCCACCAATAGGAGCCTTTGAGTTATAGAGAAAATATATCTTATTGTACCTCTCTCTCTAAGTTGAAGCAACAATCATTAGAAATTGGTTTGAGAAGCCCCCCCCCTATGCAATGCCAAATGCAGTTTGGGTGCGGTTTGGAATTATATTGGGTTTTGACTTTTTTTTCAAAAGACATTAGAGAGAAAAGGCTCATTTAAATGTTTGACATTAGGTTTGGAGGGAGTTCTCAAACCAACTTCTAATGATTGGAAGGCTTCTTGTGGGACAAGATCAATAATGGTAAAAAAGGTTGTCTCCCAATTCAAAAGTTTTATAAAACTTAGAGAGAGATAGAGACAATTTAAGACGTGATTCTGATGGGGACATCACCTCCCATGCCCACCTTCACAGCTCGTCTCCTCGCCCCGGTTGCATCCGGCATGGTTTAGTCATTTAATTTTGAGTCCTATGTAATTTTACTTGAGTCATTTGATGTAATTTACATTTTATTTGAGTCATGTCCCTAGGTCTTGCATTTATTTTCCTATGTTTGAGTGTCATTAGAGTGTGTAATGTGCTAATTGGGCCCATTTCTTCGGGCTTGACCCAATGAGCTCCCCTACCCCTTTGGTTATTTGTCAATGAGTCTTTTGTCAGGGTCTTATTGTAAAATGTGGGTTTCCTATATATAGGGCCCCATTTCCTTCATTTGGAGGTAATGAATCAATCAATGAAAAAAATGCCATTTGAGAGTCCAAAGCTTAGTTTAGTGGAGTGATTCCAACATTCTTTGGGTGAGAAACCCTAGGGGAGAGATTCCCCACCCTTCCCTCTCTTAATCCATCTTTTTTTTACTCCACTTTCTCTCTCCTCAACACCCAATTTTGAATTTTCTTCTCTCTCCTCCCTTCCCAACCACCTCAACCCCCACCTACCATCATTAAAGCCCTCCACTTCCCCATGGCCTCCATTACTCCACCCCCCTAGTCCCAAGAAGATCCCTCACCATTCCAACACCATCTTCCACATTCTAACACCACTTTCCCCATTCCAACACAATCAACCCCTTCCCCACACAACCCCACAACTTCCAAGGCCATTTCAAATTTGAAATCCACCCTTCCCTCCACTCACTTGTGCCCCCCCTCACTTTCTCCTCTCACCCACCTTCCCAAATTCGTAGCTCCTCCTCCCACCACCTGTTAGACCCCCTTCCAGACCCCATTCTTCCCTTCCTCCACCTTAGAACACCCCCTCCTAGACCCTCTCACAGCCCGGGCTTTCCCCACACTCATCCACCTCCATTTCCCCTCCCATATACCCCATTCCCCCCCATCATCATCAACCTATAGCTCTCAACTGAAGATCTACAGTAGACCAGCAACTTGCAGCGGCCACCACGACCTCCTCCGGATGAGTTTGAAAACCCAAGAGCCATCGTCGGAAGCGTCTGCCAGTCGCCTTCGCAACCGAAGTGGTTTCGTCTTCTTCCGATCTCCGAGTCGTCCAGGAGGTCCATTCTCCCACAGCTGCGCGGTTCTACCTCGGCTGAGGACCTGAGCCAGATTAGAAGCTCTGCCACGACGAACCCCGAAGGAATCAGTCCTCAAGTTATTCTTCAAAGTTCTTCATCGGCCTGTCTACTTTCAGAATCAAGAAGCGGAAGCCCATTCAGCATCCGAGAACAGAAGTTACCAATTTTCTTCCATGGTCGTGCGGCTCTGCCTTCCCCAGTCTGCATCGACACCTCCTCACTCTTCTGGCTCCACAAATTGTCTCCGTTCTCTTCTGGCATCCCCGTTTCTTTTGCTGCAAAGAGGACTCACCCACGGTTCTAACGGCACTGACGGCATCAAATTTGGAGTTTGGGAGCGGCCAGGACAGCCTCTTCATCCTACTGTTGGTGACCTGCCCCTGCTAGTCCGAGAAACAGAGGCCCTGTTCAAGCTCCTGCCCCGACCTGCAGCGACTCCATAAGAATTTACAAAAATTCTGAGGCATTCCCCTTCCTGTTAAGAAGATTTCACCACTGGTCTCGCCATCAGCGAAATTCCTGAGCAAGATCTACAACAGCAACACCGACCCTCTATCCTGTTTCGCAGATAGCAGGCAGATTCGGCGTCCACCCTTGTTCCTCGTTCTTTGCTTTGGTTTCCTCACCCCGCTTGGCCGGCTGAAGGCCCCTCCCTGCGTGGAGGTAGTATTGATGTAATATCATTAACCCCCACCCCAAGTTCCCCCTCCTGCGAGAGATGTAGTGGTATAATTTGTTTGGGCAGGTCAAGCGACACCGCCGCGGCATGTGGGGATCCACTCGCCTCCCCGCTCGCCCTCGTCTCCGACCGGGACCGGTTTCTTCAAACCGGTCGAGTAAGTGATCAAACCTTCACTCCACTT
The DNA here is from genome assembly GCA_022559845.1 of Amorphophallus konjac. NCBI lineage: Eukaryota > Viridiplantae > Streptophyta > Magnoliopsida > Alismatales > Araceae > Amorphophallus > Amorphophallus konjac. Next base: position 208,463,811 of record CM040125.1, on the reverse strand, counting down.
AGTGCTTGTCTTTTAATATTAGTTCTAATTCCGCTGGTTATGCGAGTGAGAGCCCGATCCTCAAGCCCCATTGCCTTGAGTGATCACCGTGGGAAGAGTGCAACCGGTGCCTTCGGCACTTTGTCGGCCCCGTTGAATTGGGCTTCCAAATCCATTGGGAATCAAATCTTGGCCTTGCTGGCCCTCTACCAGCAAGGGCCCAACCCCTCAACCTCACCTTGGCATTGCCAAGTTACCCCGGGCTTGGGTGAGCGACGAGAGAGCGGCGGCCCAAATTGGCCCATTTAGATTGCGATTGTGTTTGCTTGCATTAGGTCCGAGGTTGTGTCACATCAAGTGGTATCAGAGCAAGTTCACAACTTGTCTCTCCACAAGTTGGTCCTAGGGCATGTTTATGCATTTAGAGTCCTCGGTTGCATCTCCCATGTCCACTAGAATGGCCACTTCATACCCGTCATATCCATCCCCATCAACTTTCCTAAGAAGCCCAAATCCTCATGGAAGTTCCATTGCCAACAAAGTGGGTAGTAACACCTCTATCATAGAAGCCCTACCTAATGTCCTTAATCGGCTTGAAGATATCATGTCTCGACTCGACCGACTTGAAGGAAATAGCCGTGCACCAAGAGTGAATGAGAGTGACCTTTGGGGAAATCTAGAAACCATATTTTTAGAACACTTGAAAATCAAAACCCCCGCCTTTGATGGGTCCAACAGCCCAAGCCTTTACCTAGATTGGGAGATTTCCATGGACCAATTCTTTAAAAGTTACCCCTTGAACGAAGGAAGAAGAATGAGGCTAGCCAAGGCACACCTCTCCAAACAAGCTAAAACTCATTGGTTAGTTGTGGAAGGTTTGAGAAAGATCCGTAGGGAGACCCCAATTAACACTTGGGATGAGATGAAGACCGAGCTTAGAAAAACCTACACCCTCCAACCCTCTCCCTCCTACTCAAATCACCGAAGTCCAAGGAGCACTTCAACTCCACCCGATCAATCCCAGACCCCAATCACCCATTCCCCACCACTTCTTATCTCTCCTACCACAACCACTACATTTACACCCCACCTCCAAGTCCACACCACAACCATAGGTCCCCATACCCAATTGGGCCCCATGGCCAACTCTCCACCTAGGCCCGTGGTAACCCCCACCACTACCTCTCCATCACCCCCAAAAGGGGACACTCCTCCCAAAACCAATCAACCCAAACCCCTTCAACCCATCCATCTTCCTCTCCCTACCCCAATCCAACTCCCACCAAAGCCTCCCCTACTACCCTTACCTATCCTAACCCAAGTTTCCCACTACCTACCACCCCGGATACACTATGCCCCAATCATCACCACACCCTCAAAAGCCCCTCTCACCTCCTTGGAAGAAGAACCCATATCCCACCCCATAGTGGTGAACACTCCAAACCCACTGTCCACCTTGGAGGAAACCCAAGTCCAAGTTGAAGAAGAAACAACATACGAGGGTCTTCACCTTACATCACCATCTTTAGTTGGAGTCAATCTCATCTTAGGGGAACCCATTGTTAGTTGGCTAAAGGAGAGCCCAATTCGAGAGACCCCGGCCCATGTTTTCCCTTCCATAGAACAAGACCTTCCCATAGTGCCCTTCTTCTCCTATCACACCACAATCCAAGCATCCTATCAAGTGGAGACCTTAGAGGACCTTCTCAAGGGCATAGCATGGCAAGTAGAGATGACTAGCATGTTGACCCCTATGGTCGAACAACCTAGGAGCCTTAGCCTCCTACACCTATGCATAGGGTCTATCACCTCAGTTTGCACCAATGGTTGCTACACTAGCGACCTCCTTCTATTCCTCCCTACACCGGATGAGCCCAACCTTCTCCTCGATTTAGAGCTTCTTATCTCGGGTAGAAAGCCAAGCCCTCCACTCATGGCCGACCCACTTGTCAAGAACATTGGCCCAACTATCATAGGGAAGGATGACTTAGCACCTTTTAAGGATCTTGAGGACATGGAGTTCCTCCCCCTAAGTGACCTATTTTATGATCCATATGATCCCTTCCAATGGGAGTCAAGGGACTCATATGACCCAACCATCTTACCAACCACCCACCCTTTCCTACCCTCACCCACCATATTGGGCCAAACCCACCTCATCCATGACCCGGGTTGCACCTTGGGAGCCATAACCTTGGACCATATATCCCTAGGTAATGAGGTGATGTCCCACCCCATGATGACCACCTTCTTAGATCCATTCGATCCTTTCCAATGGGAGTTCAAAGGTTGTCCCACACCTATACACATGGAAGTCACTTTTGGGAAAATTATGCATGTGTCTAGGCTTTCCACCCCCTTTGGCATGAACACTATGTTGGGTCCATTCATTCATATCACCCACATGTCTAGTAGAAAGCATGAGTGGGCCACATTCGGATGTCATGGTCCTCCTTCATTCATCATAGATCGTAAGCATGTCAAAGGCATCTACGGATGTCCGGGCCCCCCCACATTCATCACCACTTTGCATGATAGGTTCACCTACGGGTGCCCCGGCCCACCCAGGCCCACCAAAGTCTACATGACAACATTACATGATAAGTCCACATATGGTTACCCCGGCCCTCCAAAATCCATCAAAGTCTTCTTGGCATCAAAGCATGATCGGTCTACTTTTGGTTGCCCAGGTCCACCCATCACCCCTAGAATGTCAACATTCACGAAATTGCATGAAAGCCTTTGCAAGCACATAAGCAAAAAGAATGAGGCTTATAAGAGGCGGGCCGACTCTCATCGGCGTCACCAAGACTTCCATGAGGGTAACTTTGTGATGGTAAGGACTGAGAGGCTCTCCCCGGGAGCCATCTCCAAATTGAGGCCACGTGGGGCTGGTCCCTTCCAGGTCCTGAGGCGCATTGGTGCAAATGCCTATGAGTTAGATCTCCCCGAGAAGTATGGAATAAGTCTCACATTCAATGTTGCCGACCTAGTGTCATATAAGGGACCCACGGTGGTACCTAGTGAGGAGATTGAGCCTACGTCTTCCCTTGAGAGAGCACCCACCCGTGAGGAGAGACCACCAGCCAAGAGAGCCCAGCGTGAACAAATTGAACAAATATTGGATGAACAAGTCACTACCACTCGGAGCAAGGTATACGAGCTCTATCTCGGCAGGTGGATGGATCGGTCTCGTTCGGAAGGCTTGAGGGCAGTACCACTTCTACACCCTCCAAGGAGGGAAGGACACTTACTCGACAGAGTTGAGTTCTCCGCACCCCGGGAGTATGATGGGGACATCACCTCCCATGCCCACCTTCACAGCTCGTCTCCTCGCCCCGGTTACATCCGGCATGGTTTAGTCATTTAATTTTGAGTCCTATGTAATTTTACTTGAGTCATTTGATGTAATTTGCATTTTATTTGAGTCATGTCCCTAGGTCTTGCATTTATTTTCCTATGTTTGAGTGTCATTAGAGTGTGTAATGTGCTAATTGGGCCCATTTCTTCGGGCTTGGCCCAATGAGCTCCCCTACCCCTTCGGTTATTTATCAATGAGTCTTTTGTCAGGGTCTTATTGTAAAATGTGTGTTTCCTATATATAGGGCCCCATTTCCTTCATTTGGAGATAATGAATCAATCAATGAAAAAAATACCATTTGAGAGTCCAAAACTTAGTTTAGTGGAGTGATTCCAACACTCTTTGGGTGAGAAACCCTAGGGGAGAGATTCCCCACCCTTCCCTCTCTTAATCCATCTTTTTTTTACTCCACTTTCTCTCTCCTCAACACCCAATTTCGAATTTTCTTCTCTCTCCTCCCTTCCCAACCACCTCAACCCCCACCTACCATCATTAAAGCCCTCCACTTCCCCATGGCCTCCATTACTCCACCCCCTAGTCCCAAGAAGATCCCTCACCATTCCAACACCATCTTTCACATTCCAACACCACTTTCCCCATTCCAACACAATCAACCCCTTCCCCACACAACCCCACAACTTCCAAGGCCATTTCAAATTTGAAATCCACCCTTCCCTCCACTCACTTGTGCCCCCCCCTCACTTTCTCCTCTCACCCACCTTCCCAAATTCGTAGCTCCTCCTCCCACCACCTGTTAGACCCCCTTCCAGACCCCATTCTTCCCTTCCCCCACCTTAGAACACCCCCTCCTAGACCCCCTCACAGCCCGGGCTTTCCCCACACTCATCCACCTCCATTTCCCCTCCCATATACCCCATTCCCCCCCATCATCATCAACCTACAGCTCTCAACTGAAGATCTACAGCAGACCAGCAACTTGCAGCGGCCACCACGACCTCCTCCGGATGAGTTTGAAAACCCAAGAGCCATCGTCGGAAGCGTCTGCCAGTCGCCTTCGCAACCGAAGTGGTTTCGTCTTCTTCCGATCTCCGAGTCATCCAGAAGGTCCATTCTCCCACAGCTGCGCGGTTCTGCCTCGGCTGAGGACCTGAGCCAGATTAGAAGCTCTGCCACGACGAACCCCGAAGGAATCAGTCCTCAAGTTATTCTTCAAAGTTCTTCATCGGCCTGTCTACTTTAAGAATCAAGAAGCGGAAGCCCATTCAGCATCCAGGAACAGAAGTTACCAATTTTATTCCACGGTCGTGCGGCTCTGCCTTCCCCAGTCTGCATCAACACCTCCTCACTCTTCTGGCTCCACAAATCGTCTCCGTTCTCTTCTGGCATCCCCATTTCTTTTTCTGCAAAGAGGACTCACCCACGGTTCTAACGGCGCTGACGGCATCAAATTTGGAGTTCGGGAGCGGCCAGGAAAGCCTCTGCATCCTACTGTTGGTGACCTGCCCCTGCTAGTCTGAGAAACAGAGGCCCTGTTCAAGCTCCTGCCCCGACCTGCAGCGACTCCAGAAGAATTTACAAAAATTCTGAGGCATTCCCCTTCCTGTTAAGAAGATTTCACCACCGGTCTCGCCATCAGCGAAATTTCTGAGCAAGATCTACAACAGCAACACCGACCCTCTATCCTGTTTCGCAGATAGCAGGCAGATTCGGCGTCCACCCTTGTTCCTCGTTCTTTGCTTTGGTTTCCCCACCCCGCTTGGCCGGCTGAAGGCCCCTCCCTGCGTGGAGGTAGTATTGATGTAATATCATTAACCCCCACCCCAAGTTCCCCCTCCTGCGAGAGATGTAGTGGTATAATTTGTTTAGGCAGGTCAAGCGACACCGCCGCGGCGTGTGGGGATCCACTCGCCTCCCCGCTCGCCCTCGTCTCCGACCGGGACCGATTTCTTCAAACCGGTCGAGTAAGTGCTCAAACCTTCACTCCACTTAGTGCTTGTCTTTCAATATTAGTTCTAATTTCGCTGGTTATGCGAGTGAGAGCCCGATCCTCAAGCCCCATTGCCTTGAGTGATCACCGTGGGAAGAGTGCAACCGGTGCCTTCGGCACTTCGTCGGCCCCGTTGAATTGGGCTTCCAAATCCATTGGGAATCAAATCTTGGCCTTGCTGGCCCTCTACCAGCAAGGGCCCAACCCCTCAACCTCACCTTGGCATTGCCAAGTTACCCCGGGCTTGGGTGAGCGACGAGAGAGCGACGGCCCAAATTGGCCCATTTAGATTGCGATTGTGTTTGCTTGCATTAGGTCCGAGGTTGTGTCACATCAGATTCCTCTCTAATTCAAAGGACGTGCTAACTCCTCGGGTGACTTCCAATCATTGGAAGCACCTAACTCAAACAAATGTGTTTTCCTGCTCAACTTTGATATGTGAATGACTTTTTTTATTTAGAGAGAGATAAACATAAGGGCGAGAGGGACCCATAATCGCTTAAAGCTCAAGGAACCTAGTTTTTGACCGATGTAAAAGGTTTTTGAGGATGAAATGATATTTTTGCCAAGAGAAGAAATGAAACGCCCCTTCTAGAAAGAGATAGAGAGGTGAGGAGAGAGAAGATTTTTTAAAATGTATTTTTATAAATATTTTTAATTTATATTAATAATTTTAATTATAGTAATTAGCATAACAATAATTTTAAATAAAGTTCAATAAAAGCATCATTTATATTTTCATAGATTTGTTGGGTCTAATAGACCCAACTAATCAGAAAATGTCACGTACCCTAGCACTATTCACCTTGAAATTGTTTTTATTTATTTTTAAAATTTTATAAAAATATATATCTTTAAAATTATAAAATATTTATCAAAATAAGTTATTAACATTGCTAATCAAAATTAAAAAAATAAATTGTATACTTATGTTACGTGTTACTGTAATTTGAGGTGAATGATTTAGGGAGATGGTAAATGGTTAAATGAGACGTCCCGGTCATTCCCCACATTTTATTTTTTTTCTTTTTTATTCACCCCTTAAAACTTCCCCGACAAAGTCTTCCTTAGTCAGATGGAGTACGACGCATTGACTTTTGAAAAAGCACTCAAGTGGCAAAGCCTTTTCAAACGTAGCCAAAAACTCCTCTCGATGGGCTTTAGGAAAAAGTAAGTGACTTACAATCATTTAGGTGGATCCATGTACTTCATAATCTCTCACACCAGCATTTCTCACATATGTTCTAAGACACCCAATGGCACCATTTGGATGATCTTCACCATTTGGATGGTCTTTTTGAGGGTGACTTTTTATCTCAAAAGTCACCCAGCAAAAAGCCCAAACAAATACTCCATTATCACATCAGCCTTTTTGAAATGTGACTTTTTGGTGTAGAAGGATATACGAAGAAAGAAGCTCATTTTGAAAAGGTCTCGAAATCTCTCCTAATCTAATTTTTCTCTCTCTATCCTTCTTTTTCAAAAAAGTAAAAAGAAAAAGTGGCGCCAAACGGTGCCTTAGAAGAGTTTCTTGGGCTTTTAAAAAGTGAGGTGTTTTCTTCCTATCTCTCTCTCTACAAATAGAAAGCTGACTTTTGGAAAGTTTGATATTACCTTTATACATATGTTTGGACATTTGGAGGGTGGGGCATTCCAGCTCAAAAGTCATCCCCGATATAATTTCTAAATGCACCCCTAAAATCAAAAGATTTACTTTTAAAAATGTCGACGTGACATTTTGTCATTTATTTTAACTTTTAATGGGTTGCATTTTTGAGATCAAAAGTCACACCCAAAAGTCTTATTATATGGAACCTTAGGTCGTGTTTGTTTCGGCTCAAGGGGGTGGAGAGTTTTGAAAAATCCCTCCCACGTATTGGGAGTACCTTGTGTGTTGTGTGTCAGAGTTTTTTCACTGCATTAATCCCAGTTGGAGCATGTAACATTTAGCCTTAATTCCTATTATTTTAACAATGTTGGGGGGGGGGGAATTTGAAATATGAGGGGGACTAGTTATAAAAAATCATGTTAATTAACTTTGCCCGGTGTACGGTACCCATGTTCGTGATGTAAAGAGTTTTCTCAATTTTTAATTTTGAATAGAAGTTTTGACCCCTTTTCAAACTTATTTTAACATAGCTATGATATAATTAATTAGTATAATCTAAGAAAAATATTTAAAATTAAAAAAATAGAAAATTAAACAATTGCAGTGAACCGTGCATGGGATATGTGTTCAATGGTCATTGGCTGGGTCCATTAAACCGCACGAGACTTTGAAAGAATAAAGGTCTTAAATATTTTTTAAAAAATATTTTTAGGCTAATTATTATAATTAAAATTATATATTTTAATGCAAAAACTAACAAATATATACTTAAAAAAATCTCAGCCTCTCTCTCCTCACATCTCTTGTATTTGGAATTACCACGTCAACAGTCAAGTTACATCATCAGCCCAACGAAGCTCTACGCTCACCATACAAAGTAGAGGTAGACCTGTCATTTTACATAGTAATTTGTGCCCACCGTTTCAAAAATCTCCTTTCCATTGGATTTTGAAGATTATCGACCCAAGACTCAAATGAGTCTCTCTCTCTCTCTCTCTCCAAGCCACAAACCCCTGGTTGCACAAAAGCCTAGGTAAATTGGTTCATTGGGTTGAGATCACGGTGATACAAAGATTCTAATGATTTGAATTCCACGGTATCTCTCCCATGATCTCCACCAAGTTAGCCCTCAGAGGAGCTTTTGAAAATTGAAGAAATTTCTTCCTATCTCTCTCTAGAAGAATTTAAACATTAGCTTTTGAAAAGTTCGACCGTAACTTTGATAGATTTATTTTGACTTTTGAGAGTGAATCTTTTCGGACTAAAAATTCAAAGTCAATACAATTCTCAGATGAAGCAACCTAAGGCCGTCGCATTTGTTGAGACTTTCAAAATTAGGAGCTTTCTAAAAAATCTCTCCGCTGAACTTCATCCGATCGAGATTGGCTTTTATCGATGAGTTGGCAGGGGTTAAACAAAAAGGGCAAAACAAAACGTGGGGGACTGAACATCGTTGCTCAATTACGTATTTGACCTCTGCCAAATCAATCACTCAAATTACGTAATGTTTAACACCAGTGTACATTTCATTTTTTAAGTTTAATTAGCAACGTTAATAATTTCATTGGATAAATACTTTATTATTTCCATGATATATATATATATATATTTTACATAGGATCTATTAAGAATAATTTAAAAATAAATAAAAACAAAATACAGTGAAGTAAAGTGTGTTTACGGACCACTTTTAGCTTAAGTATTAAAATCATATTTTAAAATTCATTGACAACTTTAATCATTTCTTTTAAAAAATATTCTTTTATTTTGACGATATATTTCTTATATAACATCTGTTAAAATATTTTAAAAAATAAGTGAAAAAACCTCACAAGGTGAATAGTGTTTACTTAACGCCTCAACGTAAGTATACATTTGATCTTTAATTTTGATTAGCAATGTTAATAGTTTCTTTTGATAAATTTTTTATTATTTTGATGATGCAATTTTTATATAGAATTTATTACAAATAATTAACAAAATAAATTCTTGGAAAGCGAATATTGTCGAGGCATGTGCCAATTCCCGAATGGTTGGACTTGGGTCTATTAGACCGAATGATCCTTTGAAAAAATATAATAGATAGTTTTAATGAACTTTACTCAAAAATATTTTTATGCTCGTTATTATAATTAGAATCATGTATTTTAATTAGACGGTAAAAATAGAATTAAAAAAAATCCTCCTCTCTCCTCCATTTACTATATTATATTACCGATAATAATTGGCATTTGCGTAGATTTTGTTCACGTGCACAACCAGGATAAAAGTTTCAAATTTTTAAAAGTTTAAAAGTTTCAAAATTCTCTCTCAACTCAACTAGTTTTTTTTCTATCTCTAATACTTTCTAGATAAAAGTCTAAACTCAATAATAAGATTACAAGATATATATTTGGACTTTTGAAAAGTACTTTTTTAAAATAAAAAAACCGTACATCTCTCTCTAAAATTAAATACTCAATTTAAAAAAAAACGATACTAAATTTCGTGCTCGCGGGGGATAAATTTATAAGGGCGGCTTTGATAACCTATTTGTAGACCGGTTATCTCAACCGGGGGACAGGTGGGCCCCACCTCCGCTCGCCCTCTCCCTCACATAAACCCGTAACCGGGGTCGAGTATCTCAATTTACCTTCCGAGGTCGATTACTTGGGTATCAAAGACGCCCTAAGAGGTCAAGAAAGTCCACCGCAAAAAAGTCTCGCCAGATGGGGGGGGGGGGCAATAAATAAAACTCGGGACCCCTCCACAGGAGCTTCGCTTTTGTTCTAAAAAACAGCCAAACCCATCCCCGTTCCCAATCTGTTGACAAATCGAACAGCGCAGACGCGAAGCCGGCGTTTCCAGCGACCCGGAGCTCCCCGTTCCACACGAAGCAAGCGCGAGGCCGCCCCGGCGAGGGCAGCGCCGCCGGCCGATGGGGGATCTCCCCGCCGCCCCCCGACGGTGCCTCGCCGGAAGCGGCCATTGAAGCGGATCTCTCTAACGGAGCAACATGAGCGGGCAAGGTCCGGCCTTCGGGTCGTCGTGGCTCTTCGCAGTCTTCCTCGCTCTATCCCTCTTCCTCCCCTGCCGCGATCCGTTCGCGTGCGTTTCGCGGGAGACGGAGAGGCCAGCTGGGACTCGGACAAAGAACTATGTCGTCAGATTTTGGGAGTACAGGCGGGCGGAGGAGCATCGTGTTTACGTGGAGGAGAAGCTCGGATCATTTCAGGGGTGGAAATGGGTGGAGAGGAGGAACCCGGCTTCGTCTTTTCCCACGGATTTTGGTCTTCTGGACATCGAAGACTTCCATCGGAGTAGGCTGATGGAGGAGCTGGGGAGGATGGAGTTGGTGAAGGATGTGATCGTTGACTCGAGTTATTCGCGCAGCTTGTTTGCGCACGGTGGGGAGAAAGGTGCCGCCTTTTTGGAAGTAGCAAAGCGTCCAGGGAAGATTTTTACGTCGATATCTCATGAAGGAGAACAGGCATACGGTCCGATGAGCAATTCTACACTAAGCTGGAGGAGGAAACTCATGATGCAGGTATACCCTCTTCTTCTCATTGTTGTTCATGTAATTTATTGGATTTAATCGATATTTTTATTCTATCTTATTCTTAGGACAGCATCTTAATCAGTTGTCTCTTTATGCAATATGTTTTCCCCACTTGCACAATGAAGTTCAAATATAGTAGTTCTTTCACTTTACATAATCAAAAGAATTTGATGTTTCTAATTGCCCAAATCATGCTATAGAGTGCAAGATAATCCTAGCCTCGCTCTTCTGCAGGCTTCTGCCTACACTAGTTCCATCTTAAAGGATGTTGCTGAAATAGGTCTGCCTTTTTGAAGGCGTGTGGTTTGCATATTCGTCCACACGCACTTTGATATTCATTCTCTTAAGTTCAAATTTTGATGTTATTTTTTTTTCTGTGTCACTTCCAATGCTGCGCAATTGGTCCTCCACTGGTATTCTCTTCTAGTTGATATATCCCTGATTGAAATTCACTTTTCTTTCATTTTTGACATAAGCTTCTCACCTTAAGATCAATGGTGACCTCCAGATTCCTTTATTCATTTCAAACTTCTAAAGTGGATCTATCGTTACAGCAAGAACATCTCATTGGTCACACAAACTTTTACCCATCCAACCCCCCTTTGTATAAACTTCCTGATTTCTGAAAGTGCATATCAAATTTCTAATGAAAGCAAATGAAATAGTTTACAAGCATGGCGCTGTCCTTGGTGTTGAAACTAAGGTCGTGCATTGGCCATTTACCTTATTATGTTCATTGTAATGATATATTGTTGAAGCCTCATTTCACTTAGGCAGTTGGGCAACTAATGTAGATCATCAAGTGACATGTGGCAATGCTATTCCCAGTTTTTTTGATCTATTTACCTAGATATGCTTGTACTGGTTTTGAGTCTATCATGTCTTTTATTTACCATAGAGATCTCAAGTTACATCACTATTTGGAGCGGAAAAGCTTTGGGCTAAAGGGTACACTGGGGCGAAAGTTAAAATGGCTATCTTTGATACTGGAATTCGTGCTGATCACCCTCATTTCCGCAACATCAAGGTATGTTTTCTTTTCCCCCTCCCTGAAAGTGGTGGTGCTATGGCTCCATTAATATGAAAGGAGATGGGGTATAAATAAGGCATTTTTGTTGTTTTAAAAGATAGCTATTAGAACTGCATTAGTTTGTTGATTTTTTATACAATATATCTAACTGATGATAGATCACTATCCTCCCATCTCCAGCATCTTCTATCTTCACATGTTTCTGAAAGCTGAATCTTACCCAAGATGATAATGATTTGAGTCATTGTTGACACCCGCTTATTTTCTTGAATTAATCAGGATTTAAGCACAAGGAAATATTCCCTAAACAGAGCAAAACGGCTTAACGCCAAAGGCGCTCTGCCAGCTGAATGGAGCTCAGAAACCGGGACATTCCGCTGTGACAAACGACACAACATAACAAGCGGGGATCATCCCCGAGCAAATGGCATCATGCCAACCGGTTTCCCGATGGCTGGATCGGATCTGAGGTTCGGGACAGACTACCGTACCAAACGACACTCTATAAAGATTCGGGGACCATCTCGAATACTCAACAAGCGGTATCACACCGCCAGCACCTCAACAACCAAGCTAACCCGGGACTCATACCAACATGCTGTATCACACGGCTCTTCACCAAGAAGTGGGGGTCACCCCCAACTACCAGACAAACGGCATCATCATGTCGACACCCCAGTTGCCGGACCAACCCGAGACTCACAGTCACCCATCGTGTCATGCGGTACATGACAAAAGGGCAGGGAATAGCTCCCGACACACCTCCTACAAGCAGCTTGACACCGGCGTCCCCAACAGTCAAATTACACTTGGGTCCACAACATTCAAGACGGAGGCCGGACAGATACCGAGCTCGGCCGTTTCGGGTCCAGATTCAAGTAAGCTCCTCTCTCTTTTTTCACCCAGTCCACCTGACCCTCGTAAACCTCAGCTCACCTAACTCGCCCAAACCCCTGAATCCGGCCAATCATTCCAGTCCATAGATTGTAGTGTCGGTTTCGGAGTCGGTTTCGACAGGGTCCGAAACCGTTTCGGTTTCGGTTTCGGTCCGAAACCAATTATATTATTATTTTTTACTAAAGTGCTGGGTTTTGGTTTCGGCCCGGGTTCGGCCGGGTAGTATCGGATCGTTTTGGTCCAAAATTGCCATCCATGTTCCAGTCTGCCTAAATCTCGGGCCCACTCAGCTATGGCCCGTCTAAACCCTCTATCCCAGCCCGTCGAAACCGAGTGAAGAAAAGTAAAGTCCAGTACGCATAACTCCCAAGTAGGACCCGCACCTCTTCGTCTCTCTCAAACCAGCCCGCTTTAACCCCCAGTGAGACCCACATGTCCTTTCTCTCTCCTCCAGGTCAAATCTACTCATTCTGGTCCGCCTAAACCCCCTAGGGGGGCAGGTTTACCTGTACCAAGAAGCCCTCAGTCACTCCAGCCCGTGTAAACCCCCTTTACGCAGACCAGCCTGCCAGTCCGGAACGCGGTCACCCTCTGGACCACGTTCAATCCAGAACGCGATCACCCTAATGACCGCGTTCATGACTCTCACCCCGGTCCGGGTAAACCCCTTTACCTGGACCAGATAGGGTTTTCTTGAACGCGGCTACCTCTTTGACCGCGTTCAGAGCACGGTCACTGAGGTGACCGTGTTCAAGCCCAGACCGCCTAGCCCAGTCCAGTCCGTATAAACCCCGAGGGGGGGGGGGTTACGCGGTCCAGGTTGACTCCCATCAGCTTGGTCGGCGTAAAGCCCCCACTTTTCAATAAAAAAGTATTTGTTACAACCCTCCCACCCTCAATCCAGTCCGGGTAAACCCCCCTAGGGAGGGGTTTACACGGACCAGGTTGATACCCCCCAACCTGGTCCGTGTAAAATCTCTTTTTCCCACAACCTGGTCCGTGTAAAATCTCTTTTTCCCAGAAAAAATTAATAAAAAATCCTTTCCCTCAACCCAGTCTGCGTAAAGGGGGGGATTACGCGGACCACGTTGATACCCCCCAACATGGTCTACGTAAACCCCACTTTTTCAAATAAAAAATATTTTTTTTCAGCCCCCAACCTGGCCCTCGTAAACGGGTGTTTTACGCGGACCAGGCTGACCAACCCCCTCCCCCTCTCACAAAAAATAATAAAGAAAAAAAACCTCAGCCTAGTACGCGTAAAGGGGGGGCTTTACGTGGACTAGATTGCCCCTGCCACCCAAGCTCGGGTAACCCCCCTGGCCCTTCAACTTCCCCTATAAAATCTCCCTTAAGAATTCTAAGGGGCATAAGGATCGACGAACACCACACCGGACTTAGCATACAAGGAGCACCTAGCGCGTGGAGCTCGGAGGCTTTTGGTTGGTTGGCTTGTTCGGCTAAACACACGCCGAGGGCATGCCGCATGATCATCTTTCATATGACGTTTAGCCAAGACACAAGTCTCCACCTCGGACGAGAGTATGTTCACAAGTCTTGATCCGAGACGGAGTATCAAGTCCCCGCCTTGATGAACGTGCCTTGTCCGGCTGTCGCTTCATGATCGTGCCCTGTCCGGATGCTGCTTTGAGGAAAGCACCTTGCCCGGTCTCTACCTCAGTGATCGTGCACTGCTCGGATGCTATTTTGATAAAAGCACTCAGTCCAATCCTTGTCTCGATGATCGTGCATCACCCAGATGTCATCTCGATAAGCGTGCCCTGGACTCTATCACCTAGACAATGGGCATACTTCACAAGTCCTGATGCAAGATGAAGTGTCAGGCCGCTGCCTCTATGAACGTGCCCCGAACACGACCGCTAGGATCTCACGGCGCCCAGCTCCTTCAGTCACAACGGTGCCCCCAGTATCTGACTACCAGTCCAAGCCCTCGACCACCAGGGTCTCGCGGCGCCCAGTTTCTTCAGTCACAACCTTGCCCCCGGCATCCGATTGCTAGTATCAGACCCGCTCGACTGCCAGGGTCTCACGACGCCTCGCTCCCTCAGTCACAACGGTGCCCTCGACACCTGACTGCCAGTTCCAACGACGCTCGCCCAGCTTCCGTCTTAGCGACGCCCACTAGTTCCCAGCCTTATTACCAGCTTCAGCCGCGCCCGACTGTCATGGTCTCAACGGTGCCCAGATACCCCAGTCACAACGGTGCCCTCGGCACCTAACTGCCCAGATATTCCAATCACAACGGTGCCAACGGCACCCGACTGTCCAACTACTCTAGTCACAACGGTGCCCACGGTATCCGACTGCTCATTCCAGACGGCACCCAACTACTTTAGCCCCAACGACGCTCAGTCACTCCAGTTGCGGCGGGTTTAATGACACCCGGTCGCTCCAGCAATAGTGTCCAGGGCACCCAACTGCTTCAGTTTCAACGACGCCCGGTTGCCCCAATCACGGCGGTGCTTATGGCATACGACTACTCCAATCACGACCGTGCCAATGGCACCCGGTTACTCCAGTCACAATGATGCCTATGGCCTCGACTGCCCCAGTCACAATAGTGTCCACGACACCAGGCTGTTCCAACCGCCACGGCACCTAACTGCTCCAGTCATGGTGGAACTCGTGCCATCCTGCTCCGCTCCAGTTTCAACAGCGCCTGGCCGCCCCAGTCTCAATGGCATCCAGCCGCTCCGGTCACAATGACGCCCATGCCATTCAGTCGCCCCGGTCTCAACAACACCCGGTCGCTCCAGCACAGCGGTGCCCGCGGCACCTCAACTTTCCCGATCTCGACGGTGTCCCATATTGGGAATACATTGTGACACCCCTCGGGCGGCATCTTGTCGAGTCACGAGTCCTCCGACGGACACTATGTATAAAAGCGAAAATACCCGCATAGCAATGCAATGACCCGGGGACCGTCACAAATGACGGAATTATCCCATGGCTTGCACACACTTGTAATCGGGCTTTCCACGCCCCATGTAACACCTTTCACGGCATATAATGATATAATCTAGTTGGAGAATTGATTCCCATCCTCGTCAGCTACCAGTCTCAATGCCGTCCAGCAGACTACCATATGTCTCCCAGCTTGGTCCCAACTCCTCTAGCCGGACGGACCCTACACCCAAGCCAAGACCTGCCTGCTCCTTGCCGAGCCAATGTCGGCCTCTCCGCGCCTGAGTCAGAACTTACCCGTTCCTCCGTTCCAGCCAATGCCTCCTTCTCATAAAACCTGGAGCCCGTACCCCCTCCAGTGCCCACACTGAAACCAGTCTCTCTGTCTCCAGTCATCCCTGTTGTGTTGCTGTTGCTCTGTCATTGTTGCATGGACCAAGACCGCCCGACGTCACAACTCCCAGGATCCTTGTCTCTCCTCTTCGGCAGTAGAAACAAAGGTATTCGGGCTCTGCCCGATGTAAAATAAACACCGATTACTTGCGATCGGTGGGGAAGACGTCCAGTACACGAGCCCCCACAATCGTCTCCACTCGTACCAGCGGAACCCCTTCTCTCTACGTGTCGCCCGACATCCCGTGTCCACGTGCCGTGCCCTGGTGGCACTTCCCCGGTCAAAACTTGGTTCCGCAAGTGATCGTCGAGAAATCGACTGGCACGCCTGCATTCCATCCAGCCATCCCCGACCCAGTCTTCCAGAACGATTAACCATACGCCGTGATTTCCTGTGTGTTCCTATCATTCTTTACATTTTCCTGTCAATACCTCCGGAATTCCCACGTGCCAAGTCGACCTATCTCGACCTTCCGTAAAAGGCGAGTGTGCATCACGCCACGGAAATAAAGAAATTTTTGCGAGCCAACAGCCACCCATGTATAAAGCTGAAAGCATTGATTTACATTTATCTGCAGCATGGATGCCCGAAGGGGGGCTGCCTATTCTGATTTTAATTATTATTATTAAAGTGTGTCTTCACCAAGGAAAAATGGTAAGTGCAGCAGTAACAGTACACATGTATAGCCCCATGAATACGACTCCAAGCAGCCAACTGAATATGTAGAGCTTACTTTTGATCATGTAGTCAATAGACTCAACACTCAGCTGCAGATTTCACCTAGAGAATTGTTTCAGGAGCGCACAAATTGGACAAATGAGGACACACTGAATGATAATCTTGGACATGGAACCTTTGTGGCTGGAGTTATTGCTGGTGATGATGCAGAGTGCCTGGGTTTTGCTCCAGATACTGAAATCTATGCTTTCCGTGTTTTTACTGATGCCCAGGTAATGCATGTTTCCCATAGAAAACAATGTCTATGATTCTTATGAATGCTTTGAATGAAGCTGGTTCCACATGGTTTTCTCCCCCCACCCAAACACCACCAACCCCACCCTCTTTTCTGTTTTTTTTTCTTTTTTTTTTTTGGGGGGGCGGGGGGCGGGGGTAGGGTTGATATCCAAACCGCTCATTTCTATCTGGCTTAGTTACAATCCCCAGAAAGTGAATCATGTTCAAGAACTTAGTCTTTTGGCAGCTATATCTTACAATATCTGAAACATGCACCCTCTCACAACTTAGGACAAAATTTTATATGCTGTGTAGCACTAGCACTAGCAGGAATAGCAACAGGACAAGCTATAACTCTTATCCCATCATCGGTGGTGGATAGATCTTATGAAGGTTCCCTTGATTTGATGAATTTGTCTTATTTGTTTTCATGTCTGACCTGACCTTAAGGTGGTGCAAATCCCCATCAAGATAACATCCACGAAGAGAGTCTATGATTAAGTCGTATGCCATCAATTATCAGGTAGGTAGAAAGTGGCCTACTAGGGTGCAATTTAAGCTTACACAACCAGGTCCCAGGAAGCAACAGTTAAAGTTTCACTTAACTTTTGAGAAAAAAAGTTTAGAAAAACACTGAAAGATACAAGATAAAGCTACACCTAAACTTACACTTTTATGCAAATCTTGTCCTTAATCTTTGCACAGATCCATCTTAGCATCCTCATCTCTACTACACATTGTTTGTGTGTTCTAGTCTTGTTGCCCAGCATTTAGTACCATACAACATCATAGCAGGCTACTTTTAAAACAGTTCCCTTAAGCTTCAAAGGTACCAAGTGATCAACTTCAGATGTGCTTCTCCACTTCATCCAACCCGCCTTCACCCTAGCATAAACTTTTAGTTGTTCTGAGCAAAAAATACAATGTCATTGATGAAGATGTCTTTTCCACAAAATTAATGAGTAGATGTTTTTCTTCTTCTTCTTCTTTGGTATCTTGGTTCAAGTTATATGAGAGGTCAGTTCTATCTACATTTCTTGTTTGAGAGCTGAGTGGCTGAAGCTTGGTCATTCTTTTGGAGTATCTTCAGAATTGCCAATACATCGTAGGTCAAGATAGTTGGACAACCAATGTGTATCCATATTGCCCAGATGTGCTTCTCCACTTCATCCAACCCGCCTTCACCCTAGCATAAACTTTTAGTTGTTCTGAGCAAAAAATACAATGTCATTGATGAAGATGTCTTTTCCACAAAATTAATGAGTAGATGTTTTTCTTCTTCTTCTTCTTTGGTATCTTGGTTCAAGTTATATGAGAGGTCAGTTCTATCTACATTTCTTGTTTGAGAGCTGAGTGGCTGAAGCTTGGTCATTCTTTTGGAGTATCTTCAGAATTGCCAATACATCTTAGGTCAAGATAGTTGGACAACCAATGTGTATCCATATTGCCCAGGACAATACTATCTATTATGTAGGGATCTTGAAATAATGTTCAGTTTTTATAATTGTTGGCAAAGTTGTGAGAATTCTTTATTCAGTTTCAATGCAGGTCTCTTACACATCATGGTTTCTTGATGCATTCAACTATGCCATTGCAACAAATGTGGATGTGCTGAATTTGAGTATAGGTGGACCTGATTATTTAGATCTTCCATTTGTTGAAAAGGTATATTCCCCTCAATTTGTAAGAGCATCATTTGTTCATATTTTTTTGACAGAAAGCATGTCCGCTGTGCCTGACATATCCACTATGCTTTGACCAGAACTTTTTGTCAATCAACTTGACTTGTGAAAGCGAGAATTATTTTTTCCTCTTTTCTCTTCTCCTATAGAAAAAACAAGTTACCTATCAAAAAAAAAATTATTTTTTCCTCTGTCTTCATGTATAGGGTGTTTGGGAACAACTTTTTTTTTTGAAATTACTTGCATCCTTAAAAGTTATTTCAGTTAGAAATTTTCCTAATTCTTAAAAATGCAATGTGATAACTGAGGACATGTTTGGCAAAATCTGAACAATTTTAGAAATAGTGTATTCCAACTCCTCCAATCCCCTGCAACTCCATAGTTCGACCCATCTATGCATGTATTCACATCTCCATGCACACATGCACCAACAACATCTTGTAATAGGGAAGATTATGGCCTAAGATTTTTCCTCAACAATACGGAAGATCATGATGACTGGTGGGATGCATTTCTCACTCTTGAAATGTTTTCTGTAATCGCAACCGGCAATGGAGTGAAACAGTAGTGGCAGCTCTCTTTGGTTCTCCGGGTCAACTTCCTAGCATGGGCTCAGGGAGGGAGGAGTGATCATTAGAGGTGTTTGTGCACCTGAGGATGACAAAGGTAGCAGCAGTGGCCCAGTGGGTGAAGGAGAAGAAAGAGGAGGAAAGGAAGGGAGGAGTTCCACATGGCGAAGGAAGGGAAAATGTACAGGATGCTGAAGAGAAAACGGATGTGTGAATTGTTCCCCGGGGGGGTTGTTCAGAATTGACTTTTTGTTCTTTTGGAGGAGATTTATGAAGGATGGCATTTCCTAAAAATTAGGAAAGGTTCACTTACCCTTTTTATCCAAAATAATTAAAAGAGAAAACATTTTAAAACCTTGACGGAACACCCTATTACGTAGGTTCTCACTGCCACCTTCATGAACTACAGCTTGCTGCTGTACAAAATGACAGGTATCTGGTTACCTTGTCTCTTGCAATTCAAAAAGGTAAATTGAAAAACCATGGAGCAGAAAGAGTCCACTAACAACATAATAACAGCCAGGCTGCCTCTTGTAGGGTAGTGCACATGACACTACAGGGGTGAGGTCAATGGTCCAACACACGGGAGAATGAACTTGGATGGCAGGATTTGCAGGCAACTCTACATCACTGCCCATGGGGCAAGGCTCTTTTATAAAGCAGAAAATGACAGTTGAAAGGCTTGAGAGATAACTCATCCTAAGGATGAGTGGAGCAGATGCCTCATCCCCCTATCACCAAGAAGAGAAAAGACCAAACACCACCGCCCCCCCAACCAAAAAATGTTCCTTGTATGTTCAATTCACCAGGCCATGGTAAAAGTGAATGTCCTTGGTTTGATAATAGCATTACAGATGAGGAATATTCGTTCCCGGTTCTTGCCATGTTCAATAAACCACTTGCTTTTGAAGCCTTCAATTACCCCCCCCCCCCCTCACCCCAGTCCCACCCTTCCCGTTTTTTCTGTAACTATGTTCAGAGGCTGTTTTGTGGAAGAAGCAAATAGCCTCACGTGCAGCACACAAATCCTCAACAAATGTCTATGACATTACAATTTTTCATTCTAATAACTATGAGCCAATGGGAAAGAGTGACTTAGTTCATCTCGAACTCTCTGGGGAGAGGGAAAGGAAAAAAAGGAAGAATGTTCAGATTGCTGTCTAAATTTCCCTTTTTTTTCCCATTCTTGTTGATTAGGATCAATGCTGTGCAACTTTATAGTGCAATAAACAAAGGTAGATTGGAATATTTTGCATATGAATCTCTCTTTGAGGTATCATATTGTAATGTTCTGTGTGCATCTACATGTTACGTTGTTTATGCATGTTGCAGTTTGTAATCTTATATGCTAATGACCTATGTTCAAAACCATATCATATACTAACATCCGAATGGGTATCCAATCAATCTGACTTGTGTTCATGTCCTTGAATGGTTTCTTAGGTCTGGGAGCTCACTGCAAATAATATAATAATGGTTTCAGCTATTGGTAATGATGGGCCCTTATATGGCACCCTAAATAATCCAGCTGATCAAAGTGATGTTATTGGAGTTGGTGGGATTGATTATGACAATCATATTGCTTCTTTCTCTTCTCGTGGCATGAGTACTTGGGAGATTCCTCATGGGTAATTACTGATAGAGCAATTTCATTATATTCTTATTTCTGGGTAATTTTCTTTTTTCTCCTCTCTCCCTACAACAACAGCAACTCGACTAGTGGGTTGCAAGTATTTATTTCACTTCTCATGATGCCTTCTCTTTCCTTGTCAAGAAACTTAGTTGTGATTTTATTCAATATGGAGGATCGTGTCTGATGATTCTCTTTGCAGGTATGGTCGTGTGAAACCAGATGTGGTTGCATATGGCCGGGACATCATGGGTTCCAAAATCAGCATTGGTTGCAAGAGTCTATCAGGAACGAGTGTTGCAAGCCCAGTAGTTGCAGGTGCAGTGTGCCTACTTGTGTCTGTCATTCCTGAAGCCACACGAAAAGATATTCTGAATCCTGCAAGTATGAAGCAAGCATTAGTAGAAGGTGCTTCCAAACTGTCTGGTCCCAACATGTACGAACAAGGTGCTGGTAGACTAGACCTGTGAGTTCATTGTCTCGATTCACTTTCAGGCTTTGCTTTTACATGAATACGAATCATTAATTCTTCTCAATTCTATCGCAGCTTGAAGTCATATGAGATTCTGAAAACCTACCAACCAAGAGCCAGCATTTTCCCCAGTGTTCTTGATTATGCAGATTGCCCCTATTCCTGGCCTTTTTGTCGCCAACCACTCTATGCTGGTGCAATGCCTGTTATCTTTAATGCAACAATCCTAAATGGTATGGGTGTAATTGGATTTGTCGAAGGCCCACCAACATGGCAACCCTTTGATGAGCTTGGCAATCTGCTGAGCATCCGCTTCACATACTCAGATGTCATCTGGCCTTGGACAGGTTTTCTTGCTCTGCATATGCAGATTAAGGAAGAAGGTGCACATTTTTCAGGTATCATTGAAGGCAATGTAACAGTCAAAGTGTACAGTCCACCTCAGGGAGAGAAAGGTGAACGACGGAGTAGCTCATGTGCACTTTATTTGAAGCTAAAGGTTGTTCCAACTCCTCCTAGATCAAAGAGGATCCTGTGGGACCAATTCCACAATATAAAATACCCACCTGGTTATATTCCAAGAGATTCCTTGGATGTCCGCAATGACATTCTTGATTGGCATGGGGACCATCTGCATACAAATTTTCACATCATGTTCAACATGCTAAGAGATGCTGGTTATTATATTGAGACCCTCGGTTCTCCTCTCACTTGTTTTGATGCCAGCCGCTATGGGACATTGCTAATGGTGGACCTTGAGGATGAGTACTTTGTAGAGGAGATTGAAAAGCTAAGAGATGATGTGATCAATGGTGGTTTAGGACTTGCAGTATTTGCAGAGTGGTACAATGTTGATTCGATGGTTAAGATGAGATTTTTTGACGATAACACGAGAAGCTGGTGGACTCCAGTCACGGGAGGTGCCAATATCCCTGCAATTAATGAACTTTTGGCCCCGTTTGGGATTGCTTTGGGGGACAAAATTCTGAACGGGGATTTTTCAATCAATGGTGAACAGAGCCATTATGCTTCTGGGACTGATATAATTAAATTTCCTGCAAGTGGCTATGTTCATAGCTTCCAGTTTCAGGACAACTCAGAGAGTGGTGCCACACAGAATGTGCTGCAAATTTCTGGGATGACCAAGGTGAGCGGGCAGGATGATGATTAAGTTGTAACTTAGGCACATAGTAATTCTTGTATTTTCACAAGGGTCATATCGAGGCTTTTGAGGGTGAAAAGCTTGTTGGAACTTCGTACCATTAGGTTCCAACGTCCAGAGATCGCCAGGGCCTTCAAAATGTTTCAGTCAGAGTTTTTTCCCCACCTTGTTCATTGTCGGGATCATCAAAAATAGATTAACAATTCTGGTGCCTTGATACGAATATGTTACCATCCCCCTTTTTTTCATTTCACACATGTTTAATTCATTGTCATCTCATTTTTCTAATTTCAGCCGTTGAATGCAGGTTGACTATTCAATCCTTGGACTTTTGGAGGTTAGTGGGGGTCGGATTGCTGTATATGGGGACTCCAACTGTCTTGACAGTAGCCACATGGTGACCAATTGCTATTGGCTGCTGAGGAAGATACTAGACTTCACGAACCGGAATATCAGAGACCCATTGCTTTTCTCTGATTCAGCTAAGAGAGACTCGCCTCTACGGGAAGATGACAGCCTCTTGCCATCTCGTAGAACTGATGTGAACTTCTCTACATATTCAGCAGTTATGGGCAAGGAGTTGATCTGTGGGAGGGACTCTAGGTTTGAAGTCTGGGGAACAAAAGGTTACAGACTGCAACTGATGGGCAGGAACAGAAAATTACCAGGGTATCCTACCCTAGACCTAGGAATGGATCTGAATGGTACCATGGGGACATCTAGATGGGATGATCTTCAGAAGGTGGTTGAAGGAAACTTCTCTGACACCCCAGTGAGGAACAAGTTCAGCAAAAGCATGGACTTCCTGAGTTTGCTTAACCGTGATGAGGTAATAATCCCCGCCCATTTTCCATTCCCTCCCTTTCAATTTTAATTTTCAAAGGTGTTGGAGTTGTCGCCATCATTGTGTATGATTCTTCAAAGAGCATGGTAAGATGGTCAGCTAGTGAAAAATGCACGTGAGGAGAGATTGCACATTTGTGCTTCCGTTTGGTTTCAACTGGATGAGATTGTTTAATGGTTTATGCAACAGTCCTGGTTCCAACTGACAATGGCTGACGAATTCTTATCTCGTCTATGCAGCTTGATGCTCCTACGTTTTTGGCCGGCCAGTGGCTCGGACCCATTCTTGTGGGAGTCACCTGTAAGTATGCCACTTAAAAAAAGAATTTTGCATTCCAAAAAAACGTCTTCCAGCAATAATGCTTTTTGATCTCTCTATGTATCATCCTCTGCACCCACAGGTCTTACGTTATTCGTAAGTTACTGGAGGATGCGACAAAGACGTCGGAAACGGAGGAAAGCATCAGGACCCACCCGTTCTGCAAACATGGTATAGGCTTCCACACACCATGTAGCAAGCAGTTCTCAGTCGAGTTCTTACTCCTCCATCAGTCTTGGGAATTCCCAGCATGACATCTTATTAATCTTGTAGACTAGTAAGATCAAAACCATGGCAGTACCCACCACATTTGTTGTATAGAGAGAGAGAGAGAGAGAGAGGGGGGGGCGGGGGGGCTCTGTTCTTGGGGGCAGAGGGATTTTGGAAGCGAGAGAACTACTGGTCCTATTTGTTGTAATTTTTGGAGGAGCAGGTCTTGTCTTTGTAAGATGATAACTTTAGCCGATCATAATGGTGATTATCTGGTGTGGTCTCAAACACCCATCTCGTCTGTTGTTGCGAAAGAATAACGAATTGAATTAGACGAGGAGATTTTTATCGGTACTTCCCTTTTCTGAGGGCAACAAAGGCTTTTGATGAAACCAAGTTACTCTCCCCTTTTCTTAACATGGAGGAGGAGTTTGATAATATCACATGGGTATGCAACGAAGTACCAGTTTGACATGGCAGACGGAAACGAAAAGTAAGAGAACCAGAGAGAGAAGGTGGGGGCAACAAGAACTCGACACATCTCACTGAAAAGTTCTAAATGGAAACACACCAATGAACGGTGGCAGACACAAACCAGAGAGAGAGAGAGAGAAGAGTCAAAGACCCAGATGAAGAAAGGGTAAAAACCAAAAAAAAAAAGCTGCTGCCTTTCATATCAGAACTTCAGCCAAAGTGAGTTTCTCTTCCTCGCCGTCGCCATCGTCGTCTTCTCCATGGTTCTTCTTCTCCCTATCTCCCTTCTGGACGTCTTCACCTACGCAGGCCTTCTTCCCCCCGTCGTCGCATCCCGTCTCCCCCTCTTCCCCGCCCAAGACCACAACTTGATCGGAAGAGCTACCCCCCTCAGGATCCTCCCCAACCCCCACGACCACCACATCATCTGCAAGCCCCTGTTCCTCCCCCGCCAGAAAGCTCCCCTTCTCGCGGACGCCGCCGCAGAGTGGCTTCGTCGGGAGCTCACCGGTACCGACCAGGGCATCTGGAACCTCTCCGTTGCTCGGGTTGGGGTCTTCCACGCAGCAGCCGTCCTCGTCGTCGTCCTCATGGGCGATGATCCGAGATTTCACGTAGTTGGCGGCTTTCAGGAAGGCTTCTTTGATGGCTTCCGGGGAGAGGGCGCAGTCTTCCAACCCTGCGTCCTCCAGCTTCGGCGAGTAAATTGCCGTAGCCTCCATGGCCCAAGAACACGGTCGCGCGCGCGCGCGCGAGAGAGAGAGTCGACGCAATGGATCGTTCTAGACTTCTCCCTTTTTATAGGGTTCTGGTGCGGATGCGCCCGGGTCCGGAAGCTTCGGCCGCCGCATATGGATACGACCATACGAATGAAATCGAGAAGAACTATCGAATATTGAAGCATATAATGGAAGAGAAGAGTTTTAAGTGTGTGTTTGATATTAACAGGGGTGTCTGGTTGTTATTTTTTTAAAATTAAAAAAAAGTAAGAAATTTTCTAATTTTGTTTGATATATTTTTTTAAATTTTAAGGAGAGAATCTCATCCGTTATAATTTATCTCTAAATAAAAATAAGTCTCTACCTATTTTTTTTAGATCGCTCTCTCGTCCTCTCTTTGGCCCTCTCCCTCCCACGTGCCGACCCCCCTCCCCCCTACGCTGCGTGGGCCCTCTCCCTCTCAGACTCCGAGAACCCCCCGACAGAGGCCACCATCTCCCTTTGCGCCAGCAGACAAGCGACACACACGAAGGCGAGTGACCCGTGCTCCGGCCGCACGCCGGCGTAGAGCACGTCGGAAACACGTCGCTTGCTGGCCCTATCAAGGAACGGCGGTGGCAGTCGGAGGGTGCTGCGGCAGGCAACAGTGCAAACGCTAGTGTGGTCGTGGGGGCTGGTGAGGCCCGACGCCCTGCTTGCAGGTGGGCACGCCGCGCATGGGGAGGTGGAGCGGAGGCCGGTTGGGCGACGCCAAGACCCCAGTTGGCAGTCGGAGGTGTCCGACAGTGGCGACGAGCTCAGCACAGTGCAGAGCTGTGGCCGCGACGATCGGTGCGGCGGCTTCTCGGTCGTGGGACGTCGGCACCAGAGCGGAGCCGCGTGTGCAAGGGGGCTGTTGCAAACGCAAGAAATGGCAGGGAGGGGGGGGGGGAAGAGGAGCGACGACGACAATCGGGCTTGCTTCGGCGAGGGCGCTGCCGACGTGTGGAGGGACGCCTCCCTGGCGTCACAGGGCCCCCACGATGGGAGGGCCAACGATATCTTGTGCCGCGTCGTTGGTGGGGCGGGGACGCGGAGGGGAAGATGGCCGGTGGGCCATGCTCGCATGGAGGACAGGGCACGGAGGTGAGAAAGATGAACCGCCATCTTCGCCCGGGTGATCTCTCTCCTGCGGGTCCGAGCCGGGTAGTGGTGGTGGTGAGCATTTGGACGCCTCCCCGCCGAGACGACACTTTTGCCGAATATGTCTGTATATTTTAAAATTTATGACACTTTTACCAAATAAAAAATGTCAATTTTTATCAATTTTAAATTTTAAGTTAAAAATCGACGCAATATATTTTGGGTAGAAATAATTTTTAAAAAAACTTGTTCCCAAACACCCCCATAATGTTTTAAAAATAAGACCAGTGATTGAACCGGAGAAGTCTTATATAGGTCCGGTCTATTTTGGACCGACTACTTAAGATTTGTCTTTGGATCGGACTGTTTTAATTAGTTAGGTTCATATATATTGTGTATATATATACTTATTTTTTAATATAAAAGTTATTGTGGTGCGGTGGTGAGTTTAGTCCAAAATAAATGATGGTTCTTTAGTTCTAGAGATTCATAACATTTTGTGAAAAAAATAGTATTTGGCTTTGAACCAGAATGAACTGGGCTAAAATAGTAAATTTATAATTGCTTCACCCCGCCTTTTAAAAAGGGGAAATTACTGAAAAGGGTAAAAAACAACTTTCACAATGTCCAATAGGGACACTATAGCTTTAAATGATCTAAAAAAGGGCACTCTTCGTAGACATCGTATTTATAAGAGACAAACTATTAATAATGTCCTTGTTTAACAAATAGACTTCTTTAATATATATATATATATGATATGAATTTCATATCCTTTGACTATTCAAGATTCTCTCTCTAGATTCCTAGAGTGAGAAGCTCTGCTTCGCTTCTCCTTTCCCGCCGCTGTTCTTCACCGTTTTCTTGGTGTTTCCTGCCCTACCGACCATGGCTGGTGCGGCGGGGGAAACCCTGGTTTCGTTGGATGATCATGCCAATGGGCGATCGGATGCGGCGGTGGCTGGCTCTCGAAAATCATATGCTCATACTCTAATGGAGGATCAGCACCGGCCAAAAGTTCCTATCCAGTTGAAGTTCCCTGCATTTACGGATAAGGGAGAATCAGCTGTTTTCTTCACCCTAGAAGAATTCCAAATCTCTTGTCAGCAGCTTCAGTACGCTATCATTGCAAAATGCTCTTATGGACGACCTTCTATTCCAGAGATAAAAGCTTGTATTTCTCTGCGTCTTCAACTCAGATCGGATTGCATTATAAGTAGACTGAATGCTAGACATATTCTGATCCGTTTAGGATCTGAAGCGATTTCTTGAAGCTCCTCCTCCAAAAGAATTTATATATCAAAGGTTTCCTGTTTAGATTTTTTAGATGGACACAGGACTTTGATTTTTCTTCAGATCCACCGTCTGCTCCTGTATGGATCGGTTTTCCTTCTTTACCTGTTAATTTTTATCATTCGATCAATAGCAGGAAATATTGGTACTGTTCTGCGAATCCATGATGCTACCCTCGCCATGATTGAGACTTCTGAAGTATTAGCGTGTGTTGAACTTGATTTGGTTACCGAGAGAAAGGAAAAGATATGGATAGGTGTGGGAGGAAATGGATTCTGACAACCCATCACTTATCACAGGGTGCCACATTTGTGTTCCCATTGCCATAAAATTGGTCATATGGAACAAGAATGCAGAAAGAAGTTAAACAAGAAAGAGTTCAGAAATCAGTCTCTGGGAAATGGTCTTTCAAAAACATTCCGACAGGAATACAGACCTAGATTACTTCAAACATCCAGTCCAAATATGGGAATTAAAGATACTAATATGCCCCTTGCTTCATGCCAGCAACCTGATGAATTAGTTTTGGACGAGGATAAGATTAAGTCAAAGCAATTCCATGCCTCCAGTCCAAAAAAGGGAATTACTGATTTCAACAGATTTTCTATCTTGGACCATGAAGACTTAGCTTTGGATAAAGAGAATTACTGATTTCAACTGCAGCCCAATTCTGAAGAATTTACTCATGTAAAGATCCTAAAGGCTGTCAGACTACAATTCCTATAACTGGACTTTCCCAAGATATAGACGATAATGGTCCCCTGGTATCTGTTTGCTGCAATGACACAATCAGAAAGCCTCTCTCAACTCTTCCGAGTATAAAAGACTCGTCGGCTGCAGTTGAGCTTCCTTCAATCCAACAAAATAAGGAAGTCTCAATGTCTCAGAAAGTTCCCCTCTCAACTTCAGGAAAAATTGAAATCATCTGCTCGGATGCTGTCTCCAAAATATCAGCTATGGAAAATTCTAAGATGCTTTATTTAGATAAGTGCAGCAAAACAAGACAACTTCCAGACTTGCAGTCAAACGAAATATCAGTACTATCCGGAGTAATTTTCAGTGATGCCCGTCTAACTAGAGCTAAGGCTAAAATTTTAGCAGCTCATATATCATCTTCTTCCATTCATGATAAACTCAGTACTGATATGGAATGTTAGAGGTATTGGCAACAAAGCCACTGTCAGAAGCCTGGCCCAGTATATTAAAGACAATGACATTCAAATTGCTGCTATTCTTGAACCCCATATTGACTTCAATCGAGCCCAGGGTGTTGCCCATCGCATACATCTTCATTCTTTCTTGGGAAACAATGGTGATATCTCTAAAATTTGGTTATTTTACAAGCCCGGCATATGCTTTGATACTATACAATCCCATTCTCAATATCTGACAGTAGCTCTTAAAGATAATAATTCTGCAATTCTATATTTTACAACAGTGTATGCTTCTTGTAGTCTCAATCAGCGCAGGGAAATGTTTGAATCACTGATGGAATTCAGCCAAGGGGTGACTATACCTTGGATAATAGGTGGGGATTTCAACTGTATAGTATCCCGAGGAAAAGATTGGTGGCAATATTTCTTCCATGGTAGCTATGACTGACTTTCAAGGCTTTTTAACTGCCATTGGTTTAACTGATGCTGGGTATACTGGTTCAAACTTTACTTGGTCTAATAACCAAACAGGAGGCTCTCATATTCGAGCTCGTTTAGATAGGGTCTTATATAACTGTTGTAACCAGAAAATAAATGTATATATACGTTTATATATGTACGCATGTGTGCGTCAAAAGCCCATGCTTACGGTGTTGGCTCAGTCCAACCCGTTCTATCCCGCGGAAGCGAGGAGAACCCGCGATAAATCCACGGAGACTATTATAGTCATGTGGTTCCGGGTTTTAATTAATCAACACAAAGCCCTAAGGGTGTGAAGACGTGCTATGCATATTGTTTTGGTACCTCGACGGCGTGTATCACGTCTCGTAGGATCGAAAACTCCTTCCCCGACGGACGAGCGAGGCGCGGAAGACAACGAACAAGGCGTGGAGAAGGCTTTTCCTCTCCCACGTGGAGTCAAGTGCGGAAACGTCGCTGTCGGAGCCGTACGGAGATTTTTAAAAGAAGCGAAGGGGACTACCCGAGGAGGGGGGAACCCGCCCGGGGTATAAGGCCCCCGGGCGGGTCTCCCCGTGGCTGCGCGCGGGCTGGCAGACCCGCCCGGGGTCTGCCCACCCCGGACGGGTCCGCCCGGGACCGCGCGCCCCCGGGCGGGTCCGCCCGGGGTGCTGCGCCGGGCGGGTCCGCCCGGGACCGCGTGCCCCCGGGCGGTCCGCCCGGGGTGTTGCGCCCCCGGGCCGGTCCGCCCGGGGCCGCGCGGCCCCGGGCGGGTCCGCCCGGGGTGCTGCGCATCCGGTTTAGTCTATTAACTGCCCGTTTTCCAAAAAATTGATTTTTGGAGGGAAAGGAACCCGCCCGGGGTCGCCTTGACCCGCCCGGGTCCCACTTCCCCCGGGCCGGTTCCCTACTTTCTATAAATAGACCCTCTGGGTCCCATTGAAGGAGGACACACAGGGGACGGGGAAAGAAAGAGGAGGAAAGGTGGACTTGCCTAGACCTCAAGTTCAAGTGGTTCGTTGTTTTCGGTCCGAGTGGGGTAAGTCCCCGGGCCTTGTGTATATGCCCCTACGGGGTATATTTACAATTATGCCCTTCAACGGGCCGTGTTCGTAATGCGTTGTACAACAGAGTGACGGACTTATGTAATTATGTCATTATGTCATTATGTCATTACGATGACAAATTGTAAAAATGTCCTCCTCAAGGTCTTGAAAGGCCTAAGTCTTGTAAATTGCAGTTTTACCTTGCGACTTTTGTAATTAGGGGTATGCCCCTACTTCCCGCCATGATGCGGATGTATGTGTTGTCGATAATTCGTCGACACCCTCTGTACTCATGCAAAATTATAAGAGCACCTTATTATGCTCGGCACATTTCGTTAATGCAATATTACATATAAACCCCGACTCTCTAAGAGTGTGCATACCTCCCCCTACTTCCAAGCAATTGAACCCATGAGTGTCTTCTCTAGAACCTCTCGTTGTCGGCTTGGTCTGGGAGTGCTGTTGGCTCAGTCCAGCGCTCGAGGGTCATCTTAAACCTAGGCCTAGGGTTTGGTAAAGTTACCGAAATACCCCTGCGACCTAAGAAGTGATCTAATGGCCTCCCAAACATTCTGAAAAGGGCCTCAGAGCCTTAGAAAGTTAGTAACCCGGCTTTATGTCTACCCTAGCCCAGAAACTCCTAAATCCCTCTGGTCTGGTTATTTACTAAAATACCCATAGGTCTAAGACGGTCACTTAAACCCCAGTGGCCCACTTCAGCGTGCTCAGTCAGGGTCCCCGTCAGCTCCCCCGTCCTGTTTTAAGCAAACCTACTCTATTGGTTGGAGCCTCGAGAAAGAACTTTAAGCCTTCATGTTGTCATTTAATCAAGGGTGTTAGGACATTAAGCCGATGTAAATCAACGCCGACTCCGGTCGGCGGGGAGAGGTCCAGCACTCGAACCTATATCGTCTGATACGACGCGCACCCACGGAACCCTCTCTATGCAGAGGAGTGTTTCTTTTCAAAAAGAACGAAAATCTACCTTTTATCCACGATAAAAGTCGATTTTAGATTTTTTCCGTGTCTCACAGACTGGCACGCCCGGTGGGACCTTTCCCGCCTTTCTTCTCTTTGACAACAGAAGGCTTGCACCTCTTTGAGGTTCTTATTGCTCTCCCTCTTACAGGACGAGGGAAGAACGCTTTGCTTACCAGTTTCAAGCGCTCTGTCACATCACGATCACGACAATGGCAGCGGTGACGTATGGACCGCAGGTGATAGCTACCCACGCCAGGTATGGCTACCTGGCGACGCCGATTGCTTTCGGCGACTTTCCCCCGGTGGTCGGTTCCCCTTTTTTCTTAGGGGTAGTCCCGATCACTGAGGATGACGCAGTGCCAACTGCTGGTCGGACTGCTCCGGCTAAGAAGACTGCTGCAGAGGGTGCTAAGCCCTCCGTTCGTGCTGTAAGCCGGGTTCACCCGGCTTCGAAGGTGTTCGCCGGGGGCGTCAGGCCCTCTGTTCCTGCCTTTGGTCGGACTGTTCCGGTCGAGGCAACTACTCTGAAGGGCGTCAGGCCCTCTGTTCCTGCCTTTGGTCGGATTGTTCCGGTCGAGGCAACTACTCTGAAGGGCGTCAGGCCCTCTGTTCCTATCATTGGTCGGGCTGTTCCGGCCGAGACAACTGCTCTGAAGGGCGTCAGGCCCTCTGTTCCTGCCACCGGCCGGGTCCGCCCGGTCCGAAAGATACCTACCGGGGGTGTTAGGCCCTCTTTATCTGCTGTTGGCCGAGTCAGGTCGGCCGGACAATACAACATGGCTGGGGGTGTCAGGCCCTCGATGAAGTCCACGCCTGGAGATGTCAGGTCTTCAGTCTCTCAAGCTGGCCGAGTGTTCTCGGTCAACCATATTACTGTTGAGACGGCTCCTCCCCGACAGGGACAGCGCCGCCCTCGTCGTCGCGGTAGCCGTACTGAGACGGTTGCCCCTGCTCAACGGGGGCAACGCCACGCGAGGAAACAACTTCGGCCTGGGGCCACTACTTCGCGTTCCGGCAAGACTATTCTCGTCGGCGACGTCCGTATCAGGCTCGATGGAGGCGAGCCGATTGTACCTCGGGACCGACACGTCCCCACTATTCCAACTTCCAACCGGTTCGAACTCCTTCGGAAGATCCGAGAGGAGGGAGCGAAGGCAAAGAATGTCACCACGCTCCGGCCCAAAGTGGCGGCCCCCAGAGTCAAGTCTGGGGGCAACCCAATTGAGGAGCATCAGCTCCACCTAAAGGAGATATGGGTCACCAAGGAGGAGGCCCAGGCAATTAAACGCGCTCGGGCTGAGAAAGGTACACGCCAGTCTGGGCCGCACTCAGGGCAGGGCCCCTCTATTCCTAAGTCGACTAAGCCCTCCTCCTCTCACAAGCCAGGCGCTCGCCGGCAGCGGGGGCAGTGCCGCGCCCCGCCAAAGCCGGTACGTCCGACTTCCCCTTGGGCTACCTCAGACAATTCAAGAGGGGGCAATGCTCGACAGTGTCCGGCCCCTCGAGCATCTGTCTTCGACCGGCTAGGGGACATATCTCCCCCGGTGCGGCATCCGCCGAGGAGGAGGCGGGTAACTCGTGTCGCAGATGACACTGTCAGGGTGTTCACCTGCTACACATCCTCCACGGACAAGCACACGGAAGCGGCTCAGGAAGACCTCACCCAGCCATTACAAGCTATGAGGAGGTCGAAGCACGTCTCTCGGGTCGTGACTCAGCTAGACTCAGTTCCTCTAGCAGGAACTTCACAGCCTGACCCTGCACGATAGGAGGAGCGCCAGGATAATGATCATGGCGCTGTCGGGGAGGGCCTTTTCCCTCGTGAGGAAGGTACAACGGAGGGGATGCAAGCTCTCACCCTGGAAGAACTCCGGCGCGAAAACCAGGAGTTGAAAAGTCTGTTGCAAGCACTCCTGCACGATAAGGAGCCTCCTGCCCAACCTGCTGCAGCACCGGCAAGCGTTGAGCAGCAAACATCTCCAGCTCCGGCCACTATTAATGTGTCGGCTATGGCGGCCAGATCTCCTGTGGCCCTGGAAGTGGAGGTACCTCAGCAGGAGCCTAATATGAGGTTCTCTGCTACTCCTGCCGAAAGTTTGACAGCTCAGCGGCAGATGATTGAGCGGATTGTAGAAGCAAAGTTCGCTCAGCACGGTGAAGGAGTGGCCACAGTCGATCTGTACAGTGTGCCCTACCCTCTCCATCACCAATTCAAGAAGCTCCCTCCGGACTGCCCCAAGGCCCCGAAGCTGCAAAAGTTCAATGGGCAGGGTTCGCCCCATGAGCACCTGGCTTACTATGTAACCGCCATGGGCGAACTGGCTTTGGACGAGTCCTACCTCTTGCGGTATTTCGCCACTTCTTTGACGGGTTCTGCTTTTCAATGGTACTCCCGTTTGAAGCCCAATTCGGTACCCGATTGGGCAGATATGCAGAAGAAGTTTGTGGACCGGTTCCAAACCGCGGAGCGTAAGGTTTCCTTAGCGGAACTTTACGCTTTAAAACAAAGAAGAGGTGAGACGGCCATCGACTTCATCAAGAGGTGGAGGGATGTTAGCATACACTGTGATAACCCTCCCACGCCGGAGGATGCTATTACCATATGTCGCCGAGGCCTGGCGGCCGAAGTTAGTGAAAAGCTCTTGGGTTCCAGTATCCGGGGCTTTGATCAGCTCAACTCGGTGGTCGCGGAGATCGAAATGTTCTTCGCAGACCATCCGACACACTCCTCGTCCAAGGGCAAAGCCCCCAAGGACCGCCCAGTTGGGGGAAAAGAAATCAATGCAGTGGATTTCTCCCCGACAAATGGCGAGAAAGGAGGCGCTAAGGGGAAGGGTAATGGCAAAAAAGTCGGAGGTCAAGAAGGCCGCTGAAGCCTTGGCGGAGAATATGAAGAAGCCGTACTCCTTCAGGAAAGAGCACACAAAAATGCTCTTTGATTTGTGTGTGCAGGAGGAGCTGTTTTCCTTGCCAGAGCCGCGGAGGCCGGCAGAAGTAGGCAAGACGGATGATCCCAACTACTGTGTGTATCACCGGAGGTTGGGACATACTATTACAGACTGCTATGTTTTCAAAGACATAGCCGAAGATCTTATCCAGAAAGGTCTCATAAACATGTTAGGCCATGCGGTTGAGCCTCCACAGCCGCACCACTGGAGTCGATCCACTCGATCGGCCAATGTGGTTTATATGGCGGCACCGGTTTCAGCATTGCACGCCGCCGAGGCTGGGTCTTCAAACCAACAACCTCAAGCCATTCCCGAGTCGTCGTGCTGGCCAGGAGCGGAACACCTTGCTGTAAGAAGGCTCCTCTGGAAAGTCCGCCGGGAAATCCACCAGCTGAGACAAGAACAGCGAGAGTTGCTGCAGTTTCTCCATTATTTGGATGATCAGCTCGCTGCTCTTCCCCAAGCCCAGAGTGAACAGCTCACAAACCTTCATGGAGCAGAGGCAAACCCACTTCCACCTGTCTCACATAGGTCAGGGTCAAATGGTTGGCTGTCCGAGGACTCATCAAGCTCGTCAGAAGAGGCGAAACCTGCAAAGCCATTTTCTTTTCACCGCGAACAAACTCTACAGATTTTCTTCGCGTGTTGCCGTGCTGAGCTGGTAACCCCGTCAGTGGCAACTAATCACCAACGACCTGAAGCCCGGTTCTATCAAGATTATTGCCCTTATCATGAGGCGTCGGGTCATATTATTTTCAACTGTCAACCTTTCAAGGACCTTGCGGAAGATTTCATCAGGCGAGGGATAGTTGATATGGGTGATTCCTTAGTGCGCCCTCCACAGCCACATGCGCGTGGGGCGATGACGTTCTCAGTTAATGTCATCCATACGCAGTTGGCATTCAACCTGCCTGACCCTTCTGCTGAAGGGAATGTTTCCCGACAACCGGGAACCGAGGCCACACTCTGGTACCCAGGACAGCGACCTTCCCATCAGTGTTCTTTCCCCAAGGAAGACACTGAAAAGATATTTGACAAGATTCTAGAGGATGGGTGGGTGTTGGCATATGACCCTCCGTCTTATTACAACGAGACGGCCAAGAGTCATCCTCGCTATTGCAAGTATCATGCGAGGGTGTCCCACCCTACTCAGCACTGTGAAGATGTTCAAGACTTCATTGAAGCTCTCATTCAGAAAGGGGTTGTGGATACCCAGGGGAATTCTATGACAAGGCTACGCCTCGCAGAAGCCGCCAAGGAGACTCTTCAGCAGGTTCGGCGAGAGAACGAGGCTTTTGCCCGGTTGGCCCGCCCAAGCGAGCCTCGACAAAATGAGGAGTTCCCGTTGCTCGCTAAGGACAAGACTGCTCGTGAGAAGCCTAAGGCTCAGAGCCCGGGAGACTGCGCTGTACGACGAAGCCCTGGGGCTCAACTCAAACCGAGCCAGCCAGGTGTTGTCATAAGAGAATGTCCTCGGCCAGTTGATAAAGGAAAGGCCAAGGTCCTGAATCCTCAGGGTGAGGCTCCGGCTGGATCAGCCAAGCTACAAAGCCTGGAGAAGCCTCAACCGGCGCAGCCCGTCAAAGGGCCGGCCAAAGCCCCCTTGCAGTCCGGTCGCCTTGAGAAGGTTGCCACTAGCTGCCCGCAGAGCAATGATAAGGGCAAGCGCAAAGTTCTAGAGGTTGAGCCTAAGACTCAGCCTGGAGCTAAGTTAACAAATCCTCAACCTGCGGCAAAGAAAGAGTCAGCGATTCCGCAAAAATCTTTGGGGCTCCACTTCGGCCAGATGGAGTTCCAGGAGTTGCCGCCAGAAATAGTTACTCAGGCGATCAAGGCCACTTTCCAACCCTCCCCTAAGGCAGAGGAGTGGACCCGCGTGGGCCCAAGGAAGAGCCGCGAAAGCCAAAGTGCCAGACGGCCAGTGCAACGCGGGAGTCAGAGTGGTGGCGTTAAGCAACCTCGTTCCGCAAAGTCATCTCCTCCTTCTTTCGAAGAGGTCGCTCACCTTAAGAAGCAAGAAAAGAACCGGAGAAAGAATCTAAAAAGGAGGCTTAAAAAGCAGGCTGAGCAGGTAGTCGCCATGGAGGCCTCCAAACGACTCACTCCAGTGCAACGGTTGCAAAAGCTTATTGACCAACTGGAGGAATACGAGCCACCTTGCCCCACTGGGATGGTCACGTTGGACAAATACATCCCCTGGGAAAAGTTTGGGCATAAGACCCGGCTCCTCAACTGGCTACGGGAGACTCTGCATCATCTTGAAGACGGTGAGAGGATTCCAACTCCGGAAGAGCTCTTGCTGTTTTGTAAGGACGAAGAGCTTACTATTGAGGCCCTTGAGCAGGCGATGCGGGAGTTGTCATGCAACATGGTGGCCATTCCACCCCCGGACAACATAAATGCTCCTGGCGGAGAAGGCTGTGCACCCATGGCTACATATCAACGCTGATCAGGGAGGAGTCGGCGGGCACGTGGTCGAGGTCGCGGTCGAGGGCGAGAAAGTCCTTTGACCCCCGACCGGGTGATAATGTTCAGAGGAGAAAAATCGGGCCCTATTCCTGTGCCACGAGTACGGGGTGTTCCCTTCATCCCTACATCCTCGGAGAATGTTGATAGAACCCCGGAGAATCGAGGGACGGGCGGCGTCCCTTTTGTAATTCCCTCCTCAGAGAGAGAAGAAGCTCCCACGGATGACTCTCCGTCAACGCCGGCTCCTGAGCAGGCGGGTCCTTCGAACAGTGCCTCGGGAGAAGGTCCCTCGGGTCATGCCGAGCCAGCCGAATCCCAGTCGGCCTCAGATGTGTCTTTGGCACCACTCTTTCAAGAAGCGGCGGAGATGCAAGATGAAGATCAACGCCCGGCTAAAAAGGAGAAGCCCCATGGAGCTCCGAAGACTCTGGAGGAACTTATTCCCCCATTTGACAAGATCCGCGCTAGGGCGGACCGTAAAATCATTCAACATATGAGCCGGTTCCCAACTAGCATTATTGTATGGGAAGCTATCGCCTGGAGCAAGGATCTTCGAGAAGCTCTGGTAAAGGTGCTCCAAGACCCCGAGGCGTATGAGGCTCATGTGGCAGAGTTGCAAGCCCAAGCATATGAGGCTCTGGCAGCCAATATTGTTTTCACAGACAAGGATATGCTACTGGCTTCCCCTTGCCACAATCGTCCCTTATATATGAAAGGGACAATCAACGGCCATGAGGTGAATCGAATCTTGGTCGATGCAGGGGCCGCAGTAAATATCATGCCATTAAAGACGTTCAAATCTCTTTATTTGGCACCTTACTTGCAAAAGGTCAATGCTGTCAAGATTTCGGGGTTTAATCAGGGCTCCGAGGAGGCCCTTGGACGCGTCGAGGTGAAGCTTGTGCTGGGCGACTTCACCACTAAGGCGATATTTTACATCATCAACTCTGACACATCCTACAAGATGTTGTTGGGAAGACCCTGGTTGCATGAAAATTGGGTCGTCCCATCAACATTGCACCAATGCCTTAAATATTCAAAAGGGGGAAAGCAGTATACAGTCTTTGCAGACCAGGCTCCCTTTCACCCCAATGAATGCCACCTGGCGGATGCCTCCCTATACTTCGGGGAACCCACTATTTCAATCCCCGATAAAGTCCAAGACAAGGGGAAGCAGAAGGTCGAACCTGAACCAGAAGGAAGCCAACTCTTCACGGTCAATCGTGAGGTGTTAAAGCTCCACCAGTTGAGTCTCAAGCCTGCGTCGAAGCCTATGCAAGCAGAAAGAGGCAAGATTGACTTTGAGGCCAACCTCATCAGTCAAGCTATCAACTGCAGTGTACCTCTGCCCCCAAATTGCATTCAACTTCCCTTTGTTACGGAAGAGCACGGGGTGGAAGAATTGAAGACCTTTGTAGTTTCCTACATACGCAAAGGTCGAAGGAAAGACCGTCACCTGGTTCAGCCAATTGTCTTCTACAGAGGGGACCAAATACCGCCAAGTCCGCCGGAGGACGACTTCGGGTGGGCATCGCCAGCTGACAAGGTGTCAGAGCCTATCCAAGCCATGGCTCAAATGCCTGCCCGACTCAAGCACATGTGTATGAAGCAGGGGATTCCACAGCAGCAAACTTCTGCGCAGAAAACATATTTTTCTAATCTCTGGAATCCTCCACATGTCAGGGGGCAACCTCCATTTTCTCACAAAGACACCCGAGGATTGGGCTATGAGCAGGAGCCAGAATTCCGGGTCCATTATGCTATTAATGCCATAGGGCTCTTATCATCCTCTCGTGAGGAGGCCCGAAAGGAGCCTGCGGCTGAAGAACTCTATCAGGAGTCTACAGAAGCCATGGCGTCTCCTCCGTCAGTGTCCGGCGAGGATTCGCAGGCAGGAGAAATCTCCTCAACCTCTACTGGCGACTTGGTGATACCAGAGGAGTTTGAGATCTGCGAGATCAGCCCTGATGAAGCTGAAGACTTCGTTGACCTCCAACCAGCTCCACCTGAGCTCGAAGACGGTGGTCATGCAACTGTTGATGAGTTGGTCGAGGTCAACCTTGGCACTCATGGCGAACATAAGCCCATCTTTGTAAGTGCCCTCCTTAGTGGGGAAGAACGACAGGCATACCAGCAACTCTTGAATGAATTCAGAGACTGCTTTGCCTGGACGTACAAAGAGATGCCGGGCCTTGATCCAACCGTGGCAGAACATGAACTGGCGATACTCCCGACAGCCAAGCCAGTTAAGCAAGCCCAGAGACGCATGCGCCATGAACTGGAGGTGAAGGTGAATGCGGAGGT
The DNA here is from genome assembly GCA_022559845.1 of Amorphophallus konjac. NCBI lineage: Eukaryota > Viridiplantae > Streptophyta > Magnoliopsida > Alismatales > Araceae > Amorphophallus > Amorphophallus konjac. Next base: position 208,425,320 of record CM040125.1, on the reverse strand, counting down.
CGACAAAATGTTAGACGTGGACTTTATAGAGCCATGCAGGTACCCTGTGTGGCTCGCCAATATAGTCCCCGTCAAAAAGAAGAACGGCCAAGTCCGGGTCTGCATCGACTTTCGGGATCTGAATAAAGCCTGTCCAAAGGATGACTTCCCAGTCCCGATCATCGAGACGATGGTGGATATGACTACTGGTCATGAGGCCCTGTCTTTTATGGACGGGTCATCTGGTTACAACCAAATCCGTATGGCTGTCAAAGACAAGGATCATACGGCTTTCAGAACCCCAAAAGGCATCTTCAGCTACAAGAGAATGCCATTTGGCTTGAAAAACGTCGGTGCCACATATCAAAGGGCAATGACCAAAATCTTTAATGAGATGCTGCACAATGTTATCGAATGTTATGTCGACGACCTGGTCGTTAAGTCCAAAAGGCGAGCTAATCACTTAGCCGGCCTACGTCGGGTCTTCGAGCGGCTTCGACAATATCAGCTCAAGATGAATCCGATGAAATGCGCCTTTGGAGTCTCCAGCGGCAAGTTCCTCGGTTTTATCGTCAGATACCGAGGGATAGAGATAGATCCTGACAAAATCAGGGCTATCAATGAGCTCCCTCCACCCAGGAACATAACGGAGCTCAGATCTCTGCAGGGAAGGCTCGCTTATATCAGGCGATTCATCTCTAACCTCTCAGGAAGGTGCATGCCCTTCGGCAAATTGATGAAAAAGGGAGCACCCTTTATCTGGGACGAGAGCTGTCAAAAGGCTTTCGAACAACTCAAGGAGTATCTCTTGACTCCACCAGTCTTAGGGGCACCTGTCAGAGGAAAGCCTCTCATTCTTTACATCGCAGCCATGGAGGCTTCCCTTGGGGCTCTCCTAGCCCAAATTAATGAGGAGGGTAAAGAGCAGCCACTATATTATCTCAGCAGGAAGCTGATCGGCCCCGAGTGTCAGTACTCACCTATGGAGAAAATGTGCCTTGCTTTGGTGTTCGCTGTCAAAAAGTTACGGCACTATCTGTTAGCGCACCGAGTGGAGCTCATCTCTAAATGGGACCCGCTCAAGTACCTACTCAGTCAACCTGTCCTCTCTGGAAGGTTAGGGAAATGGGCTCTTATCTTGATGGAGTTCGACATTACATTCGTCCCACGCAAGGCGATCAAGGGACAAGGGATGGCTGATTTTCTTGCTGCACACCCTGTGCCGGCGGAGTCGTTCCTCAACTTTGACCTACCAGACGAGGAGAAGCTGATGCAACCACCTGATGCTGAAGAGGGTGCAGATGTCTCACTCCATCCTGAACAAGAGGTGTTGTCTCTCGGCACACCATGTTGGGAGTTGTATTTTGACGGTGCATCTAGGACCGTTAAGAAGACAGGCGGCCTCGTAAGCTCTGTAACCGGCGCCGGCATAGTCTTCGTATCCCCTCAAGGGGGTATACTTCATCATTCCTGCGCTCTCATGAAGTCATTGACTAATAATGAGGCAGAATATGAAGCATTAATCATTGGGCTACAGCTAGCGCTGGAAATGGAGCTCAAATGTATTAGAGTGTACGGGGATTCTCAGCTCATTGTCCGTCAAGTCCTCGGTGATTATGATATGCGGAAAAAGGAGTTGATCCCTTACTTTGAGGCCGTTATGAGGCTTAAAGAAAAGTTCTATCTCTTTGAGATAAGCCATGTGCCGAGGAGTAGTAATTCTCAGGCAGATGCGTTGGCAAAGTTAGCAGCCGCGTTGAAGCTTCCACCTGACGGTGAATTGAATATTACAGTCAGGCACAGAAGGCTCATGCCCAGCATGCTTGATGAAGAATCGGGCCTCACCATTTATGAGGTTCACCACCTCGAAGAGGGAAATGATCCAGAGGAAGAAGATTGGCGCGAGCCAATTATACAAATCAAGAACGGGCAGTTTCCTCCGGAACGAGCTCGAAGGGTGCAGTTGCTTAGAAGGGCTGCGTCATATCGGTTGCTTGATGGTATTCTCTTCAGGCTCGCCCAGGAAAAGGACCACCCGGTGCTCTTGCGATGTCTCACTTAAGGAAGCCAGGACCGTCATGCGGGAGGTCCACTCTGGGTTGTGCGGGGCTCACCAGGCCGGGACGAAGATGAAGATGAATATCAAACTTAAGGGCTTCTATTGGCCTACTATGTACGAGGACTGTAATCAATACGCTCGCACCTGTCACCAGTGCCAAGCTTTTGGGCCAATCCCTCGGAGGCCTCCAAGTTCTTTACACCCAACGGCTCCTACATGGCCGTTTGCAGAATGGGGCATGGATATAGTGGGACCATTCCCTCCATCCTCTCAAGGGCATAAATTCATTCTAGCAGCCACAGATTATTTTTCTCGCTGGGCTGAGGCTATTCCTCTGCGAGAGGTTACAGGTGAGGCAGTGGCTCGCTTCGTAAGATATCATATTATATACAGATTCGGAGTCCCTAGCCGAATTATTTCAGACAATGGGACGCCCTTCAGAAACAAGACAATGTATACACTGGCGGCTAAATTCCATATTGATTGGAGAACCTCCTCAGTTTATAACCCTCAGGCTAATGGTTTAGCGGAGGCTTTCAACAAAACACTTTGCAAGTTGATGGCAAAGATTATAAATGGCCGAAAAAGGGATTGGAGCGAAAAGGTCCACGAAGCCCTCTGGGCCTATCGGACTGTTTATACTGTTCCCCATTTTCACTGGTGTACGGGGCTGAGGCAATCACCCCTGTAGAGATTGAGCTGGCTTCATATCGAGTGGCAGTTCAGGCAGGCCTACCCGGCCAGGAGCAGTCTGAAGTCGAAAGGAGGCTGGAGGAATTATCCTCTTTAGAAGGCAAAAGACTTCAAGCCTATCAGCATTTGCAGATCTACCAAGCTCGCATGGCGCGTGCTTACGACAAGTTAGTCAAGCACCGGGCATTCAAGAAAGGCGACTTGGTCATGCTTAAAGAAAAAGAAGTCATTGCCGGCAAGCCAAGCGGGAAACTCCAACCCAATTGGCGGGGGCCTTACATCATCCAGAAGGTCTTCGAAGGCGGGGCTTACATGGTGGTGGACCACAAAGGCAACAGCCCGTTCCCTCCTCTCAATGGCAAGCACATGAAGCTCTACCATGCGCCACCGCAAGAGTTTCCACAGTAGTCCTCACAGGACAGTACCTCTCGTCAGTGAAGGTTCAAAAAAAAAGGGGGGTTAAAAATACTGATACCCCGGCGGACTCAGTCAGCCTTCAATGGTTGGCTGAGGGTAAAAAGGCCACAGACCCGGTCGAGGTGAAAACCCGAAAGGGCGCCTCGGGCAAAAATGGGCAACCCCTCGGTGTGAAAACCCGAAAGGGCACACTGGAAAAAGCTAAAGGGGGCCAACCTCGGCGAAAATCCGAAAGGGCGGTGAGGTTGGTAATGTGAAAGAAAAAAAAATTTCCTCTCTCTGTCTATTCTATGGGGGGCTCTAAGTCAATGACTCCACCCCATCTCCACCAAAACATCATATTGATGTCATGGCTAGACCTTACATGTCATTCTATGACACCTAGTCCTACCAACATTTTGAGGTTGTCATATTTTGTCCCATCGGGCATGGCCTCAGTATGCTCTCTCGAGCTGCCAACCGATGTCGCATTTTGACTCCTTTTTGTCCCATCGGGCATGGCCTCAGTATGCTCTCTCGAGCTGCCAACCGATGTCGTCTTTTGACTCCCTTTTGTCCCATCGGACATGGCCTCAATATGCTCTCTCGAGCTGCCAACCGATGTCGTCTTTTGACTCCTTTTTGTCCCATCGGGCATGGCCTCAGTATGCTCTCACGAGCTGCCAACCGATGTCGTCTTTTGACTCTTCTTTGTCTCACCGAGTTTGACCTCAGTATGCCCTCTCGGGCTACCAACCCATTTCACCTTTCGGCTCGTAGATTTGACTCATTCGTCCCACCTGGGCTGTCAAATCTACCCATTTGTCCCACTTGTGTGGCATATACGTCCCTACGGGAATGCCACTTTCTCCTCGCCCCCTGGGCGTTATAGGGTCAAAAAAAAAATGGGGTTAAAAATATTGAGGCCCCAGCGGACTTGATTGTTTCTGTTAGAGGGAACAATCAAGGGTAAAAAGGCTTTAACCCAGCTAGGGTGAAAACCCGAAAGGGCGCCCTAGGCAAAAATGGGTACCACTCAGTGTGAAAACCCGCAAGGGCGCACTGGAAAAAGTTAAAGGGGGCTGGTCCTGGCGAAAACCCGAAAGGGCGGTAGGACCGGTAAAGTGAAAAAAAATAAAAAAAAAAGAGGTGAAGACATACATACAGAAGGAGGGGAGCAAAATCAGCTACGCTAAAGCTCTGTCTTTCATTTGCCAATGTCAATAATGGAGCCCGAGACAAGCCCTCGGGGAAGATGTACATGGTTGGGGTCTGAATGCAGCCCCACACAAAAAAAAAAAAAAAAAGAGGAACAAGAAGCCATTAAAGCCCGAGATCAGTCCGCAGGCCGGCAAGGAGAGTCTCCTGCTGTGTCAACGCCTCCCTGACTCCTCCGAGCTCGTGCTGGAACTCCTCTTCCTTCACTCTCAGGAGGTCTTGAGCATCCCGGGCCTCTCGGAGCCGTCGCTGCAGAGCCTCCAACTCCTGCTCCAGCCCGTCCACGTGCGAAGAAGCCACCCGAGACTGCTCCTGAGCTGTCGTCGCTTGCATGGATAGGTGTTCTTGTCTGCTGCGAAGCTCAGATGCTGTCTCCTCTGCCTGCTGAATCAGAGCCTGTAGCTGTAGCCGTCTCGCCTCAGTAGCGTGGCGGCGGGCAAACTCAGCCCATGCATGCTCTAGCCGGGGCATCCACGTATCTCGGGAAAATCCAAATGCGTGATATCCTCGGGTGGAGTTGGCTAAATGCTCCCTCATGACCTCAACTGAGGGAAGCGGGGTCGTCTGTAAGAGGAGTTCGAGGTTTTCAATCAGCCCCGCTTCTAAAGCACTGCCTTGGGGAGCCACCAGAAGCTGAGGTCCTTCTGGCCAGTCTATGCCCAAAGCTGGGAAATCTGCTGGCAAAGATGAGGTATCCTCCCCAGCACCTGAAAAGACAGTTAAGAGGGAACAATGCATTAGCCTCCAAAAAAAAAAGAGGAACAATGAATGGCCCCTCAGGAAGGCCAAGCAAATAGCTAACCTGAGGAAACCTCCGGGGCCGTGTCTGAGACGACCTCTGGTGTAGCATGATCATTAGAGGTCAGCATACTCCCTGCCCCCAGAGGCGGATCGCCGGTCACAGGCATGGACGACCCTGCCTCCTGCGAAGGCACAACTGAGTCCTCAGAAGCCGCCTCAAGGCTCTCCTCCCCCACTGAGGAAGTCAGTGCAGCATCACCTGTATCTGTGTGGCATAAGGGGCAGAAAGGCCATCAATAAGACACCAACATGAAAATACACAGGGAGGCTGAAGCTTCAATGCTGATTATACCTGACAATAGGGGTGTCGTGTCATCTGGCCCAACTGTCTGATCACCCTCCTGGACAGTGGCCGGCGAATTCTCTTGTAAGGGAACCGTCTCCGGAGCAAGCAGGGGAGTGGATGCAACCACAGAAGTGCCAGCTGCTATTTAGGCAAAAGTGTGGTTAGCTCTATGACTGAGTCTAACCAAACAAAAGGCAAATACGAGGCAGACCGAAGACACACCAGTAATGTCTCTGCCTGTGTCCTCGGCCCGTCCACCAGTGGAAGATAGCAGGCTTGGAGCGAAATCAGGAACCCCAGCATGGTAAACCCCGGCGGCTGAGACTGGGACGCTTGGGGCCCCAATAGGAACTTCTGGGTCAACATCATAGGCCGGAAGCTCAGGGCCAGCCCCAGAGGAGGAGATCAACTTAGCCAGCTCGGCTGTGGAGTTGGCTAACTCAGTGGCTGCACAGAAAGACTGTCAGAGGTTGCAGTGACAAAAGTAATTGTCAACTCCAAAGAGGGTCAATTGAGTTTCTTGGTATACCAGAAACAATGCCCAGGTCGCCTCCCTCAGAGGAGCTCAAGGACGAAAGGGAAGGAGCTGTCTCTGTCTCAGAACCAGTGCTGGAGCTGCTATTACTCAAAGAGGTGCTGGAATCCGAAGATGTGTCAGTCCCTTCTTTCTCTCTGGGAGCATAGTGCTCCCTCTGAGGCTCTGTGTAAAAGAGAAAACAGAGTCAGTTAAAAAAAAAATAACACCTCACTTGATTCAATGAGTAAACAAGGAGGAACTATGAATTTCAAATTCACCTGAAATGGGAGAAGGTCTGCTCTCTCCAGTCTGGCCAGCCATACCAGCAGAAGGACAATCCCCCAAGGGGTGGTCCAAGTCCTCCAGCTCCAATGTCAGGTCCTCTGGGACATCTGCATCTGGTATAATTGGCGGAGTCTTATTCGCAGGCCCTGGCGAAAACTGCCCTAGTAGTCTCATCTCTGGGGGAGCTACACACAAGACACTCTTTCAGTAAAACAGAGGCACAATTACAAAACTATACATAAAGGGGTTCATAGTTTCCAACTCACTCAAAGGAGCTCCGTCCCTGGCAGGGGTGGTATCCACCCGAAGGCGTGATGAAGGCTGAATCTCAGCTCCTAAGCCCCCACTATGCCGCCGTTTCGCCGCCGGACTATTATCCACGGGAGGGTGAGCGGGGAGAACATCCTCTGAAGGTGGAGCGTCGGCAACCTCAGCAATTCCTACAATGGAAATATGGCAATCAGCAGTTGACAGCTCCAGAACATTTATATCTTATTATAATGATACTAAATGCAGACGGAGAATCAGAAGGTTCATACCTACCGCCCCTGCATCAAGACTAGGGCGGGTAATCAGCTGATTCGGGTCAATCCGGAGAGCTCTAGCGGCCTGCTCCACGGCGCCCTTCAGTGCCTGAGGTGTAGAAGCCACCTCCAAAGCCGGAATATGGGCTAGCAAGCCTGCACAGCCCACGTCATTGATCACATGGGCCTTCCAGAAAGCGAAGGCCGTGCCCACCAGTGCTCCCTTCGGGATGGACTCCGACAGCTGGGAGTCGTGGGTCAGACCACAGGAGGCCCTCAAGTCTCCCCACCAGGAGTAGCTCGGAGTAGAGCCAAAAGCGCCTTTGCGGCGTGAACTCAAAGTAGAGGCCTCCTCAGACGTCGACCTCAGGGGCCGCAATGCCCCCGTATACTGACTCATGTCAATGGGCAATGAATGCCCCTGCTCCCGCCATCGGCTCTCGATGTCTCGGACCACTATAGCCAAGCTGGAAAAATGAGCCCGGACGAAGCCGGGATCAAGGAAAAGAGGAGGCAGGTCCTCCCTCTTCAGGCGCTTCTCCTCTGCTGCCCTGATAGTGTCTGCCCGCTCTCTGAAGATGTTGCTGGCTTTAAACCACCAGCGGGCATAGTGAATGTCAAAATGTCCCACCCGGGCCTGGGCCGGAAGAGGGATATGCTCCCTCACGCCGCGGTAAAGAAAGTCCTGCCAGCATGCGGCAACCAAATGCACGTCCTTCTGCTTGTATTGCCTCGATGTCAGAGGTAAATCAACATTGGGTGGAACCGCCTGGTCATAGCCAAAGTTGCGGGCGAATCTGTGCGGGTAGTACGGCTCCAGAACCACTGTGTAAGAGCGCCGGTAAATCAGCACACTAGGTCGTATACACACGACCCACTCCCCAAAGGTATGTGGGGAAACAATGCCCTTTGAGGACACTTTGCAGACCACTGAGTCTCCATGTCCCTCCAGATACGGGCGATAAGAACGGGAGCTGTGGTCAAACTCCAAGCTCTCTCCCCTCCTCGTATGAAGGAAGGAAAGTGCTCGCCGGGCACCTGCAAGCTGTGTCACGATGTCCTGATCCTGGTGACCAGCAAAAGCAAAGATAAGCGGAGCCTTTATATTCGGAATGGAGGACCGCTGGGACAGCTCTGGAAGAAGTAGTCCTGCCCAAGCACTCAAATAATGAGTGGGCAGCAAAAGCTTCTTATCTCGCGGGCTGGCATGCGAACTCAAGGCACCCAAGCAGTGGTAGATGTTCGCCAAGGCAGCAGGGGCAAGGGCCAGCCGACGTCCGCATGCAAGCAGGCACGCAGGATAGATCACCTCGACCCGGAGCAGCTCCTCTTCCCCATGTGGGAAGACAAAGGTAGACAGCCAATAAGCTAAATATGCAGCCAAGTACGTCAGTGTAGGTAGCTTCCTGGAATTCCAACCTTGTGCTGGAGCTGGCAAGTGCCGAGGGTTGGATGCAAACTTTATGAGGACCTCTTTACATTGGTCCCAAGTGGCGCCGAACGAAGGGAATTCCTCGTAGAAACAGTACGGCCCGCTGTAGAAGTACATAATCCAGGCGTTAAGTGTAACCCTGGGTGTCCTGGCAGTCTTCTCCTTGCCCACCAGGGCCAAATCTCTCCAAGTCTTCATCAGATAACGGAGGCAGTAAGGTAAAAGATAGTGGCCCGCCCCATCTGAACTGTAAAGGTGGGCGTCATCGAGGCATAGCTCCTCGTAAGCCTGTCCGCTGATCGGCAGGCCCGAAATCCGGTGAAAAGACCACAAATCCAGAGAAGTCTCTCCCTCAGCGGTGACCAGTGTGTTCCAGCACCTATTCCACCTCTCCACCACAGCCTGGAGCAATCCTGCGTGACAAGGGTATGAATACAAAGCTGCAGTAACCGCGTGACGAATCCCGGCTCTATCCAGAGTGTCATCGTGCACAGTCAATATCCCCCAGAGCCACTCACCTGCACCTCTGTGGAAACAATGGAAGGGGACGACGGACCAACTCCCGTACCAGCTAGGAACCCTCAGTGAAAGGATTCCTTCCAACATGCAAAGATGGTCATAGCCGTCATGGGCAAAACGACTTTCAGAGGGGGCCAGATATAGCCCGTCAATCACTACATCGACGGCCTTATGATGCCCCGCCAAGTGCCACACTGCAGGGGAAGAAGGTGTCGACCTGACCACGACAGCATCCAGGTCCTGGTAGAATCCGAGCCATTTACTGTCGGGAAACTGGGGCTGCCGCGTAAATCCCCCGGGAAAGCTGGCATATGAATATGTGCAGGTACCTCTCATGCTATCCCTGCCAGCTAAAATAGCCCCTTCCAGTCGTCGCCGCTGCTCTGGGAGAGAAGGGTCGTCACCATCAAGCCCCGGTGGAATGTAGCTCTGCACGAAGGCAATCAGATGCCGGTCCACCGGGTAGTGGGATGAGTATCCCCCAGAACGGTCGTATGCATAAAGTCCGCCTCGGTAGCCGATCCGAGAAGCCTCGACTAAGCCCTCGCCGACAGGGATATCCTCCGTTGGGCCTTCAGCGATCCAGGATGTGCCTTGATCAAGTGCGTCGGAACTGTCAGAGACGACGCGGCGAGGAGGCAAAGGTGGCATGGACTTGTCAGTCCGTTGCACGTAATGCTCATTATGGCCAGCCGCCCTCGACCCCCGTGCGGCAGCACGACTCCTGCTTGGATGAGCCATGTCTGTGGAGTTTCAAAAAAAAATGCATTAGAGATCATGCTGAAAAAATATCTCGATGCAGGAGCTATGCTCCAAGCCCAAGTCCCTCAGCGGACGTGTTACAACATTTATGTAAGTGCACGGGCCATCCGCCCCTACCTCCGGCTGTCTCGGATGTCCCGTGGGGGGCACTTGTTGTAACCAGAAAATAAATGTATATATACGTTTATATATGTACGCATGTGTGCGTCAGAAGCCCATGCTTATGGTGTTGGCTCAGTCCAACCCGTTCTATCCCGCGGAAGCGAGGAGAACCCGCGATAAACCCACGGAGACTATTATAGTCATGTGGTTCCGGGTTTTAATCAATCAACCCAAAGCCCTAAGGGTGTGAAGACGTGTTACGTACATTGTTTTGGTACCTCGACGGCGTGTATCACGTCTCGTAGGATCAAAAACTCCTTCCCCGACGGACGAGCGAGGCGCGGAAGACAACGAACAAGGCGTGGAGAAGGCTTTTCCTCTCCCACGTGGAGTCAAGTGCGGAAACGTCGCTGTCGGAGCCGTACGGAGATTTTTAAAAGAAGCGAAGGGGACTGCCCGGGGAGGGGGGAACCCGCCCGGGGTATAAGGCCCCCGGGCGGGTCTCCCCGTGGCTGCGCGCGGGCTGGCAGACCCGCCCGGGGTCTGCCCACCCCGGACGGGTCCGCCCGGGACCGCGCGCCCCCGGGCAGGTCTGCCCGGGACCGCGCGCCCCCGGGCGGGTCCGCCCGGGGTGTTGGGCCCCCGGGCGGGTCCGCCCGGGGTGTTGCGCCCCCGGGCCGGTCCGCCCGGGGCCGCGCACCCCCGGGTGGGTCCGCCCGGGGTGCTGCGCATCCGGTTTAGTCTATTAACTGCCCGTTTTCCAAAAAAATTGATTTTTGGAGGGAAAGGAACCCGCCCGGGGTCGCCTTGACCCGCCCGGGTCCCACTTCCCCCGGGCCGGTTCCCTACTTTCTATAAATAGACCCTATGGGTCCCATTGAAGGAGGACACACAGGGGACGGGGAAAGAAAGAGGAGGAAAGGTGGACTTGCCTAGACCTCAAGTTCAAGTGGTTCGTTGTTTTCGGTCCGAGTGGGGTAAGTCCCCGGGCCTTGTGTATATGCCCCTACGGGATATATTTACAATTATGCCCTTCAACGGGCCGTGTTCGTAATGCGTTGTACAACAGAGTGACGGACTTATGCAATTATGTCATTATGTCATCATGTCATTACGATGACAAATTGTAAAAATGTCCTCCTCAAGGTCTTGAAAGGCCTAAGTCTTGTAAATTGCAGTTTTACCTTGCGACTTTTGTAATTAGGGGTATGCCCCTACTTCCCGCCATGATGCGGATGTATGTACTGTCGATAATTCGTCGACACCCTCTGTACTCATGCAAAATTATAAGAGCACCTTATTATGCTCGGCACATTTCGTTAATGCAATATTGCATATAAACCCCGACTCTCTAAGAGCGTGCATACCTCCCCCTACTTCCAAGCAATTGAACCCATGAGTGTCTTCTCTAGAACCTCTCGTTGTCGACTTGGTCTGGGAGTGCTGTTGGCTCAGTCCAGCGCTCGAGGGTCATCTTAAACCTAGGCCTAGGGTTTGGTAAAGTTACCGAAATACCCCTGCGACCTAAGAAGTGATCTAATGGCCTCCCAAACATTCTGAAAAGGGCCTCAGAGCCTTAGAAAGTCAGTAACCCGGCTTTATGTCTACCCTAGCCCAGAAACTCCTAAATCCCTCTGGTCTGGTTATTTACTAAAATACCCATAGGTCTAAGACGGCCACTTAAACCCCAGTGGCCCACTTCAGCGTGCTCAGTCAAGGTCCCCGTCAGCTCCCCCGTCCTGTTTTAAGCAAACCTACTCTATTGGTTGGAGCCTCGAGAAAGAACTTTAAGCCTTCATGTTGTCATTTAATCAAGGGTGTTCGGACATTAAGCCGATGTAAATCAACGCCGACTCCGGTCGGCGGAGAGAGGTCCAGCACTCGAACCTATATCGTCTGATACGACGCGCACCCACGGAACCCTCTCTATGCAGAGGAGTGTTTCTTTTCAAAAAGAACGAAAATCTACCTTTTATCCACGATAAAAGTCGATTTTAGATTTTTTTCCGTGTCTCACAATAACCCACATTGGCTGAGCTCAAATCATAATCTGTCTGTTAGGCACCTTGTTAGAGGTCCCTCAGACCATGCTCCTTTATTACTTTCTGTAAATTCCACCACCCCTTCTCCGGGAAGATTCATCTACCAACACATGTAGCATACTCACCAAGGTTTCTTGGATTTTGTGAAAGATCAGTGGAATAAATGCCCTCAAGAGGAAATTCATCCTTTCAAAGCCTTCCAGAAGAAGTTAAAATTTCTGAAAGATGCTTTAAAGGTTTGGAATAAAGACACTTTTGGGAATATTCATCAAACCAAAAAGAAGATAGAACTTCTGATGGAACAGGCCCAGTCTACATATGATGCTGATCCCTTAGTTGAAAACAGAATGAATCTTAATAAAGCTAATGCTGATATGCGTTCTATTTTATCCCAAGAGGAGATCTTCTGGCATCAGAAATCTAGAATTCAATGGATCACCAATGGAGACCGAAACACTCAGTTTTTCCATCATTACACTAAGGTTAAAAGACAACAGAACTTTGTTTCAAAACTGAAGATTGATAACCATTGGGTGGAAAATCAGGAGATTCTGTTCAAAAGTGCAACTGAATTTTTCAAAAATCTTCTTTCAACTGAAGCCCACAGCATTGATGACAGCCTCCTCTCACTGATACCTTGATTGATCACTGAAGAGCAAAATAATTCTCTTTCTACTATTCCCATGGCTGATGAAGTTAAAAATTGTGTTTTCTCTATGTCTGGCAATAGCTCCCCTGGTCCAGATGGTTATACTGGGGTTTTTACACTCACTGCTGGGATATTATAAGCTTGGATGTCATTTGTGCAGTCCAGAGTTTTTTCCAAGGGTGGGGGCTCCCTCAAGGTGTTACTTCTACTTTACTTTGTTTGATTCCAAAAGTTAAAAGTCCGGTCACTTATGCTGATTTCAGGCCCATCAGTTTATGTAATTTTACATGTAAAATTGTATCCAAGATCATTAATGACCGGCTGCGGACTGTGTTGCCTCTAATCATATCAGATGAGCAGAGTGGCTTTATAAGTGGCAGGCAGATTACTGATAATTGTCTATTGGCCAAAGAACTTTTTATGGAGATTGACAGACCTGTCAGAGGTCATAATATCATGATTAAACTTGATATGGCCAAAGCTTATGACCGGATAGAATGGGATTTCATTTTTCAGGTTATGAAAGGCTTTGGCTTCTCAAACAGATTCATTTCTCTTGTTGCTCAATTGATAGTCAATTGCTGGTTTTCTATTTCTTTGAATGGTCGCATTCATGGCTACTTTAAATCTTCAAGAGGAGTTAGGCAGGGTGACCCATTAGCACCTGCATTATTCATCCTAGCTGAGGAGGTTCTAAGCAGGGGCCTCAAAAATATATTTTCTTCTGGACTGTGCAAGTATTATCATCTCCCCCGAGGTGTTCCTCAAATCTCCCATATTCTTTATGCTGATGACTCCATCATTTTTATGAATGGAGGGATATCTTCAATAAAACAGCTGCTCCTGTTTCTGGGTAAATATGAAGCAGCATCTGGCCAAAGAATTAATGCCTCTAAAAGCTGCTTTGTGACTGCAAAGAAAATGCCCACTTCTTCCATCAGCCGAATCTGTCAACTTACTGGTTATCATCACAAGACAGAAAGTATTAGATACTTGGGAATCCCTCTGTTTAAAGGCAGAACTAGAACCCCTCATTTTAAATATCTGATAGACAAAGTCAATTCTAGACTTGCAGGTTGGCAAAGTATATTGTTATCTCAAGCAGGGAGATTGGCTTTGATCCGATCAGTTCTTGCCTCGATTCCCATATATTCTGCCAGTGTTGTCTCCATTCCCTATACCATACACAAGCAGATCAATAGAGTCTGCAAATTTCTTCTGGCAGGGCCTTGAAGTTGCTCATAGAAAACATTGGGTTTCCTGGGAAAAGATATGCTGCCCTATATTCACTGGAGGATTAGGCATCCGAAGCCTTTCAGACATTCAAACTTGCTTCCTTGTTAAATTGCTTTGGCACTCACAATATGGAAAGTCTCTATGGGCTAATTATATTAGAAGGAAATACTATCATGGGCTTCATATTTCAGATTGCAAAACTCCTTTCCCAGTTGGCATCAAACAGTGTGACTTTGATAAAGCTAGATCTATTCTGCTTACTGGATCCCGCAAGATCATTCAAAATGGGAATGCTACAAATTTCTTCAAAGATATCTGGTATAAAGACAAGGCACTGGTGGATTTATTTCCTTTACAAGGCAACACTCTTTCTGCTGAATGCTCAGTCAATACAGCATTAACCAGCATCCAATCTGGGATCCTATAACAGACCTTCAATTGCGGGAAGACATTCAAAAATTTTCTCTTCAGAATGGGGATGACATCCCTGTTTGGTCATTTACCAATTCAGGTAATTACAGTATAAAATCCACTTATAGTTTTCTTAGAGAGCAGACTACAGATTCTACATATAGCAAATTGTGGCAGCATAGACTTCCGCCTAGGGCTTCTCTATTCTGTTGGAAACTTCTGCAGCAAGCTGTTCCTGTTGACAGCCGTGTTCAGTCAGTTGGCATTAATATGGTTTCTTGCTGTGTTTGCTGTACATCCTCCCACTCCACTGAAGATGAAGATCATCTCTTTGTTCACAGTGATTTGGCAGTTTTTCTATGGAGCAGTTTTAGCCCTCTGTTTGGAGTTTCCTGCCTGGAAGCCTCTACAATTAGAAATCGGCTGAGACTTTCATC